>JALIZF010001779.1:0-660000 GCA_029948255.1 Telmatactis stephensoni
GCCAACCACAACGCAGTATTAACGGGGCTTCGCACCAAAACTTCTGGTATCACCAGCTAAACGGTACTCTGTAAGAAATTTAATAGCTCGATTCATTAACTGATCATGTAATAAGTACTATCAGTTTCAAGTCCCGCACATAATATCTAAAACAGTTACCCCGTGAGCCCAGAACAAGAACAAAAATAACTTACAAGTGTTTGGTAATATTGAGTGATTTATAACTAGTGTATTATTGGTGTATTATGGGTAGTCAATCAAGACAAGATGGCTCTTTCTCAGTTTATACAACACTCAATATATCACAAGGAAGCAAAAGCGATAGAAGATAAGTTTGACTTTATATTTCCGCTCTAAGTTCAATCAGTCGAAATCAAACATTTCCTGTACATGAATAAACCTCTTTTCTGACTTTACTGGCGTTTTGAGCCAATTGAGTCAATTAAGCTAGGAATTAACCTCCGACAATGGGAGACGTGCTTGAGCAGCTAACTAGCAAATTATTCGATTGTAACGGGAAAAAATTCCAACGTCTAGAAAAATCTCTCCATCAGTATTGACATAAAATAAATCATAATACACATAAGCTAACAGCGTCTTTATTCTCCTCTTTTTTATTCTCATTTCATGCTTAAAAATCCTATAAGTTCTCTTCGTCAGTGTGGCCACAGGAAGCCCAGCTTGGCGGATTTTTCCCGTCCGTTGCACGAGTGAGTGTGACGCAAATAGCAGTGTCGTGACATGGTACGTAGGATCAGGGATCTCAGGCTTGGGATCGGGATCACAAACCTTGGGATCGGGATCACAAACCTTGGGATCGGGATCACAAACCTTGGGATCGGGAATCTCAGGCTTGGGATCGGGCTCCGTAGTCAAATCAACAGGAATCAGGGATCGAACTTTTTTGGAACCGTTTTAACTAGAGTTCCGTAAATAACGGTCTTTTATCTGCAATAGACTGATAGAGACCAGAAATCCAATTAATATAATTTACTTACGATGTGATTACACTAGTGCTAAAGCGAGTAAAGTGACCAGAAGCACGGAAAATATTTTGTACATGTTTCATATAATTGCTTTCAGGGACATGGTACGTGGGATCAGGGATCACAGGCTTGGGATCGGGATCTCAAGCCATGGGATCGGGGTCACAAACGTGGGATCGGGATCAGTAGTCAAATCAACAGGAATCAGGGATCGAATTTTTTTGGAACCGTTTTAACTAGAATTCCGTAAATAACAGTCTTTTATCTGCAATAGACTGATAGAGACCAGAAATCCAATTAATATAATTTACTTACGATGTGATTACACTAGTGCTAAAGCGAGTAAAGTGACCAGAAGCACGGAAAACATTTTGTACATGTTTCATATAATTGCTTTGCAAACTGTGAAGTAGATACTCAGATGGGGTGTTACTAAAACGAGTTGCGAGTAATGAGTAACGGGAGTAAAGGGAAAACAAGTATAATAGCCAACTGATTTTGTCACAGAGAAATTTTGAATAGATACAAAATTTGGAATAATCTTCCATTTAGAATAAAACATTTCGAGAGGGCAATGTTCTGTTACGGGTCATTTTGCGTGTTACTGTTCGAATCGAAGCTCGTCTACGGGCCGAATCAATTCAAGCCAAGATAATAAGTATGAAGTGAGGTCGCGCTGAGAATCTCTGCAATATATTTGGTTACTCTATGAAAGAAAATTTCATACTTTGTATGTGATGGAATTGTATTTATCATTCGTTTGATCTAAAGCGTCAAATAGTACAGTAGACAACGCGGCATCTTCGACCGTGATGCAACGTACAACTATAGCTTTTAAAATCAGGTAGTTTTATAATCATTGCCAACGCTAGCCGTTTGTGATTGTTTGAAAAATTCCTGAAAATTGCTTTACTCAAAGTGCTAAATATTTTGAACTGTGTGTGTCCAACACTGATCCTGGAGAATTATGTTTTGAAGGTCAACTAGCAGTGTTCGTCACACAACGCACAGGAGATAGACAAGAAACATTTCATATATATCAGAGAAAGCGGTGTACTTTCGTGAGTTTTAGGGGAACAGTTCTGCTAACGTGGATACACCAGCTGTTTTCTGCTCGCAGCACTTCACTTTCTATTAGAAATGGCTAGTCCTATTCTATATGACTGAATCAGACGATGGCTACGTATATATAATGTTTGAAAACACTGCACTCTAGCTAATATAGCTTTCCGCTACAGTTAAGCATTTCAGCCTTTTGTCTAATAGCTAGGAATTTGCCTCATTTAATTGACTTCGTGTATTTGGGGCGATCGTAGTCTCCTTCGCAGCCGTCTTTAGTCTCGTCACGCCATGCACGCGAATGTGTGCGGAGACTAAAAACGGCTGCGAAGGAGACTAGGTCGATCGTTTCGTTGTTCAAGTAGATGTATTCACTTTTCTGAACAGAGGGTGTCCGAATTGGGATAACAGTTAAATGGCATTTGGCAGGAGATCACTGCTGATAAATGAAAATTTAACAGCTAACTAAAATTTCATCAATTCGTTTAAGAATGTTTTCCAGCATTTTTATAAAAAATCGACAAACATTTTTAAAACCGCGAGGTTATTTCTTTGCGACATTACCTGTCACGCTAAATGATCTGTGCTCCTGGACGGAATAAATGAAAAAAGAAGCCCATACTTATATGAATGACCGATTGGAGGAGTTGAACGAAAAATGAATGATTAAGTGATGAAAGAAGGTCTTAATGAAGGACCGCCAGAAAAACGTTTGAATGAATGATCAAAAGAAGTCAACAGTCTGAATGAATGACAGATTAAAAACAAGTTTCGATCAATGAAAGATCAAAAGTCCGTAGAAAAAATGTTGCGCACGAACAAAGGAGGTCTGAATGAATGACTGAAATATCAATGATAAAAAAGTCTGAATGAATGAAAGAAAGTCTCAATGAATGACCGAAAGACTAGAAAGGTTTTATGAATAATCAAAAACAAATGTCTGAATGAATGATCTCTGAATGATAAGCCGAAAAAAGATCGAATGTTCGAAGTTTTTCGAGTTCATTGTAAGTTATATATTTACTTTAATATTTATTATATAATATATGATACTTTTTAATGTTTATATTTACTTAAACACCAGTTTGTGTGGAGCGAGGGTCGATAGCACGTCCGGATGGATGGATGGATGGATGATGCAAGCCTCTCCCCAAGGAAAAGCACAAGCACACACAAAAAAGATAATAATATTAAACTGCAAGTTGGCACAAAAACAGCTAGTGAGAGTGACAACAAAATAACAGTGCACCTGCCCCTGTGGCACATACATCTTGAATTATACTCGCTTAGAATGAAATTTATTTCAAAAGGTTATTAGAAAGGAATTTTTGTTCCATTTGAAATTATTAGTTTGTCTTTTTTTATTTACTAGTTATTGAAAATATCAGTTTTCCCTTAGCTATCAGTGATGCGAATTAGTTTTCCCCGCGGGTCAATATATTCTTTACTGAAAGACTGTTCGGCCTAGTTCAAACGTCGCATCTCACGTGTACCGAATTCCGTATCAGTCTTTTGCCTATTGTTCGGTTGTCATTGGCGAAGACAATAGAGCATTCACGAGTCAATGCAAATTAGTCAAATCTTTTGTTTCTACTCATTATCATCTCATTTGCATTGCATGAATTCAGCACATGTGAGATGCGACGTTTGAACTAGGCCTCAGAGAAAGAGAAGATTTTCAGTTTTGAAAATAAGCTTTTCTTTTCTGTTATGATTTTTAACATGTTTTTCTTTTGGCTTTTTATATAAATTATGGCCTTTAAGTAGCTTAGAGTTCTTGATTAGCAATTTTATATTTTAAGTGAGCTCAAAAGCTACAGACCCACGATGTATGAGTGCCTCTTCTTTTGAAAGCAATAAAAACTACAAAAATAGTAACTAGAGAAAACCTCCAGATTGAACTTAGTTATTTAAAAGTAGACGCAATAAAAGAATAAACGCTGATAACATTCTCTTGGACTGTATTACTGAATAAAAGTAAACTATGTTTTAGGCCTAGTTCAAACGTCGCATCACACATGCGCCAAACTCAATGCAAATTAGTCAAATCTTTTGTTTCTTCTCATTATCATCTGCGTTTGCATTGAATTCAGCACATGTGAGATGCGACGTTTGAACTAGCCCTAAGTGTGCATGCATGTATAGTGCCACAGGGAATTTGAAGGAAAGATACATTATTACACGAGATTTTTTTGCCGTAACACTATTTTCCAACTTCGTGCATCTTGAAACAAAAGAACTGCATCGTGGAATGTGCGGAATGTTAACTTCTTTTGAAATAAAACTTCCCTTTGTCTTCCAATCAATGCATGAACGCATATTAATAAGGCTCCAAGCAACAAAACTTGGAGCTATATTATGTCTTCTTGATTGGAAGACAAAGGAAAGTTTTATTTCAAACAAAAGAAGTTCACATTCCGCACATTCTACGATGCAGTTCTTTGTTTCAAGATGCACGAAGTTGGAAAATAGTGTTAAACGTTACGGCAAAAAGGTCTAATAAATCCTGAAAATATTGATCGATGAATTTAATCGTGCTGAAGTGGTCAAAATCTATGCCTAAAAAACTATTCTTACCACTTTTTCTCTCTCCTTACTTTCAAGTGAATTTCAAGGTGCTTTTGCATTGGAATTTGTTGAGCTTGGTTGTTTCTGTATAGAATATTAAATCAAGCATTTAACGTTCATCTCGCCACTTTGGGGTCTTCTGGGATCTGGCGTAGCTTGTTTGTCTTTCAATGAGTGTTTTTGTCGTTCAACATTTTCTTCCCATCAGTTTGGTTCTTTAGTTTTCCAAGGTGTTTGATGCACATTTCATAGTCTGTGAATTGAGTTTGCGGATAGCGTCGACCTTTAGCCTCCTCCGCAGGCAACTCCTTTTCTTTCTCTTGGGCTTCCTGATGCAAACTCTCGCCTCCAGTCTTCGCTCTTCCCATTCGATCCCACAGGAAACCCAATAAAGAAAAGGCCTAGGAAAGGAGTAGCCTGCGGAGGAGGCTACTTTAGGTTGCCTTTCAGCTGCGGTGTTGCAAATTGAACTTGATCGTCTGAGTCCTACTTGCTTCATGGATTTTGATTCTGTTGATATATATCATGTTGCCATTTGGCTATGCCACAATTCTTGGTATGACATACAATCTGAAAGTGATCCTAATATCGCTGTCGGATTACTGGCGCTCAGTGTATCATCCCATGAGTTCCTGGCAAGTGCTAGCGTTAAGTAAAAGTGATTTTTGTTGCGAGTTTGCTTCTACCGATCAAGATGGAAACGGTTTCCGAAGAACGACAGCCGCGCTTTTCTTGTTTCTCAGTGTCGCGTCGTCCTCATGAGTCAGCACGGGAAAACCCACATAGCACTCAGTTGATATAATATATTCATAAAATCTATTGTTCTATTGTCGTTCTATCCATTGTATTATGTGTTGTTTCATTGTATTTTTATGAATATATTACATCAACTGCGTGCTACGTAGGTTCTCCCGAGTCAGCACGCACAGGGGTTCCCAGACCTTAACAGTTTGGGTTTCCTGTGGTCTTCTCCGGTATGAAGCTTTCGAAAATCCGGCAAAACATATCAGTTTTTAAACGCCTCTCCAAACCTCAATTCAAACTTTTTAGCTAAAGGAATACCTTGTTCATCAATTCATTTGCCTTTCCTCGTGTTCGGTTATGTTTTTGAAGGAATTTAGCAAAACGAAATTCTTCTCAGTAATATATTTACACAAGTGTGTAAATATATGCATGCGGTGAAGCGTGCAAAAAGCTCACAGTGTTATCGGTTTGAAGAGCTTGTAGCAGATCTCTCACACAAATTTATCTATGTTGGACAAATATTGAAAGGCTTTTCTCTTAATAGTACTCAACTCCAAGTGAATTCAATTGCTTTTTTACTGAGATTTTTTACTTGAAAATCGCTGCAGCTATATACTCATTGCTTTGTATCAATCAAAGAACACAGGAACCCCAAACTGTTAAAGTCCCTATGACGCATATATTTTTCTTTTAAAATTCAGTTCTTTTGTGGGAATATAGTTGAGGTCTTTTTGTCTTACTTTTGAACACTCCATATTTTTCGAGATATAAAGGTTTCAAATTTCAAAATGCAAATTTGATGACGTCAGGGGAGTCATCATTTATTATACAAAACTAAGATAACTTGAAATTCTCTTATTTTTTCATTTGGAATTTATTTCCGTTGGTAAAGCCTGTGTTTGAGTAAAAAATCTGGTTGTGGAATTTAAGACCTCTTTTAGTAAAATCCATGAAAAGCTAGTGATGATGACTCCCCTGACGTCATCACATTTGCATTTTGAAATTTGAAACTTTTATATCCCCGAAAATATAGAGTATTCCAAAATGGGATAAAAAGATCTTAACTATATTCCCAGAAAAGAAATGAGTTTGAAAATAAAAAAATATGCGTCATAGGGACTTTAAGGTCTGGGAACACGTGTGAGTCAGAAGGCCGTTTCGTTTTTATACGGCCCTGCCTACAAACCTCCCTTTCTATCCCGGGTCTTGTTTGAGTTCGGAAGCGTGTACATCTGTTTAACCTTTAATTTAATGAGGTTTTCTGAGGTTGGGGATGTTGGTTTTGAAGCTGGGGATCTTAGCTCTGAGTTTGGGTGATTTGGGGGATGTCACTTATTTGCACAGCTCTGTATATATAAAGTTTTCTTAATTAAGTTTTCCTAATTAAGTTTTCTTAATTAAGTTTCCTTGATGGTGCGCATCCAGGCCTCTCCTGTTCTCATATCGCACACATTGGGACCACTGGGAATAAATAGGCTACCATTCCCAGTGGTCCCATTAGAGAACGCATCATTAGCATAATCAGTTCATCGCCAACCTGCAGAGTGGCGTTCAGCTATCGACAATACCGAGTGTATTTGTATAGGTTCTCGCTGTGTTCACCTGGCACTTGTGTAAAAGAGTACAATTTCTGACCTTAAACACATTTTATTTCAGTATTTTATTTTGATTTTAAATAGTCAAGTTTAATATAAGATTTTTAGTAGTTTCACTCAAGTCTTGAAGAGACATCTGACAGCTGTTTCTTAACCTCTAATAACTTACTCAGCTGTATTTCTAAAGACTAGATGAAAAGGTCATTTTGCAATAGAAGAACACCTGACATATGTTCTCGAACTTTGATATGTAGATCAACTGTACTCCTACTCTAATGTTTGTCAAGGTCAGATGTTGTGACACACTTTAGCCAATCAGCTGAATCGAAGAGCTTTGTGAATTATATTTTTAGATATTTAAAAGCAAAAATTACGCTAGCATTTTGTAAACAGAAAGTTAACTCCAAAATACGCTTTCAAACAAGCTTTGTTCAGAGTTTGTCCATATGCACAGCTCTGTCATGCTAGCTGACATTTGTTCAAACCGATACACGGCAACAATGATAGCAACTTATACTATAAAAAAAGCCTGTACTTTAGCTCAATAGTCAGTCAGTTCAACTACAACCAATTACTGTAATCAGAGACTAGGTCTCTCACAACTGGAATAAAACAAGGTTACGATCCCAACCAGAGTGTGCTGTCTTCCTCTCGCAGTCCCTCAAAAGGCAGCTTCGCTACAGTGGTGGAAAGAACCCGGTAAAAGTGATCGAGGTATAAGAGTATTGTTGTTGTGTTGTTAACTGGTGAGAAGTGCATCAGCTTATTATTTATATTATATTTCAAAAGGAAAAAACTCTTTTAAGCTTTTATCTTCAACTCTTTGAATTCTAAATAATCTACCGACTAATGTAACTGCTAACTATTTAACTGAAGCTAATTCTTTTTCCACTCAACTTATAATTTAGCGTAAAACAATTATTGTTGAAATTTAATAATACATGTTTAAAATTGTGAAAGTACGAAAATTATTTTGGTATAGTATTTGTTTAAGAATTATACTAGCTAAATCTAGTCGCATAAAACAAATCATTTACTTTCATGTTTTTCTTATAACTACTCTTTCAATCGTACCTTTAATTTAAGAATTTTGGGGATTAAGAACAAATTTTATCATTTTGTTTTATTTGGCAATTTACTATATTTTAACTTTTAAATTCACCTTTTTGTTTTGACTTTTGAAAAATCGTAATCAAAGTGTATTTACGTTCGGGTAAGAAAACTAGTACCGACACTTGCTCTAACCCAATTCACAAGCGAAAACCAAAAACTAGACACATAATGACAGCAACTAAAGACGACTTAACTGCGCTAAACGAGCAATTAATCAGTGCTCTTAAGGAATCTTTTGACCAACTTCAAACGACAATCGTTAACCAAAATACACAACATCATAATGATTTAGTGACAGTGAATACTACAATGCAAGATAGCATAGAAAAGAGTGATAGTTCGTCAAAAAACGCAACCTCTTTAAGTAAAATGCCTACTTTTTCTGGAGCACAAAATGACGCACTCGAGTTTCTGGAACAATTTAATTTTTATGCCACTTTTTGTAAATGGACAGACGAACAACGTCTAGCAGCTTTTCCGCTTGCTCTAAGTGGCAGTGCAAGAATTTGGTTTTTTACACTTGAAAAAAAATATTCAACATATCAAGATGTTGTTAAGCTATTTAAAGATCGTTTTCTTTCAAGTTGTGATGAATGGATATTACGACAAGAATTAAATGCACGCAAGCAAGGTATTAGCGAAAATGTAGCAGAATACGCAGCTGATGTTTTAAAGCGCTGCCAGAGATTGGGAATACCTAAAAAGGAAGAGCTTCACTATTTCATTCAAGGATTAAAAAATGAAGTTCGAGACCATGTCGTTCTTAGTCAGCCAAAGTCAATAGATGAAGCCATTACTGTTGCTAAGATAAAATCATCTATTAAGCCTTCATCTGCAGCTGTAGTAACTGCAAAAGACTTAGAACAATTTCAGCAAACAATGATTAATGCTATTAAGGAAGCAACTCCTGCAGAGAAACCTACTGCAGAATTAGCGGCTTTTGCTCCTAGCTACAGTCGCTCGCAGGATACTAATATTGAGGGGTTAAAACAAGAAGTAACGGAATTAAAAGATGAAATACGTCGTTTGCATTTGAACCAACATCGCCAAAACCGTGAACAAGGTCCTAGATTACGTTTTACTGAAAAAGGCAATTTTGGACGTGCAACCAGAGCAACGGACGGGTCTATAATTTGCTTTAAGTGCCGTAAAGTGGGACACCACTCCAAGGTATGCCCAGAGACTCGTCTCTCGAATAATTCACAGTTTGCCCGTCCATCGCAAAATTTCACAAATAGAAATCAAAATGCAAATAGACCTCAATTTACTCGTCCACAAGGAGAAAATCAAGCTTTAAACTTCGAGAGGGGGCAAATGCGCCGGAATTTTGTTCCCTTCAGGCAATAAAGCAACATGAGGGAAGTCAAAAATATAGTTTTTCTAATGTTAAAGTTATAGAATCTGAAGATTTTTCACAAAATCCTTATGTCAATAAAGCTGTGGACGATCAACAAAATTTGTCAACCAAAAGGGGTAATTCTAAAGAAACGAACTTTTGCAAGGGGGCAGTAATTAGCACCTCTAGGGGAAAACCCCATCTGAACAAACAAGGATCAGTTCTCTTAGCAAAAGGCGATAAAGGTAGCCAAACAAATTTTGATACAATCTCTTGTTTCGGTCCTTTTGGCAAACCGCCTGTGTCCACTAAACTGGAGAACAATAGGGAAACACTCCCTGGAAAAGTAAACATTACACCTGGTACACATAAATGTACAAATACTATGACAAATGCAGCTGAACCTCCACACACTTTATCTAAGACAACCGCAAAAACTCATTATCTACATTCCGGCTTTTGTTTAGATAAGGAGTTTACACAGGCTACCCTTACAATACCAGATGAGTCAACTTATGCAAAAGTTACTATTAGCCCAGGGCTGACCCTGGATATAAATAAAATGCCTGACTCGATTACTTCACTTGTTCATTTGACTTCAAAGGGTTCAGATCAACAACTTACTTCACTTGTTCACTTAACTTCAGAGAGTTTTGACCAACAACTTCATAAGGTATGCCTTCCAACTTTCATCTTTAGATTCGCAATGTTTCTTACATATATTTTTGACTTCTTATCACAATACGCTACACAATTTATGTATTTTGTGAAGTTTTTGAGCTCATCTGTGCTACCCATATTACTAAATGTATTTTGCTCTTCCGCTTTACAAATATTATCTATGGTTAAGTTTTTATTTGTTAAATCTTTTTCTCTAAGCTTACACGTGTATCAGCATATGAGATGCTATGACTATAATGGTTTTATAATTTCAACTACACCTCCGTATGGTAAGATGCTAGGCAATGGTACTAGTCCTAGAGAAATTAAACAAAGTACAACTACATTCTCTCCTCATCTGACTAATTTGATGATCGACGGAACTATTTATGATCATAAGTTACAATTTTTAGTAGATACAGGAGCATCTACAACTTTGATTAATTCGAATTTATTGGACAAAATTTCTCGTTTGGCTTCAACATTTAATAGGAATTCATCATGTCAGCCATTACGCGCAGCAAATGGACATCTTATTCCTACTATTGGTCAATTAGAAGTACCTTTTACCATTTTAGGTCACACTCAGCATAGTTAAGGCATGGCTATTTTTGCAAATTGAATAAAAAATAAATAAAAAATGTCTTAAAAATTATAGAATGACTCAATGCCGTTGATATTTCGCAAGATAATAGTTCTTAGTGCTAGCTTTGATTTAGTATGACAGACTTTGCATTTATTTGTCACATGACCACTCAATGACCATATTTGGAGCCAGAATAAACGATTATTTTCTTTGGCTTTGAGTAAATTATTTTCGGTGATAACTACCAGAATCTTTTGTTTCAAGTCAAACATGGATAATTTAAGTATGTGAATCTAAGTGGAGATGTATATTTTCCACAGCAGATAGTGAATTATAATTTTTCAAACACTGATATGCCGCCGTAATCGGCAATTCCTCCATTTTGTAGCATTTCTTAACTAGTTTCACTTCAGATATTCAAATTTTCCAGTTACATTCTGTTTCACCGTTAAAAGCACGAGCCAAATAGCTCAAAAGACTGGAAGGATTTGAAGGTTAAACCTTAACACAAGAACGATTAAAGCATTCACTCCAAAATGCAAAATATTGAAGACTGGCTCGGATAAAACCGGACAGCGGCATTTCATAGAAGACTGGTTTCTATGGATACAAGGACTATCGAAGAGGCAAAATGGCGGCCCTGTTTGCAGTTCATATGCAGTTTTCTCTGCTTTTTTGATCTTTGTGAAAGGCAATTATGCCCAAATTGTAATGGAATGAGCCTTCCATCATCTTGCCTTAAGTCTAGCATTCTTCTATTGTAAGTATTGGGGGGTTTTCATTGCATAAAGTGCAAATTCTGTCATGTATAACAAACTGTATCACGAAGTGTTGTACATCAGAATAAATAGTAAAGCTTCATTTACCTAAAACTTGTTTAAATTGTCATTTCTTAAAATAGACGCTTTATTAGCTAAGCTGTGTTTGCGCATGTCTCCAGTTTAGGCGGGATTTTTGAAGACTTTGTAGTTGTGGAATCAGTATTAGATCGAAGAGTTTGCGTTTTGTACAAGTTTATTACCTGCATCGTTTACAAGTTGTACTCTTTATATATTTCAAGTCATATCTAAAGTTTTCTCATGATGGCTGGCACATTTTTGTGCCCAAATACGTGTGGATTCGCCAAGATTGCCGCATATGAAATCTCCAGGGAAATACCGACTCTCTCTCGAAGAGGGAATGAAGAAAGTAGCTCCTGCTACCAATCTCGGCTAAAGTTTGAAATTTACAAGGATTTCTCTAATACATTTAGCAACTGTTTAGACAAATTCACCGTAGAAGCTTTACAATTTCACAAGAGGCTTCCAGGCTTAAAGAATACAATCAACAAATGGAACTTCAGGAAATCTTGTGAAAAGCAAAAGTACCTGGAAACTTTTTCACGAAAGCAATGGCTTTCATTATCACTCAACCGGCAAAATGAGCACTCATTTAGGAATTGCAAGGGCTGTGCACTTAGATATCAACATGTACAGGTTTTGTTCCCTGTCAAATCAGCATTCTTGAAGGGGAAAGCTAAAGAGAACCCTGTTATTGCAGGAGTTGGGGAGGTCACCAGACTAAGAGGTAAACAACCATCTATGAAACCTACAGCTAAAAATATCAAAAATGCTGCTAAAGCTATCTATGACAAGGTCTCCCCATTATTTGAGCAAACATTTAACACCAGCTTTGCAGAGGGTCTGTCAAAAGTCCCAGGACTTGACCTACAACAAAAAACATTGAATGAAAGAAAGGCTGACAGAAGAAATCAGTACCGTAGTACCAAGACCTCTATGGAAAAACAAATGGAGGAAACTGCCTTTTTGAGGTACTAGTAGTATTCAAATCAATGCCAGTCTATAACAGACTGCATGTACTTAGCCTAGACAAATATAGAAAGTTAAAAGAAACCAAAAGAAAAACAAACAGAAAACAAATAAAGTGGGAAGTAAAATAACAAAACAGAGAAAACTATGGGTCAAGAGAAAGCTAAGCAAAATTTCATATAACATATATATAATTTATACATGTACAGTGCACAAAATAATTACAAACAGTGCAGTGTACAATCATGTACTTATTCTAAAGAAACTCACCATAATCATCCATCTACATCCAGTCAAAATCACTCAAGTAATATTGGGTTGTTATTTTCTTTTAAGATGCTATGGTTCAGGAATGTCCTTGAATGCATGGCAGCGTGGAAGATTGACAATGTCTTTTGAGACGAAGGCCACTGCAAGGAAACGAAAAGCAGAAGTCAATGAATGTCAAAATCCTAAGAAGAAGAAAGTTCACACAGGTATACAATGAGCTATTTTTTGCTAAAATTTCTGCACATGATTATAATTAGAACTCAGACTTGCATTAAGATAGTTAAAACTGCAATATATCAAAAAAATCTAGTTTAGTGCATAGTTAATGATTAGCTTCATGAGTTCAAAATATTATAGATTTATTAAATATAATGTATTTTAAACTAATTTGTCCAAGATTTCAGTGGACTGATAGGTTAGCCACTGATTCAGAAACAATATAAAAATTACATCTGGATTCAGATCATGATTGATCTATGCAGTAGTTATGATTTTCTGAGCATATCTGAAACCTCATATTTTTTCATTGAATGATTGCAATTAACCAATTAACATTTCACTGTACATATTTAGGAAACTTTGATGACATGGTGTGGGATAAAGACCAATTAAAGCAATATGTCGAGGGGCTTCCTGATAACTACCTGATAAATTACAGTGAACTGTCAAGGCAGTTTAATGTATGTGAAAGCTCTGGCAAAGCAGTTGCAAATGGTGGTCAGATAGCAAAAGAATGGTTGTTTTCACAAGGTATAATATTAAGGATTATCATGGTGATAGAAATGATGCTCCACTCTGAGTATGATATTAATATATGTAGCAACTGATAATATTGCAATTATTTATTAATAATATGTAAAATTATAAATAAAAACTACTATTGAAACTTAGGTGTGGACCTTTCACGCTTCAAGACAATCAGAAAAGAGTCTGAAGTTTTACGAAGAAAAAAACGAAAAGGCCCTGGTGGAGAAATTAGCCTCCCTGCAGAAGCTACAAGAAAGAGATTGAAAGAAATGCTAAAAGAGAAGTTAGAGTCTGGAGAGTATACAGTTGGTGAAATGATAGTCCCTTGCAAGGTAAGCTATTTTACACCTTGGAAATGACATAAATACTGTATAATAAACAAAATGACATAGTTATGTTAAGTACTCTATTTTTTTTCACTTGCAGTATGAGAAACTTGTTCTCAACAAAGAGCTCAAAATCGAGAAGCATGAATTCATAACTGAGGGTAGAAAGATACCATTAAAAGAGATTAGACAGAAGCTGTTGACAATCCATGAGCCATATCTAAGAAAAAATCCAGATAGTTACTACAACAATCTATCAGAAGAGCAGCTCAAGCAAAAGCTTCTTGACCTACATGAAGATACTGACAATCTCAGTACCAATGAGATGAAAGAATATTTAAAAGAAATTGAAACAACAAGATTTCTCCTTGTCTGGCTTGACAATTCCACAGTAGCCAACCATGGTTATTTAGTTTGTCTGGTTACCTGTCTGTATGACCCAGCTGTCTTTTATACAGATCAAGAATACAAAGCCTTGACTGGTCAAAATGTACAGATACAAAAAGTAGTTGAAAAGCCAGAAATCCATTTTATTGCAAGATGTGGCAGTTCTGATCAAGAGCAAATTCTTTACACCAAAACAAGACTCCAATGCATCAAAGAACTCGAAGAAAGTATCACCATTCAATCTATTGATTACAAAGATATAATGAGATTCTGCCACGGAGACAGTCCACTACGAGCTTTCGAAGCAGGTCACCAGAAGGGTGGAAACTTTTTCTGTGCCACATGTGGCATTCATTCCACAATGACTCAGGAGCTTGATCATGCCTTAAACTGCAAAATAGAGACCCTGGAAGACAAGCAGAATGCTATCATGGAAGGGGCTGTGACAAAAAGGAAATCTTTACAATTCAGAGCTAAGCCCACGAAAAATTTAAGCAAAGCAGAGCTAGAGGAAGAGATTGAGTCAAGGGGCTTTACAGCTACAGCAAATGGTAACAAACAAGATCTTCAAGACATCCTAACAGAAGCAATGTGTGGGAAGCAAAGAGTTCCAGCTCTCCTATATAATACCCCAGAATCCTCTTTGGGTGAAATTTGTCTTGCTCGGTACGAAATTCTACCTTGTGAGCCCTTACATGACATTGGCCACCACATAGAAAATGTTCTCACAGAATTACCTTGCCATGTAAAAAAGGCAGAAGCTGAACTACTGAATGAGTGCATACAGCTAACCCTTGGGGGAAAGGACAGCAAGAGAACAATTGATTACAGAGTTGCCCTCATAAAGACAGCTGCCATGGCTCATCAATCAAACATCATGACAACAAAAACACTGTCTGTCATTGATACATTAGTTCAAATGCAAGAGATTCTATATTCATCAGATGAGAAGCGATCTCCTGCCCTCATTCTTCGTTATCTGAATCAGTCATGGTATCACTCTATTCTACTGAATAGCATAATCAACAAGCCAAAGAAACTTACTCTTAGAAAAATGTTCGGAGTTTACTTCCACAATCTGTCTGCTCATGCAGGACTAATGCTTCGACTGATTTCTGGCCTTGCAAGCAATGCAGAAGAACAAGAAAGGGTATTCAATACCATCAAGCGAATTACCAAGCAGACTAGCAATTACCATCCTGCACAAATCATCACAAATCTACTAATTCGTCTACAAGCTGAAAAGGAGAGGGGATTACAAGAAGATGATGTTTCCAAACAGCAATCACAAGTAAATAAGCTTGCTGAATCTTTACCTCCACCTGTCAACACATGCATTCCGAAAGCCATCATAAAGAAGTACAGTCGAGAATGGCAAGCTCACCTCCAACAAATAAGTGATTTTCTGATCGAAGGAGAAGGTGTGTGGTGGACCCAGAATGATGACTCTGTCGAATTTCATGATATCAGTGAGCAACCTTCCCCAGAAGAGGCTGGTCCTCAACTTCGTCACTTCAGATCAAGTTCTCTGGAACTTGAAGCTGTACTACTTGAGGATTCTTGGAATGATTGCATGGCCAGTAAGACCGTCATACCAGCTCACATAATCCGAAAGGACGAAGTTGATGGCACAACAACACGACTGTATACCAATTTCCTAACAAATATGCCAGCACCGAAACCAACTAGATTTAGCAACACCCAAAATACCAGCTCACGCATCCAAGATAGCACAGAAGATTCACTATGTAACCAAAATGCCTACACAGATACCCTGAGTACAAACCAAGAGCCATCAGATATAATACAAGAGGCAGAACCAGAGCTTGATAATGATTATGATGAAGAAGAAACAGATACCCTGAGTACAAACCAAGAGCCATCAGATATAATACAAGAGACAGAACCAGAGCTTGATAATGATTATGATGAAGAAGAAATTGTGGATGTTTACCCAAAGCATGATGAAAGCACCAATTTTGATGAAAACATATTGCCATTGGAGCCAGATGAAAATGATGAAAGAAGTCAAGATGTTCCTGTGCTCCAACAAACTAGTCCCTCAGGTGATCATGGAATTAGATCAACAGATAATATGGAGGAACAACAAATACACATTCAACATTTAGAAGTGAGAGACCCTGAGCATTTCAATGATGGCAAATTGCAAACTCACCTTGGTAAAGCATTAGCAGTTATACTAGGTCAGACTCCAGAAGTGCAGCTTTTTGACATCAAGCACTGCAAGCTGAAAAATATGAAAAGACAAAACCCTCAGAACAGAGACAGACATCTGGAAGAAATGTACAAAGATGCTCTGGCAAGCATGCAAATCAAAGTTCTAAGAGAAAAGTCTAAAGCAGAAAAAAAGCTTAAAATATGGGAGAAAGAGTATCTGATGAATCATGAACTCAGAGCCCCATCACTTAAAGATATGGCAGAGCACAGCGAAAGCTCACATTTGATCAAACAAATTAAGCATGCAAATGCCTTATTGAGCCAATGGAAAATTCAGTTTTAGATTATGGTATGCACATATAACATTTGAAAATATAATATTTCAGTACAAACATAGAGTCACTTTCACAGGATGGCAAAAGAAAGAAAGACTATTGAACACGTAGTTTAATGAAATGAAAACAACTCTATGTAGTACAAAATAGATTCAGGGCGCTAACAAGTAAGCTATAGTTCTAACTACTATGCTATAGTACACTTAGGTTTATGCTCTACTAGCAAACTACCGTATACTGTAAGCTTAAATAGTTTGTATAAAGAGAATATTTTTCATTAGCACAGACAAAACTTTATTTATTGTCATTTGAAAGCAGATCTTAAGTTGATACAATGTGTTTTAGAATCGAGTAAAACATGAAATCTATTAAGCTTTGACATTTTTAAACAAAGAAGCTGGACTTTGAGTTTGTAAGAATAATATTTGTAAATACTGTAGATAAATTAAAGAAGCCTTATTTTAAAAGTTCACAGCTCGATTACTAACTCAAAATGTGATTCTTACCTGTTAAAAGCACAGGACTACTTGTTTACTCTTCAGCTTTTACCTAAATAATTCCATATCAGTAGAAGAGTAAGAATTAACTTTGAACTGTGAACGGTTTGTTATTAAAAGTCTTAAACTTACCTTTATAACGAGTAGTACGAGTTTCCAACGCAAAGTTTCGATGTCCAAAGAAATCAATAACAGCCATTTCCCTCGTCGGATATTTTGAGAGAATGTCGATAATCGTTAGTTGGTTTGGCTCCACTAATAATATCACATGAAAATGCCGATTTTAGGCCAAATAACTTTTATCAGTTTATAACAACAGTACAGCGTCTCTTCACCAAACGACGCCATATTAGATCAAAATTTGCATCCGTTGTCAGGGCAACCTTGGGCCCAGTCTCCTTTGCTCACAAACTTTGCGGGGGTTAAAATTCGGTATTCGAACCTTGCCTTAACTATGCTGAGCACGTATCCCTTTAGAACCATTGTAGCAACGGAATTGACATACGATGTGATACTGGGTAAAGATTTCTTTGAACATTATAAAGCCATTATCAATTTTAAGGACTCAGTCTTTCAAGTAGGAAACCAGAAGTCACAATCTGACTTAGGATCAGTAAATGACTCATCAGTTGCTCATTCAAAAATCTACGTGATAGATACTGTTGAATTGCCACCACATTCTGAGACCATTATTCCTGCAAAGGTTCGTTTTCCATTTGACCCTGGGACAATAGGTATTGTAGAACCACAGCGTAATTTAGCGGCACGATTTAATATTTGCGGAGCTGTCACCTTAGTTACACTTTCATCTGAGCTCTCGGCTCCTATAAGGTTATTAAATCCTACCTCTATGCCAATCAAACTTTATGAAAATACCACGCTAGGATGCTTTGTACCTGTTGACAGCCATATCATTGCTACACTTGATAGTCAAGCAAGCAAGCCCAACTATGATGCTCATGCTACTATTAATTCAAAATCTAACATTCATTTTGATTTGTCAAATACTGACCTTACGATCGAGCAAAAGGATCAGTTAAATACACTACTTTCAGAGTATCGAGACATTTTTGCGCAATCTAATTTTGAATTAGGTCAAACGGATAGAGTTACACATCACATTGATACTGGGGATAGCGCTCCTATTCTCCTCAGGCCATATAGAGTTTCAGATAAACAACGTCAACAAATTCATGACCATGTAAATGATATGTTAGAAAGAAATATCATCACCCATTCGAATTCCCCTTGGGCCAGTCCTGTAGTACTCGTACCAAAACCTGATGGTAGCACTAGGTTTTGTGTTGACTATCGAAAACTCAATGCTGTCACTAAGAAAGACTCATTTCCTCTCCCAAGAATTGTAGATTCAATTGATTGTATGAATGGGGCACGGTATTTTTCAACAATGGACTTATTATCAGGATATTGGCAGGTCAATATGGACCCAGATTCAAAACAAAAGACAGCTTTTATTACCTATGGGGGTCTTTATGAGTGGAACGTTCTTCCATTTGGTCTTACAAATGCCCCAGCCACATTCCAACGGTTAATGGAAAGCATTTTACGAAATTTGAATTATAACATTGCCCTTTGCTACATTGATGACATCGTAGTCTTCTCAAAAACATTTGAGCAACATTTATTAGATTTACGTGAGGTATTCTCACGATTGCGTGCCGCAAATATTCGTTTAAAGCCTGTGAAATGTCGATTCGCTGGAAAGCAAGTCGAATATTTGGGACACATAATTTCACGAGATGGGATCTCGCCCAATCCTAACAAGATTAAGGCTGTAAGAGATTTCCCCGTTCCTACCAATGCCAAAGGAGTGCGTAGTTTCTTAGGTCTTGCAAATTATTATAGACGTTTTGTAAAAGACTTCGCTCAAATAGCGTCGCCATTGAATGCACTAACCCGAAAGAATACTAAGTTCATTTGGACCGACGAATGTCAGTCGGCCTTTGATTATTTAAAGACAGTTTTGTGTGAAGCGCCTATATTGGCTTACCCAGACTTCACGAAGGAATTTATATTACATGTTGATGCCAGTGATCACGCTTTAGGCTATGTATTATCACAATTTCAGAACGAAAAAGAAGTAGTAATTGCATATGCCGGAAGAGATTTAAAGTCAGCTGAACGCAACTACAGCGCCACAGAAAGAGAGGCTTTAGCTGTAGTCTCTGCTATTAAAAAGTTTCAGCCATATTTACACGGAAAAAAATTTGTTGTTTACACTGATCACAATGCCCTCAAGTGGCTTATGAATATTAAAGATCCTTCGGGTAGACTCGCTAGATGGTCCCTTCTTTTACAACAGTATAATTTTACTATAGAATATCGGGCAGGCACGAAAAACGGAAATGCCGATGCCCTGTCTCGAAGATCATATGCAGATGTTAGTATTGTTGATTCTCCAAAACAAATCTTAAGTCGTATTACGATTTTTCGAAATTCAGGACTTGATCAATCAGTTTGCTAGACTACAGGGACGAGAATTAGTCGGTTATAACGATTTACCTGAGTCAATCGCTTCTGCACTTACTATACAATTACAAAAACAACGAAAATTCAGGTTTTCAGCTAAGGCTCTAGCCGACGGATTTCCAATTCTAATGAACCCTATAACTCAGTATGATCACCGTAACCAATATATTGCACTACAAACGCTTATAACACTCCCTAGAATAGCTACTAAAACTTCTTTTTGTACTATTGAATATCTCGCTCCTCTAACCTATAAAATCAAGAAGCAATGTTTTTCTGGCCCTTTAACAAGAAATGATCTCGCTTTAATATCTTGTCCTAATTCTAAGATTGTTTTAAAAGCTGATACACTAACTCACTGTTTCAATCAACACGGCACATTGCTCTGCCCCGACACTGTGACCCGACGTTCACAAGACGGCTCATGGCTTGGTCTTCCATGGACACTGGGGAGTTCCATTACCTTCCCACGTACTCACTCAGCATCCACTTGCGACAATGATCATCCCATCATCCATCTTGGAGGACGGTTCTTCTTGTCCACACAAAAACAGACCGTACAACTGAACACTGGACCTCTTCAAATGTCACCACTTGCAGTTTATCACCTACCATGTAACTCTACTTCTGAAGACCTCCCTACAGGTTTTGGTACATGCCCGTCAGTCTTCACAATCACACTACCCATTTTTCGACGAAAAGTTATTAAATACGTGTCATGGACGCCACAAGATAACAACTCCACCTTCAAGCTACACTACAAGTCACTTCACCTCCCACCACCCCTCAAGATCAACAAAACAGTGCTCGACGCCCTTGATAGGACCATGACCAGATTAAATGGCCAATTCAACAACAAACTTCACCAAGTCCGCAGAGATATTGAAAACATCCATTCCGTTACTGTCACACCTACAGCCCTCATCCTAGCATCCGTGGCCTTGTGCTTTTCAACAATCAATGTTCTAGTACTCCTCGTACTTTGTTGTTATCATCGACGCCACTTCATTCCAAATCCTAATCCACAACTGGTCCATTACGTTGCGACACATCCACCAGTACCACGTCCACCACACTTCGAAGAACCAGACGAATCGACAATACTTCACATCACCGACTCCTGCTGTCCTGATTGCGGAAATCCTCCTCCAACAGACAACAACGAAGACAACTAACAAGAGACCTATTAAAAGACTTTGACAATAATGTTGTCAAGTAGGTTTAGTTTAGATTAGTTTAGATTAGTTTAGATTAGTTCAGTCTACTATCTCGGAAATTTCTTATCTTGCACACCTCTAAAACGGCTCTAACGTTCATGTTCAACATTTTACTGTTGTACGTTAAGAAATTCTAGAGGAATGTCTTTATTATTCTTAAGGTGTTGGGTTCCCAATATTTATAGTTACACATATTTACGATATTTACTCATCATTTTAATTAGGTGTAGGAAAAAAAAAAAAAAAACAACAACAACAACAACAACAAAAACAAAACAAAAAAATCAATATATATCTACTCGGGATCCAAACCTAGCGTAGAGTATGACCAATTGAAATCTGTTTACAACCACTTTTTTTTTTCTCACATTTTCGCAGGAGCTCAAAACTGAGGAGATGGCTATGTAAAAGAGTACAATTTCTGACCTTAAACACATTTTATTTCAGTATTTTATTTTGATTTTAAATAGTCAAGTTTAATATAAGATTTTTAGTAGTTTCACTCAAGTCTTGAAGAGACATCTGACAGCTGTTTCTTAACCTCTAATAACTTACTCAGCTGTATTTCTAAAGACTAGATGAAAAGGTCATTTTGCAATAGAAGAACACCTGACATATGTTCTCGAACTTTGATATGTAGATCAACTGTACTCCTACTCTAATGTTTGTCAAGGTCAGATGTTGTGACACACTTTAGCCAATCAGCTGAATCGAAGAGCTTTGTGAATTATATTTTTAGATATTTAAAAGCAAAAATTACGCTAGCATTTTGTAAACAGAAAGTTAACTCCAAAATACGCTTTCAAACAAGCTTTGTTCAGAGTTTGTCCATATGCACAGCTCTGTCATGCTAGCTGACATTTGTTCAAACCGATACACGGCAACAATGATAGCAACTTATACTATAAAAAAAGCCTGTACTTTAGCTCAATAGTCAGTCAGTTCAACTACAACCAATTACTGTAATCAGAGACTAGGTCTCTCACAACTGGAATAAAACAAGGTTACGATCCCAACCAGAGTGTGCTGTCTTCCTCTCGCAGTCCCTCAAAAGGCAGCTTCGCTACAATTGTTGTGTTCCACGAAACTTTGTTGTGTTTTCAAAGCAATTTTGCATTGTGTTTTGCCCCTGTGGGCCACCGTAAAGTCTGCGTTAGGACGCCTTAAATTGCATTAAGTTGCTGTATAAAAACGGCGACTTAAGGACCCGGGATGCAACATCCCTGAGGAATCGGCTGCTGTGCACTATTTGTGACTAAAAAGTGACTACCATTTAATATCAGTGCACCGGACGACACTATGCCTCTGAGATCAATTCGACTATTCTGACCAGCCATACATTAAAGCCATGATAAGTGACAAAGAAAAGCTTTCATCCAAGGAGACCGAGGTAAATATGAGCAACTGAAAGCGAAGTTGCACGACTGATAAACAATGATTACAACAACAAAGATCACCGTTTCCGCTACTTCGAACCTGGCAAGTGGTACAGATTTATCCATTGTCTGGAGCTCGTCAACATCCCTCAATCGAATGCCGCAAGTGCTAGAGTATTTTCAATAAAGTCATCATTATTATTAAGCTTTTCGGACGAGATATTTACGAAAACTGACGCTGATAATTTTTCTGCTGATCAAACTGTCACCTCTCCTAACATACAAGGCATTATACCTTAAGATCACCTTTATAGTGCAGGCATATCGTGCAGAATTGTTCAGTTTTTTGCTACAAGCATGAAAATTGGTACAATGATAGAAGGCAACATGCTGACTAATTCCTGATATAGCGCCACGCCCAAAAATTAATACTTCCAGTTTTACACATGTGGAATTAATTTCCACTTAAAATTAAATACAATTGTTGCATTGACTAGTTGTTTCATGAAATGTGCTAATTCTTTACAAGTACTGTTCCTTTTACCTAGCTGACTATAGTGCCCCACCCTATTCCTCGTACTTCCAGTTTTATGTTAATGGCTTTAATTAAATTCAAAATTACTGAAAATAACCGTTTTCTACAATGCTATCACTACCAACTAATCCTATTTGGTCTAATGATGTATGCCCTTTTCATTTCACATGCACTGCCACACCCTAAACTTAGTACTGCCAGTATAGATACATAGGAATACCTCAAGTCTCAAGTATCCAAAATTATTCACCTTGTTTTAAAGTCAAGGAGATAGAATAATAGACGGATATGATTGAAACAACGCAATTTGAATAACATGCAACCATGGCAACGCCTTTTCAAAAGTACTTCCAGTAATAATACTTTGGAATTGATGATCTGGAATTAGGTTTGGGTGTATGGCAATCTGACATCTTTCTGAACGTATTCCTGCATAAAGGCCACTGTTATTGCACTTCACTCGTAACAATCAATAATTCTCACTATTTTATAATTTTCCACATAAAGAAAACCCATTCACAATAGCCTGATCAATTACACATGATTGTGAAGACCCAGTTTAATACAGAATGTCTCCAGGGTTGATGTAATGTGGAGCGAATATTGCTGCACTGATAGCCTCAAATCACATACCATAACTGAAGTTAACAAAGTCATGGTCAATCAAAGCGTGTAGAGCCAACAAGTACTCTTATACCATGCAACTGGGAAAGATTCCTCAGGGTATTGGCCTTTTTTTATTTTTAGCTGAAATTTGCAAATCCATCATATTGCCCAACAAGAAACACTTGATTTCTTCTGTTGGAAAAAATTAGTGTTGAACGGGAATTCGCTGGATTCCTTAGGTTTTTGAGAGCTTTTTACCTTTAGTTGAAATTTGCAAATTAAAGTCATCAAGTTGCCTGGAAACATACACTTGATTTCTTCTTTTGGACAAGGATTTGCACGTGATGTAGAACGGGAATTCACTGGATTGGCAACATGCACTCAAGAGGAATCAAACTCAAGGCTTTTTTTTTCATTTGTAAGGATTGTGTCAACTATGCAATTCAGAAACTCCTTACCCGTACTCTCGACACTGATGTGGTGGTGTTGGCAGTCGCCATGTTTGGAGAGGACGCAGAAAGATCTCTCCACATTATTGCAGTACTTAAAGTTTTCAGAGCACTAGGTCCTAGCAAAGCAGCTGCACTTCCTGCTTTCCATGGCTTCCACGAATTTTAGGAGCAAGGATCGCACAGTTGGTTAGTGCGAGAGGTCCCAAGTTTGATCCCCATCGAATATCAGTGACTTCCTATCCTTGTTTCGACTTCTGATCTTTCCGTGTAGCTTTAATATACTGTAAATGCTCTTAAAATGAAGCATCGGTGGAGAGCGGAAGAAAAGGGCCCATCTTCAATTGCTTTTTCCTCTGGCTCTGGAAATAGGCCTACTCCGGGCACTAAAATCGCCGTAATTTTGGGCGATTTTAGCAAAATTATCCCCAAAGATACTCAAAACTTAGGGCGATTTTGGGCGATTTTGGGCGATTTTAGGGCCTGCGCACCAACGTCCCACGATTTTGAAGTAAAAACTTCAACTTTTCATTTCTTTGTCTTCACGGCTGCAATGAAATGTCTATATTCGGGAAAATCTCTGCCTTGCAGACTTGAAGGTATTGTTTGCAAAAGTAAAAACAACATTTGAACGGCCTTTGAATGATTTTGTATGTAAAGATCTGTTGGAAAAATATGTCAGTCTACTGCAGCAGTTTGTTGTACTACTGTGCAGTTAAACTAACTTTTGCCAAGTCAATGGGGATAACATCCCATCTGCAGCACTCCGCCAAAATACATTAAGAGACTAACCGCTTATCAAGCCAGGTCAGTCGTTGCAGCTACCCTCTGCGCCGCACTTGGCAGTAGACAAAGGCGGACCGAAAAGATTAAATTGACGCAATTGAGGGAAAACCAAGCAAGAGATTTTGGAAATGTGTAGCCACCTGACCAGATGTAAATGTCAGCAAGATAAAAATGTGCAAAATTGCAGCTCGTGTGCACAGCCATGTGTGATTGTGGAGGCGATTGCAAATGGAATTAATTTGTTTGGGAAGTTGAAATAATAAAATTTAATGATTGCTACGAGTTAACTGCAATAGCCCTCTCCCTTGTCAAAGATTCTTACCTTACTGAATATTAGATTTTCCATAATCCAAAATTGATAAATCTCCGTAACCCCAATAATCAATTACAATGTACTATTACTGGAAGTACTTTTTAAAAGGCGTTGCCATGGTTGCATGTTATTCAAATTGCGCTGTTTCAATCATATCCGTCTATTATTCTATCTCCTTGACTTTAAAACAAGGTGAATAATTTTGGATACTTGAGACTTGAGGTATTCCTATGTATCTATACTGGCAGTACTAAGTTTAGGGTGTGGCAGTGCATGTGAAATGAAAAGGGCATACATCATTAGACCAAATAGGATTAGTTGGTAGTGATAGCATTGTAGAAAACGGTTATTTTCAGTAATTTTGAATTTAATTAAAGCCATTAACATAAAACTGGAAGTACGAGGAATAGGGTGGGGCACTATAGTCAGCTAGGTAAAAGGAACAGTACTTGTAAAGAATTAGCACATTTCATGAAACAACTAGTCAATGCAACAATTGTATTTAATTTTAAGTGGAAATTAATTCCACATGTGTAAAACTGGAAGTATTAATTTTTGGGCGTGGCGCTATATCAGGAATTAGTCAGCATGTTGCCTTCTATCATTATGCCAATTTTCATGCTTGTAGCAAAAAACTGAACAATTCTGCACTTTTTGTGCACGATATGCCTGCACTATTATCAACAACATGATTTAGCGAATTTTTAGCGAGTTTCTGAAAATCGCTAGCTACATTACTAGAGAAATTGCTAAATTTCGTAGTCGCTAAAAATAGTAACCTTAAGGTAGGACGTATTCACCAACTCAGCTTTCGTTGCATATGACATTTGTTCTTTGAGCAAAAAAGGTTTATATACAAAACTGATATTGACTCTGAACTACCTTTTGGTGTCCTTATTATGAGAGGCAATAAAGCATTTTCCGTACAGTGTACGAGTAGTCCGGATGAAGCAGCCATATTTTTTGTAAACTAAAAGAAATTTCCACAAACAAATTTGGCAAAATAGGAAGAACGTGTATATTAAAAGACAATGGCTTTTGGATACAACTAATATTAACTTCTCGATAAAAACACATCACAATTTGAGATTTACGAGTGAGTACTCATTCAGTTACGAGCGTTTTACTGGGCGTAGTAGGGTCATCAAACACCGCACACGATTTTATCCGCTTAGATTTAATAAATACGATATGATCGAAGTCTTTTTTTAGTTACAGGTCAAAAAGACCGTTTTTCATTTTGCACATGTGTACATTATATGGTCTTTTCGCATTATTTAGAAGTTTCAGACAACGCAAATTTGCGGTATCCAATGATTTTTTTCAAGAGTAATAGTAAGAGGTCTGACATTACTGAGCTAATTACGCTACACATGTACCATCTCGCTCGTTACGTGCAAATGTGAGTTTTTCTATTTGTGGTCCAGTACTCTGGAACTCTCTTCCACAAGGTGTTAAGCACTATGCAAGTTTAGACAGTTGGTTTTGGAAAAAAATTCTAACTAGACATCTCTTTTCAATAAAGCACATAGATTATCTTGTGCATTTAGTAATTTCAAGCATACAGCATATCTTACTTTCTTTAATTAATTTTTTACCAAATCATTCATTAATATTAGGGATGTTTGTTCTTTATCAGTGTTATAAATTTATAAAAAGACTTCATATATATATAAGTTCATGTAATAGCACTATCTGACAAATAAAGTTCTTTAATTATTCGCGATAGTGTAAAGCAACTTTTTCGCAACAGATTGTATTCAAATTGTGCACGGTAAACCTTGTAACATTAGGGAAAAGATTGCTTTTTATTTCACGCTTTCAAATATCGATGGTACAGTGTTTGTCTTATAGTGTAAACTATTTAGAAATAATTAGATCACGTTTTCTCAGTAAGACGATTGAAAATTACAGAAATCGGTTGATGTTTACCTTAGAAAATTCGAGACAAAATCTACATTTCTTTCACCGCAAAAATAACCGCGGGCCACAAAAGCTAAAAGGTCCTCGCAGTGATGTACCTAATTAATCAATTTTATCAAGAATTCAATCTGAAATATTATCAAATATTGGTTTATATTTACTTTTTTGGTTATTCTTTTCGGTGGCATTTGATGAAGCAGTCATGAAGTTCAGCTGTTTCGTCTTCGTTGGACCGACTGGATGAGAAATCTCTAATTCAGCCTATACAAGCAAAATACAGCTTGAATACTATCAATGTATAAGTTATATATGCTTTCTCACTTATTTGCAAAGCCATTTCGGCGTCTAAACGAATGAAAAAAAAAATCTATACCGATTAATTATCTGCTTAATTAATCAAAATTAAGACATCGTATCTTTTTTTTATCACTATGTCTTTAATGCGGGCTGATGTCGACCGGATTTAATCGGCTTCAGATGTTTAGTTAGTGACATGTAGTTATTAGACTGTTTTTCATTCATTTTTCTCATCTATATTCGGATTCGTTGAATATTGCAATAATTATCATAATTAATGTGTGTATTGTTATAAAAAGCAACGCAGATCAATACGCTGTCAGTGCAAACCTTGATGAGGGGGAACAAAATGGCCAAAATTTTCATGCTACTTTTGGGGATGAATTTTCACCTCATAAAGTGTGGTCAGGTTTTTCATAAAGCGTGTGCGACAAAAACTGGACGGGACATTGATGGTGCTTCGGCTATGCAAAGAATAATTGTAGAACCATTGCAAAGTCTTCACAATCAACTGTCAGTTATTCCTGATCCTACGAACATTTGCCATTTGTAAGTAATACGCGGCATAAACCTTAACCATTTATTTTATGTTTTTATTTATTATTTGCTTCATTTTGTACACGAAATTATAATCTTCGATCTTCTTCTTGTTCTTCTTATTCTTCTTGTTGTTCTTCTTTTCTTCCTGTTCTTCTTGTTCTTCTTTTTCGTCGTCGTCGTCGTCGTCGTCGTCGTCGTCGTAGACGCTCATAACATATAAACTTTAGAGCTAAACTGATAAAGACGCTAATATACTTTACCAGTATCTAATTATTTACACAAACGGGACTCCAGTGAGAGTAACAAGTGTGTATAAATCCAAGTTTCAGTTTACAAAGTGTATAAATTTAAACTGTAAAATATCTAATTTCAGAAAGCCATGAACATACAGCAAGTTGCTTCTATATACAATTTAAACAATTTTTCTCTGTTCTTTCACATAATAGTAATAATATATATCAATCTTTGAGTGATGGTTGAAATATTCATGTTTTTTCATGTTTACAAACTGTACAGCAAATTGTTATTGTCACATTTTTAAAAAGCCTAACAGTTGACAAGTTTTCCTTCACAAGGAATTCTTGTTTGTGTAAATGACAAAAAATTGCCATTTTTTCTTATCTTTTTTTCTTCTTCTTCTTCTCTCTCTCTCTCTCGTGTTGACAGTGCAATTTTAGATATTGTAATTTTATAAAAACTGAGGCGTGGGCCCGATCACTCTGCAACATGTAATACGAGGCGTGTGGTCAGTTCAATATATTGCAGAGAAAAATTTACGCTTTTAAAGTGTCTGCAACAATTTTTTACTGCGGGAAATCATTGCAAGTGTTGACTTTTTAAAAACTCATTAAATAGTTTGGATTGGTTTTTAATGTGATTTTTTGATATGCCCTAGGATATTTTTCAGTATGTGTTTTTATTTTTTAAAAAGTAAAAAACTGTCAAAAAGAACGAGAAATGTTAAAAGAATGAATAATACTGTCGTGGCGATCAATGGCTCGTCTTAAAGAGCTATTAAAACACAAACACAAGTTCTCTCGTCGAATATCTTCCGTTCTGGTGAATGTATAAAGAATCGTTATTCCAAACTTTTGTTGTCTTATATCTTCTATTGTGTTCTTCTTAAACCCGGAAGAGAAAAGTAAGCCTTTCGCTGTACCAAAGCAAGCTAATTGGCGGCAGAGAGCAAACAGGCTAGCGAAGTCAAATCGGTCGCATGGCAAAACTTGTCATCTGCATAGAATTCGCTGACAGTGAGGATTAAAAGTCTAATTAAACACTTTAAAACTAAAATGTCTTTTCCTGACTATGTGGCATCGGTAAATGATCCGTTTTATAGTGCTTCAATAGATTAGATGTTTTGATAAGTATGGAATAGTACTTGAAATGAAAATTAATGTCGCCTAAAGGTGTCACTTTAATTCGACGAATTCTTAAAAAAGAAAAAAAAACTAGAGTTATCTTAATCTTTTCCAGTGCTTCCTTCATTGTTCTCAAACTTAGCCTAATCATTAGGTAATTCAATTTCTGCGAGGAAAGAATAATCTAGAGCAATAACAAGCTTTCTTAACAACAGATAAAAGACATATATATATACGTCAGAACTCAAATAAGGAAAAAACAGTGAAACTTCGAGAGCTTAATTTCCGTATCAATAAAGTTGATTTTCAAGAAAGGTTGTTCATGAAAAATATTAAAATACATAAAGAACTGGCGCGTGAATGAATCGAACACGGAAAAATGGCTTTACCTTTGCAAACATGACAATGTCAGATTGTATTTTCTTTCTAACAATGCATCTACATCATTAAGGCTTCATTATGGAGCAAGTTCTTTGTTGTAGTCAAAAGACAGATCTTTCAGAATATATGTTGATGGAAAAGACGTTTTCGAGAACGGCTGAATGTCCACTGTAAACAATTTGCAATAACTTTAGCAATAGTCGACCAATATTGACAATCTTCTTGCTATTTTATGGCTAAAATTTTGTAGTTGTGTAAACAATTCAGTTTAAATTTATATCAAGCTACAAATCACACTTGAAGACATTTCAGATTCAAATCGTATACCGATTTATTTTAGAAACAGCAGTTCATTATTATATTGGAATATGAGCTTTGAGTTAGAATTGTCCTTTTAGACAGAGCGATAAAAAAGCAGTTTAGTTAAATCAGTAGGTATATAGACTATAAAAACGTGTTAAGTCATTTTAGCCAATTTGCTCATGCATTTATCTTTTACTTGGGGCTCGTAAAATCTGACAAAAACATATTTGAAAAAAAATAATTACCAAACGTATGCATTTTAACTTATAAAATGGAGCTCCTGATATCCACAAATTTACGTTATATATCCATGAAAGGTCGCTGCGAGAAACGACGGTCCGAATAAAAGAAAATCAACGACGACTGTCCAGGTGGTGCTAAAGATCTTTATCCATACAATGGAAGTTCCAGCTTCTCTGCGTGTGTCGGGGGTATGGCCCGCATAAGCAAAAAGGTGATCGTTCGAGGCGCTTCAGGGAAAATAGGTTTGATTTAATTCCCAGCAAGACATGGGAAATGTTTATGTTTCAGACAGATTTGAATTGAAAAATGCTCAGCGTGAGGGTTTTGCTACTCATTTGAGACAAAAAAGCCCTGAAAAATTGTTACTTTAGACAAAATTGATTTGACAAATTTAGGATTTCCAAGTTTGGATAAAGTGCTTGAGGTCGGGAGGACATTTGGACTGAATCGTAATTATTTCACTGAGGAATTTCGTAACACGAAAAAGCAATGATAAATATTTTTTATGTGAAAAGTATTGCATAGCGAAGCATATTTTTTATCTCTGCAGATCAAAAAAAAAATCAAAACTGAAACTCTATAGCTATCTTCAATAAACCTCCAATAAACTCCAAATACTTTTTCGCTTTTTATTTCATTCGTTTCTTTTGTAATACTACCACCCATTGTCGGTACAAAACGCTAAGCCTCTAGAAAATCTACAAATATCAAAAAAGCTGTCAAATCAGATCAAAAGTTAATGTCCAATATAGCTTTGTAGTTTATTCTTCTATCATAATAATAATGAGGTTTATTAACATATTGTCGCATGATCTACAAACTAGTGAATTGTAATATGTTAAATATATATATATATAATATATGTAAATATAGTACAAATTGTAAGAAAATATAGAATAAATATAACAATTTTAAACTATAAAACTATTAAAGTCTCTCAAAAGTGGTACAAGTAAGTAAATTTAAATGTCCGTCATTTTGTTGCTAGGAGACTGTCACATGGCAACGTAGGCTATTTGCCCAGCAGTTTGTTCTACAACTTCAGCAGGCTGATAAATCTGTAAGTGATAAACTATTACATTTGCAGATATGTAGACAAGTATAATCAAGTACAATAGAACCTCTACTTATATCTCTACTTAGGGGACACAAATCTGTGTCCCTGTAAAAGACCCTTAGAAATAGAAACATTAAGATTAGCGTTAGCCTGCGTTGCTGGCGGTCTGCGTTTTTTATGCACTGGCATAAGTAGGAATGGAGAAGATACAATGTATACATTAAATGCAGTTAGTGTAGCATATACCAAGTACTTACCCTTTTTCCGCCCCCAAAACCGCAGACCGCCAGCTGCAACGCATGCAGGCTAGCTTGGCGTTCAAGCTCTTTACCACAAACTACAAACCGCAGTTTCCTGTTTCCCGTTTTCATTTACTGTATCTGTATTGTTATCCATTACTATAAGATTGGCGATATCGACTAGCAAAACTAACAAAGTTTTATAGGGAATTTTTGAACAGAGACACATTAAAATTGACTAAAAATGAATTTGTAGTTTGAGGTTTAGCGGCGGGAAACGTGTCTGGAGGTAAATGAAATACGATAGAGTTTTTGACATTGTAAACTGAATGAATAATATATAGGACTTGATCATTTTCCAATTTCATAGAATTATCTGTAATAAGAATTTGAAGCAATCCTGAAATTTTTCATTTTTCGGTGTCTGAATTGTTATTCCCAATTGCTTAAAACTCTGTTAAAGCGACTTCTGATGCACGAGATATCTCTTTCTGTGACAAGTCAATGAACTGAGAAAGGGACAATATTACACTGAGCACAATGCAATTTGTTTAAGAGTCAACTAAAAGTCAGCATGATCGGTTACCTATGGCTCCTCAATTGCACATATCTCTACGTAAAGACTGTTTATTTATGAGGTTGATAATCAACCAAATCTATGCACCTCTTCTGAGGGATCGAGCCCTTAATTAAGGTGATTCCTCTGTTTTGCACCACGCACGTCTACTGCATGCGAGTCATGCGTATGGTTTAAAACTGATGCATCAAATCGCGATTTGGCGAGCATTTTCACTCAAAGTACAATAAGAAAAACACTACAAAACTCAATGTTTAACATTTTTCTAATCTTTGGTGCGATGGAAAGCAATCTTTACAAAACTCGCCCCATTCCCCTCTCAAAAAGTGCCGTTTTTAGCTCTATTATGACGCTCTTTTACAAAATATCGCATAAACGAGGCCTTGACCCCACATTTGACTCTTACGTGGTGTTGAAGGCACCAAACCCAAGCTTATAAAGCTCATTCATGATGGACACTAGCACCAAATCTTTTCCTGCCATCAGCTTACCATCTATATATCCCTTAATTTATTTAACCATTTGCTTGGTGATTACGTAACCTACGAGTCATTATCACGAAAATTACTAAAAATGCAGAGAAACCGCAGAACTTGCAAACACGCATTACATCCTGCTGCTAGATTTGCAGGTTAGTTTATCAAAATGCATGTCCCAATCATTTGCAAGGTTTTACGAGTTATTGAGGGTAAGGAATCCGGGAATCCAGTAAAAGATGTGATGAATTACCTCGAATAATCATCCACCACGTTTTCTTGAAGTTTAACTGGCATTCGATTCTTCTTTTCGTAATCGATAATTGATTGTGTTTCAGCCAATGAGGAATCACTGTTTTTTGTTGTTTTGATGCTTAATGAAGGTGATATCGTCAGCGTATTTCTATTCACTGTTTGGATCGAGGAGTAGTAGCTTGCATGCAAGTATCAAAGGCACCACACTAGTCTAGAATATACAGTAGTTGACTAAAGTAACCAAGTGTTCCACTCGGTATAAGAGCTATAAGGGATCGATATACTGGTGTCCTGGGTCGGCCTGACACAGTAGTTGAGTGACCTAGTGTTTCAGTGGCCCACAATAACAGGCTGGTATATAAGGGATGTATTGGTCCTGGGTCGGCCCGGGGCACAGTAGTAGTTGTATTCTAGACTACGTTCTATAGCATACGTACTGTCTACATGTAGCATAGAGTGATTTTCATCGGACTGTGAAGCAATTACTAAATAGTCAGTGTTTAATAGTGTCTAATAGTTGTATTGCAACAAAAGAAAACAATGGGTGCAGAGTCTATTAGTGTCTATTAGCTTAGTAACCATTTCACAGTCCGGTGAAAATCACTCTAGTAGTAGTTGTATTCTAGACTACGTTCTATAGCATACTGTCTATATGTAAGAGCAGTAAACCTTTCACATTTAATGGATCCTTTGCATTACCCAGTCACATGGTGAAAAATCCACCATGTACATGTAGCAAGACAAAATACGCAATTGTGACATCTAAAACAAAGACAAGTCAAGATTAACTGGTTGAAGTCCTTCTGTTTCACATTTTTTGGCATGCCGTATGGCGAATTTTGTACCATGTGACAACCTTGATGCAAAGGGCTAATTCAAAACCATTCAAAACAGTAATTTTTTTTCTCTTTTTTTCCCTCCTTGAAAGTTCCTTGAGCAGCAATAATATAACCACGATTTCAGCCAATGCTTTCAGTGGACTGACCCGTCTTAGAACTCTGTAAGTATTTGTAAAGTCGCTATAACCACTCAGTGTAATATAATTGCTGTATGAAGACCACAGTTAATTAATTGATTTATACATGGAATATGTAACCCTCGCAAATCGTCGGTCCTTGGTCTTTACTTACGAATTCGACGAATTTTAACCATTCCATAAAAGGCATCTCTCCTAAGAGAGTTAGAAAACTCTGTTTTCGCCGTATCGTATTCAGAGGAGATTTTTTTCAATGACGAGCAATAATGGCGAAAAGCGCCAAAAACTAGACCTTCGTGCGAGTTTTAATCCAAATTTTCGTTCTGGATTAACACTCAAATCCTTTTTCTACCGGTTAAAAACTGATGTACCAAGATAAAATACCTGTTTAAAACGGATTTTTGAATTGTACGAAGACTTTTTCTTGATGTTGTGTTGGGATTAGGCTTTTTCAAGCTGAAGATAAAGAAAACATACAGCAAATAAACCGAATGAAGGCCTAAACCTCATTTTCGATCCAAATTTTCGTTTTGGATTAACACTTTGATTCAACTTTTATCGGCCAAAACTACTTACAAACAACTTAAACTTTCTGACAGAAATGATTTTAATTCTGTACAACAGCTATTCTTCAACTCAGAAGTTTTTGTCGTTCACTGCTCGAACTTGAAAAAAATCCCCTCTTCAAATGAATTTTTGAAATGTATGAATTTTGTAATTCTTGTTATTATTGCAAAAAGTATATGCCTTTTTTTCCCTTTTGAATTTAAGGAATCTTAGTGGAAATCCAATTCAGGAATGGAACACGTCAAAGATATTACACAAAACGCCCAATCTACGAGTAGTTGACATGACGTCAACATCATCATCATGGAAACCGTGGGATACGCTTCTGAGTTTGCCTAACCTTGAAATGCTAAAAGGGATCACTTGGAGTGAAAAGTGCACGATGTGTTCTATTATAAAGTCAGCTAACAAGACCCAAATCAACCATTATGCCAACACTTCTTACAAATTTTTGAAAGGTTATGCATGTCGCTCGGAAACTATTTCCCCTAGCGATTTTGTAAGACGTTTGGCAAAATATGGTTTCATAGCAACGTGTCTCCTTGACAACCAATCACTATGTTTTACATCAGAGATTAAAGTGGTTGTGCAGGCTCCTTGTAGAGATACAACATTGTCTGTAATGTATACACAGTTCTTCCTTGGACCGCTGGCCATTATTTTGAACTTTCTAGTCATTGCAACAGTGGCCATGTCCAAACGTCTTCGTCAAAACCACGACTTGATCCTGGTTACGAATATCGCCATTGGTGACCTCTGTAATGGAATTTACTCTGTTGTCATTATGTCCATGCATGTCACAAAAACATTTGAACAGATGGAAGTCATAGCCCAAAGGTACTGCCCATATGTAGGGTCATTTTGGATCCTAGGAGTATGCCTGGCCGTCAACTCATCTCTGGTCCTCACTATAGAACGCTTTAAGTGCGTCGTAAGAACTCCAGGGGACCTAAAAAAGCGAATGACCTCAACAGAAGTTCTTGTTGGTTTATTTGTATGTTGGTTGTACGCTTTGACTGTCACGCTTCTACCATCTATTGAGATCGGGAATTATTCCCTTAACACATATTGTATTCCCATCTTCCCAATCAGGTCCATGCCCGTGCAGTATTACTACAGTGTAACCATCGCTGGCCTCGCAGCCATTATGTATCTCATAACAATACCCATGTATTTGAAAATGTATATGTTTGTGCGCAAGACAAGTAAGAACATGCGAGTTCGTGCAGACATCGAGCTTGCAAAAAGAGTGTTTACACTTGTATTCACCAATATGTTGTTCTTTCTACTACCGAGTATACTTTCTTTGGTGTTCGCCCAAGTTAGCCGCAACACAGACACAATGTCACGAGAAGTTTCAGAAATCCTAAACGCTGCTTTTCCACTGGTTTGTCTAACAATGAACTCGGTTTTCAATCCAGCTCTTTGTGCGTTTAGGAGTAGAGTCTTCAGACAAGAGATGTCAGTATTGAGTTGTAGGATTCGGCAACGAACGCGGCCAAGTTCAGTGGAACTTACAAATGCCCGTTCTCCTTACATTGTCAAACCCACCAGATCGCAAACTCAAACATCTCTTACGTTGAATCGATCTCCACTTTTTGAAAAGACCGACGTTATCGGTCAAGGCTGCAAAAACAATGTTACGTTCCGGAACGATCGGGGGAGTCCAGAGTTCGTGGAAGCTGAAATATTGCCGACCATAAATCGATTGGAATTATTTGAAGAAACAAAGGATGTGCCCATCTCGCACTGATGAACGTACTGGTGCATACGGTAATCGTTTGAATTTCTAGTGGTATAAATAATTCAGCTGTTGGTTGTTTAGCAGGCGAATTCATATTGTAGATTTACTTCCCAGGTTGTAAAAAGAAAGCAAAATAATAAATGCTTTGTGTGACAAAATCTGCTCTGCCACTTGCAAAGCCACAATAGGTTGCAGTAGAGAACCTGTTAAAGATGCGCATTTTTATGCCACTTGGAATGCAGTGCTGACGAAAACAGAGCATTACAAGCTGCAAGTTTTCAGACCCGTGCAACTCTCTCGCAGTTCGCAACGCAACTCTTTCTTGTAAAATTGTCAAATTGGATTTGTCGAGCATGGGTAGAGGACTAGCTGCGCTGTGATTGACCATTGTGACAGTGCCGATTGCATTGTGCGTTGCTGGTTAGATGTGCTAATTGCTTCGCAACCCTGCGAAGAGTAGGAGATCGTTCAACTTTTACTGCAACTTGCAACCCAAGTTTTCGTTCCATCATTAAATGTCACAGAGGAAAGTACAATATAGAAATTCAGCAATAATCACTGGTCAAATTTGTGCGAGCCAATTAAAATCATTCTTATTGCGTGGATTTACGAAAGAAACCGAAGAAAGATTTTTATTCACTCGCACGAACCAATGATAATTCCTGTTTAAATATTGTACCACAGAGTCTGTTGGCACTTTTTTGCGTTTTTTGCACCTTCGACGGAATAGAACCCTTCATTTTTACACGGGCCGTTTTTGCACTTATTTGAAAAGCAACCAAATATCTCAAACATATCAAATTGGTAGAAAAACGTAATTACTCTAACCCATGCAAAAAAAATTGTAGCAAATTTTGTATGACTCGAGGAAACCTTTGGTTCGGAGTCACGACGTAGAAAAGTTAAGAAATGAGCACATATGTCAGTCTTACATCAAAAGTGTTTATGTTGTTACGGAGAATATACCATATTGGCTAATATTGTTCTAATTACTTCGGTGGCCCGTTTTTTGCCTCAAAAACTCATAAATAGGCATCCATTCAACGCTTACTATCTTAAAAATGGGCATCGGACATTCATTTTTCTTTTCATTTTGAAATTAACACAAATTTTTATTCCAGAAAATTGTGAATTGAACGAGTTCTAATCAGTTATTTTGTTCCCAAGTAGTAAGTCACCTTAAACCTTCGCATTCAGCAAAAGCCCGTAACATTATACCATTTTTTCTTGCAATTTGCAATACAATGTGGAAAGCAAAGCTGCACGGCAAAATGAGATGCCAGACGCGTGCAGATTTTTTTGCAACTCGCAATGCGCGATATTTCTTAGTAAGCTGCGTCAGAATGAGATATGTCAAATTAGATTTTTGGGGTTGGATATAGCTGCACTGTGATTGGCCATTTGTGAAGGGTGAATGCATTCACGTTGATTGGATAGATGTTGCAACTTGCTTTGCAACGTTTCGAAAAGTAGGACTCGAGCGGCTCGCTCAACTTTTTCTGCAACTTGGCAACGCAATTTTTCTTAGCATTACCAAGAAGCAGAGCTGGCCGTGTTGTGAGCGCAACCTCTTCTGCAACTTGTTGTGCAACGGCGCGTTGCATTGCAAGCTACAAGAGAAATTGCCTCCTGTAACAGGGTCTTTTAAATGTACACGATTTTACTTAATCAAATATTGGGTACGCAGACTGTACGTCGAATTCCATGGGCTTGGGCTCAGATTCATTAACAGTTTACGTAGAATCGCGCAAGGCTAAGACTGACCATCACAGTTCTCGACTGGATTACAGAGTATTGTAAAATACTAGTGACGCATCGTTCTTGCTTGCGTTTCACACCTAAATGATACTACAATTGTGATGTTTTCGGCATTCTGAATTTGTGGCAAAAAAGGTTTATAAAAGATGAGTCTATGGGTGGATAGACAAATTTGGTTTCCCGATTTACAGTTTGCAAATCCGATACTATGTTATACCAAACTAAACAAATTTAGAAATACGCAAACAAACTTTTGAGAATTTTCGATTTGATTTGTCAATTTTATTACAAAACAAACAAATACATACAAAAACAACAACAACAAAAGAATTAGTGTTGAATGTAGTTCATTAGTGTTGAATGTAGTTCAAGTAGTTATACCATCTGCAATATGAAAAAAAAGTTTTGATAAGTTGTTCCTAGTAAAGAGACAGGACTGAATTGTCATTATAGACAGACAGACAGACAGACAGACAGACAGACAGACAGTAGAAGGGTGGGCAGACAGACAGGCAGGCAGACACAAACATTGAAGAAATGGTCAACACTCAGCGTGCGTCCATTGAGTTATGGATGCACGCGGGAGGCTGCTAAGCACGAGAGAAGCGTAAGAGTCGCACGAGGCGTAGCCGAGTGCGACTATAGCTTCTCGAGTGCTTAGCAGCCGACCAAGTGCATCCATAACTCAATGGACGCACTGCTGAGTGTTGACCATTTCTTTTATAACATAGACAAACGAAATAAGCCGCACGTTTAACCTAAATAAAAATAGACCTCTATGAGGTCATGTGGTTACTGGCCTCAAATCCAAATATAGATATAGACCCATTTCAAGGCCTGTCCCTGGTTGGGGGTGGGGGTAGGGGTTTACTTCGACTAGTGCATACACACACACCGACTTTGTCCTAGTGCCCTTGGTAAGTTTATTGAAATTCAATATATTTTTATGTTCTATTTGACCTGATGCGTTTGGTCACGTAATGGATAAAACATCTGAAACATGAACGAAACAAACATTTACCCTGCAGATATATTTCTGAACTAAACTGCACAGTTTGGTCTCAAAACGTATATTTATAACCACAAACCCTATATTTCATTATTAATAACTGTCCTTGGTTGGGGGTGAGGGTAGGGGTTTACTTCGACTAATCTATTTTTATGTTCTATTTGACCTGCATGACGCGTTCGTCACGTAATGGATAAAACATCTGCAACATGAACGAAAAAATACACGATTTGTTGTGTTAATAATGCCGTTGTAGAAGTCTTTACAGCAAACAATTTAGATATATAGTGAAATAAAAAGTTGAATAAACTGGTATATTCGCAGGGAATATTTTTGCGTGTGAGATATAATGCATGATAATAGAAGAACAAAGGCAACTGAACACTAATAGCTGTTGACAGACAAATAAAGGGTCTTTACTACTGCTGCTGGACCAAACATTTCCCCTACAGATATATTTATGAACTAAACTAATCGGTTTAGTCTCAAAACGTATATCTATAACCACAATCTCTATTTTTGATTTTTAATAATCGACTTAACCACTCTTAGACCGGCGCACGTAGTTCTGCGCACGTACTTCGTAGTTCGGCTTGGGACTTCGCCTCTACTTCGGAAGTTCGCGTATCTTTCGGCTCTTCGGAGATTTCCGAAAATCACTCACTCACTCACTCACAGACTCATGGACCCGATGGCATAGTGTGTTACTGGCATTAAGCCAGTAACCACAAAAATACTGATGACCTTCAAAGTTCTCCATACATGGCGCGCGCTGTAAGAAAAGGAAACATTGACGTCAGCGTGCTGTCCATCGAGTTTTGGACGCACGCTCGCGCGCGCTTATCATCCAATCAGAGCGCGCGTTATATATTACCTATGTTATAAACATAGATAGATACACACATATAGAGCGGTTTTCGTATGAGTGGGAAACTGACCGTACCGTACCGTGACCGTGTCAGTACCGTAATGTCGACAAAAACATTCGAAAATCCTGCCGTAACCGTACCGTACATTGACCGTAACTGGTACGGTCAGTTTCCCACTCATACGAAAACCGCTCTATATACACACAAACAGCCTGACGGCAAGAGACCATAATACTAAGAGAGCGAAGCTCAGTATTGATGTCTGTGCCATGTTCGTGGCGGCTAAGGCTATTTTTAGTAACTTCGCCATCGCGCGCGCAAGTCCCTCCACCAATAGAATTTGATTTTTGACGTGCGCGCGGACGGGACCGTTTGAATTCTATTGTCTAAGAGCCTTGCGCGCGCGATGGCGAAGTTACTAAAAATAGCCTTAGCCGCCACGAACATGGCACAGACATCAATACTGAGCTTCGCTCTCTTAGTATTATGGTCTCTTGCTGACGGACAATTAGACAGAAAAACAGACAGACAGACAGGCAGGCAGGCAGACAGACAGACAGACAGACAGGAAGACGGAAGCTGGAATGACAGACAAATGGACGTTCAAATGGACAAACATAAAGTATACATATCTTTTTAAAAGAAACATCGTTAAACAAAAATAGTGGTAAAACATTGAAAACGGTGTAATCAGGCATGATAAATTATTTATGTTGAGTTTGGTTGTCTCTGAATGAAAGTATAATCTTATACCTAGAACGTTTTGGTCAACGCTGTGATCTTCAGCTGGTGTGTAGTGGCTATGCAAATTATTGGAGCAGAGTTTTGTAAACATGTGGGAAATTGAAATGTTCGTTTAATGAGGTTTTGTCATGATGGAGTGCCAAGCCTCTATAAATAGTGGTAATTGAGTTGGGTGGGGCCGGGAAGCTACGCTAGATGTTAGATGGGTGTCTCTTTTGTCCATTTACCAGATTTACATAATTCAAGGCAGTTTTTCGTAAAGTAACGCTGAAACTTCAAATGTGCGAGGCAAACACCAAGAAAATGGGCTGGGTTTCTCATGGTCAACCAAACCCTGATTAATGATGGTAATAGGACTGAGTGGAGTCCAATTCGGTCTGTAATCATACGAGGGATAAACAAAATTGGACGACCGCGTAGCGGGAGTCCAATTTGTTTATTCCGAGTATGATTAGTATAGGTAATACACTATACAAAATTTCTTCGAGGAAAGACAAATGTCTGACATATAGCATGTTTTCATAAAAAGTACAGACTTTAAACGAGTAGACAATATTTCAAAGAAGGAAGAAACTTCGAAAACAAAATAAAATAAAGTTAATTTGTATTCTGAGCGAATTACAGTTCTTTTACATTTCTATAAAGCATGTAGTTTATTTACTGACAGGTTTGTTTATTGAATGAAAACGAGCGAAGAGCCCAAGACACGGCAAAGAACTTGAGTTCATTCACAGAGAAATATGGTCAAATTTACGTTCTTTAAACATACCTGGCCTTTCAAATGCCTCAAAACTTCATTATCTTGAGCTTGATTTATCAAATTCTTTTGGAAAAGAGTAAAAAAGTTTGACCAAATGACCATTTCTCTGTACTCTGGCATAGCCGGCCGTGAATCGATGTCCTTCGCCTTTAGTTTTGCAGCACGGCGTTGTTTGGAAGTCATTTTTCTCTCCAGTGTTCTTGTTTTCCGTTTAAAATTGTCACTTTTTGACAAATAAATTACTTTTTTATCTTCTATGATAATCATCAAAAACTGATATAGCAAAACTGTAAGTTTTTATCGAAAACGAGTAGCCATGGTTTGTCAAAGAAAACCCAAATGGAGAACGATGTTTATCGCGCGCCGTTGTCGTTGCCATAGCGACTTAATAGGTACTCTGCAGAGTACAATTAATTATATATATAATAATGGTAATTGTACTCCTCTCGTCCAATCAGAATCGAGTAATTTTGTATAGTGAAAAATAGAGCAGTCTTTCAACCAATCAGATTTGAGGAAATTGTAATAGTTTTGATTATAATATAAATATGATTTATTCAAACGAAAAACACAAGAAAAATGCCTTTTCGCTTGGCTGTACAACGTAAAAGCTCTTAAGGTAGTTCCGGACCCTTGCTACTGCGCATTTCCCGCGCGCATTCGAGCGCGCGCACTTTTATTGAAGAATATTGGTCTTTAACGTGGGGAGTCTGGGCACTAGTCTGCCAACGACTGTGAGCGTAGAAACTCTAAACTTTAGTAGAGAAAAATTATATTTTGTCATCCAAATATCGGAAAAACTTTAATCAAGAAATCTTGTACACTATGTAATGTAGGTATTTAACCTGAAACTTTTAAATTTAGTTAATCTTATCCATCGAAAAAGCCGGCGAAAAAATCGCTAAAATGGGTGATATTTGGTGTTCGTTTTCAGTGTGTTTTCTCTTTTTGTGCTTTTCTAACTCTTGAAATAATACGGTGACCCACTGGTTTTCTCTTTTAATTTAAGAGAGTACTTATCATTTTTTTGATTTAAAAAATAAAAATACAACTTCATTGATTGGATTGTCGTAAATTTTCCACATTGTTACAGTCCGTACACGATTTCGGAGCGCGTAATTGGGTAGGAATTTGATTCTAGAATGCCCTTTTAATCATGTTTGCAACTCATCAAACAATACATACGATTACAACTGCTAGATAAACCTCAGATCTATCTTTTGAGACGGTCAAGGCGTTTCTCGGAAAAATTTTGTTCGCATTCTTCAGACCGATTTTTCGGGAAGATATTTGGACTGGAGTTGAGCAGTATGATGGCTTCGAGTCGGCCATCGCTTCCTACCTTCTCCCCATTTTTGAGTGGCTTAGGGCGAGCAGTTAAAATCGACGAATTTCGCTGAAACTCATTCAGAGGTTAGAAGAAAGCATAAACAACAAACTTTAGAAGTCTCGTGGAATTTTATTAAAATTAAGACAGAAATTTTGAGTGATATTGAGTGCCATACATTCTCTTATAAATAGCCACTAATAGTGAGCTTGGGCTACCTGTGATGATACTACAGAACCTAATTTCGTATGACTGTGAAAACGGCACCGCATGGTCACGGCACGGTTACGGCAGGAATTTCGAATGTTTTTATAGAGATCACGGCACTGACACGGTCACGGCACGGCACGGTCCGTTTCACACTCATACGAAATCTGCTCTACTTAGATGTACTTTTTCATAGCACTTTATCCATCCCTTAAAGCCCTCTTAAAGCCCTCTAAGTTATCACATTCATAGCTCGATGATATCTTCTCAGTCTCAAAATCAAGACATTCGTATCTGGGAAAGTTGATTTTGTCCAAGAAAAATAGAGAATAGACCAGTTCGCACCCCTTTTAATGCTTGATTTGTATCACATGCTTACTGTATCGGGAGCAACTGCATGGAGTGGTTTTCTTGTCCAGGGCAGCGACCTTGAAACAAGAGCAAAATGTCAAAGAAATTGCAATTTATGCAAATTCATACCAACTGCAAAAAGTTACACCATTTTGCTATCACAAAGCATTTTGGCCCAACTGGCTTAAGCTTGAAATAATTTCAGAAATGACTCACTTGCACACTCACGCGTCCCCGCCGACATCAACTACATCGTCCTTGACCTGAAATACAACAAAACATTACAAATGAATGACATCTTCTCTTAGTTTGTGGTATATGCAACAGCAACTTTCCTTTTCATGGTACTACTACATGTTAGCACAATGTCGTCATTGGCGGTAAGAAATGGTCCCCAAAAGTACAGCCAAAAGTCGTGATTCTCATGCATATTGCTCAACGGTTTATCTCATGCATTATGCAAGGAAGATTTGCCATACACGGCATTCCAAACTGGTTCATTTGTTTCCATTTGATTGAATATGTGCTTGTCTTAGTCGTGAAGGCTTTGCCCAGTTGGATACTTTAGTCCCTTTTACCTTTGAAATATCTGACATTCATAGCTCCATGTGTATTCAGTCTCAAAATCAAGACATTCTAGCTTTTGCAAAGTTGTTGATTTTGTCAAAGGACAATAAAGAATAGACTAGTCATTCGCACCCCTTTTGCTGCTTCATTTCCATCAAATCCTTATTTAGTAAATAAATAAATAAATAAATTTGGGGTAGCTCATCACCCTTCCTCGCAGCCAAGTGCTGAATTACGAAGGGCGCAGCTCAACGTGATCGAGTCGAAGGTTTACAAGGGCGCTTTCATTACGAACAATTGAACAATCACACATTTACATACAAATTTACATACACATACACGTAGCAGCCACCATACGACTCATGTCTGATCACGGAGCACAGCTTAGATCGAAACTAGTTCGTTTTTACTGAGGGAGGAAAAACCGGAGAACCCGGAGAAAAAACCCTCGAAGCAAGGGAGAGAACGAACAAGAAACTCAAGCCACATGTGATGCCCCGTCCGGGGATTGAACGAGGGACCACAGCGGTGACAGACCGGCGCTCTCACCGCTCGGCCACCCTTGCTTCCCTTAGTAAGCACTGATTTACTATTTTGTTCATCATGAATTGAGGAGAACTTTTTCAAACAATTTTTCATGTGTAAGTATAATTGTGTTTGTACTGGCGAGGCATAGCCTGCGTGCAGCCGTTTATTTACCCGTAATAAACGTCTGCGAAACAACGCCAGAAATCCTGTTCTCTGTGACACGAAATAAGGAGCGATTTCTTATTGGCTCTCGCACAGATCAATTCTTACATGAACTCTATTGGTCGACGGCTCGTTCTAACCTCTTCCGGTTGCGGTTTTCAATATGGCGTCGTTATTGTCAAAGTCTTTCATCAGCAAGGAGCGTGCTGATCAGTGATAGCTATACCTGGTCCGCCATCAACACTTTTAGAGGCGAGTTTACAACCATAACACTTGAGCCTCGTGGTCTCTCGAAGAGAATATCTGCTACGATTGGCAGGCATTGAAAAATTAATGATTTTCCATACCCGGTGGGTAGATTTACAAAGACATTTCCCTTCTCAATGAACATACGAAGACTTTCTTTTTGATCATCTAGCAAGCTTTCAATTTCGAATTGAGTTTCAACTGCTTTAAACGCACTTTTCTATCGCTCCTCGCTGAAAGACTTTGACAATAACGACGCCATATTGAGAACTAAACCGTTGACATTGCATCCGGAAAAGATTAGAACGAGCCGTGGACCAATCAGAGTTCATGTAAGAATTGATCTGTGCGAGAGCCAATAAGAAATCGCTTCTTATTTCGTGTCACAGAGAACAGGATTTCTGGCGTTGTTTCGCAGACGTTTATTGCGGGTAAATAAACGGCTGCACGCAGGCTAGCGAGGCAAAGTAGTTTGAGGTTACATAGACTAGATTTATAACAGTGATCGATGGACCGCAGCCTGTGTACATTATTTTGAATAACTGCACCAAGCAGAATTAACTGATCGTTGAAATGTGAGCAGAATGCGAATACCTAAAGAAAGAAAAATAAATTTAAACAGCCGTTGATATATAACAATGGTTACAAAGATTCACTTAAGAATGAACGCTCCCTGATTAGCTTTAAAAAGATTACCTTTTCCTTATATTTATACGGTTAATTAGCTGAGATCATCCTTTTTTCTTTTTTATATATATTCCTACTATTTTTAAAATGTACGTACTATAAACAAGAGCTTGTTTAACAACACTTTTTCAAGAGCCAAACTATTGTAAGTTTCATTCGAAATCTCTGACACCCATTGAAAGATATCCAAAGAAGAGAATTTTACTGATCTGCCATGTATATATTTTTCAATAATGAAACATTTGAAACTTATTTTTGGGTAAAATTTTCAATTTTCAGCAAGAAACAAAATGTTATTATTATCATACACCTCTTTCACAATTCAGTTTTTTCTAGTAGAGAAAATGACAGCTTTTTGCAAGAAATGATCAATGCTATATGTGAAAAAGTACTTCATAACAAATATTTCCAGAAAGTTTCATCACATTTGGTTCAATATCAAAGACGTTATGGATAGTCAAAAATAGAGTTTTGCATGTATGGACTGGAAGCCTTGTTAGCCTTAGTTTGGTGCATTTTCAAAAATTGAAATCCTCATATCTCTTCAAGGATTATCTAAATCAACAACCTTCATGACTACAAATTGATGCAACTTCAGACATACTCATTTTTAACTCGTGGATTGCAAATCCACGAGTTATTGTGAGGGGTCGAAATATGCAAATGTGTCACTCACTCACTCGCTCGCTCGAACATTGTTAAAGTATGCTACTGCGCATGCTCGACGTGATTGACCGCAGGCCGAAAGTAATGTGAGCTCTGGGTACGAGATTAAAGGAAATATGAGACTCCTGTGTTTTATTCAAATATGCATCGATAGATCGATGACATTTACTCGAATTCTTTAGCCGATTGTACGGCGAAACTTGCCTAAGAATTGAACGATCTAAAAGGCGTCTTCTGTAAACAAGGTCTGTATTTAATCATTATCCGGTAGAGTGTTGAAATTCAACTTGAGACTCTTCCATGAGTTTAAATCGTGGAACCTTCAAGATGGCCCGAGATGACGGACATGACAACTTCGTGCTCACACTTCGCTAAGATTTCTTATTGCTTGACATATTTTGTACTGTACCACTCTGCTTTGAATAATTTCCATCGCATCTAGAGTGAAATCCTTTCTGGGTGGACTTTTTTACGTCGCTCTCCTGGTAAGTAACTATGCTGTCGTCAAGCAACAAAATTGTCGCTGTCGAAGTCCAACATCATGGTCATCCAAGTTTTTAGTGATTATACTTTATCAGCACGAGAGTAAATGTTAAAATAAAGAGCAAACGAAAACATTTTGAGTACGAATTGCCGCCTGAAACATAGCCTGAAACTGGCTGTGAGTCGAGGCGCTAGTTCGTGTTTGTACTCTATCAGCACAAGAGAGAATGTTGATAAGCATGCAGGAAACGAAACGGCACTGATCTGACTCGACTTTCAGTCTTTATATTATTATTATTTGATCAAAATGCAAACATGTTTCATTTTCTTCACCGTTACCTTTGACGTGTCAGCTAGTTGTAGCTATTAGGCAAAATTTGTGTAACTTGGCCAAAATAACTCAGTGGATCTAATTGACATTTTGTAAAATCTATAGTGTAATTGAATGACTGTGGACTTTGCCCGGACTTTGAGACGCAAATTGTAACAAATACCTCAGATACTGATAAAATGAGAGATTTATATACATTGTATGTAATGAATTGTATTTATCATTCCTTTAATCTAAAGTGTCGTACGGTAGACAATGCGGCGCCTTTGACCGTAATGCAACATACAATGAGTCTGATGCAACATCACGCAATACAGGACACCAATTTCACTCCAAAAAGCGTCTAGTATTTATCAGTTTATCATACGTCTTCAGCAATGAATTCAAGTTTTGGCCGTCATGCACGCTACAGTGAGACTGATGTAACGCTCCATATCAAAGCAAATCCTGAGTTATGAAATTGCTACTAAAGGCTAAGGATTACACAAACTGATGCACTTCATGGAAGTAAAAAATATACTATAAATGGGTAAAAACATTCAGCTCTCAATGCTTCATTGACTTCTGCTCTGCACATATAACTCCATCCACGAGTTATATCCGCCATTGGCGGTTTGATTCAGTATTTACTCTATCCTAATTAGGGACCGTTCATTTTTTATCAGGAGGGGGGGGCTGGTGGTTTTTGGAAGTTTTGCCCCAAAAAGTGTCCGGCCCCCCCTCTTTGTCATACAATTTTTTAAATGGCCCCCCTCTTAGTTCATGTTTCATTTACATGACCCCTCCCCCCCCCCCACACACACACTACCACCACCACCACCACTGAAAATTATGCAATGTTATCCAAGAGATCGGAATATGTATTTTTGCCTTTTCATTATCACAGACATACTAGGATAACACTGAATTATTAGTCATCATTGCTGTTATCCTCATATGTGTAGCAAAGGAAAATATAAGCCCATTATTGTTGAATAATTTCAAGTAAAGATTTACAAATGCGAGCGCGAAGCACGAGACGCTCGGCAGAATTTTGAAGTATATATGTTCACAGCTAGGTGAGAGGCTATCAGTTCCAAAAAGGATTTTAAATCATCTTTAGTTATGAAATGTGCAAGTCACTTATTTCAAATTTGAGCGTGAGTCGCTCGGCAGAAATTTTAGGTGTATATGTTAAACAGAGACTAATTCCCAAAAGGATTTTCTCAACGTGCAAAGATATTTAAAGACTATTAATTACTGAATTTAAGTACATAAGTTTACAAAGACTTCTTCCTTAGTAAAAGGATTTGAAACACGTACCATTATGGTGGAATGTGCAAGTCACTAACTACAAATGCGAGTGCGAAGTGCGAGCTGCTTTGCAGAAATATAGGTAATCTATTGTTCGTAAAGACTGTTTCCTAAAGAGATTTGAAATGATCTTGATGCAATGCAGTGTAATTCACTCTACACTAGCTTGTAGGTGTTTGGCATTGTAGCATGGCTGCAGTGTAACAATTTAGAATGTAATTGTCTTTTGCGAGCGCGAAGCGCGAGCCGCTCAACAGAAATTTTGCAAGAAAAGTACTTCGTGGTGGCTCCATTTTGTTTGATTTGATAACAAAAAGGTGCTGCATAAACTATTTTTTTGCATGACCCCTCCTCAAATAGCCAAAAAGTTTTTGCTTGGCCCCCCCTTTTATGGCCATTTTTTTCAGGTGGCCCCCCCTCAAAAACCACCAGCCCCCCCCTCCCGATAAAAAATGAACGGTCCCTTAGCAGAAGCCACTTTGAAAGTTGTGTATTATTATTGCAGGTGCACTGGTACTAAAATGAAGCAAACTGATGCTCTTCAGGCATTCTGCATTCTGACCTTAACAGCTGGTAATGTTTTCTTTACTAAGTTATGTATCAAGATACTTACTATTTACTTTTTTCAAGATGTCTATTCCTGTAAGTCTCATATGTTTACCATTACCCTCTCCAAAACCACCAAAGACAATAATATCACCAGAAGGAAGTAAACTAGCACTATGTCCATATCTGTCACAGGGAATAGTACAACATTATAACACAGTAATTAGTGCTGTTATTAGTGCCATTATTACATCAGTAGGAATAAAGGGTATTATTGTTAGCAATAATAGTTTTTATGTTATCCCTCATTTTGAATGACTGATGTAAAACAGTGGGATGCCTGGGGCCAAGATGTTGGAATTGATTATCTGGTTACCCCCCCCCCCCCCCTCTAGGGGAGCTTTGCCATGAAATATTTGAAAAGTAGGTAGCTTCATTTTTCAGCTCTTGGTTTTCATTTGCAAATTTTTAGCGGTAAGATTGTTTTATTTGCGTTCATTTTCATTCCACGCTATTTTTAACGTTTTTCTCTCACTTTCTTCTGTAAATATTTTCTTCATCCGCGTCGTGACTTTGCTTTTTCAACTTTACTATGTGGCAGCTTTGTGTTCGTGATTTTTGAATTTCGCGGGCAAGATTTTTTCATGGCTAACTCTGAGAGGATGAGGGATGGCATAAAAAGCAATTATTGGTAGATAAAAGATGGAATGACAGTGGAAAATGGTGGAAGTCAAGTGAGACAAACAGCTTAATTATGAAAAGATAGTTAATTACATATTACACAAATTGTACAAACTAAGGTTTGCAAAACTGGAAATGGCTTTTAGACATTTTACCTTAAGAGTCTGTTGGAAGATGCAATTGCAGGAAGGAGATGTGGAACAACAAGTTTTTGTTTGTTCAATCATATAAATGGCTTTCTGCATATTTTCTAAAAAACATACTAGTTAATTAATTATATGACAGCCAATCTAATTAATGTTGTCCACTGGCAGATAAAGAAGACATTAAATAAAATAGACTATTACAAACATCTCATTAAATATTCATTTCTAGCTTGAAATACAGTAATTTAGTTATAATGTGATGTAAGGGACCATTCATTATTCATTAGAGGGGGGAATGGGTGAGAAAATAGGGGGACTTGAAAATTTAGTGACACTGGAAAGGGGGGTCTTGAAATAACTGATGAGTTACTCAGGGGGGACTTGAAATAAAAAAAAATGTATAACTATGTATGAACACATGCAGACATACAAGAACGATGTCACCATTCCAGAGATGACAGCGGGCAAAACGAGGCTGAAAGAACAAACAGTGTGACAGGTGATGCTGTTGTTGATGGCAGAACAATTGAACGGGAACACCAGTCCATTACTAGTAATAGAGTCATGTTCCCGTTCAAGTGCTCTGCCATAAACAACAGCATCACCTATCGCACTGTTTGTGGGACGTCGAAAGGAGATTCGAAGGAATGACTTCAGAGGAGATTGATGGTATGTCTTTGCAAAAAAATATGAGGAGTACGAAAGTACAAGAATGGAAAGAAATGCATGGTCAGTAACCAAGAAATTGAAAAGAAGAGTAGATATGCTCCGGTTCTATCAGACTTTCACATAAAAAAAAGATGGAGGTTTTTTTCATTCAACCAAGAAAATGTATCAAGTTATCATAATTAAATACACAGTCTTCGGACACAAATGCAAAGAACGTCCCAGGATCAAGCTATATGGAGAAAATTTTGAAATTTCACGACAGGCAGTTTAAGCATGGGGAACTAATTACTGAGTTTATTAGACAGTGGTGCAGAGAATTCTTAGATATTGCAATCTTTGTGACTACTTTACAAATCACCATTGGTCTGGACCTGAAATTTCTATTGTACCACAACCAGTTCCAGACAAATCTAATCTGCCAGTCACTTTTTGCCAGTTTGGAAACATGAAAATGTCTTAAATTTCTTTGAACTTTTTCCCTGCCTCAAAAAGCTATCTATGGATTTCTACATGTCTAATTTAAGCCATGTGTGATCATTTTGGGTTAAGATATATACAAACAGATATGAACTTGGGGTGGGTGTCCCCTCGGTAGGGAATTTGATACTGTATGGTCACCATCTTAAATTGACCAAAAGAATGAACTTGACATTTGTAAGCTAGGTGCCCAGAGGTGGGAAATTCAGCTTTGGTATAAAAATTAAGGCAAATCCCCTGGGGGGACATTCAGGGCTATCAACCCCCAAAGCTTTCGTATCTGGAGATTTGCCATTTTTTCTTAGGTTTGGTCGATTTTCAGGCTCAGTATGTGTATGTGTGGGGGGATTGGCATCTACAAAACATACGTACATCACCAGGCTTTGCCATGCTTTAATCCGAGGTTGATTTTCATGCTCCATTGGGGGTAGGGTGGGAAAACATAATTCGCTGTGTCTATTTGACCAGTAGCCGGTCAATGTCCTTGAATTCCTATTTCACCGGCAGTTTTCAAATTTTCCAATATTTCCCCGAATAAAACATCCGTACACCACCTAAAGTACACTATCTTTATTTAGAAATGGTAAGCGGTCATAGTTAGCGCTGTAGTGTCCATGCGCATGCGTGCAGATAGTAAAGCGCATGCTTGGAAGTAAGCAAAGCATATGTTTGGAAATCATGGCGGATGAACTGTCGAAGTTGTCGCTATCAAATTTATGGTAGTTGCTTTTTTAGTAGTTGTTGCCCTTGTGGAAAGGAAGATAATGATTTAATGATTGACTGTGATGATACAGAATGCAAATTTCGATGGTTTCACTTGTGCGGCGTTGGTCTTGATAGCACGAGCATTCCAGATGAGGACTGGTATTGCCCTGAATGTGCTGGTAGGCATCTTGGTCATTTTTCTTCAGTTATCATTTTATTCAGCTATCTATCCTGCTTATTGGGGAAAAGAGATACTCAGAAAATGCTAACAGATTTTAATAAATGTCAATTTTACTTTTAACTAGCAATGTCAATCCATTTGAAGTGGCAAATATATACAATCACAAATTAGATATATCTTCATTTCACAATACTTCTTACACATTTTTTTACTAGGTGAAAAAACTCCCTGGAAGAAAAATATTAATTAAATAAAGAATAAAGACATACTATCTGTTGTGTTGTGTAATAATTATTAGATATGTGTAGCCGGGACAAGCGAGGACATTGGGAGTAAACATATTGTCCCGGGGGCAGTAACATTTCCTCACTTTTGCAAGCAGGTTATTCCAATTCCCCGCCCTTTCCCGGGTTGGGGGGGACGGGGATTTACATTGACTGGTGCATTATTGACAGCCCCACATTGGAGGGGTACTCAAAAATGCAAAACCGCACAAAAATTGTCAAAAATCGAAAAACTGCAGGTAAAATCACTGAAAAACCAAAAGTGCATCTGAAAATACGCTTTTGACGTACTTTAACAGAGTAAGCTTATTTGCATTTTTGCTGTGATCATTTTTTACATGTATCTATAGCTAATATTAAACACTACAGCCTGGAAAATCAGATAATTAATACTTGAACAACAACAGGTCAAGATTGATTTCTGGTAAACTGGTACTAAGGAGTGCATAATTGTTCTTACCCTTTTCTTGGACGAGCTATGTCTGTACAAAGTCATAGAGAAAACATACGAACACAGGGCTGTCAACTCTCCCGGATAAGCCGGGAGTCTCAAGATTTTGGACCGTATCTCCCGGTCTCAAGATTAGAGGCTCAAATCTCCCGGATAATCGCTCGAATCCAAAAGTCGCAGCCATTTTAACTGAAATAGCGCAGTGTAGCCTCGAGTACGTTTTGTCTCACTTTGAGTCTCCTCTCTTCCCTCTTTCTCCCCCCCATCCCCCCCCATCCCCCATCCCATCCCCCATCCCATCCCCCCCCCCCCCCCCCCCACTGAGCGTGAAAATCGACCCAATTGTAAGGAAAAAATGTTGATCTCCAGGTACGAAAGCCTTGGGGGTTGACAGCCCTGCGAACATCAACTGTATTTCTAGCCTGCAGCTGTTCCTCCTAGTCTCGTCTGGCTCAGCTTGTCATACATGAATGCAGTAGACTAACAAATTATCGTAAGGATCAGAGCATACCTTTTGAAATCACAGATAAATTTGTAGTGATCCAAAACTTTTCTTGATAGTCGCCATAACTTGGGCCTCCTGTGTAAGATACACCAGCAATGCATTGTGGAGAAAATTCTAGCGAGCGTGACGCTGAACCTGGAAGGATGTTGAAGTTGCCGTTCATGTTGTGTTGGATTTCAATTTGTTTTCAACGGCTTTCACGGTTTATTTTTGCTGATAATCACAGGTCAGTAAATTGTATTTGAGTTTGTTTTTCTTTACAATGTTAAAGTTGTTTTGAATCGAAAATCCTTCAATCATTTCGAGACAAGACACGAGTTTCAAAATGGCGCCAAACACACAGTCTTCTTGTCCGACGAGGTTTGTCTCCTAAACTGCTTTTGAGAGTTTTATAGCTCTTCTAAGTTAATTTTTTCGGTATAGTGTATATCGTAGTTGATTTGAAATGAAGTAGTTCTTTTTCTAAAGAATTTTACCGTATGGTTTGTGATTCAAGTTTATATTTTAGTCGGAATCCATTCTCGTCCCCAGATCCTCCTCGGTTGTCGTTCCTCCCCGTCGTAGGCTCTGGGCAACCCTACAAATTCTCGCAATTTCATTGGTCCTTAGGCTAAACAAACCTAGAAACCGGAAGTTTCGATAAGAACATCAGAAATGGCTCTAGAACCAGTAAAAAGATTTCGAGAATGGAAAATTCATCTATACGGACGTTATAATTGCTCGAGGTTATTATCAAGAAATGTTTGATGTGAATATTATAGCATGAGACACTGAAAAAACACAGATTGGCAGTTTGAATCTCTGCAATATATTTGGTTACTCTATGAAAGAAAATTTTATACTTTGTATGTGATGGAATTGTATTTATCATTCATTTGATCTAAAGCGTCAAATACAGTAGACAATGCGGTATCTTTGACCGTAATGCAACGTACAACTATAGCTTTTTAAAATCAGTTAGTTTTATAATCATTGCCAACGCTAGCCATTTGTGATTGTTTGAAAAATTCCTGAATATTGCTTTACTCAAAGTGCTAAATATTTTGAACTGTGTGTGTCCGACACTGATCCTGGTGAATTATGTTTTGTAGTTCAACATTGAAGGTCAACTAGCAGTGTTCGTCACACAACGCACAGGAGATAGACAAGAAACATTTCATATATCAGAGAAAGCGGTGTACTTTCGTGAGTTTTTGGGGGAACAGTTCTGCTAATGTGGATACACCAGCTGTTTTCTGCTCGCAGCACTTCACTTTCTATTAGAAATGGCTAGTAATAATAATAATTTTGATAGCGCTTATTCAATTCTGTTCTAAGTGCTAGGATTCAAGGATATTAAATATATCTACAAACAAAAAGGCTTAAAAATACTCTAATCCAAAGTCGTTGAAAAAAAATTGTTTTTGTTTTTGTTTGTTGTTCCAGAAAAAATGTAGGTTGATTGTTTTATATTGATGGATCTTCATTTAATTTAATGTAATAGTCACCATGGTTTTGATTTTTATTATGTTACAGTTACGAATTAATAATGACTTTTTGTGGCTACAGCCTCGAAGAGGCGAAGCCACTTAGTCATCGGGTTGTAAGTAAGTAAGAGTGTGCATAACTCCACAGGAAGCCCAATAATAAACTTTGGAACCAATCATTGATCGACTTTGAACAAGTAGAGAATGATCGATAATGATAAACAAAGGACACTTTGAAATAAAGGAATTTTCAATTCAGTGTTAAAATAAACAGAAACGAAACTGAGATTTTGAAAGCAACTACCTCTTGAGTCTGTCAAGAAAACAATATAGTAGTTCGTGAAGACTGACTTCCGTCAATCGACTAATTACTTGAGGCAAAAATTTGCTGTGGAAATTCTTACAATCAAGAATTAAAGCAAGTACAAATTCATCTTTAAAAGAGATAAATTAAAAATTGTCAAAGAAATAATTTAATGTGAACTTTGTCCCGTAAATTAGGCCACGTACAGCATAACTTTGCCTACGAGACTTTCAAAGCCGTGACCGACAGTGAATGAAAATGCTACTTTATTTCAAGCCTAAAATATCCTTTGGGTATCATATCGTTAAAACTAAATAAATAAATGAGATAAGCATTGGTGTTTTTGGCTCAATTTTCTATGTAAAGGAATATCTCTATATAACTGTTTTATGTTCCAATCGTCTGTTTGTTTACTAAAATTAGAAGTGACTTGATCAGTTGTGTTCCAAACGCTTTTTATGTCGGGTGCGTAGCAATATTAAAAATTGTTGGTAAGTTGTTTAGTGGCTGTGAATATCTAATTCTTTTGTAACATCTTCTAGGAAAAAAACCTTTTTGGCATTTGTTTGACAGCTACACTTTTATGTTGCTGGAGTTACAGCAAAGTGACAATAAAAATTTATATTTTTTCTTACAAAAAAGCAACATCACTAATCATCTAAGCGCTCAGTAGTCTCATGTAATCCAAAATTACAGTAGCCAGTATATTTCAAAGCTGTATCATTAATTTACTGACGCTTTTCTTCCTATCCATAAGGCTGTAGCCACATGCGCTTAATAAGCGCCTATTTTTTGTGTTGCATTGCATTGTCTTGCATTGTGTTGACCATTTGTAGGTAAATTGCAGTACAAATTGCTTGATCCTCTGTCATTTTCATGGTGCGTTTAGACATTGCCAGGATTAATGGCTTTATTTATTCTGTGTTTTTTTTCAATTTTAATGTCATTAAATGGTGGTGGCAATGACTTTTTTTGTAATTGAATTTGCGGCTTTGCTGAAGGATTTTCCGTGGTCTGCTGAGTCTCTTTTAGGATTCGCTTGGTCTACAACATGAGCAATTTCATGAATCACAGTTTCAAGGAGTCGTGTATTGGTATGTATATGCTCGTGGAAAATAACAAAGTGGTCGCTGCCTCTGGTGAAAGCTATCCCTAGGGTATCAAGATATTGACGTTTTTCCATTATCGCATTGAAATGACATGCAGCCCACATGACTTTTTCCATCTTCCAATGGAAAATCCTCGAATATATCTGCAATTGCATTGTACAAGGATTGTACTTGATGCGTTTCCTTCTCATTCTTACAGCAAGCCTTTTGCAATTTCTGAAGCTCTTCATTCCTTTCTTTCGGTTCCCAGCATTTCCACATACCCATTCTGCACTGTCAAAGTCCCCTTTTTCACAGCTTCTATGGAACCATTTTTTGCACTTTGGACAATGTGCCATCTGGCTTCCATCATCTGGCATTCTGCAGTGACAGTGAACAACACAGTTCCGGTCATAAAGTATGGTAACGTCTTTCACTTCGCCTGCCACTGCCACTTGATTTGTGTAGCGCTCCATATCTTTTTCCTCTGGGCATTTTATTAGCTCCGTTCTCATTTTTTCCTGGCGATATACTGCGTAAGAGGGATCTTTGCCAAAACAAAGAAGAGCTGCAAATGCTATAGCAAAAAGACCACAGTCGCCACCTGCTTTCTGCTGCTGGATATCGTTGACAGTTATTCTAAGGACCTTTTTAGGCCTAGACAATTGACAGGCGGCCTGATCAACGACTATAGGATAGCTTATTTTCTGGGTTTTCTTGTTCACATTTATACTGTGTAGACTGTCATATATGATGGCTTCAGGACCAACAACCATTAAGTTGGACAGCGTTATCCAGTGATTTCCTCTAACATTTATGATCTGAACAAAACTGTTATTATTAGTTGGATGTTCTTGGAAGCCATTTTTCTGGGCAAGTATGACATCCTGGAGGCCACCAATATCTGTGTCAATTTCCTTCAATAAGGTCATCGCAGCATTTATTATTCGATCGTTTAAGGCCCTGTGCACGGTGTTGGTGTACAGAAATGTGTCCATTTTTCTAACGCTAGGTTTTGTTGATTTTCTCGACAGCCACAAAACATCCATAAATAAGATTACACACAAAGCAAATATAGTTCATGCACACCTCAGAAATGCATGTATAGCTCATGAAACACAAAGTAAAATAATTCTAAAAAAGTAACTAAAATGCGTATTGAAAAATTGTTGACAATTGCCAAAAGATCAAAAATACAAAATTCCTTTTTACAAAATTGTGTTTCAAATTTTCTTGAAAATTTTAATATTTTTAAGGTGTGTATAAAATTCGCTACAATTCTGAAGGTTTTCAATAAACTTTGACCAGTAGTTTTGAAGAAAATTAAATAAAATTAGCGTTAGAATTGGTTAAAAAACAGCGAAAAAAATATTGTTGAGCTAAACCGTGCCTGTTGCGCCTAAATGTCGAACTATGCCTATGTTTGGTACTTATCGTGCCTTTAGCGCTCATGGTGCCTCATTTGGTGCTTCATGTAGCATGATATAGTGCTAGTCGTGCCTGACCATTGTTCTTATCCTGCCTCAATCGCACCTCATCTTTTCAATGGGGCCATACACAGTCATTTAAATCTACCAGTTTTTAGAAGCTTATTGTTGTATAATGTATTTTCTTTACCTTAAACGTCTTGCTTTATTTTTCCAAAAACGTTTGAGAGTTTATTTCTTACAAATATACTTTGTAAGCCTCAACATCCCCAGCCTGTTTGCACTATGCGAAAGTCTGTTTGTTTTGCAAATCTGTCAACAACAGCATTTAAGTGGAATACGCGAGTGACACGGCAAATTTTGGTAGAGCCTAAGGTTCCGTCGTCTTGGTTTGGAGGCCTAAAAATAGTGTCCAAAAGATTCTTCTAGATGTGAAAATGCCCAGTAAGAGTGAAATCTAAAATGTCTACGTCTACTCCTGTAATTCCACATGTTATACTTGCCAGGATAAATTTTACATTTTTTCTAACCATCACAAATTTGCCGGTAAATATTAAAAGCAATGAAATCGTACAATCAATGTGATCGCCGTAAACGGCGAGATCGAATGACACCGGGCGTGTCCTTTTTTTGTATTTAAAAATACAAGACATGCCAATCAAACTATCTGAAATCTCACATTCACATGTGCATAGAGCATGAGAAAATTAATACAGGGTTGTCGGCTATCGTTGGCAGAGGAGTGAGTATTAGTTATTAGAAGTTAAAGAAAGTAAAGATTCTCTGAACGAAAGTGTTGAAGATGACTTAAATATGGCAGGCGCCGAAATTGAAGTTGTCAAAGGATATTTTTTGAGAAGTCTCAACTACAATCTCAATCGGTCTTCAAATTTAAGTACAAAGAGAGCCGAAACTTGCTATTGTTTAAGCTTGAATTGTCACCATGCAATTGTCGAGTATTTGTCGAGTATTGACCTTTGATCAAGTAAGCATGGAGATATCAGTTAGAATCTCTGAATGAATTTTGACATTTTCCACCAAATACTTCTTTATTTGATTTATCTTTTTGCTTAAACAACTTTTTCAAAATTTGTGCGCTGAATTTCTTTGTTTTTTATTATCATTCACATTCCGTACAAAGTTTGATATAAACGGCTAGGCCTTTCGAAAATGGTCTTCCTTAGATTACTAATTTATGCAAATGTAATGAAATGAGAGTATTGTGCACGTGAGAACGTAATCACTAAGATTACTTGATAGTAAAATGCATTCAGGTGTGACCAAAATATTATTGTAAACATCAGTGTTTTTTGTGAAATGTCCTTTTTTGTGTGAAATGACTTGTGCGAAAAGACTTTTGTGCGAAATAACTGAATACCGAATTCGGCTACAACTACTACTACTACGTTTTGAAGCCTTGTCCACGGCGCGATAGATGTGATTTGGCACGGTGTAAATTTAAGGGCAATATAGGCATAATTTCAAAGCACGATTCCAAGGCACGACAGGCACGATTCCAAGGCACGGTAGGCGCGATTTCCAGGGCACGATAGGCATAATTTCAAGGCACGATTCCAAGGCACGACAGGTACGATTCCAAGGCACGGTAGGCGCGATTTGGGCACGATCTTCAGAAAATGACGATGAAAAGTGAATCAAGTGTCCAGCGTAAATGTCTGATTTTTAGAAGAGGCAGTCGAGATTTTACCTCAATATCTTTAAGTTATCTTTCTTGTATTAGAAAAAAGCGATACCAGTTAGAACCTTGATATATTTGCTTCAGTTTTTGCAAAATACAAAAGTGTTCTGTGATAAAATGTTTAAAATACGGCAAAAATAAAACTTTTTTTGTATAGGAAATAATATGGTTACGAGTGCAATTTAGAATAAATTTGCACGAGTGAGTTTTCAAAGAGTTCAAAATTGCACGAGCCCGTAGGGCGAGTGCAATTTGTGCTCTTTGAAAACTCACGAGTCAAATTTATTCTAAATTGCACGAGTAAACCATATTATTTCCTTTTAATAATATACATGCAAAAATTCAAGCAAAATTTTCAAGTTTTCTGTAGCTTTTCAGTTGAAAAATCAGGTTAGCGCGCACTCAGTGTTCGAAAGTGACCTGACGATGTCGTCACCAAGCGCATGCACAAGGAAAAAATTCAAAACTTTTCACCCGAAACTTGGGCACTTTTTGATATTTTTCTTGCATATTTTCGACAATTTTGGAAACAAATCCCGCTAAAAGTGTTTTATAAATTGTTTCTTTGATGAATAAAAAGAGGAATTTGAAGTTTTAGTGCATTTTGAATGTTTTCTGCTGAAAGAAATTTGCACTAAATTTCCTTTTTTTGGCACTAAATTTCCTTTTTTCTGCACTAAATTTCCTCGAAACAGCACTGCTCTTAGCCAATCAGCATCGAGAAATTTTTGCATGTATATTATTAGGACTGAAAACTCGACAAGCAGCGATGTACACCAACAACGTGCGCAGGGCCTTAACCATTGGCCGTCTCTGATTAACAGTTTGTCTCACATCTTTAGACCCAAATCTCGAAGCCAGTAACTGTCTAAATCCAAAATTGAAATTTTGTTACCTTCATTAGAAGCGGTGGAATCAGGTTGTGTGTTATCGTCCAGCCATGGAAGTGAAACTGAAAGTTTTCCGTCTAAGGCAAGTTCCACATTTCGTTCAGTTGGCTCAGCAGCCATGCCATTAAAAGGCCGAAACATGTCAATTCTTCGATTGTGTCCATGGGCAACAAGCATGTTGGCCATGTCAGATTTTCCATTGACTCGATTAAGTCAATGTAGTCACGAGGGCTTTCGGCCCTCAAAACGAATTTAAGTGCATATATAATGCCATGTGGACATGCCATTGAAGCCCATCCACCTGAACAGCCCCAGAGCTTCATGAAAGCTTTCTTGAACTTCTCGTCATTTTTGTATCTACTGCAGAATGCAGTAGATACTATGTCATCGTGTTGAAAATGGATATACTTCATGCTTCACTCAAATTATGAGATCATGGTATATTGGTATTCACCAGGAACATGTATGAGTTCTGACACGAAGTTCGATACTTGTTAACAATAGAAAGTGTTAACAATAGAAAAGTCGGAATATTTTCGGAAATACACGGGAACAAACAAGTAAAGGCGAAATGACATACGAATATCGACCGAATGTCTTTCGGAATTACGGACAGGTAACTGACAAGCACGAAGTTTCATGTGACTGACGACTGTTGACAAGTTTGACAGGAATTCAAGTCAAAAATCTTAACTTGGTAAGTGATGTTTTTAACAATGTTTTTATGCCCATTGATAAGGCTCAGCTTTAATAGAATGTGTCAGGTTTATTCTTATGGAGAATTTTTAAATCATTATTCAATTTTGAGATTGTTTTTGAGCCGGCCGGTAAGTAATACAATACTGATTGAAGTGTTCGTCTCGATCTCGGCGTTTGAGCCTTTCGCAAATGATCTATCTTAATAGCAACAGTAAACAAGTTTACAACGATTGCGTGTAAACTATCATCAAATAACTCACTTCATTATATAATATTTCAGCTCCTATTAAGGAAATGTAATGGCCTTCAGTATGTACGAAGAGCTCAAACGTGGATCTTGATAAACACTAGCAAATCCTTTTATAAAACCTATGGCACTGTCTATGAAAGCTGTCTCTATTGATGGACGTAAAAACATTGTTAAAAATATCACTTACCAAAGTATTTTCCGAACGTAGTTTAATTTCCGAAAGACATCAGTCGAGGTAATAACAAACTGCCCTGTCCAACTCCATAAAATTCATCTTCATCATTCTTTGATCTTCGTGTTTTCTTTTCAATGTATTTCACATTGTCAAAAATATTTCTATAACACTTCTGCAGTAGATACATGCACCTTTCAGGTGCCTTTTATTTGATATGGCATTACGCACTTTCAACTTTGAACCTGTAGTTGGGCACCCTATTGATTTAGCAAACAATTTCACTTCCATCAGATTCGAGTTGTTTAACAATTCCAGCAATCTTTCCTCTGTGAGCTCCCGACATTCTGCTTCAAGATCACCGCCACTTCTTTTCACTTTTCGATGTTCCATGTTCAGGAGCAAAGCACTTTTCCTTGTTTGTTTGCCAATGAAAGGCGCCCAAAGTAAGAGATTTGGCTGAATGTTTAACTCTTTTACTGCTCGATCACGAAAGCCTTGTAGAATCATTGACAGCTCAACCTTGTGCCAAAATCTGTCACTGTTAACAAGATCTGCTTCCTCAGTTTTATATTCTTCAGGCAATTCCAAACTTGAGGAGGGACAATCAAATGCTACTTTTTTATTTAAATCCATGATTAGAGTGGTCGGGTGGTATCCACAGAGCATGCAATGAAAATCGTATCGATGGGCGCTCATACTATCAAAATGCAGAAAAGCATTCATTACTGTCTGTGCATGCAGCGTTTTATTTATTTGGCTTTCAATCACATTGACGATACTGCCTATGGGAAGGTGTTGCTGCAGACATTGCCTCAAGAATTTAAGAACATCAAGGCCAATAAGGAACTTGTCATCAAAGTTATGGACACCATAATCATGTTCTTGGTATCTATAACACACATGGCAGTTTGGACACTTTTTAAAGAAAGTCTCCACTCCCTCGTAAAGATTTTGCATGGTGAGCACAGAAGCACGATTTGTTATCCTTATTGACGATACCAGTTTGGTTTGGCAGTAAAAGCATATTGTTTCCTTTGGGGCAAATCTCTTTGTGGGTAGCGATTCGAACGTAGTGTGGTTCTCGATATCCATAGGAACAATCTTCTCTTCTTTCAGGTATCTGCACATTCGTGTTAATGTCATAGGATCCGTTGGCGGGTATATTACTTTTTCATCCTCTACTGGTGGGGCGGTATCAGCAATTGTATTTCCGTCATTCGGACGATCATATTCGGTACCGAGTTTTCCTTCCCGAAACACATCAAAAAGCTTTTGCTGATGTAGATACCAAGAAGAAATAAATTTATGAATGCATGTAATTTTCCTTCGGCAACAGCGGCAATCCAAAGTACCATTAGAAAAATCTGCCGTCACTACTACCCGCCCGAAACGTGAGAAATAATTGACATTTCCATCAAAAACGGAGAAATGCATGAATCGTTTTCCGTCGGCATAGGCACAACCAAGGGACACTTGCTTTCTTCCGCGAGTGCCTGAAGTCTCTTGCAACTTTCAATTCGCTCCTCGGAAAAAATCCTCAAAGTTCCTGTTTTGGACAGATCTTCCAAATTTTCCTGTAGCAATTCTACTTTCACGGGAAAGGCTACATTTTCTCCGACATTCTGGAGATGACGGCACTTGGCACTTGGTAGTCCACTTCTCCAAGCAATTCTCATATTATCCACACATTCCGTAACTTCACATTGGACTCCTGCGCTTTCACCATCCATTATTTTTTGACATGTATAGGATAGCAAACGCCACCTTTTTAGCTGTTTCTCACAAAAAAAGGGTCATTTTTTTTGTCAACACAAATTGGCCCTTGCTTGTCAATTCCATGTCTATCTTTGCAATGCCTGTGAATACTTCTAGCAAGCATATGTTTTCCGCAAATGGGACAGTCGATACTCTCCGAGGGATTTCTTAAAGATGTTTTGCCGGGCCCACTAGGTTTAACTTCAAGGTCTTCCTGTTTCTTGTTCTGATCCAGTTCTTGGTCTTTTTTGGAAATGGGCTCTGAACTAATTTCAAATTGCATGTTTCCGCTCTTCTCCTCTGGACCTTGGCTTCAGGTGGTTGCTCAAATGTACAATGAAAGGGTCCTTGTTGATGACGGTTGATTTGCATACGGGACAGTGATAATGTGCTCTCGTGCTCTTAATCTGTTCCCCATGGATTGCTTTGCACGGATAACATGACATGCCTTCATGGAACACAACACGTGAGGCATGACTTTGAAGGAAATGTCTCTTACGGTGGTAAGGAGTGTCGAAAACTTTGTCACACAAACAACAGTGTTTGTGATGCTTTTTGATATTACAAGTATCGCTGTGATACTCTAAAAAATGACCATCGAAATTGAATTCGTTCTTGACATTATCCATGTCAGACACTATGAAGGCAATAGGGAAACTTATTTTAGTCAATCAAAACTAAAAAATGTGAAGAAAAGAAAAGAAAAGAAAAGAAAAGTGCAACATTTGGCCAAAATTCCCAGTAATACTTCAATAGCTTTTTCCCAAGATAGATGTTGATTGAGTCCTGTACTAGCCAAAGCTTACTATTGTGCACTGACAATGATAGTTGCCAGTAAAGCATCTAAAAAAAATAAAATGAAATGAAATGAAATGAAATGAATTACTAAATTAGATCTATATGTTCAAAATAGCTTTAGTGTCATTAGTCGACCTCGATATATTCCTTGCCAGTGCTAATAGTCAATTGTGATGTGTTGCTTTCCATTTGCAATAGTCCTGCGTGACGTCATTTTCCTGGCCAGTGACAATAGTCAAGCGTGACGTATTCCTTTCCAGTGATGTCATATTCCTGGCCAGTGACAATAGTCAAACGTGACGTATTCCTTTCCAGTGACAACATATTCCTGGCCAGTGACAATAGTGAAGCGTGATGTATTCCTTTCCAGTGACGTCATATCCTTGGCCAGTGACAATAGTGGTCGGTTGTTTTTACTAATCAATGACAGTCATCAACGATTATAGGGTAATGTCTATATTATACAGATCAGTGGTGTATATCTGACCAGTAAAAAAATGTAGGCTTTTGCTCATAAAAATTATCCTCCTCTTATTAATTATTAAAAAAAAAATCATGATCTGGGTTCTACATGTAAAATTGACCACGGATTCCAAATTTTAAATACGATGCGTCATATTTTCCCTAGTTTAAATGGTTACAGCCGTTTAAACAATTTGTAGAATTAACAGTTAATAAAAATATAGATAATGAATACACATACACTTAATTATTAGATGCTCCTGCTAACAGTATATTTTCAAACAATGCAGATAAGTCACAATGCAGATGAGCCAATTTATCTGTTATAAAAGCAAAATTCCTTGCCTTAACATACTTGAGACAAACTTAAGGTGTCACAGGGTAATTTCACCACACAGATTTAATTAAATTTCACATTATCAAGATGTTGATAAAAGTGAAAATTGTTCACGACCACTGGCGTCGTCTTTTCTTCGCATGTCTGCTGCCTTTCCGAACGTCGTGGGCAATCTTGCCTGAAATGGCCACGTTTGCCACACCGATGACATGAAACTGAAAGAAAAATAGAGCCAGTTGGTTTCTACATAAATTACAGAAGAAAGGGATCTAGCTGTAATACCTCTCTATTACTCTTAACCTTGCATCGTAAGGGTGTACTGCCATAAAGTTGCTTGTTTCTAGGGAAATTTTAAAATGCTCTTAACTGTGAAATCGCTCTTGCATTTTATATTTTGTCTTCTTAGATGGAACTTTGAAATGTAATGACGTCAATGCATGACGTCAAGGCATATTGGGGTATTTGAAATACATAAAACCAAGGATGCATTTCAAGGATGCGTTTCTACTAAAAAACTTTTGATTTTTTAAATGTGGCAAATGAGCAAATAATGCAAATCAATTCCTAATTTCTTAATTTTTTTTCTTGTTACATCTAATCCCATGGTTAACTTTGAAGAAGAGGCTGTAAAGAATTATTGTAAATATTGAATAAAGCACTTCGTTTTGATGAAATACCTTTTAAAAAGAACCAGAAGTTAAATGTCCCGCTATTGCGCACAAACAACAAAAATGAGGTGCTATGGTCTACCGGAAGTTAAATGATTCCCGCCAAAAACAAGCGCGTGTTCGCCTATCATCAAATGTCGCACAGCAACGTTATATGTCAGTACAATCGTACCCTTAATTAATAAAGGTTCTCCACTGAATAACAGTTTTTTTAGGAATATATTCATATTAATAATATAATTAGTGTTTTGCCACAAATAAGTTTGTTGATCAGAAAATGGTCCAAATAGTACATGCGGAATGAAACATTACGACGAAAAAAATCAACATGTGAGTTGTGTGTTTTATGTAGAGTATATTGAATGTAGTGGTAGCGAGTGTGAATGAGTCTCGGAGACATTAGCTGTAATGCTACTCTGAAATCCGATGATAAACAAAAATATTTGATTTTGGTTTGAACGAAAGTTATGCGGTGTACGTGTTCGCATCTGCTTAATCTACCATCCTCCCATAAATAGACAGATGTGTGGATAACACGAGGACTTACAAGATGTTGCCGGCAATTGGCCATTTTCCCTCCGACGTAGAATAGCGTGGTCATTTTGGCCATGGCGCCTTCTGGCCCTCCTTTGATCGTTTTGATCCCTCTGAGTCTCGTTTCGTCTTTCAGGTCAGCTTCGCTCTTGAGCACGTGCACCCTCTCGCTGCCTTCCCAGTCTTTTCCAGACTGGTCTTCTCATTCTGTCAGCTCTGTTAACTCTGTCAGAGTCAGCGGCTCTGTGAGCTCTGTTGTCATGGTCACTAGCTCTCTCAACTCTTATGTCTTCTTCCATAAACTCCATGTTTATTATGTGATCTATAAAAAGGCAAAGTCAGTCATTCAGTGTGAATATTCTTCATGGGGAGGTGTTGGTTGAGGGTATAAACTTATATGCCAGACTATTAAAAATTAGCCTTTGGAAACCAGCGGACCGAATTTATTAATCAGTAACAACATTTTTTTAATCAAAGACATTCAAAAATTTGATCGTCAAAACACTTTGAATACATACAGAGGCTGGAATATAACTAATGGTATCTGTGTTTTAAATACAAGAGTCCGAACACATCATGTATAGAATCCCCCAACAAGTCTCACTCTGTTTTTGCATTTTTGCATTCACTAAAATTTTATGCTCAAAATGATGAAATGCTTAAAAAAATTCACCTGATTGGCAGAATGTGGCTTATTTTCCAAATTAAGTCATATTATCTAAATTTCATTTTCTTTGATTTTGGACATTTTTTAAGGTAAATGTAAAATTGAGCAGCTTTAAAAAAGTCAGATTCTGACAAATTGTTTCTTTAAAATTGTACACCAGGAATTAAAAACTACTAAGATGTCAAAATCAACACTATTTTCAATTACTACAATTTGAATAAATTAAAAAAAATGCAAGAAATTGATGTTTACAAAATGTCTTGATTTGAACACAAAATGATAAGCCAGAAAGAGGCATGTTTTTCAGTTTTTTATCTAGAATTATCCAAAAAAAAGTGTCGTTTGGAGTTTTCTTAAAATTTACTCTAAACTTTTGTTAAAGCAACTTATCTTTTAGGCATATTTTGTTAATTCTATCAATTAATTCCCTTGAAAGAAGGAAATATGTCAGTTTTGAGCATAATGTTATGCATTTGTTATATTTGTTTCCTTGCTATTAACGATATGGTGGATTTCATAACGCTATGAACCTGCATGAATCTCATAACGTTATGAACCTGCATGGATTTCATAACGTTATGAACCTGCATGGATTTCATAACGTTATGAACCTGCATGGATCTCATAACGTTATGAACCTGCATGGATCTCATAACGTTATGAACCTGCATGGATTTCATAACGTTATGAACCTGCATGGAATTCATAACGTTATGAACCTGCATGGATTTCATAACGTTATGAACCTGCATGGATCTGATAACGTTATGAACCTGCATGGATTTCATAACGTTATGAACCTGCATGGATTTCATAACGTTATGGAATTAATGCTATCTTTGTGAGTCGTGGAAAACAGTACCTTGGCCCGAAATTATACACCGCTAATTTAAGGTGGTAAATATGGATAAATTGCATGTCATTTAAAAAATTATAACACAAATTGTACTATTCATGCATCCCTAAACCTTCCATAGTGAAATACTATATAGATTTTCTCACACAAATTTATAAACAAAGGTGTGAAATTTCACAGCTAATGTGTCAAAATGCCACAGGCAACCCAAGCCACGAAATGTGAATATTTTACAATATCTCGCGACACATTTGCATTTTAAGAATAAAAATGTACATACAGCTTATTTGGTTGAAAAGTAATATTTCTATCGCAGCCCAAAGCTAGAAACATTTTTTCAAGAAGCATAACAGACCTTGAAGTTCTCCATTATTTGCTCAGTAACGAAACATCATTTTGCTTTGGGCTGCGATAGAAATGCTCTTTTACATCTAAATTGTTACTATGCAAAGTTTCATTAACATACATAAAATTTAAGTCATCCTTTGTGGCATAATATTGCTCTAAGGTACGTTCCATGATCAAAGAAGCAATCAGAAACTATTTTTATTCGCGAAGTTTGTCCGCCATTTTGTTTTCTGTACTACAAAATCGATGCACGGTCGTCATGGACCAAAAATCAATTGATAAAGCTACGATAAGACGAGAAATCCGAAAAAAGACCGATTTTGATCGACTTCCTCCGATTTCCTCAAATAGACGCCAAACAAATGACGTAATGCATAGCAACGGATTTGCTCATGCGCAGTTCTGTTGTGTAACACGAAGCCGGTTTTATCAATTCTAAACAAATCAACCAAATACGTGTTCAAAATATAAAGTAATCTCTATGGAATAAAAAAGAATGCCTTTTACCAGTAAAAGGCAGTCTTTAAATCTTCATGATTTACGTGGAAGTGGTACTGGTTCTCGCCTGTCTTTGTCTAATGAGGAGCTCTCCAAACATGGATGGAAAGCTGAAAAATGCGGCAAAGGTTTCAGATGGGTCAATGAAGACAAAGGAAAGACGATTTATTCTTCCAAAGATCTACTCGCGTATATTGAAAATGAAGATGCTAAGCAGCTTTCTGATGATTCGGACGTTGATTATAGACCCTCAGCTAGTAGCGATGAGTGTTTCAGCTCACCAGAAAAGTCACGATTTCCCCTGCCTTCATACAGTGCCTCAAAACGGTGAGTAAAGGCTAATAGGTTATTAAAAAATCTCAGCTATGAGGTTCCTTCAGTCACATCCGAGATAAACGAAGCTTTGTTGTTAAATTTCTGGTAAATCAAAAAAGTTTTCGCTGTAAGGTTTGCATTTGACAAGATGCATTCATCACCAAGCAAAATGACAACAGAACTGATATATTTTGAATTTATTTGCAATCTGTTTTGTTACAGTACCAAAATGAGACAAAACATAAAGACCCCTATCCAGCTCCCAATGTCATACCACATTGGAATGACTTCTCAACTGGAAGAGTTTGTTGAGCAGATCAACCTGACACATTCTTGTAGTGTGGAACAGGGGTGCGAAGGTATGATAAAAATTGTATGCATTAGTATTTTTGTTCACTAGCAAGTCTAGCTCAAACGTAAACCATACGTGAAAAAATATAGACATTCATATAAGATACAGATGAATAAGTAAACTTGCAAACATGAATGTGGAAATGAAATAGGCAATCAAACACAATTTTTTTTGTAATACAAACTTGTGCAAGCAAGTCAAACACAAGAACAGAAAAACAAACTGCTCTTGTGTTTTATACTGATTTCATAAGTCATAGTTTTACTTGTTTGTACTACACAAATGTCAGTGAACCAGCAATTTTCATAGTTTTATTCATTCTCTGTGCAACAAAACTGAGCTACTGAATAAGTTTTGAGGTGAAATTGCAAACACTCAGATAGGAATGCCCTCCCTAAGGTTTTCAAATAGTGAACTTTTGACGTTAGTCAATTGTTTTGGTTCTGTAAAAATATTGTGACAAGATTCACTGAAAAAGAACAATTTTTTATTGGAGAAAAAACAATGCTCTATGCTTACGACCTTTGATCTAAAAAAGAGCAACTGAAAAATCCTTCACTTGATTCTTGGTCTGAATCAAAAGGGATTAAGTTTGATTCCTTTATTTAGCTACATGTATTTTTCTACTATGTATTTTTCTATATGTATTTTCATGTATATAAATTGAATTGCATCAACAATTTTACAATAAAAATGGCCTTATTCTTATACATGTGCTTGAGTCACTAGTGAAAAGCAGTTTTGAGATATTGTTCTTGAATAATAGTGGACCTACTTACTACTAGTAGCAGCTATTCTTGGAATTTGCAAACTATTTGCAAGATCATACACAAAGTGCTAATTATAGCTGTGCTTTTCTATGTAGGAAAACTATTACCAATCAAAGTAGAAGATAAAGGGTTAGGAGGTGCAACCAGAGTGTGGTTTGCCTGTTCTGGATGTGGTAATGAGCTACACTATGCAAGTAGTCAAGTGGCCTTGACTCACCGTAAACGGAACTGTGTCTCCTTGGCCACAGCACTGTGCTTCTTGGTATATGGCCAAGGCTATCATACATACCACAAGGTTCTTAGAATTGGACTTGGAATTAATGTCCTGGCAAGCAACAATTTTTATCGGATCATTGAAATATCATACCCACATGTGAAGACCATACTGGATGAAATGTGCAATAGAGCTAAAAACCACATGAAAGCCAAAGATGAAGATCAAATTGGTAGTTGGCAAAGGGCAGTAACAACGTCTGATGGCTGTTGGTTAATACGAGGTTTCCATAGTCAGTGCTGCACTTTTGTCATCCTTGATTTCTTGACTGGTGGTATTCTGTACTATGGCCACCTTTGCATGAGAGGAACCAACAGAATTTCAGACACTGATTTATGGGATGGAACATCAAAGGCAGCAGAGGGGCATTTGGCCTATTTGCTCTTCAAGCAAGCTAAAGAAGAAGACATGAATGTAGAACTGAATTGGCAAGACCAGGACTCTACTGCTGAACTTTCCTTTAGGAGTGTATTTCCTGATGGAGAGCTCAACAGAGTCATGTTATGTGGTGGGCACGTGGGACGGTCTCATGGAAATAATCTAAAAGAGTATAAAGCTAAGAAAGTGGTAGATAAGGGCTTCATTGACAAGCACAAGAAAAAGCATCCAGAAATCGAACATTCCAAATGTTCATGTGGGGAAAAAGCATTCAAAAGCATGTGGCTGCTTGTCTGATAACTTCATAGCAGCAGCTAAGAGAAATCATTTCTCAGCTCTTAAGCAAAGTGGCAATAGCCCTGAAGAATATGCAAGACACATGAAAGTTTTGGGGCGTTACCATTGTCGTGATATCCATACCTGGATAAATGAAGATGGGGAAGAAGAAGAGTGTGAATTTCATCCATTGGTTGTGTGTTCTTGTGGAAAGTGTGTGAAAAAGAGTGGAACACAGAATCGTGAAAGAGAGACTGAAGAAAGTTGTGAAGAAAACAATGGAAGTGGGAGTGATGACTATAGGAGTAGTGAAAGTGGAAAAAGTGAAGATGAAAAGAATGATGATGTCAATGAAAGCAGCGATGATGAGTTGATTGAAAAAAGTGAGAAAGAGCATGCTGGTGATGTTGACAGTAGTAGCGAAGATGGTGATGCTGAGAGTAATAGTAGTGATGATGATAGTGTTGATGGTAGTGAAGGTGATAGCCATGATGAAGGGGATGACAGTGATGAAGAGATTCAACTCAAGTGCCCTGGTAAACCATATTCCACCAGACAAGTTTTAAGCTGTGATCTTCATGCACTGCTGTATAGAATTGAATGTGACAGAGTTGCTGTGAAAGCAAAAGATATTGTCCACGAAGAAATGGGTCGAGGACATTCCAGCTTGCCTGAAAGCAAATTTAATGTTCTAACAAGGTTTCGAACAAAGAATATAAACCTGCACCAGCTGCACTATGAGTTTATTACTAATGTTGGCTTGTGTCAGAGCAACATGACATTCATGTATAAATTTGCTGGACCAAGTTATCACTGGATGAGGGAACTGTATACCTTATTAAACTTACCTATTCCTGATGGATTAGAAGAGATATGGACCATGGAGAACCAGAAGAGAATGAAAGCTTTGACCAAGAAGCAGACTAATCAAGCGAAGTCAGAAAGAGCTAAGCAAAAACAGAAGCGTTTGCAAGAAAGTAAGCAAAGGTAAGAAATCTAATAAATAGACCACTCAGTTGTACTGTTAGTATCAAAGGGCTGTCAATCTTTTTGTATATTTTTTCCTGATATACTTGTGCCAATAGCCTGTTTGATTCCTTTTGCTGCAATACTACACAAAATACTGTTATCAATTACATACAAAATTATCATTATTTTAAAGTCTAACACATAATTGTACGTCAGTGAGTTTCATTGATGTCAATGAAACATTACACTATGAACAACTTATGGGTAAACTTACCTGATTAGCTTTTACAAATTTGATGTAATTTTTCATGAATTTATTGTATGCACTTTATTGTGAGGCAATGATTATACAATTTACAAGGCAGTTACTGTACAAATAGCTTTGTAAAATAGTACATTGCACCTTTTTGATATTAGCTGTACTACATGAACACTTCACATTATCAAATATAAACTATTATTATTCACTTTGTAATTACAGTTCGATGTCTCGAACTGTCACCAAAAGGATGTGACATAAATAATAGAGTACAAACACTGCAATGTGAAATAGTTTGTACTATTTAGTACTAAATAACACTAAATTAAACAATAGAGAGCAATAGAGTTAGCATAAAATAACAGTATTTAGTGCTATTTATGTTGCATACTTTTCGTGTTTGTACTCTGCCCTAATTATATGCATACAAAAATGTAAGCATTCTGATTGGCTGAGAGCACCTCCATTTATTTTAAATTGGTTGAAAGTGTGTATATTTTGAAATTTTGAGGGCATATGTTGAAATTTTGAGTGCATAAAGTGAAATTGATTGTGATTGGTTGACTGTAGCACTTGAATGGTTTTCCGCCATCACCAGCAACAACTGAAATTTTTGTATGCATATAATATTAATAAATAATCTCATGATTTTTTGTGCAATTTAGAATAAATCAGTTTACAATTTTTTTGTTAACCACTGAAAACTGAAAACTAATTTATTCTAAACTGCACTCAAAATCATGTGGTTAACTATAAAAATTGTGAAAAATCATGCTAATTATATTGTTTCTATTGTTTTTAAATTAGTGCTATTTTGATACAAAATAGAGCAAAGCTTTGCATCCTTTTAGATTTTGTACTCTATCTGCCCTTGTATGCTTAAGCAACTTTGGTTCTCTAAGCAAGTCTTAAACAAAAATACAAAATATTACATGCATTGAAAAATATAATACTTATTTTGATGGGGTGATTGTTTGGAACATAGACAACTACTAAATTGACAGAGACAGAGAGAAAAATTTTTATTCTCCAAAGTTTTTCTACTAATGGAAATTGATATTATTTTCACAAGTGTTTATTTTTTCTTCAGGAGGAACTTTGTCAAACGACAAAAAATTTTACACACTTATGGAGAGAATGATGGAGATGATGACCTTGATGAAGATGAAGTACTAGCTGAAGTACAGAAAAGACTAAAGAAGAAGACAAAGTCAGCTACGCAAAGTGAGGCTCATCCCATTAACCCTCCTAAAGGGGCCAGAGTCAGTGTTGGCCAGAGTTTGTGTAAGTGTGGGAGCTCTGAGCACAAGCGCATTTCTCACAGTTCCTGTCCTTTAAACAAGAAGAATCAATCTAAAAATTAGTATTTTAAAATTTGGATATTGTGTTTGCAATAGATATTTCCTGAATTCACATGACTGACCACAAAACAATGGGCTCAAGTTGAGAATGGAGTGGATGAATCTATGCATTTATTGTCAGTCATGCAAATTCAGGAATGGTCTATTGTGGCCAAAATGTCCTTTAGTTCACCTGTGAAGTGCTGCCATTTTCATCAACGTAGTTATAAGCATGTAGCTAGAATTTTACTAGGGACTCACAAAGTTGTTACGTGTAGCCTTCCATGAATCCATAAACTTACAATTTCTGTATTTCAAGAGATGGTTATCTGTCAGAATGGTAATCATTATTATATATGTCCAAATTTTATTTACAAAGTGAATACACAATTCACTAATGCTAGCTTTGTTTAGGCACTTTGTCTACTTTACATTAGAAAACATTGTATTTGGCATTATCAAAATCAGATTGAATAATTCTGAAATGCTATATCTTTCTAAAAAATATTGAGGGGCCATATCCTATTCATTGAGAGTTGGGTAGACATGCAATATATGTGGTAGAAGCACAGTATTGGGTAGAGATAATCCACCCACCAAACAAGTAAACTGATGTACATAACAGTTTTGCACAGTCTAAACAAATGCATGTCAACTGTAAATAAATTTTCCATTCAAATAATGTTATAGATCTGTGACTCATACTGTTAGTCTACTTTATCTGATAGTCTACTTTAGTTCTTGTCACACAGTGCTATGTCAGACTTTATCATTATCATCTTGTGACCAGAAACTAAACACAGCTGCATGGGAGACCCTCTACTGCAAAAAGCTGTTTTTTGATGGGAGCAGGTAAAGGAGTAAAATAGCACCTTCCCTTATGTACTTTTTGATTTCCACTTGTTTTCCAATTTTTAAGTTTAGGTACATGGTCAGCTTTATCAAATTGGCCTTTTGAATCTAAAAGTCACATGACACTAAATTGGTCATACTGGAATGCAAAAGAATGTAAACAGCCACCTAAACAAACAACCTTAGTCATACAAGCTTGACTTGACTTGGCTAGATGTCCCAGTGTAACAAATTTTGTACCATGAGTTCGTGAGCCTATTGTATTCGTGTTGATTTTCAAAGAGTGCTCCTCCAGTATTACAATGGTGGCTGGGTATTCTGATGTTATTCTGGTTACCCCATTTTAACAAATACAAGGAGAAAACAAAAATACCTGAAGGATAAATGGCGCAAATGAAAGAACAAAGGAATTGCTAACAACAGTATTTTTATTAAAAAGTTTGAACATCTCTGAGCAACAAGTAAGTTGTCATCTAAATGTTTTCCCTTAGAGGTACTTTAGTAAATCTTGGCACTATTAGTTCTAAGCTGTGCTCTACTTGTCTGTAAAAGAGCAAATGTATTCATTGTACACTCGATCCATAACAGACCTACAATACAACACTGTAGTCTCAATAGGGTCTGTCATATGTATTCATTGTAGTCTCAGTAGGGTCTGTTATGAATCGAGTGTATTAGCAGACAATAGTTTTAGTGCACAGTTTTCTTGAAACAACTATCAACACTATGTCCACTCACATGATAAAGTTTCTAAAATCAGTTTGAACATTCTATCAGCATTTTTTACAATGACCATGTAGTTTTTTAAAAATGAATTCCAAATTTTACAGTCAAATACAAAATATGAGTATGTCCAATAAAGACTTATTCAAGAATAAAAAATATATATTCAATTAAAAACTGAGAAATATATAAATGCATAAGTCGTTCTCAACCACAGGAAATTGGGTAGAGATTAATTTTTCTTTGGCTTCTTGGCTGTCTTTTTTTTCTTTCCTGCAACAGGCCATTTTGCCAAGGACAGGTCCTCAAGTGTAACATTGTAAACCTAGGGAGGAATTTTTAACATTTGAAAAACATCTCCTAGCACAGCAGTTGTGTTTTATAAACAAACAAAATGATTTTGTGATACTCACTTTTGGTCCAGTCGGATCAGTATAATCCCTCAGGTCTCCAGGAATAATTGCCCTAAGGACCTCTTTTAATTCTTTAGGGTACACGTACGTTGGCTGGGTCACATTGCCTTTTACAACTTCCTTGCCAATATGGCCAGGTCCGAACTAAACAGAAGTAGACAAAGGACTGGTTTAGTAAGATTCACACAAGGAAAATGATAACGCGGACATGTAATAATGATTCACTGAGTACATGACCTTGATTGCATGTATTAGTCGAGTTTGAGTTATGTCCGATCTTTGAAGAGTATTACTAAAAGCAAGAAGAAACATACCCACATAATTCCCCACAGCCGACGATAAATTCTATTTCGCATGGCGTCTGGAGTTTCGTCCTCGCCAATGCGGTAGCTCTCTAACATTTTGATGAGGTCTTCAGGGACAGTTAGCCTAAAAGAAAGCTGTCATTATTACAAAGAAAACAGAACTATAAATCATTAAATTTGTAAAGCTTTAAAATACTTACTCTCTACGCTGGAATTCGTTTCTAAAAACGAGGAAAGCATTCTCTCTTAACGCCATGTTACAACTCTTCAGATCAGGCAGCAAAAGGAACACAATAAAAAGGCGCGAAATTTTCACGTGCAAGGTCATGGCTTTAAGGTCCTCCTATTGGTTATTTTAATCACATGATTCTTCAAAAACAACAAGGTTTCGTGTTACTTCGCGTTACTTGTAAACCAACTGCGCATGCGAGTAGTAATCCGATAGTCAAAGATATCAAGTAAAACGTCTCTGATTTCAATATGGCGACCCAAAATGGCTACCTTAGATACGATAAATCGATTAATTTTTCTGCGTATCCCTCACTCAAAATGCATTGAAAAGTGCCTGAACTTTGTTGTTGGTCTATCTAATATCTAGTGAGGTTAGCAAAATGACATGCAATTTATCCATATTTACTACCTTAAAGTACGATCTGTTAATAATAATATAAAAGTTAATTTCATCTGATGGAACATCAAACAGTGTTATATAATGTGATTATCCAGCCATTCAAGTTGAAATTCAATTTAATTCATCAAATGGTGTGACAATGCTCATAATAATTTCTTATAAGTGCCTCGTGAACCGAATTTGCAATCAAGAAGCTAATTAATTCAGGATACAAATATAATATATGTATATATTATAAGCGAAATGAGCGACGACCAGCAAATGCGAGCCCGACACTCGAGCCACAATTTACCAGAAAACAACAGCACTTATATCACTTATAGCCGGACCTAATCCGTCATTCTATGATCCCAATTCAGCGAGACAAACCTTAACTACGTATTAATCATCGTCGTAAAAAAATACTGTTTAACATTCCTGCACTGTAGTGATCTGCATGGCGATGTTACCTTACGTTGACAAAAACTTCTTCTTCGATATTCAGATAGTCCAGATATAAGTGCACATTTTCATTGTGTCTCTATATCAATGATAAATATAGAATAGAGTCTTTCGGATGAGCCGATTAAAGCCAAACAAATATAGAATTCATCGCAGCTTAACTTGAAAATACATTTGTATATTTTGATCAGTTATCAGCGGCCTAAGTTTCTAAGTTGTAAACAGCACTATAAGCGGGCCCAACGCAAACATAAAAGCATACACAGCAAATTTAATACATAAAATAATCAATTACATTCAAGAATCTTACCTTATACTACCAAGAAGAATAGACGGGGCAGTTTGAAGAATGCAGAGAGCGGGTAACTGGAATTGGCGCCAAAATACTAGATCCTCTGATTCCCTGAATAGTCTTGTCAAAATTCATATCCTTTAAAAGTCCTTTACCAGAAATATATCTCGAAACGCTAAGTACTACTTAATTAACGATTTTGTTTTTTTCCGAAAAGGAATAGCTAAAGTTTCTGTAGTCCAGTATCGAAGACATAATTTATGTTCACGTACAGCTTCAAGTGACCTGAGAGGTCAACTTATTTGATGTTCAGTTCCGGTTACTCTCAGATTACACTCAAAATAAATGTCGGTCGTGATGTATGCCCAATTTCATGACCACAACAATAGTTCGTCCTGATGTGTGACTGACTGTGGGTCCTATTCCCGACCAAGCTGAACTTCATTTCTTATAGAGACAGAACGCAAACGAAGGGGTGATATATTCTTAATTTAATAACAAATCTAAATATGAAATGCGATATTGCGGCCATAAATGCGGCCATAGAGTCCGAAACGGTTTCATTGCATTGCATAATAAAAGTACGTTTACGTAGAAGAAGAGCTTTTACTGTAAGAAATCCCTGCAGATTTGTTCAATCTAGCCCTCAAAAAAAAACCACACACACACAACAGACAGAAACTAAATGACTTACTGGCAAGAAGCCCTCTCCACGTTCATATGCTTGGCTGCACTTTAGTGCCTCACTCAGACGAGGGGTCTCTGTCTCGCTTGGTCGTTTCCTCTCCCTCAAGTCATCGACCAGCCAACGTTTCTCTGCAGAGTGTACATACTCAAGCTCTTTCTTGTGGAATTTGTCATCTTTTGAAAAACAAAGAAAGGTGTAAACCACTACAACAGTCCCTCCTTCCAATGGGGTGTACCAGGAGACAACAGTCAAGATACATTACAAAACCAACCTTTGTGTACTGACTAGATACTATAAAACAATAGGGCGCCTTGTAAACAGAATCTTCTTGTAAGCATCCTTTGGTCCATATCCTCAGTAAAAAAATTAATGACGTCTTTCCGACCAGATCCTGTGGAAAGGTTCTTTCACATAAAGTTGGGAAAAGTGTAACGAAGCTCCTTGCATTCTTCACGTGCTGATTATTCAATCCTTTAAAATCTTTAAATCTTACCGTATTGAATGACTTCAACATCTTCGTATGCCTCGGTGTATTTCTTCTCCTTAAGGAAAAACTTGTTTCAGAGATTTTCCTCTTTTGAATTTATAATTCCTTTCTCTTTGCATTTCTCGATCGTCTTCTCTATTCTGCTGAAGCCAAAATCTTCAAAGTTTGGCTTAACGAGGTCTGGGATGCCACTTGGCAGGTCTTTAATGAATATGGGGCCAAAAGGGTCCCACTCATCCCGGTTCCATGTAGGCGTAGAACTGCACCAAGGCTTGTAATCAATGATGCACTTCCCATTTTCATTTAAAACAAATGAAAAGTGATGGAAATCTTTAAGTCGGTGTATTTCTATCGAACATGCTTGTAGCCATTCCCTAATGGCATACATATGATCAATACGAGCATACTGGGGCTTTGCTCCTTCTTCTCTTACTTCACCTTGAGTCTGTTTATGGCATGTTGTGATGTGTCTTGTGATATATTCATGTCTTGGCACCACGTCTCTTGATAGCAGTTGACAGCCTTGAAAACATTTGGTCGACATCAATGTGAGTGTGCCCAACAGGAAGAAATGAAACTTCAATCTGAAAACAAATAATAGGGCCGTTTATTTAGCCTGCGGCTTATAATAGAAATACCAGTATCTAGTGTAAATGTTTTTATTTTTTTGACTCTTGTTTAAGGCGAGGCCTACATGCGCCGCTATGTTTAGTATATAACAACGTGAAAAATTTAGATGCCATTTACCTTTTCAAAAACCTTTGTTTCCACAAGGTATGCTAAAAATGTAAAGACGTACTGGTTCTTTTCTTTACAGGTGTTGTCCAGTTGGATAAATAAGTGGTCTGGGAGGATGTCCCTGTGTACCCATAGAGACTAAAGAACAGGAAATTTTATCAAATCGGCGATGATAAACTGCCGTACAATTGATCCGGCATTACCAATAAGCACTCTACTAAACTTAGAAGTTTTGACACCATATCATCGGCGATGATAGACCGTCTTCAAATTGATCAGTAAAGTACACAAACAATAAAAATTCCCTTATATTTTAAGCTATTTTTATTGTGCATCAGCTGCAATTAGCTGTAATTACAAAGTACAACAGCTTATAAAGGACAAGACAAAACAGCTACAAATATACTATGAACAATAAAAATGCCATGTTTTCTTTTTCACTAAACTGGTTATCTTAAAAGATAGATTAACTAAAGACAAAACATTCAACATAGCATTGAGAGCGAAAATAACATTTGTAACTTACTTGTATTAAGATGTTTGTAGTCATATTTGAATCATGGCAATGTTGCTGGTAATCAAGAAACATAATTGGATTTCTCCCATGGATCATAGCACCAATGATGTGAAGCTTTAGCCTACATGATTTTTCTAGAGTGGCGTGCCTCCACACCGTATAGGGAATCTCTGTCTTGTTTTGGTCCATGCCGTCTATGGCTATGGAAAAAAACTTGTTCGGTTTCTGATGGGCTTTTGCACCTCCATCCATATACGCTGTTTGTTCATTCCTTAAATTTGACAAGATTTGCGTTAACTTCAATCCAGCTTCAACTGAACACAACATACTGTTTGAATTCCTATATTGGTTTTACGTTAATTGATTTTTCTTCGTTATCATAGCACAATAATTTCCAAAATAGCTAGGAAAATGCAATTTAGTAGGAAATTGCAATTTCCTACAAATGTCATTTCCATCATATTTCCATTTTATTTTTATTTTTTTTGAAATAAGACTAGCAGAAATACGTTTGAAATTGCAATTTATTTCCGTAGGACAGGAGCAGCACAAAAACGTTTATAACCAATTGACAGTAGGACCCTGTAGTAGTATTATACACCACTGACACACACTGGCAACTTCATGGCCTACTACTCTCTCAGAATGTTTGTTAACGTTCCTTATCGGGTGCAAGTGGTGACATCAGGTCTATAAGTAGTTCAGGACTCTTAAATCTTACGATAAATGTCCCTTCAAATCAGTCCAAAGAAAGAAGTACATAGGTAGAAATAAACATGGAATAAAAGGAGAGTCAACTTTCGATGTACGAGGTGGGAAAAATGGTCTTGCAACATCTGGTCAAAATATAACAAGTTTGCAACAACCAAAAATGTTTAAAGCAAACAAAATGATAGCATATATGGCGCAGAAAAAAATTAAACCACTTCAAAATAAATTTGTTGCCCAAAAATTCAAGAAGAAGCGAATGATCAACAATAATACGCGAAAATAGGCCTTCAGCAGAACATACGTTTTCAGTTTGAAGGATCGAGACTGAAAAAAAAATTACTCAAAATCTGGCAGTCGGTAGAAGTGTACTTTTTTCTTTGAATGAAAAATTTATAAAATTGTGAGTTCAAAGCAGTCAGAAAATTCAGGGGTCACTTGTCTTACTTAATGTGTTAGAAAAATCAAAGGACAAAACTCTCCGAAATCGAACACCAAAAACCAGCCATTTTATCGTAAGGGTTGTTCTTACTGGCCTTTTCTACAGACAACATTCGCTAAATTTAAAAGTTTGTGCTTTTTCTCCTATTTCACACAGTGTACAATATTATTTGATAATAAGATTTGCAGAATTTGGTCGATAAAATGTTGCATGGTTTTCTTAATTCGCTAAATGTAGAATTTGTACCCGTTTTAATCGCTAACTCGCTAGTGCTCAGACTCCCCACGGACATACAAATGTTCTTTGAAGTTTTTTCTTAGAGTCTTTTGCCTTTAAACTCATCACCAATAGATGAGCTTGGGGTTGGGTGCCACAAGAGAGACTGACCTGCCTGTCCCAGTCCCTCCAGGAGGTCACCATGGCAACATGCCATAGATCACCCCCAGACACCCGTCACACTGAAAATCAGTGGAATTGATACCTACCTGACAGTACTTACCACTGAATAGAAATATATTCATCTGGAGGGGGCAGAAACACACACACACACACAAACCACTTTCAAATCAGTGTTTTTACCCGCAAAAGTCAGCACTGGAGTAACTCCAGCAATCAGGGACAGGGAGGGGGGGGCAAAAGTATAAGATCCGCTACGATCTGCTCTAGTTTGATCCGCGATGATCAGCAAGACAAGGGCACGTGTCTGATGACAAGCGTATAAGAAGCCCCTGCACATCTTAGAGTCCCCCCACACTGCAGCTACCTAGGAGACGGCTGGCCAGCATTGTCTCGATTTTAACTTTGCCTAAATTACATTTAGCCTCATTAAATGTTTCCCCCATTTCGATAAGCACCTGTCTCAGCAGCACTACCTGTCACTCCATTAAAAAATGTTATGGCAATCTCAATCAGGCCGGCAATTTTGCCATGTCCTTGTCCACCTTGAGAACTGTAATCGAGGACGACGTCTCTTGATTCTTTTTACTCTCCCCATAAGTAAGTCCAACGTTGGGGAAAAACACAGCAGCCATATCTCTCAGTTTTAATATGGTGTCCGAGTGTGCAGAAGACCATTTTGGACATTCACTGGCTCAGTATTCTTTCGCACTTCATAGCACTGCACTTTGACAAATCAGGACACAAATGTTTTGAATCTCGGTGAAATTTTAATTTAAAACCACAAATACTGTAGCTTAATCAATGCACACAGATGATTTAAATTTCCCAGACAGAAATCAAAAATTCAATAACAAGTTTAAACTTGCTTCTGGGTAAGAGAGTACAAGAAAAATAGTTTTCTATGATGTTTTTGCTTAAATTGGATTAGAATTTCTGCTTGAACACACAGTAAACTGTTAATTACACCGTGCAATGTGCAAATTTGCTTAAGTTCATGCACAAGCAATCGGTTGTCAAGCAAAGCTAGGCTGTAACTATGGAGCGACTTTCTGCTTTTTCGAACGAAATGTGAAAAATGGACACCAAACATTAATAATAATTAATATTAATATCACTCAAACGTCATTTAGGTCACTTTCATTTTCACCCCTTCTATATCATCAGTTCCTCCCAAAAAATGAATAAATGAGTAAGTAAATCAATATTTGCCAAATGTATTTAATGTTGCAATTATTTTGATATTTAACACTGAATAAAAAATCAACATTCCTATTTGTTAAAAGTGGGCTTACTGAATTCAAAAGATGGCTGCAATGCTTTGTGTTTTTTAATCAAAATATTACATGAATTGTCTTTAATTTTAAAGCATTCCTTAGCATTCTTTAATAGGACAATTCTTAATAAAAATATCAAAGTCGTATAAGTCAAAATTAAAAAGTAGGAAAAATAATACAAAGTACGGAATACCACAAATTTGAACTTTAAACTGTTAACTTTGGCAGAATAGAAGTACGCAAAAGTATGAAAGTGTACTTATTCATGCTGTTCTAAGAGGTGATTTAGTTCGCCAAACTCCCATAACATAAAGTTGTCCTTCATTTTTTGTTAGGCTCAATGACAAAACAACAAAACAGCCAGTAAAATGTTAATCTTAGCTGATTGGTTTTATTTCTAAGTTTGTTGTTTTACTTGCATTCTCATTGTTCAAACATGGACTATCCAAAAAATTAATTTTGATTGCGCAGTTTTTCTTTAGAAAACCCTAAATGAAAACTGTCCAAATTATTAATTAATTAAATTGGATAGGTAGAAAAACTCAAAAGTAATTTTGTAGTTAGCTATATGGTATTATAGGAGAATGATATAATTAATTTTGAAAATTATATTGTGTACTATTTGATTAAAAATACACAAAATGTTTGTGTAGAACTTGTAGAACTTGTGGTTCTGTATCTACCGACTCTGGAGCAAATTGACCTCCAACTTGGTTGATTATGAAGTGGTTTGGGGTGAGTGGTTTTGGATCATCTGGGTTTGGACTTTGATAGGTGATAGGACGGGAGTTAAGAAGCCATTCTGCTCCTACCATTGCTGTCTGTTTGCTGTCATTAAATCTGCATTATTCTGAGCATGGAACATTCCTCGCTTAGCTGTGTTATTTAGCACTTCATGTACACCATTAAAATGTGGTGCAGCAGGTGGGTTGAAAGACCACTTAATGCCTTTATTTACTGTTGAACTTTTTTTTTGGTGAACTTCATTGTCTTCTTTTACAGCAAAAATCATTGCATCGTGACCTCCAACGTCAGTAAGATTTGGTCTTTTCTGTCCTTCCATCATTCTTGGGGGCGGAGCTTTCATGAACTCGTTCAGTGATTGGTTGATTTGAAAGAAGCTCCACCCCAAACTGATTGACGGCTCAGAAAAACCCAAAATCAAAACAAAATTTGTAATTTGCTGGTCCTGATGCAACGATTTTGGCTGTAATTGTAAAAAATGACAAAGATATTCAGTATATTTCCTAGTTTCATTTGTATTATTGTTGATCCACAGTTGCATCAAAATTGCTACGTAATAAACCATTTTTGTGACAGGTAAATTTTACAGTGAGCTGAAACTATACTTGCCTGTCCTTGAATGGTTCCTCAAGCTCAGTGAAGACATTCAAGTAGTTTCAATGCTTCAAAATTCCTTTGCTTTAAAGCAATTTTATCAAATTAAGAGATGAAATAAATACAGTGTGTAAAGGAAAGTGATGCAAAGGAAAGTATTTGACCCAGCTTAGTCACACAACAGCTTTGTCTACCAAAATTACGATTGGCTGTTTAGGGAAACTTTAATCCAAAGGCAACTGAAGAGGAAACAGAACTGCTTTGGCACCAAACTACTAGAATATTTGTTTGAAGTACTGCTTAGTTTATATACTGTGCTGCATGCAGTTAGAGTAATAGAATCTATTGAATGCAAATCAGAAATCTCACAATAAAAAACTAATGTGATTTTAACATTTGATTCATTCACATTAAATATCGATAAAAGACCAAACTAAGACTGAAAGGATCGATAGATATATTAAGCTTAATATACACTTATTCCAAAAATCGTTGTCGTAACAAGTCCTCAGTGCACAGTCCAAGACTGCAATGGATCTCGGTAGCTGTTTGTTAAATTCATCAAATCGCTAATGTCTTTCCTTGTGTGCTGGTCCCTTGGTAAACATTCGTTCTAAACATTCCAGCAAGCATTGAGAGCAATTAGCTGATTAGGCCTTTTGTATTCATGTTTCACATGTTTCATGCAATGAAAACATGCTATGAATATATTAATTATAGAATGTATATATTATATAATATATTATTAATATATATATTATTAGACTGTGCACCCAGGACTTGCTGCGACAACGATTTTTGGAATAGGTGTATAATTTAATTGCACTGAGCAGAATAAGATCGTTTGATTTATGTAAAAACTATCCAACCAAAACTCACGCTATCAATGTGGTAACATTTGCTTGACTCCTGGTTGTTAGTCTGTGAACAAAAAATACTTCTTAATACTTCTTTTCTTTGGGATGTTATTATCAAAGATCTCCTACGTGGACATACATTCTTACTATCAGTGATCAATGTTTGCCCCCAGGGGATCCCAGAGTTCCTTGACTTTAGCCAAGGATCGAATTACTGGTAACTCTTTCATTCAGACCTTAACTACGTATTGATCATCATCTTAATTAAGGCCATCTGGCGATGTTAATTCTTTGATATTCAGATATAAGTGAACATTTTGATTGCTTCTCTATATCAATAACATATAAATATATGAACCAAATCCTTTGAAGGAGCCAATTTAAGCCAAACAAATATATAATCTAATAAATGAATGACAATGAGATTGATCCTTAGTGAAAAAAAAGTTCTGCAATATTCGATTGTTATTCCCTGAATGTCCACCTCATAACTTGGAGAGTGTGCTGTTATAGCTTTCCTATTGTTGGCAGTGATGGTGTGCATCTGTCAGGTTAGTTGGATTGGATGAACAAGGGACTGCAGAGGAGTGTTCTGCTTCATTGTCATTTGCTTCCTGCATGACAACACTTCACAGTCATCTCTTGGTGAAGTTTCATCTGCATCAAAATTGATAAAAGATAAACTAAATAACATTGTATAAACACAACACTTTGATATCACATGATAGCTGTCACCACATTCCCTACTGTCACATGTCTATAATAGACCTTTTGTATTTAGACAAATGTCTTATGTCCCAGTCTTGGCACACTTTCATAAAATCTATTGTTACGCATAAACGTGCACCAAGGTGTGATCAATGATAATAATAATAATAATAATTAAGATTTCTGAAGCGGCTTATACCAGGCTCTAAGGCGCTTTACATATTACAAAAATTACATGTCATTGAACACTGTCCCAAAAAAAAGGAATACGCCTTTCCCGCATTCCAATGTCCCTAATTTACATAAACATGAAAACGAGGCTGGCCTTGATTCGCGCGAACAACAACTCATGAATGAAACTATGGCGGGAGACGTCAAGGAAGCCGAAAAAGCTAAAAAGTCCAGCCTTTCCCTAAAAAATCCTTTACATAATGATGAAAATTTACAATGGGGGAAATCTTTAAATGAAATGCCTACATTTACGATCAAAGAAATAGAAATACATCGTAAAGAAAGCGGAAAAAGCCACGGGAGATCGATCATTAAAACCTTGGATCGCGGGAAAAAATTTAAGGACGAACGCTATCTTTCAGCAGATTCTATCTTCACGTCACTAGGTAGAAATGGCTTTTATGTAAAAGGAAAATGCAAGGCTAGTATGAAGAAAGAGATCAGGAATGTCATCGTTACTCTTGACAAGAAAACGGGCTTGGTTATCGAAGCCACTTGTACTTGCCCAGCTGGTAAAAGTGGTTACTGTAATCACACAATGGCTTTACTCTTTGAACTGGCAGATTATTCCCTTAATCAACTGAAAACCGTTCCAGAAGAAATAGCATGTACTAGTAAACTCAGGCAATGGGGAGTGCCCGGAGATAGCACGTGCCATAAAGAAGCGGTAATGAAAAAAACCGTACAAAAACAAGCCTCTAAAAGAGGTATATCGTGTACATTATACGATCCGTGTATCAATGACAGTCGTAGACATTTACCAACAAAAATGCAGAAGATGGAAGAAGCATTAAAAACGAAAGATAAAAGGATTGGATTCGCTCACTGTATAAACCATTCAAGTTCTGAACCAGTTAACACAAAATATGGGGAATTTTTGCTTGGATCAACATTGTCCTTTCAGCTACTTCCCATTGAACCCGATATAATTTTCAAATCTAACATTGAAGCAAAGCAAACAAGTTGTTACACAGTTCATGGCTTCCAAAGAATACCACTAAAATTCTTAAATGAAGATAGTGGATGCCTTCCTACTGATTGGGACATATCTGATGAAGAACAGCAGTTATTAGATACTTTAATAATAAATGAACAGAAGTCTTTTGAAATTGAACAAGAAACTGTTTCCCAAAGTAAATGTGACAAATGGTTTGAATATAGGAAAAACAGGATTACAGCAAGTGTTGCTCATAAGGTTTTTATTAGAAAGAAAAACTATAACACATTAGCAGATTCCCTCTTGAATCCCAAGCCTTCATCTGAGCTTCCACAAACAGTAAGGGATGCATTAAAACATGGTTCAACATATGAGGAAGTTGCCAGAGAAACCTACTACAATTTCTTAAAATATAAACTCAAAAGAGATGTTCATATACGTGAAACTGGTTTAGTGGTACAGCCATCTCTGTTTTGGCTTGGTGCAAGCCCAGATGGATTGATTATAGATAAAACTGATAATGTAGGAATTGGACTGATAGAAATTAAATGTCCAAAATCTAAAAAAAACTCCACACCATTACAACTTGTTGAAGACAAATCATTTTACATTGAATTGCAAGATGAGAAGCCTGTACTTAAGAAGAAACATGCAAATGGTTATTACACTCAAATCCAAATGGCTATGGGTTTGACAGGGGCCCAATATTGTGACTTAATAGTGTATACATTCAAAGGCCTTGTTGTAATCAGAGTACCATTTGATAATGATTATTTTGTTTCTTTAGCAATAAAACTTAACATGTTTTACAAGAAATATTTTCTTCCAAAATTATTGTAATGATTATAGCAACAAAGTATGATATTGGTTAGTGGGATAAGTTAATGAGAATTTGAAATGTTAACTTCTACTATTGTATCAATAATTTAGGAAGAAAACATTTCTTGTAAAAATCTGATTCTTAAACCAAACTAGACTTTGAGATGTACTTAATAAGTATATTTTAAACAAAGAATTTTATGAAAGTTATTTCTGAGTTCCTTGGTTGTTATTTATTCTGATTGTGACTCCTTCTGAATCAGTGGTGGAAGGAAGTTGCAGAGTAAGCATGCAACAGTCCAAATTTGATTGATTGAGCCATGCAATGATAATGGGATTTCATTTCTCAGCACTTTAAATGTTTTTACACGTTGAATAGCACGCTCAACATGTATTCTAACTGATGCAATTGTCTGGCTTTCTTTCACTTCATTTTCACTTAACTGTTCTCTTCCATCCAAAAAAGCAGGGATATTTAGTTTGACTTTTAAGGGTCTTAGTTCCTCCTCAATTGTAAATCCCCAGCCATTATGCTGTCATTTTCTGACCAGAGCTTGCTGTTTAAAATCCCACTACGAGCAACTATTTCTTTGTCAGATATTGAACCATCAAATAGCTGACTGATAAAGGTTATTGCACCTGAAGGAGCAATACCTAACAGTCCTTTGTATGTCACATGGTGTTTATAAGATGAATACAGACTGCTTTGAATTCTCAAAGAGGATGGACGTTGGCAAAACAGTTCAGTGCAATCAAGTATGCATCTGGTTGAAGGATAGGTACTTTGAAAACTTTCTGGCATTGTCTCTTTTATTTTTTCCTTTGATGGCCAAATGGGAATGCAACCAAGTGAGAAATAAAGAAAGTTGATCCAAGTAATTAGATATCTAGATACAGTAGATTTTGGTGTGTCAAACAACCAACTTAAATGTGATAAAGTAAAACCATTTTTTAACCACACAAGTACAAGAAATAATTGGTCTTCTGGGCTGAGTTTTGGCTTTGGACCAGATTTCTTGTCAGATGAATTAAGACTTTCACACACTTGTTCTTTTGAGGGTTCGTAAAATTTCATATTTTCACAATGATTACCTGGGTTTAGAAAGGAAAAGAGCTCTCCAAAGCAGTCCACTTCAAGTCCAGTTGCCTTCTTGAACAGAGAAGAATCCTTAGAAATATTATTATAACTGTAAACACGTTTCTTTTTCAAAGCTTGGAGCTCTTCTTTAACGTTTATGTAATCTAATCTCAAATCTTGTAATTGACAATTCAAGTTGTATATTTCATCGTTGTTTGCTTGACACTCGTCGCAAGACATTTCAGTGAATTGTTCAACCCCTTCTTCGGAATCCTCTAGTTCAATAATGTTGTCAGATTGCTCGCATCCACTTTCAGTGTCATTGTCCTCATTACAGTCAACAAATCTCTCCTTCGGTGGTTTTCGTGCTTTTTTAGTGGTCACGTCAGAGGCCATCGCAAATTTAAACACAGAAGGGACGGCATCCTTTGTCAGCGTTTTGCGACCTATTCCAAGAGATACTTTTATTTCTTCTGGTCTAAAATGGAATTCACACACAACAGTGGTATCTTTTATCTGAAAGGAGTCTGCTCCACCTTTCCATCGATAACGTCCTATCGATGATTTCCACTTTCTTCTCAACTCTGGGTTCTTGGGAAACGTAAAAAAGCCTATACCAGTCTTTGTTTTGTTTTGTCCACAGTAAGTTGCACTTCCACACGTCGGTACACAGCAATATACACCTGATCCACCAGCTTTGACCTCGCTAGGTCGAGTTTTACAAGACATTAGGTAGTGAGTTTCACTGTCATCCGCCATCTTGTTTTCTTGCGAATCAAGGCCAGCCTCGTTTTCATGTTTATGTAAATTAGGGACATTGGAATGCGGGAAAGGCGTATTACTAAATTCCCAAAGCCCTAGAAACAAACAGAAGGGTCTTTCCCTTGTCTCGGATATAGCCAATGCTGGAGGACTCTGACCTCCATCCACCATGGGAAGATATTAAGCAGTCTGAAATTCCAGCTTCAGATGCGGCTGAAGCTCCACCTGAACATAAGCTATGTAACCCATACTCTCTGGCGTCCAGACCAATGCCAGCATATGCCTGCGTTCTTTTTGTTCCTCTGCCTCATGTTCTTTGAGTTCAAGTTTTCTCTCGGCAATTATTCGTTCGTAATTTGCGCTTTCCCAAGCTGCGACGGTGGCGGAGGCGGCGGCGGCGGTGCATAGTCTTTCAGAACTGCTTGGTGAGCAAACAGATGATCAACTGCAGTGTGAATAAACAGATTCACATCTTGTCGCTGGTAATTTGTCAGTTTGATGTAATTTTATTTTCTTAGCTAACTCAATGGCGTTGTTTAGTGTCTCCCTTTACTCTGATAACGCTAACTGTTCGAGGACCCCATGCTTATCTTGATCTATAATGACGAGTATTTCCATCATTGACGTTTTGAGCCGCTCTATAGCAGTATTGAGCTTGTGTAACGCAATATCAGTGATATTTAATTAATTTCTTGCTTCCCAGTTGACCTTACTAGTGTTGATAGCTTATGTAAGGTATTTATCTCCGTACACTTCTTGGTGAAGGCATTTTCAAGAGCCTTCCTGGAAGGAAAACATTGTCATTTTTCTCTTTCATCTGAAGGTCTGATCTCTTGCTTGACATCAATTTGTTTTTGATCACTCATCTTTAAAATAAATCTCTATAGATACGGCTTACCTCAACGTGTGGATTTTTAGTTTCCCATCGAATTTTTACTGTCACGTACCCTCACTCAGTGGCAGTGCGGTAGCGTTGAGATCAGCTTCGCCAGCTTAACCAATGTGTTGCAAACAGCGGGTCTTACAGTGCTTTTATTTCAAACCATCTTGATTATAATCACGAGCATGTGGTAAAACTAGGAAAACGAATACTAAATTAGCTAAACTATTTAACCGGTAAACTACATACAAGTAGAAATGTGTAAGATAAAATAAATAAACTAAGAGAAATGAATAACTTACATTCGATGCTGACTCCGGCAATGAAAACTCCAATAAACTCTGGTAATAACTAGAGGGCATACCTATCTAAAACTCTGTGTGACGAGACTAGTTGTGGACTCTAGTAACTCTTACATGCAACTGACTTCTATGTGCGTGATGCACACTCCTAACTAAGCAGGTATAGAAATATCTAAAGCATGAGTAATAGCTAGGAAAAAATAGATCTTTCTGTTGATCGTAGGAAATAACGTAATGGAAAAACAATTTTGAGGGAAATTAAGAGCAAATGGGATTAACTTACTTTGGTGATTATATGTCGTTAGCCACTTCAGCTTAGAGTATCAGTTGCGTGACAGTGCACCTCTTCAATTGAACTTGCCTGAAGAAGTTCCACAATAGCGCTTTCCACGAAATCACTATGAGTAAGAGTGCCAACATGGTTATTGGACACAACTTTAGGAGGTTCTCTAACAAATGACAAATGATACCTGTCCTTCAGGACTTTCAAAATCATGGACGGAGTACCAATGTGATGCCAAAAGTCCAACTTTTTTTAAGACGCCTCTTACACTAAACATACTAACTTCTTGATCAAATTTGCTCTTAAGATCTAAAATGTTTTAGATCTGCAAGGAGAAAGTTGTACTCTACAGCATGATAAAAGCCTGTCATAACTCCCCACATGTAGTACCACACAAACATATTGTTCTTATTCTGAGCTCCTCAATTATCTGCGTGTATTTGGGCTTTAGTTTTGCCAAATCCATGGCGATGGAAGAAGTGTACATGAAAAAAGTGCTGTTGGCCCCTTTTCTTGTAAGAACACTTTCGTCAATCAACAGACCCTGAAAATACCACATTTACGAGTAGTTTTGAAGTAGAGTGGTCCAGGCTGGTAGGGATCTGAAGGGTAGTGTAGTTGTGCGTAGTCGTAGGAAAACACAACTGACAAAACTACAAGGCCGGCGTCCTTCATTAAAGTCTAAGTTTTTGACGTGTTCACTAAGGCTCTCTTTTGTATCTTTGCAGCAATTTATAGAATATACAATTCTCTTTGGGCAGAAGCCCGATGCAAATGAAGCTCTTGCTGGGAGATTGGCGCTTTTGTACATTTTGTTGTTTTTTTGGCAAGTCCAACAAAGGTCAAATGCTGGTCTCATGATGGCATGATGCGTGGACAAAGTTGTTTCCATAGATTGCAGAAATTGGAGTAACCATCTGCCACATAATTGTCACTAGAGCAAGCCTAGTGGTACATTTCCCATATGCTTTGTTAATGAAAATGGTAAGACTTTCACATCTGTCCTCTTGAAGCCAGGAACATGACCAGGAATTATTAGAGCTTGTTGTTCAGCAATATTAAGAATGAACTTAGCATGTTTAGTTTTCTCAGCTTTAAAAGCAGAGCAAGAAAGCCTTTTTTATTACCATGGACACAAAGAGTTAGTCCATTTTGTTTATAGTGTTTGGGAAGACTATAAACTCTCATTTTGTGGATATTGTGCAAAAAAAGAAAAGTCTTAAGCATCTTTCTCGTCTGACCAAAAATCACTTAAAAATAATAACTAAATATAAAACACCAACAGAATAGTCTTTACAGTGTTTCATTTTGCCCTTGTATGTCTGGAAGTCTTTCCAGATTTGACCACTGTAAACATCAGTTAAAACATTAGTCATCTGTACTTGATTCCTCAATTTCTCACAGCTTTCAGGGAATTCTTTTTGCTGAAGCAGCTTTTCCAGTTCATTGATTATGCTGTTGTAACAGTGATATGTAATAAGATATAATTTTTCAGTTTTTTCTTTCACTACCACTTTTTTCACCAAGGAGGAGCCACAAACCTTTCTCTGACCTCTTGACATGTATGTATTCTGGCAAGTTTTAGGAACAGTCTTATTATTCACTGTTTGTAAGCAAGAGTCATGTGTATAGCTTGGTGCATCTTGGACAGACAACATATTTTGTGAATGAGTCTTTGTCGTAATTAATAAATTGCTTGAGTAAGTATAATGAAGACGGAAGTCGTGAAATTAACTCTGATAAAAAATTATTAGACACTTCAACTCCAACCATCTTCAGAAACTGTATAACAAATTGCAGCAACCATGCCAGGCCATTATCACTAACTCTGCAGGACGTCTGCCACAGAAGAAAAAAATAAACCAAAATACCAAAGCATTTACTTCCTGGATTTTGGTTTTCTTACACTCTGGCTCAGGAAGTGGAGTTGGGTCAATGTCCTTGTCAAACACTTCTGATGGAACATCTTCCCAATGCTCTTCAAAGTTGTCACCAAATGTTGTGCTCGCACCACCATCTTTATCAGCAGACACATCTTCATCAAATGCATCATCACCTGAGCTTTCAACATCACTTTCAGATATTAACCCATCCATATCATTACTCATGACCTGAAATTTTTGAAACAAATGAATGTTTATTTGTTTTTCGTTATTACTTACTGGAATTTAATGCAATATTGCATGAGTAGACCTGTAGTGAGCAAAAATATCCATATTGTATTTTAACTCCCCCACAGCTCATCAAAATAGAGCGTGACTCTTAAAATATTCAGCGATAGTGTGCTTTTTATAAACCCGTGAGATATAGTTTTAGCATATTGCACTTTATTACAATTTAATGTTCACGTTTTCTTTTGTGTTTCGGTGTAATACACTTTATTATGCATTAGTTATTACACTAAGTGCTTTATTTCACAGGTTTATGAAAACCACTCTACCAGGCATCAAACTATCTGATAAGATCCACACTAGTTATGCAATGGTCGACTCGAGTACACAGAATACCTTAGAATATCCCCTCTAGCATAGTCACAAGCCTTTAGGCGAGTGTGTATACAAAGAAAATAGAAGTCAAGAGTGGGATATCTAGGGTACACCACAAAAAAACATTGTATACCTATTTTATCCCAAACCATAGAAAATGCAGCCAATAACTGCAATGCCTTACTGCAATTATAGAGTGTTTACTGTCAGTTTAAATATATAAATATATGCAAATTTATATTGAAATATTACAAATTCAAATCATCTAATAATATCCATCAAATTTTCACCTCAGCACATGATGTACTGTATCTCGGAAAAGTGCAATTTAAGCTTAAGCTTATTTATCAAACTCGACTTTAATAGAGTATTAGATCGAGTTTAATAACTTTAAAGGATAGGTCAGAACGACTTGATTTCAATATCTAAATAAATTATTTTGATGCTGGTTTATAGGGATCAAATCTTACCTCTTCATTATATGCATCTTCGTGGTTTGTTTCTTCTCGTGAACAACCAGGTGAACTGACATCACTCTCATCAAAAGTTTCTTGAGCATCTACAAAACAGTCAAATAGACATGTGTAAGCAGCTAATACACGATAAGAGAGCATCCCTGTACTAGTAAATGTGAATGATATAACAATGTAAGCTTAAACAAAGGCAAGTAAACGCTTGCTTTTTGATACAACAGCTGAAATTTCTAAACGTTTAGCAAGCTAAAATCTTAAATACCTGATCCTTTTGATAGGGACATCGAAATGATGCATCTGAGTCGCTTTCGGAAGTTTCATATTTGTGTTTGTGAGCGTGCTTTCTTTTAAGTTTGCCACGTTGACCTGATGCCTTCGATAAGTTGACCGGGAAACATTTTCACTACAGTGATGGCAAAATATATAATCGGATTCTTCGAGATTCTGAGATTCGTCTGACTCCATCTTTCTTTTATTTAGAAAGGGACGCATTGTAGTACCCAGGCTCCACTGATCCAAAACTGTGATGGACCTCGACCTGGTGAGGACTGTAGATCACCACTGTGGGGGTACCGATGGGGCAATGTACTTGTAGGAAATGAACTGGTCACTAAACTTTGCCCTAGTGCCTACAGAATTTATGTTGGAATCCCATTCTTCATTTTGAACTTACACCCTGGGATCAATCATGTCAACAGCAGAACAGGATATCCAAATTTGCAAATCCCCCCCCCCCCCCCCCTTCTTTGGTATACCTAACCTCACAAAGCTCCCATTGATTAAAGCTTACCCTTTAACACACGTAACTTTTCCTTCATCAAGAAGTGTGTAAATAACTTCATTGAGCACATACTGCATGCGACCTATTATTTTCTGACCACGAGGAAGCAGACACACGACTTCTACTTCATGCAAAACATGCATCAAACACTCATCAGAGAATTGTTATCCAGTCACCTGACACAGATGTTGCAGTCTTCTCATCCTCTTCTTCACTTGCATCCTTGAGAAGAGAGTATGAAATATCACAAAATCTTAAAATCCTTTATGTACAAATTTATTTGTACACTATTGTTTAACTAGTGCTATTTTGCACTATTTCTTTGTACAGTTTAATAGTTAAGTACATTCACTCTACTGCATATTCGCATTTAAATAATTCATTTAAAATCTTGTGGATCTTGTGGACTGAACCTTTTCTTGAAGATACAACAGCTTATGCACAAATGAAGTAGAATACAGAACAGAGCATAAATTTCCACCATTCTTGGGATGTCTTTGATTCTTTTTATCAGGGCTTTCGTGTAACAATATTCGGTGTCAGCGATTTCATCTGGCCACTTGGATTCTAGATAAATTCAATTTATTTGATAATAGGTAAGCATAATTATTCATTGGCATTTTACTCTGCACTGCTATGAGTAAGTCACATAAAACGTCAGACGACTCAACACATAGATAATCACTTCCGGCGCCGATCATGGCGGCCATGAGTTTGTTGTCTGTTTGTTACTTTTCCATCTTATTTCATCGTTTGGTGTTTACCAACTTTTACCTTAATAATTGTTATGTTGTACGTGATTTGGAACTCCAAACTGCTGACAATTTATGCCTTAGTTTTGTTGGAAATTCAATGTTTGTGATATCACCCTGGAATGTTTGTCCGTTGGCCATCTCAAATCATCTTATGTCTACTGGTTTCTTCAAATCTAAATTTGCCGTTACAAAGATTTCAAAGCATGGACTCACATCACTGTGTATTCCTGGTCATGACCCTCCTATTGACATTACAATCTGGGATATTCATTGTAACCCTGGTCCTGTTGTGTTTGACAATGACTCTGACCTTCAGCAGAGATACCTTTGTATCTCTGCAAAACTCAATTCAAAATTCCCACTCAAATATGGTCCAAACTTGTTGTCCTTATCAAAATTGAACGTATGCGCGAGCATGGTATGTCTCCCTATTTACCACGGCTCTCGACCAATCAGAAAACGAGAAAACTAATAAAAGTGGTAAAATAATCACACATGTCCAGGACTGGCCTATGGTGTCCCCTGTCCACATGGGACAGTCCCCAAGTCTCCAGTGGGAGTTCCTAAGACATCCCCTAACTGTCCCCTGTCCCTAGACAACCCTCTAGGCAAGTAGTGTCTCTCCCATCCCCAAGTCCCCTTGGGGATTGTCTGGGACATCCCCTAACTGTTCCCTATCCCTGGTCAACCCTCTAGGCAAGTAGTGTCTCTCCCGTCCCCACGTCCCCTTGGGGATTGTCTGGGACATCCCCAAACTGTCCCCTGTCCCTGGTTTCTCCTCTCTCTCTCCCCTTGGGGATTGTCTGGGACATCCCCTAACTGTCCCCTGTCCCTAGTCTACCATCTAGGCTACTAGTGCCTCTCCCGTCCCCAAGTCCCCTTGGGGATTGTCTGGGACATCCCCTGTCCCCTGTCCCTGATCTACCCTCTAGGCTACTAGTGTCTCTCCTGTCCCCAAGTCCCCTTGGGGATTGTCTGGGACATCCCTTACTATCCCCTGTCCCTAGTCTACCATCTAGGCTACTAGTGCCTCTCCCGTCCCCAAGTCCCCTTGGGGATTGTCTGGGACATTCCCTAACTGTCCCCTGTCCCTGTTCTACCCTCTAGGCTACTAGTGTCTCTCCTGTCCCCAAGTCCCCTTGGGGATTGTCTGGGACATCCCCTAACTTTCCCCTGTCCCTGGTCAACCCTCTAAGTCACTAGTGTCTCTCCTGTCCCCAAGTCCCCTTGGGGATTGTCTGAGACATCCTCCAACTGTCCCCTGTCTCTGGTCTACCGTCTAGGCTACTAGTGTCTCTCCCGTCCCCAAGTCCCCTTGGGGATTGTCTGGGACATCCCCTAACTGTCCCCTGTCCCTGGTCAACCCTCTAGGTCACTAGTGTCTCTCCCGTCCCCAAGTCCCCTTGGGGATTGTCTGGGACATCCCCTAACTGTCCCCTGTCCCTGGTCAACCCTCTAGGTCACTAGTGTCTCTCCCGTCCCCAAGTCCCCTTGGGGATTACTGGGACATCCTCTAACTGTCCCCTGTCCCTGGGCAACCCTCTAGGTCACTAGTGTCTCTCCCATCCCCAAGTCACCTTGGGGATTGTCTGGGACATCCCCTAACTATCCCCTGTCCCTGGTCAACCCTCTAGGTCACTAGTGTCGCTCCCGTCCCCAATTTCCCTTGGGGATTGTCTGGGACATCCTCTAACTGTCCCCTGTCCCTGGTTAACCCTCTAGGTCACTAGTGTCTCTCCCGTCCCCAAGTCCCCTTGGGGATTGTCTGGGACATCCCCTAACTGTCCCCTGTCCCTGGTCAACCCTCTAGGTCACTAGTGTCTCTCCGGCTGTCCCCAAGTTCCCTTGGGGATTGTCTGAGACATCCTCTAACTGTCCCCTGTCTCTGGTCTACCGTCTAGGCTACTAGTGTCTCTCCCATCCCCAAGTCCCCTTGGGGATTGTCTGGGACATCCCCTAACTGTCCCCTGTCCCTGGTCAACCCTCTAGGTCACTAGTGTCTCTCCCGTCCCCAAGTCCCCTTGGGGATTGTCTGGGACATCCCCTAACTGTCCCCTGTCCCTGGTCAACCCTCTAGGTCACTAGTGTCTCTCCCGTCCCCAAGTCCCCTTGGGGATTACTGGGACATCCTCTAACTGTCCCCTGTCCCTGGGCAACCCTCTAGGTCACTAGTGTCTCTCCCATCCCCAAGTCACCTTGGGGATTGTCTGGGACATCCCCTAACTATCCCCTGTCCCTGGTCAACCCTCTAGGTCACTAGTGTCGCTCCCGTCCCCAATTTCCCTTGGGGATTGTCTGGGACATCCTCTAACTGTCCCCTGTCCCTGGTTAACCCTCTAGGTCACTAGTGTCTCTCCCGTCCCCAAGTCCCCTTGGGGATTGTCTGGGACATCCCCTAACTGTCCCCTGTCCCTGGTCAACCCTCTAGGTCACTAGTGTCTCTCCGGCTGTCCCCAAGTTCCCTTGGGGATTGTCTGAGACATCCTCTAACTGTCCCCTGTCCCTGGTCTATCCTCTAGGTCACTAGTGTCTCTCCCGTCCCCAAGTCCCCTTGGGGATTGTCTGGGACATCCCCTAACTGTCCCCTGTCCCTGGTCAACCCTCTAGGTCACTAGTGTCTCTCCCATCCCCAAGTCCCCTTGGGGATTGTCTGGGACATCCCCTAACTGTCCCCTGTCCCTGGTCAACAATGAAATATTTCCGAGATTTTAGTAAGAAATTTATATCTACCATGTCTATTGGTGTTCCATGTTTTTGTACCAACATAGCGGCTTGCATACTTGCATAACAGGAGTTAAACCTAGCAATTTTTTTTCAAAAGAGAAGTGCCAGAAGTGCTGCGAGCAGTATACACGTAATTCATGTAACTCTGAAGGAGTCTTTTGCAAATACAACATATTTATGATTGGTTAGCTATTTAAAGTACTAGAGTAATAAACACTCCAGGCGGTCAATCCAAACAGTTTTAATGACGAAGCAAAACCTTTTATTGTAAAACTTTATAAATCTTCGGAACAGTTTAAGTTCACTCAATCAATATCCGATATACAATATATAAACCGACTCTGTTCATTTTCGCCAACGGAATAGAATTGAACACAATTATTAACAGTATAAATACTTTTGAACGGTTCGTGACTTTAATGACTCCTGACATGAATGAATAATGTTTCTTCGTGTTAATAAATAAAACTGACAATCAAACTTACCAAGAATGTGTACTGCAAAACATTCAGCTCTAACGACATGTAAAGAGTCCAATCAAAGATCGAAAGATGCTCTTATTACTCGGGCTACCTGTGGTAGCTCGAGTCTAGGTTTACCTTTTCGGTCTAGACACTAGTGAAAAACGTCTGCGCATGCTCGTAGTCACGTCTTCGTGCTTTTGTAACTTATGCAAATTTCGCTTTTACGCTTGCCTTCAACAACGGTTTTCACAAAATGTCAAAACTTAAGATCAATTCTTGAAACTTAGGGCCAGTATTAAGATAATGTCTTCATAAATACAATATCTTTGTCTCACAAAAGTATACAAGAGAAATTTTATGTATACACCGAGAACACGAGCATTTCATTTCAGGCTAAAACTCAAACATTTCTTAAGAAAACATCGTAATATGCACGCATGCGCAGACGTTTTTCACTAGTGTCTTCGGTCTATCTATCAATCTATCTATCAACGTCGCAAATGGGCAAATTACCCAGAAGCCTTTGGGGTACACTGTTGACCACGAGGCTTCCTGTGGTCACGAGAGATTGAGAACAAAATGGCGGACGCTATCAATCGGATTTTTTTTCGAACTATTGGCTTTTAATCTCAAGATACTTTGCTTTAATCGTTAATATCGAATTCTCGAATTTAGTGATGACCTTCTTACCAGCTGTTGTAATCAACTTATAATGTATTGATCGTCCAAGAACACGATACAGATCGATTTGTGGCAGCGAACTTCACTTGAGGACAGACATGTAAGACACGGAGATATTGTCTTTAATAGATCAGTAGTTTGTTTAAAATAATATTTCACTACTGCTTGAACATAATATTTGCTTACACGGTGTCTACAGTCATGCTCTTCCTGAGAGCCGTGTTAAAAACGATCTAATTAACTAACAATATCTACAATGTTTGTTTCTTTCTAGTTAAAACTAGAAAGACTAGGAGATTCTTGCCTTTGCGTAATAAGGTGACTAGGGTGTATTCAATAATTAAGCCAGGAAACAGGAATTAGTAAATGGTGCAAAATTACACCAAATAAACAATGGAAAACAAATGATTTTTTATTATTTTAAAACATAAATATTTAGTGCAAATATCTGTATTTTGTACAATGTCATTTTTTATATATTGAATGCACTTTATTGTCAATCATGCTCAATGTTAGCAGATAAAAATATAGTGATGGATAATCATGGAAATGATAGTAATGTTTATGAGACCTTATATTAGCAATAGAATACATGTACAAAATGATATTTTCAATCAATGAAAAGTGATACTCAACCACAAATTTGTACAAGCTTTTTGCAACCATGTTCACAGAAACAAGATAAAGTGGATTGAATTGAAGATATTACTGTATGTAGTAGTATCAGATTGATGTGCATGGAGGAGCTATATATGGTATCGGTAATGAGCATATATTGTATGACATTACACTTCTTCAAATAAAGCATCAGCAACTGACTACTGCTATAATCATTGATCTGCTCCATATTAAAAACATGGTAATACATGTATCGAAAAGTTGTGTTAAGAAACTGAAATGATTTCATAGAAAGGTAACTGTGGTACTTCTAGAATCTACCAATGTGACAACGGCAATATCAAAATCATTTTAACTTGGATATCGAAACAGTCTGCCACAGTTTGTAAGTTTTGTTTCCATAAATCAAAGTAAAAAAGTACAGAATAGAAATTTAAATTGTGTGAGATTGGATCATTTGGTAGGCATTTACAAAATAAAGCAGACTGTATACTGTATATGTCTGGCATGTTAAAAAGACCAGCAGTATATTAATAACCACCATGATGTGGTACAATTATGTACAAACTACTTTCTCTCCAATATAATTTGTGTTCTACTCTGGGAGTACTTGTCATGCATTTTTGCAATCAAAAGACACTGACAAGTCAAACTGGTTTCCATCAACTTCTGTTCTCCATTTCTCCCCAAGTACTATACACAGGTGTAGCCCGAGTGAACGCCTATTAGGCGTCTAGTTATAAAATGCATCACAGCACGCTTGAGCACAGGGAGCCCGGCTTGGTGACTTTATAATGGCAACAAAACGACACGTTACAGATGACAATCTGTTAATGCCATTAACAATAACAATATTCCAAGCGCCAGTCTATCTGGTCCGTAATGTAACACCGGCCTGAACGTGACGTGTAATTGAATATGTTCAAATTCAAATAATTAACGGCTAGATGCAACGCACGCGCTAGAGTACGGGGGCATTTTACACTATTGCGTTACATTCAGGCCGGTGTTAGATTACGGGCCAGACACATTAAGTAAAGAAACTCTTAATTTTCAGTACTCAAGCGTGCTGTGATGCATTTTATAATAAGAGCATCTTTCGATCTTTGATTGGACTCTTTACATGTCGTTAGAGCTGAATGTTTTGCAGTACACATTCTTGGTAAGTTTGATTGTCAGTTTTATTTATAAACACGAAGAAACATTATTCATTCGTGTCAGGAGTCATTAAAGTCACAAACTTTCAAACGTATTTATACTGTTAATAATTGTGTTCAATTCTATTCCGTTCGAGAAAATGAATAGAGTCGGTTTATAATATATTGTATATCAGATATTGATTGAGTGAACTTAAACTGTTCCGAAGATTTATAAAGTTTTACAATAAAAGGTTTTGCTTTGTCATTAAAGCTGTTTGGATTGACCGCCTGGAGTGACTTATTGTCTTTGTTACTCAGTACTTTTAATAGCTAACCAATCATGAATATGTTGTATTTGCAAAAGACTCCTTCAGAGTTACATGAATTACGTGTATACTGCTCGCAGCACTTCTCTTTTGAAAAAAATAATTGCTAGGTTTAACTCCTGTTTTAATATGCAAGCCGCTATGTTGGTGTATTACCGTGGAACACCAATAGACATGGTAGATATAAATATCTTACTAAAATCTCGGAAATATTTCATTGTTGACCAGGGACAGGGGACAGTTAGGGGATGTCCCAGACAATCCCCAAGGGGACTTGGGGACGGGAGAGACACTACTTGCCTAGAGGGTTGACCAGGGACAGGGGACAGTTGGGCGATGTCCCAGACAATCCCCAAGGGGACTTGGGGACAGCCGGAGAGACACTAGTGACCTAGAGGGTTGACCAGGGACAGGGGACAGTTAGGGGATGTCCCAGACAATCCCCAAGGGGACTTGGGGACGAAAGAGACACTACTTGCCTAGAGGGTTGACCAGGGACAGGGGACAGTTAGGGGATGTCCCAGACAATCCCCAAGGGGACTTGGGGACGAAAGAGACACTACTTGCCTAGAGGGTTGACCAGGGACAGGGGAAAGTTAGGGGATGTCCCAGACAATCCCCAAGGGGACTTGGGGACGGGAGAGACACTAGTGACCTAGAGGGTTGACCAGGGACAGGGGACAGTTAGGGGATGTCCCAGACAATCCCCAAGGGGGCTTGGGCGGGAGATACACTACTTGCCTAGAGGGTTGACCAGGGACAGGGGACAGTTAGGGGATGTCCCAGACAATCCCCAAGGGGACTTGGGGACGGGAGCGACACTAGTGGCCTAGAGGGTTGACCAGGGACAGGGGACAGTTAGGGGATGTCCCAGAGAATCCCCAAGGGGACTTGGGGATGGGAGAGACACTAGTGGCCTAGAGGGTTGACTAGGGACAGGGGACAGTTAGGGGATGTCCCAGACAATCCCCAAGGGGACTTGGGGACGGGAGAGACACTACTTGCCTAGAGGGTTGACCAGGGACAGGGGACAGTTAGGGGATGTCCCAGACAATCCCCAAGGGGACTTGGGGACGGGAGAGACACTAGTGGCCTAGAGGGTTGACCAGGAACGGGGGACAGTTAGGGGATGTCCCAGACAATCCCCAAGGGGACGTGGGGACGGGAGAGACACTACTTGCCTAGAGGGTTGACCAGGGATAGGGAACAGTTAGGGGATGTCCCAGACAATCCCCAAGGGGACTTGGGGATGGGAGAGACACTACTTGCCTAGAGGGTTGTCTAGGGACAGGGGACAGTTAGGGGATGTCTTAGGAACTCCCACTGGAGACTTGGGGACTGTCCCATGTGGACAGGGGACACCATAGGCCAGTCCTGGACATCCCTCAAAATAATACAATTTACCATTGTGTCCTTTTCCCTTTCTTCCGGCCACGCATCAAAACTAGCATCCAACAGAATTTTCCAATCATTCTATTGTGTGCAAGTAACAGTAACAGTGGACTCACCATTTATTTTCTTGTTTCCTGAGTCCTACTGGGAATCTCATCCTCTTCTTCACTTGTATCCTTGAGAAGAGAGTACATATTTATATTTTATATTAAGTGCATTCACTCAACATTTACAGCAGCTTACTTGTGCATTTACAAAACATAAACCAGTCATAGTTTGAAACAGAAATAGTACAAAATTATAGTCAGCACTCCATTATGCTAATTTCACTTGTAGTGCTTGCACGTTTCTCAAAATGCTCTACATAAGATGACTTTGATTGTTCCAACATTGAACAGTATTTTAATTCATTATAGTGATATTTATATACAAATGTATAATGCTAAGTGTACTCAGCCGTTAAATAAAGTTATTGTATTGTAGGTAGCAATGTATAACTCTGTAACATATATTATGCTTCACTGAATAAATATTTTTCTTTGAAATGAAAATCAACTCTTCTATATCTTATTGTTCACCAATCGACTCATGTGGAGTTTCCTTTTGCTCTGCCTTAGACTCAAAAGCATTTAATGTTCTATTATTTAGTTTTTATTTAGCGTGAAAATGTGAGGAGTCTGTGTGTGAAAAAAACAATAACCTTATAACTTGAAGCTCCATGCAGTCCTAGACTGCATATTTTTAATCACTGCTTCCTGTACAAAACTTGACAGCCATGTCCTACTTCAATGAACTAGTGTAATTTCCTCTTTATTATTTCCTCTTTATTTAGAGAAGGATGACAAACATCTGATATACAGAGTTTTTATAAATGTAACAACAACAACATCAAATAATAGTTTTGTAATAAAATACAAAACATCAAAATATCATAGTGACAAATGTAGTTCTTGTACGTTTTCTTCTTATATAATTCTTTCTTGTTTTTTATGAAATGTTCTTTGATCATTCAGTCATGCATTTTAAAATTTGACATAATGATTTATGATTTGATGTCTGTTAAGTTAACAATTTGGAATATATTGTAAGTCAAAGTTTGCATAGTAAGACATCTCAAATACTGTAAAATTCCTCGTTTATGGCTTCCTTATCAATTTCGTTTGTCACTTTTCAATTTAGCAACTAAAGCTTCAAAAAAGTTATGTTCCATCCTCAACCAGCATCCCAAACTTGGAATTTGCTTACTCTCAATTGTTATTGTTCTTAAAGCCATTTGCATAATTCTGTTCAATGAAGCATCATTTTCTTTGGCATTGGTTGGAACTGGTCCAGTCTGGTAACTGATGATGTTTTTTGGTACTATCTTATTTGTGTAAAAGGCCAGAAGATCAAGTTATCAATATCAATATATTCCTTTACCTGTAATGTAACAACTTTCTGTTCAGTATTTTGTAGTGTTAAAAGTGGAGGCATCAGTGGAGGTCAGGCATACTCCTGTTTTGTGCTTTAAACAACCCCTTCAATAGCTATAAATTGACTGATTTTCTTTCTTTCATCAGTATTCCCCCACAATTCAAGGAATTGCATTAGAACAGTGTCTTACCAACTTTGTTGCAGTTATTAATAAGGAGTAGTTCTTTCTCAAATGGCATACATTTTGGTCATCTGGATGGTCCATGGAAATGGTTTGGAGTGTTGATAATGTTGTTTCGAACCTCATAGCCAGTTCATTCTCTAATTTTGTGGCTAATTTTATAATTGTTGAAACAGCCTGAGGAGCCTCTAACAGCACTCTATCCAATGAATTGTCAATTTCCTTGTCCAAGGCCCCTGATGGATTTGATTCGAAGGGAATAAGAGCTGCTCGTGAGAGGGACCTGTTGATAGAATGTTTCAAATTTGTGTAAGAAAATGGTATGTAATTAATTCAATATTGTTTTGCACAACAGTGGAAGGGTATATATAAATGGAGATTGTGAAGGTTTATCAGGGCTTTCCTTCGTGTAAATGGTTTGCTTTTATTGATGTGTAGAGAAGATTTTGAATGTGTGAAATGTATGGTACTGTACTGATTGTGATTGTGTTAGTGCTATAGCTTCTTACTCTAAAACATTAAATTTAAAAATTTCCTGTCATAACGGTGCCATGACTGGACAGTGCTGTTTCACATTCATACAAAATCTGCTCTAAATACATCAACATACATAGGATTATTTTTGATCTGCGTCTTCTTTTAAGAGAGCATACAAAGTCTTGTTGTTGTAGGTGATGATTATTGGGCAGTGTTTTGGGGGTATATGCCCCAAGACAGCTGGCATTGCTTCCATGGTTAAAGAAGTCTACAAGAATTTCTGCCAGCATGGAATATTGCAATTTTGGTATATCACCTATTACCAATGGGATGCTCATTGCTGACAAAATTCTCAGCAGGGACCTTTCTTTGCCTTTTGAAAAAAGTCCCTGGGAGTTACCCAAAAGGGCCAAGACTGTTTTGGATGACAGGGATTTTCCAGTATTTATATCACCAAACGCTACAGCAATCAGGCAGAAACCCAGCTGGTTGTGCACAGATTCATAGACCAGACCAAGAATTCCAGCTCCTATACTTGTACAAAAAGATGAAAACAAAACAAAAACACACAGACATTGTTAATTAATTCCTAACATTAACTTGCAATCATGTAGATTATCAGTCAATAAATGTTATTCTGTTTTATACATGTACTGGTGCATGTCTGATTTTCTTTCTTTCATCAGTATTCCTCCGCAATTCAAGGAATTGCATTAGAACAGTGTCTTACCAACTTTGTTGCAGTTATTAATAAGGAGTAGTTCTTTCTCAAACGGCATACATTTTGGTCATCTGGATGTATTGAATATGCGATTAGTGCCAGCGCTAACGCAAAATTCTTTGAAGTGTTCGGAGTCGTAAATGGGAGGATCTCTATTTTGTATGAATTGTTTGTGCATTTTTTGCTGTACAGCTGCTACCTCCATTGTCACATCACCCCCTAGAAAATTAATACAAACCACAAAAACACATGAGTTTATGGTTGGTCTTTATTATTTTTCACTGAAATTTATAACTTTGAGGGATAGGAAAAGACCTTGTGGCATTTAGGATGATAACAATATTACACTCACTGTCTGAAAGAATCTTTAGGTTTTGCTGAATCTCTTCGAAATCCTGTAAAGGAATAGTTATTGTGTCCTGTGAATCTTGTGCTCCAAAATGAACATGCAACTTTAGCAAGCCTCAATTATACTGATGTTTTTGTTGCAGCAACAGTGATCAAATCCAAATTAAGTATTGATTAAAGATGACCATTAATAGTGTTTGTATATATATGTTTTTTTTTATAGGTGACTCAAAATAGTTTTGTGGTGAACAAATTAAACTTCCACTTTTCATTTTAGAAAATAATGGGCTTCTTGAAGATGGATCAAAATGCCTTTTGCCCAAGTTATCAGGCTTAGATAGTTTCATATGTTGTGAAGTTCCACTTGATTGGTGTTTTTCTAAAATATCCCTCAATTTTGAGCAGCTCGATCTAGACAAGTGCTCATATGAGCAATCAACAAAATACAAAGGCAAAAAAAACCAGGATGCAATTCAAATTTTTTTACAAGGCCACAAGGCCTGCAAAATTTCAGCGGAAAACGCTTGTGCACATATTCAGTTCAATTTTATTTCAACCAATCAGCCGTTTTTGTGGTTACTGGCTTTTTAAAAAGCCAGTACCACTATGTCATTGAGTGCGGAAATCCAATAGTCCGTGACTTTAATTTCCAAGGTAATCACTTTGGGTGACAGTCGGTTGAGAACGAAAACCTTCCAAATTTTGCCAAGTACTTTTCTTCGATTTTTGCTATGGGAGTACGATTTATTAAGAAACTAGCTGGCGTTTGTAGTGATTAGTTTTTAATATTCCATTGAAAATCATTCTTCGAGGGAAAAATAGAGCAAGTTTTATTTGATAAATGTAGTGTCTACGAAGACATTCGGAATGAAACAGGAAACCCAAGCTATATTATTGTAGACTCACCTGTCCATGTGCCTCATGTAGTTGTTATATTGTCTGGATAGTGGTAAGTAGAGAACGATTTCTATTTATTTTTCTCATATAACCAGGTATACAGCTTTAACCAAGGAGTAAGGAGCGTTTAAGGAATTGTTCAGGATTTAGGGTGGTTTGCGAAAGGTTTTGAGCTGAAAGTTGATCGTAAACACAGTGTTTGTTTGACAATGATCAAAGTCTGTTGCTATAATAATAATAATAATAATGATAATAATAATAATAATAATAATAATAATAATAACAAATTTTTTGGTCAGGGTAGCACCGTTACCATTGCTGATAATTTTCAGGTGGCCCTCAATGCAATAAATTCGATACCACATCTCGTGTGGATTTCATATGCATTTATGTCTTTACTTTCACTTTGGATTTTTTTGGAAAAGTCTTTGTTGTTCTCAACGTTATTTGGCTTTGTACCTCTTTTCATCAGTTGGGAATCTTGGAATGGACACTTATACATTAGATGACGGTTGGGACTTGATCAAATACTAAGACCATGCAGTTATCCATATGTACTGAGAGTGATCATATATTAATGCAAACTAGGCCATGACTCTAAAAATCTATGATAGTAGACATGGGGATGATTGTGGATGCTATATGTTTTGACTACCAGTAACCACATGTCCTCATAGAGGGCTTTTATTTTATTGAGTTCAATGCGCTGTTTAGAATGTCTTGCTGATGAAACGGACTATAAGATTGTATCGAATATGCAATTAGTGCCAGCGCTAACGCAAAATTCTTTGAAGTGTTCGGAGTCGTAAATGGGAGGATCTCTATTTTGTATGAATTGCATAGTATCATAAGTTACAACGTAAATCGCACAAGGCAACCACAATTTCATACTAGAGAGGCAATAATGAAAAACTGTTGTATTATAAATTAACAGTAATTATTATATCATCATTATTACTGTCAATTTATAAACACAGACCGAAATGTTTTTATGCACACAGCTACGGCATTATTTTTGTGGTTAAAACCATGAGGTACGACTAAGTAATACTTACCTGCTGTTAATTGCTGGTTCAGTTTCTTACCACTACCAATACCATAAGCTCTCCAGACAAAAAGCTCGCCACTGATGTATCTGTAATTATTCAATAAGTTTATTCCTGGTACCTTGCAATTGGGCAGGTCAACGACACTATCAGACTCATCAAGGTTTTCCAATGCAACTACTCTAACGCCTTCAATACCTCCATGTGAGAGCAGAGCATTCTTCATGTCTTCAGCAGTTACCACATCATGCCCTTCATTTATGTAAAAACGAATATGAGACTTGGCAGTTGCCTCAATTCTATCTGCAGGACCTTTTCCACCCTGTGGGTCGCTAAAATCTATACCTTCTATCTTAATACCAGTAGCTCTTGCAAGACAGGAGCATGACCGAATGGTGAGTGCTGAGTGGTAGCACCCAGCGTTGTCTTACCTGAAAAAGGCCTTGGCAATTTTAAGCTTTGGAGGACATGGTGCATAATCTTTACTACAGCATGACTATCTAAAGAGCAGGATTGGATAATATGAATGAAAGCTTGAGACTGTAGCTGACTATTGACAAACCGATAGACCACAGATATATGCCAGCACAGCCCTCTTTTTCCAAACCAATCTGACTGACACTCGCAGTACATTTGAGGGATAAATTTCATTGCCCAGTCGTTTACGATTAACACTGTGTCGTCATCTAGAATATCAAGGCTATCAAGTCGAGCTTGGTCTTGTTGCACTCTTCTTAATTGGTGACACTTCCAACAATGTATGGCACGTTTTGCAGTTGCATGAAGATACAGGGCTTCATCTCGATCGTCATCGCTTTGAAAACGGATGCCCAAGAGCAGTGCTTCTATGTCGTCAATCGCATTTTCTAGTGCATCACATTGGCCACATCTTTTATTGTGCTCATGGCTGCAAATCTTCCTATGAGCTCTTTCCAAAGGATCGCTTGTAGCATAAACGCTGCAGTGATTGGCAACTTGGGACTCTTCACTGATATGTACCTAGCAGTTAACATTAAAAAATGTAAATGGTATTATGATTGTGGCCTTTCACCGGTAATCTACTAATATACGCCTAGGCGTACTACCATAGTTTGCCGGGGTAGTTTGATTAGTGTACAGCTGCTGATAAGGAAAAACCAGCCGAGTCTGTTGAATGGCCAATAAGGTTCAGAATTGTCTCTCTCTTCTTGCCACAGTCATCATAATAGCACATCTTTCTAACAAACTCCCAGTATTGTAGGAGATGTTGTGCATTGTATCCTCAATCAGGAGTGGGCCCATACAGTAAATAACTGTTGGCTTTTCCAAAGAGGTTAGGGCACTGATATTGTGAACAGGCACTGTCTTGGAAAGGGCATCGTTACTTATCAATTAATCTATGACGCGCTTCAATGCAGAGAAATCATTGTTGTCGTTTCCATTTTCATCTCTTCTTGGTATCAGCCTTACTGGCTTCTTCTCCCAGGTATTTACATCGGGATCCCATATTTCACCTATGAGACCAACATTTCAATTCGCCAACTTTCTTGGTTCAAGGTAACAGAGACATCGAGCACCATCACTGGCCTCTACAACAGGGAGTCCCTTGAATAGCTCTAATGCTGCTTGGATTTTGTTACCATTTATTCCAGTACTCAACTTGAGAGTTTAAGCATGCCTATTAGCTGTTTCACCAGCCAGACCAAAGATATCAGAAAGTAAGGAATAATTGGCTGGACCAGGCTGATTCTTCAACAAAGAGCTGATGTCTATCACCAAATGAAGGTAATGATGGTTATTCGCCTTCTTAAGTTTAGATACAAGGTTTTGTATCACCATGACTTGGACTGATTTCTTTTGGGAAATGCCCATCTTAAGAAGTCGAACTAAATCGATTACCAGCCTTTCATCCTCACCATTCAAACGTGAATCATGTAGACACTCCTCCCATTCCATTGGAGTTAGCTTGAAAAAAAAATCTATATTTTAATGAGGGTATAGACATTATTACCGGTGACGCGGTAGCTTACATAATGGCCCTCAATTGAGAATCCCAACTGGCAAGGAGGCGAACCAGTTGGCTATATTACAAGCATGGCCGAGAAACTGAATTTGAACTAATTGAAATCGGAACAAATTCAGTCTCAGCTAGTGGCCAGAGCGGGAATCGAACCTGGGACCGCCAGATTGAGAGACCAATGCTCTGACCACTCGACCATGCTGCCTCCTTGATGTTGATTAGATGGCTAACTTTCTGCTCAGCCAATTTCCGTTTTTGCACTGCAATTTCCAGTGCATCTGCTGCCTCTCCTTTTTTGGCATATCTCTTGTTAAATCCATTCATTCCCAGTCTGTTAGTTTGTCCTTCCAGCGGGCCTTTTTTTCTATGCCTAAGAATATCTTTTAACTCACAGAGTTGGTTGTAGCAATTATCACAGGTGTATGGATTGTCACCAGAAGTACTTACTATACCTTTGCAGGGTGGCTGCAAACTCTTAATACCTCCATTGATTTCTATCACATTACCATGTACATCAATCATTTTTCTGTAAGAGATGAAGAATGATCTTGGTGATTCTCGTGCCTCCTCAACACAGGATAAACAGTTACCAATTCATGTTCCTCTTACGCCAATTGACCATACAAGAAATCATACTGTATTCACAGCACTGTATTCTAGTGTATTCCCTGTTATCTACTGTAATCACTGTTATCTACAGTAACCCATGTTATCTGTAATCTCTGATATCTACTGTAATCCCTGTTATCTACTGTAATCCGTTATCTACTGTAACCCATGTTATCTACTGTAATCTCTGATATCTACTGTAATCCCTGTTCTCTAATGTAATCCCTGATATCTACTGTAATCCCTGTTATTTACTGCAATCCCTGTTATCTACTGTAATCCCTGTTATCTACTGTAATCCCTGTTATCTACTGTAATCCGTTATCTACTGTAATCCCTGTTATCTACTGTAACCCATGTTATCTACTGTAATCACTGTTATCTACTGTAACCCATGTTATCTACTGTAATCCCTGTTATCTACTGTAACCCATGTTATCTACTGTAATCTCTGATATCCACTGTAATCCCTGTTATCTACTGTAATCCGTTATCTACTGTAATCCCTGTTATCTACTGTAACCCATGTTATCTACTGTAACCCCTGATATCTACTGTAACCCATGTTATCTACTGTAATCTCTGATATCCACTGTAATCCCTGTTATCTAATGTAATCCCTGATATCTACTGTAACCCCTGATATCTACTGTAATCCCTGTTATCTACTGTAACCCATGTTATCTACTGTAATCTCTGATATCTACTGTAATCCCTGTTATCTAATGTAATCCCTGATATCTACTGTAATCCCTGTTATCTACTGTAACCCATGTTATCTACTGTAATCTCTGATATCTACTGTAATCCCTGTTATCTAATGTAATCCCTGATATCTACTGTAATCCCTGTTATCTACTGTAATCCCTGTTATCTACTGTAATCCCTGTTATCTACTGTAACCCATGTTATCTACTGTAATCTCTGATATCTACTGTAATCCCTGTTATCTAATGTAATCCCTGATATCTACTGTAATCCTTGTTATCTACTGTAACCCATGTTATCTACTGTAATCTCTGATATCTACTGTAATCCCTGTTATCTAATGTAATCCCTGATATCTACTGTAATCCCTGTTATCTACTGTAATCCCTGTTATCTACTGTAATCCCTGTTATCTACTGTAATCCATGTTATCTACTGTAATCTCTGATATCTACTGTAATTGAAAATTAAACGAGACTTACCTGTAAGAACAAGACTTACCTGTAAGTTGAAGTTTGATGGTAATTCTATAGAGTCATCATGAAGTGTAAAGGGATCACCAGAAGTCAATTTTTAAAGGCGTAACAAATGCTGAACAGCAAAGCATAGGGTGGGAATACAAAGTACTTTTGGGCGGGCATGTGATCCCTTTACACTTTTTTTATTTTTTTTATTTAATCAAGTTTCTAATACATTACATTTAATAAATTATTGCTGCGAGCGAAGCGAGTAGCCTCCTATTCGGAACACAGTGTAATCTGTGGATGTCACTAGACGAGCATGCGATACATACGATCAGCGGTTCAAGTCCATACCGTATCGAGAGTCGATTCAAGGATGTCACTAGACGAGCACGCGATACATTCGATCAGCGGTACAAAATTTTTGCATGAATAGCTGTTGACAGACAAATTAAAGGTCTTTACTACTGCGGCTTGTTGAACTACAGGCAACCAGTGTACGGTTCTTGTTAAAAAGTTTATTAACGACAACATGTCAATCGCTCTTACTGTAGCGACAGCTAATCTAAATGTCCTTTTTATGGCCGATTTTGGGCTCCCTTTTACATGGGCACGAGTGAACGCACGAGTGCATCTAGTTCAATATTGAAGGTCAACTAGCAGTGTTCATCACACAACGCACAGGAGATAAACAAGAAACATTTGATATATCAGACAAAGCGGTGTACTTTCGTGAGTTTTAGGGGAACAGTTCTGCTAACGTGGATACACCAGCTGTTTTTTGCTCACAGCATTTCACTTTCTATTAGAAATAGCTAGTATGTAAATCTAATGTATCAAGGCAGGACTAAACAGAATTTAATGATTCCATAAAATAGTCCACCAAGATAAAAATAAATAAATTACACCAAATTAAAGGCATGCAATACATATATAGATATAAATTATAAAACTATGTTAAATTTAGTTAAGTTCTAACTAAATTATATTCTTCATTATATTTGTTCTTGTAGAAGTTATACAGACGTTTACGGAAAATAGGTAGAGAGTTAACTTCCCTAATTTCAAGAGGGAGAGAGTTCCAAAGACGACAGATTCTAATAAAGAACAAATTTTCATGATGACTCTATAGAATTACCATCAAACTTCAGCTTAAGGTAAGTCTCGTTTAATTCTAAATTCTATTAGTAATCATTCAGTGCAGGGATCCCATGAGAAGTTTAGAGCCAGCATTTGTAAGCAAAGATTTTAGCCCCAAGTACTTTTCCACAATTATTATCTTTAATATTCTAGATACAAAAGCTTTCCATGCAATACATAATTTAAACAAGTTGGCGATTTGCCTGTTTGAACATTTTATAACAATGTTACAAAGCCAAGTCTAGTAGAGCTGTTGCTAGTTCCCCTTGTTTCCTTGTAGGTTTTTTGTAAAACTTCGCAAATGTGCATTCAGTAGACCACCCTGCTGTCTTCAAGATGGTTTCCAAGGGGATTTTGGCTTGTGCAGCACTTGTTGAGGCTGCTCTGACACTATGCGGTTTAAAATGTGATAGGTCTATACCCGCCAGTCCTAGAGTAAGCTTGATCCAGCATGATATTAACAAATTCGATGAAATCAAGTACATTCTCAGCAAAAGACCAAACGAAATTGACATTTTGGGAATCATCGAAAGTCATCTAAATAAGACTATTGAAGACAATAGCTTACAAATAGACGGTTATGCAACTGAAAGAAAAGACAGATTAAACAAAAAAGGAGGCGGTCTATTGACTTTCATCAACAATAGGCTATTATGCAAGAGAAGAATCGATCTTGAAGACAAAAACCTTGAGACAATGTGGCTGGAAATCAAAACATCTACACACAGTCCAACAATCATGACAGGCTTTATTTATCGTCCACCTTCTACAGATGTTCAGACTGATAAATTACTTATGGAAAATATCAACCGTGCTGCTTTGGAAAACAGAGAAACCTGGATATTAGGAGATATTAACATCGATCTTCTAAAGAAACAAAATCTTGAGCACAAGTTTTATGAACACATGATTTCACTTGGATTCAAGCAATTGATAACATCGCCCACTCACATTCCATCCGAAACCTGCATCAATCACATCTACACCAATGAACCTCTAAACGTGCTATCTACGAAAGTACCCGACGTTGGCCTCTCAGACCACCGCCCTATTTGTGCCGTCAGAAAACATAATGGAAAGCTTCTTCAAATGTCAAGTCATAAAACTATCGAATATAGATCATTTAAACAATTTGATGTCAAAAAGTACAGAGAAGATCTAATGACTGTCCCTTGGAGCATGATGAACATGTTTGATAATCCTAATGACAAATGGGAAACCTTCGTTGGCCTCCTCATGGAAGTGGTGAACAGCCATGCACCAATTAAGAAAAGGAGAATTAAAACCAATCAACAACCAAAATGGTTTCATAGCGAACTACGTGAAATGATAAAACTACGAGATCATCTTCTTTCAAAAGCCCGACATTGTACCAAGAACTCAACTGAATGGCAAGATTATCGTGAGCTTCGCAGCAAAGTCCGCTACAAAATACGTAAAGCCAAACGGAACTATTTCCAGGATACCCTGACAAAAAAACAAAGCGAACCCTAAAGATTTATGGTCTCACTTGAAATGCTTGAATCCAAAAATATCCAACATTGGCCCATCAACACAAGGTAAATCTTCAGATGATGAGATAGCTGACCTTTTCAATAAACATTTCACATCTGACCGAGCTTTAAGCTATCCAGTAACAAATCCTGACTACCAAAGCCTTATAGAATTTATCAGTGAACAGAAGCCATCAGACACCTCACTACAATTTTCACTAATCAAAGAAAAGTTTGTCATCGATCAGATAAAAGGTATGCCTGAGAAAAAAGGAACTGGACTTGATAAAATTAGTGTCAAACTGCTTAAAGCGTCACTACCATTTATAGCTGAGCCACTTGTTGACATAATTAACACCTCGATAACATCTGGAATCTACCCTTCTCAATTCAAGCTGGCCAAAGTATGTCCTATATATAAGAAAGGAGACGTCAACGATCCAAACAATTATAGACCCATAGCAGTGTTACCAATTATCTCAAAGATCATGGAGAGACACCTACATAATGAAATGACGTCATACCTTGATAGATTTAAGCTGTTGAATGATAATCAATCAGGATTTAGAGCCAAACATTCATGTGAGACTCTGCTCATAAAATTAACAGATACCTTCTTCGAGAACATGGACAAAGGAAATATAAATTCAGCTGTCATGATAGACCTTAGTAAAGCCTTTGATATGGTCAGCCACCATGTGCTTCTGCAAAAGCTGAAGTGTTACAACATCGAAGACACTTCTATGAATCTCCTACGTTCATTTCTTGATGAAAGAAGGCAGATAGTTATATTTAGAGGAAAGCTTTCAAAAGAATGCAAATCTCAAGCCATGGGCATCCCCCAAGGGTCAATCCTTAGTCCACTTCTATTCACGATATACATGAACGACGTCTCACTTCACATTGACAAAAGTAAAGTTGACATGTATGCAGATGATATCACGTTATACACAGCAAAGAAACAACCTAACGAAATCGTCTCTTGTCTAAACTCTGATCTCCAACCATTAACAAATTGGATCCAAGCAAACCGCCTAGTCATCAATAAAAACAAAACGGAGATGATGTCCATCTGTACAAGACAAAAAAAGAAACTCAGTGAAGAAATCTCCTTAACTATTGACTCAACTGAAATAAAAAATGTTGATTGTCATAAATTACTTGGTCTGTATATTGACAAAAACTTGACTTGGAAGCAACATGTTACACATATCATAAAGAAAATTAACAGCAGACTGGCGCTACTGAAACGTATCAAATGCTTCCTGCCACATTTTGCACGTATGCTTTTTTATAACAGCATGATCCAACCAATAATCGATTATGGCCTAACAATCTACAGCACGTGCGCCAAAGAAGATCTCAAGCGTATCCACAAAGTACAGAAAAGAGCTGGGCGTACTATCCTGGACATACACAAAGCACGAGATATAAGTATGGTTGAACTATTCCAAAAGCTCGACTGGCTTCCTGTCAACGAAAGAGCAAACCTTCTTACTGGAACTCTAGTCTACAAATGCATGAATGGCCTGGCACCATCCTACCTAAGTGACAAGTTCATCAACAAGAGTGGACGTACAACACGTGGGAAATCAAAAGGAAACCTAACGATCCCGTTATACAAGACCACTTCAGGGAAAAGAACGTTCCACTACCGTGGAGTAACCATTTGGAATACACTATCAAAAGACGTAAAATCAAGCCCCTCTATTGAACATTTTAAGAAGCATTATTTCAATAATAATTATTTCAATATCTATCATCAAAAATTTAGCTTAGATATCTAATTGATCTAGTTGATTTATTTATTTACCTTTATTCTCGCCAATTTTATATACAAATAGTTCTATTTTATAGTTTTATAGTTTTTAATATTGTTGTATATTGTACTGAGGGCCACCTGAAAATTATCAGTAATGGTAACGGTGTTACCCTGACCAATAAAGTTGTTTATTTATTTATTTATTTATTTATTTATTTATGATATCGTGTTCTTTGATGCAACTCTATGTGGTTTTGCAAATGTAATGAGTAGGACTGAATTGTCACCTCTTAGTGGTTTGGTATGCACAATGTATTCCTTGATTATCTGTACAATACATAACCTGGAATCTGTTGGATAAGCAGGAAACTCAAGCTCCTTCATATGTTTTCCTGGTTTGCTTTGTTTAAGCTTGTCTCCTATAGAGAATTTAACAATATTTTCTGTGAGTTCCATGTTACGTAAATCTAGAAACTGTAACGTTTGAGCTCTCTGAGCTGATAAAAGAGCCAAAAGTGTGGCTGTCTTGAATGTCAACAACTTCAGTGACAAATCCTTAATAGAAGGTAATTTCTTCAAATAGTTTAACAGGATTGAAACGTCCCATGTAATGGTATATCTAGATTTTGATATAAGGCAATGCAATTTACAACCAAAGCATGTGCATAAGGAACATTTTCAATTGGGTTTCCTGTGTGAGGTACGGGAAGTGGGGGGGGGGGGGGGGAGGCAAAGACTGCCAAACATAGCAGTAGTAAAGTATATGTATATGTATCAGTTGAGTGCATATGTAGGGAGTATGGGCTAAGAGAACAGAACCATACATATACAATGGGTGAAAACATCCATGTATTATGCACACTTTGTGTATATTTGCGTATCTCCAAATGTGAATTTGCTTAAAATTTTGCTGAGGCCCCAAGTGTCATGCTTCATGCCCCGTCCTACTAGTTCATAAAAACATCTGGTTTTGATTGCTAAAAAATGTGCAGCTATACGAGATGAGCATTTTTGTATAGCCTACTACAGCAAACATTCGAGATTGATAATTTTGTCTTATTTTCTTGAAGGGTTTTATATCAATCTACGGTAAAAATGCTGTCACAGTTTATTGTAAAAGGTAGGTCATTGATAGTTATTTAAAGTCATTTTAGTGTTATATGAATCTCTGTTTCCATAAGGCAATGTGTTGAGTAGTTTTAAGTCACCTCATTTTTTAGGAAACTGCTAAATGGCGACACAAAAACAGAAATATCTTTGAAATTTGCCGATGCCCCAAATTTTCAACTACTGTACAACTAAAGGTTTTTCTATGCTTATTAAGTCACTCATACTAAAAAAGCTCTTAAAAATGTGAGTGTCTTCAAACTTGAGCTCCAACTTATAACACTCAAAGCCCAAATGTGGGCGTAAATAGTGTTCGATTTCAACTTCCTTGTTCACATGGAAAATTTTTGCTTAGAGTCTCTAGGGAAAATTTATATGAAACAGTAAAATCTCCTTGTTTAAATTGAATTCTATCAAAATATAATAATTTTGTATGCGTTTATGGAAGCACATACAATGGAATGAATAGATATAATTTTAAAAAAAATGATATTAAAATGGTATTAAGATTAATTTAGCTCCATTACAGCCAGATTTGAACCTTGTAATTGTGCCTGCCAGTCTTGCCTGACCATAATGTCTAGGTATTGAACAAAGTTGTGGACTCGTCCAGTGTTACTTGAAGCAATAATATTATTATTCCTCCATGCAGACTGTGTCGATGACTCTCAAACAGGCAAATATTTGCTTGTTCAAAGCAAAGTAGCATTGACTTATCAGGTGGAACAATCAAAATACAAGCAAACGTTTGATGTTGTGCATATTGCTCCACAAACTTTTTAAGATCTCTGTGATAAAAAGCTGTATCAGCTGTTAATTTCAGCTTTTCAAAACCATGATTTTTGTACTGTAAAACTTGTTGGTTGGTTTGGTGGCAGGTTGAATGAATCATAAATCTGGTTTCCTTTGTTGGTAATCATCTGTTTATAAATAGGTAATGTTCTATTAAGGTCAGCAAGTTGCATTGGAACAGAAAGGGTTCCCTCTAGAAAAGACAGTGCACTTAGTGTAGCTATCACAGTACAGGCATTGCTTCCATTTTGCCTTCCTGAAGACTAGCAAATGTTTGATGGCAATACCCACTCAGTGACATCTGCAAAGTGGTTCTCATGTACCATTATTTGTGTTACTACTTGTGGGGCTGGTGCATTTTTGTTGGAATGAGATGATTTGTGCCATGTACATGGACAGCTAGATGGACCAACTTTGTTTACTGTGCACTTATTGTTTGGGCAAATATCTCATATGTGTTGACTATTGCTGGATCTTTTATGCCCTCTCATGGGATGGAGGCATGTTCTACAATGTGGTGGCCTACTGGTGTTATTACGATTACTAGGTGTATTTATTGGTTGTGGATTGGCATTATGTGTATTAGCACTGGGCTGTGACGTGAGAAGCAAATCAGCAAGATCTTGGTTAAGCTGCCTAATAATGTTATCTATTTCACTTTTCTCTAATTCATTGACTTGAATGTTACTATTTTGAAGATCTTCATCATCTAAATCAGGTGATTCACTTTCATCATCTGGTGGATGATGTTGGTCAGATGCCACTGGATGTAGAATAGCCTGCTTAGCAATTTTTGCTAGTTCCTGTACCTTTTCTCGAAGAAAGTTTTTACACAGAGGACAGGAAGTGGAGTCATTAAGACATTCTAGATGAAATGAGTGAAAGCAACCAGGTAGTATAATCCAATTGTCAGTGTTAGTTTGGAGTTGACTGTCAGGTAAGTCACATGGCTTAGTTGGATCAGGTTTTGTAGCTGTTTGGAAGCCAAGTGGTAAAACTGTAGTTTTGGAAATAGTATCAGGAAATAATGTTGGAAGATTGACTTGATTTTGGCAGAATTCTGATTTTGCTTGTGTTGGAGATTTTGAGATTATGTTCTTTGGCATAGAGGTTAGTACTTGAGCACACTTGCATTTTAAAGAAAATAACTGGTTAACAGAAAAAGAGATTTGCTTGTTGGGTGAAGTAAAAAATGATCTGAAATTAGCCTGGCTTTCTTTTGATTTTGCTTTCTTTCTTAATTGTTCTGGAGTGTCAAAGGCATTAGTTTGAGCATGTACAATGCTGTGAGTGTTTTCTACTGGATATTCATCAAATATTGTGATGTATTTGCGTAGTAATTCGTATAGGGATTCAGAATATTTTCCCCAATGTGAACACATATTGATCCATACCAGAGGTGCTTTGTTATAGTGTCGCCGTTTTAGGCATGTTAACATGACCCAAATCCTAATCATAGCTCTGAAATATTCAGAAAAATGATTGAGTTTAAACGAGAATGTATAAATTGATAGTACCAATGGAATGGAATTGTCTAGTAGATTAAATAGTGTGCCATATACCATGTCTTTAAAGTTTGCAAACTTTATCATCACGGTTTCCCTTATTAGTGTCCATCCCCCATACACAATTTCTAAAAGTAAACTTCTTCGCCAGGGTTTAGGATGTATGGCCAATTTACTTTTAGGAAATACCTTCTCGTAGATATATTTAAAAAATGGATGGAAACAAGTGATGACATGTTCTTGACGGTTTAAAGATATGTGCAGTGGTCCAATTGTGGGAACAATAGATAGTACTGATGGTTGTGATGCTGTATTTTCAGTTTGGTTAGGTAGGGCTTCAGTGCTTGTATAGGGGAAAGAATATGTAGAGTGATCACCAGTTGATGTTTGCATATCATTTCTAGTTTGGTCATACAAATCATTGCCTTTGTTGAATTTTTGAAGTGTTTCATAAATGTTTTGTCTGCAATAAAACTGGCACGGCCAATCTCCTGGTTGTATAACCACAACTTTTCTCAAATAATCTGATAGACCAGTGTTAAGTACTATGTCATATGCAGCATTAAAATCCTCTTTTGACTTAAGTCTCAATTCTACTTCCCTGCTAGCAGAGGCTCACACAGACGTTTAAATCACTCGAAAAGTGAGCCTCTGCCGAGCGAGGCCGTTTTCTTTGTTGTGCCGCCGTCCACAATCGTGGACGAAGAAAATGGGTTTTAAATCCGGTTTAAACCGGAAATTAGATGATGCGCATGAGCAAATTGGAAACTCCGCTTATTTCGAGCCCACGATATCCTTGTAACAAAATGGCGTTATCTTCGAGAATAGTTAAAGATAAAAAATTGCCTTTTGTGCCTACCAAATTACAAGAAAAAGCGTTAAAATCGTTCCTGTCAAGAAAAGACACTTTTGTTTGTCTGCCAACTGGATATGGAAAGTCCTATATATACCAGCTGGCGCTAATTACGGCCAAAGAAACGGCAAATAAACTCAATCGGGGCACAGAGTCGGGCACAGAACCAGTAATTGTTGTTGTTTCTCCCCTCAATTCCTTGATGTCAGACCAAATAAAGTCCTGTGAGTCACTGGGTCTAACAGGAGTCAAGTTGGAGAATGTAGGAGATTGGGAAAGTCAAGATGTGGTGTTTGTAAGCCCAGAAAAACTGGATGAACTTCCAACCAAACAGTGGTTGTCAGACCTTGGAGATAGATTGCTTGGCGGCGTTGTTGACGAATCGCACTGCATCGTTACATGGTAAGAAACACTAATAATTTGAAGTATTGTATACAATATTCAATGTATATTTTATATTAAGCTTACTATCAGTAAAAGACTTGCCTGACCAAATTTGATTGATCATGTGCCTTTCAAGATTTCATTCAAGAGGGGACTAAATGTTTACTATATTGATTCTTTATATTTTCCCTTAGTTTATAATAATGTAATAAGCTTATTTTCCCAGAGTTTTTTGGGGTTCGTGTCGAAGAAGTTGCTTGAACAATTCTAAAAGGAAAAGAAAATCCTGTATTGTACTGTAAATTATGTACATGTACATGTATGCCCCAATGCATATTTATATCCCAGTTTCATTTATTTTATTTATTTATTATTATTATTATTTTTTTGTAGGGGAACTAGCAATCAGCAAGATACACCTTTTAGAGAAGCATATGGAAAAATAGGCAATGTAAGAGGGTTCTCAAAGGCCCCAATCTTATGCTTAACTGCCACAGCAGGGTCAAAAATGAGAAAAAAAATTATAAAGTTATTAATGTTGAAGAACCCAACAGTCTTGAAACTAAGCCCAGAGAAAGCCAACATCAAGATCATTGTACAACATGCCAAAAAAGATGACATTGAAAAGACTTTTTCTTGGCTTGTTGAAGAACTTGCAACATTCAAGCAAAAAAACAAAAAAACCATTATTTACTGCCGTTCCCTTGCAGTTTGTGGGGAAATATATTCCATTTTTGATGAACAGCTGGAGGAATCTATTCGTGCTGAGGGTGACTCTCTGTTTGGAATGTATCACAGCAAAACACCTACAGATATTCAGTGCAGAGTACTTAAATCATTTAGTCAAACTGATGGCAATACAAGAGTTGTTATTGCAACAAGTGCACTAGGTATGGGAGTAAACATTCGCAATCTTGAAAGAGTTATACATTATGGTGTCCCAAATGAAATGGAAGAGTATGTACAAGAGATTGGCAGGTGTGGAAGAGATGGCAGGAAGTCTGTGGCTATCTTGTACTACAAGACATATCACCTAGCACATTGCGACACAATAATGCGAGAATATGTCAAGAATAAGGAGTGCAGGAAAAAACAAATAACAAAGTATTTCAAAGAAAAAAAATTAGTAAATCTCTTGAAACATGAATGTTGTGATGTCTGCCAACAACAATGCAACTGCACATTAGAGAGCTGTAAGCAGGAACACCCACTACCACCTGTACCTGTTAAAAGTTCTAAGTTGTCTAGATCTGTTGATGAAAATGACAGAATATTGTTAAAAGAAGTTTTGATGGACATGAAGAACGATGCAAACATGTTTGATATTACCAATGAACTGGTTGATGAAATTATGAAAAACTGCCATGTTATATTTTCTGTTCAGTATTTAATGGACAATTTTGATATATTTTCAAGACAGACAGCAAAGGACATTCTTGCTCTTTTTAATGATGTTTTCAACGATATTGGGGAATGTGAATTGTTATCTTCAGAAGATGTGTCTGTATATTTTGATGATGACCCATTATTACTGGCAGTTGATTTGGACAGCAGCAGTGATTCTGAAAGTGAGCCATGAAGTCACAGTAAGTGTGCAAGTGCTAAAATGTCTCCCCAAAAAGGTGAAGCAACATGATTTCTTTCATACATCAAATTGCAATATATCATAATTATTATTAAGCTTACACATGTACTATGCCAGTCATTTAAACAAATCATGTTTTTTATGAAAACTATCGGAAACATTTTTTGAATTTTAAAAGTGCATTGAAATGGTTCAGCAATAAATGATTGGTATTATAAGTTAAAAAGTTATAATTTGTGTTATTAGTGAATGAATTTCCTCTTCATTCTTATAACTCTGTATTCTACATTTAGGTCATTTAAATGAATTTGTAAATGTGCCTATTTTGCCTATGCCATCGACTTCTGTGTTTCTTTATCCAATTTAGAACTGTTAATTTATCTGTACATACATTACAAAATAAGTTCCTTTTCATGTCTGGAAAAGCTGCAAACATTCTGCCAGGTTGGAATTTGAACATGGACTGAGAATGGACTTGTTGTAATATTGCATGAAATGTGTCTTGTCGGGTTTTGTTTGTGTGATGGGTTGTTCGCTTTTCCAAGTGAACATCTTCATTTGCTTGGCTGATGATCTGTTCAAGGGGGCCTGTGGACTGTGTTGCCTCTCTGATACTCTGATGATTAATGTTGGGAGGCCCAAGAGCTCTTATAACCTCCTTTGATATCTTGTTGATCTGTTCCAATCTGAGGTCTCTGGAAATGCATTGGCCAGGTCCTGCTCTTGTTGATGAAAATCTGTTCCATGTCAGTCTGTGGCATTGTCTGGGAGTTAACAAGGCAAGTCTCGATGCTCTTAGTCTAAGCCCTGCTAAGGCATACTTGGTGCTGCCACCAATTCTGTATAGAAATGTTAAAAACTCCCACACTCTCAATAGACGCTCCCCATCTCCTTCTTTCACAGAGTCATCTGCATTTCGGAGAAGTAAACCAATACTCAGATGAAGACAGCCATAGTTATATTTACCATCTTCTTTGTCCCTTTCATGGTCTTTCTTGTCTATTGTCCTTTTCTTTTTTTTATTATCAGATTCTTCATCATCTTCAGATTCCTCTTCTGATTCATCATCACTAACTTCATCCACTTGATCTTCATCTTCCATTTCACCATCACTTGATGTATCATCTTCCTCTTCTGAGTCCTCTTCTGATTCCCAACTCTTGTCCTCTTCTATTTCCTCCTCAGATTCACTGTCTTCTTCACTATTTTCATTTTCTGTCATGAGTTCTGCTTCTGGAATCTGGTCACCTTCAATGTCTAGATTGTGGACCTTCCTTTTATGGTTTAGTCTACATTTCCCATAAACAAATACTCTTTGACATCCATCTTGACGACATGGGAATTCTTTCCTGGCATTTTGACTTACTGATAATTCATAATTCAGGATGCTTAAATCTTTGAAGATATCCATTACAAACATTTCTAGCATCTGATCAATGTGTAAATGGATCCACTCTCTTTTGCGTCTTTCAGTGGCATGTTTAATTCCTACCAGCAAAGTAATAAACATTAGCAAATGAAGACATCCATGCAAAAATGACCTAAGTGAGCTGTGATCAAAAGCGAGATTCTTATTTGCTTATTATTTTCTTTATTGGCATTACATTGTTAGTGAAGGTAGCTTTTGATCAGAGCTTATTTGTGTCATGTTTGCTCTGAGGTCCTCTTTAATTATTTTTGTTTGAAGTAAGGTGCATTTAGTCTGTAAAATTGTACATCTAAATAAAACAAGGAAGCTAAAAAAATCCAGTGTGTACACTTACTCACTCAAAAGAGAGTGGATCACTTACTCACAAAAAATTGAAAATGTTTTTAATCAAAAAATTCCTACCTTCAGGTATACAGTTCATAGTAGGAGAAGATGACACAGAATCCATTCCAAAGTATTCCATAGAAGCTGCTACAATAAAGGCATCCATTTCTGTTCTGAAGAAGTCTTTTACTGCATCATAGTTGTCTAAAGTGTCCCTTAGAGCATTGGTGTTTCCAGACACTATAACATTGGAGGCAAAGGTTCCCCAGTCTGAGAAGGAGTTGGGTTTTCTTAATATGTCTGTAGCAATCTAAAGAGGATATTTAATTTTACATTTGAGATCACTGAACTTGTTTTTTAACACAAGTGTAGATAAGAATTCTTTTTTTTTTATCACTTACTTTGTAAGCTATTCGTATTGCATGCCAATCTTCATTTTTGGGCCATACTCCATCTAAGCGTTGCTCAGTATTGTTTCCATCAGCCCTTGCTTTTTGTATGTTCCGAGCTCTCTCCTCTGTTAATTCATCACCACCAAAGAATATGAAATCAGCTGGAACATCTTCCTTACCCAAGTTGACCATGGGGACATAGTTGTCTTGAATAAATGCCATAATGTCTGTCATGTCTTCATTTGAACTCTCATTCTTGGCTATACAGCCCAGTGGTATCTTAAAGTTCAAATGGAAATTTTAGTTTTTTTAAAAAGTAAATATTTTTATCAGAAAAATATGTACAGGAGGTTAATCCAATATTCCCCTGCCCTCCTCCCACACACTCAAATCCCCTTCTCCTCACCCTACACCAGGATTTTCATTGATACCCCTGCTTCATAGAGAACCTAATCCTTTTTATATAATAAAATTTTACAAGTGTGTGATCTGATTGGTCAATTAGCCATACTTTATCAGAGTACAGATAATAGAAGTGACATCACAAGACTGTGGCCTTGTAAAATTTTATTAATATAAAATGTATATAACATAAATTATGATGAATAGATAAACAACAGGCACATCATTGACAGCATGTACAAGGGCGGATCCAGGATTTTTCAAAGGTGGGGGTCACGTGACGTTCACAAACAGGGAACCCAAACAAAGAGATCTTAAGCCATTGAAACTCGCTGAAAATATGACATTAATTGCTAGACTAGTGGTTTTTTAACACTTTTTATTAGAAAAAAATGTTATATTTATAACTGAATGGGTAGAGGGTTGGCATTGCTATTTCAATTAATGTTAAAAGTGAGTCTTTTCACAGAAAAAAATTACTGCTGTAGCAAATTCATGACATATTCATTGATAAACACAGGGGGGTCCTGACCCCCGCGACCCTCCCCCTGGATCCGCCCTTGATGTAGTACATAAAATTAATTGATTTTATTTACCTCGTCTTGACATGAGGGTTCTTTCATTAGGTCACTGTATTCATGTGGTATGTGATAAATGATTGATTTCTTAAACATGGTGAATGCTTTCATTTGCTTGACAATGACTCTCGACCATAAGACAATAAAGTCCTTCTTGAGTTGTGCTACCTATTGAAAAATAACTAGAGTGAGCGCACTTAAAACGTCTAATTGTACAAATAGCACTAATTCACAATAGAAAACAAAGGTTCCTGTACTATTTAGACTAATTTCCATGGTTAAGTGCATTCACTATTTTTCAAACTAATACACTCTAGTCTGGGAATTATAATAGGAAGCAAAATAGCTACATGTAAAGTGTATTTCAAGGGTTTATTAAGGGTTTATTTGAAATAGTTCATATTGACAATGAAACACACCTCATTCTCAGAAGGTAAAAATTCAGATATTTCAACACTGGATAGTGGTTGTTGATTTAAGTCTGGAAGATGTCTCCCTGAAACTTTGTCTTTCATTGCTACCATGTTGAATGTATGTAGTGACTTGTTTTGATTGGATTTGGACATGTGCCGCACACTTAAGTGTAAGCCCAAGTTATCTCCAATGACTTGGAACCCTAGTGTTGATTCATTCGAAGCCAAGGTTTTGGCATTTTGAATGGCTTCATGAAAGTTAGCTAATCCCTCTTGTTCTAGTTGTTTACCGGCAGCCACTGAATATCCAATTGCTTTCATAACAGTCTGTTCTTTGTTGCCATGGCTTTTAACTGTTTCAACAATATTTTCAGCAAGCGACAGAGGGTTACTCTGACAAGACAGATTTAAACTTGACATATCAACAGTTTGAGACATTGTTTGTACTTCATGCTGTGAATTTGCTGCGGTTGTAATTGTATCTTGGCGTCTGGAATGACTGGTCAACAAACTTGCAAAGTGCCTATGAGAGGGTAGCTCAGGTAGGTAATTTAATTCTTGTACTGAAGCATCTAAGTCACTGAGGCATGCTTGGACTAACTCACTTTCAGTGATGCTTTTCATCCAGGTTTTAACAGTTGAGTCATGAGTTTTTCCCAGCTCTTTGGACTTGACTGCTGCAGAATCAGGATGAACTGTAATTCCATGCTGTGATATCAAAGCCAGACTCTAATTAGACATAAATGAGACCACTGATTAGTATAAATGATTACCTGACAGCAACAAAAAACAACATTTTAAAACTGATTAGTATGTTGCATTCTATTAGCAATGTGGGGCTATCACTCTGAGAAGCCTCTTCTAGCACTGCTAGCAGGGAAAAGTTATACATAAATCCAATAGCCAAAACAAACACAAATTAATGATATGTATTTTCTTATTTATGTATAGAAAAAGGTATATCTATTGCATTGACTTCCATATGTTTAGCCATTATATTTTATAAAAGTGGTATGGAATCCAGTGGTTCCAGGGCATAAAAGGTGGCTGTGTTTTTATTGAACTTACCCATCTTGCAGCCCCCGCACTACGCAGTATCAGACCAAATCGATAGGCCAGTGCGCTTAGTTTTGCATTTCTTGAATGAAGAATCATCCCAGCAATTGTAGTTATGTAGTGACACACTTTTTTCTCATGATGACTTAGCTCAGAGCACTTTGCATGTACATCTGTGTTCTTAGTTGAACAGAGTAGTTTTAACATTTCAAGTTTTACTGGAGTTTTGACTGACAATTCTTCGCTTAGCTTCTCCAACTTGAACGCTGCAAGCTCTTCGGGGCTCATTTTCCTTAGAATACTATTACCAGACACAGCACTGACATTTTGGACTTCTTTGTTCATAACGCTGAATACTTCATTCTTTACTACTTTAAATGCTTCAGGTATTTTCAACAACGCTCGAAAAGCAGTTTTGTTCAAACCCAATGCCAAGTATTTGACGATGGCAGCTACTTGCGGCTGTTTGATTTCGATATTTCTTGCTCCTGACGAATACATTATCATCACCTTTAGAAATAAGATAACATATGATTATTATAATATCTATAGCTGTAAACGTATGAATTCATATTGTACAGGCTATTGTGCACAAATTGATTTAAAGAAAGCGATCACTCTGTTTTATAAAGCTTATGTTTGTTTATAATAATTGACAATTGCAAATACGAAAGACACTTTAATCTGTGTTAACAGATTTTGTTTCGAAACTTAAACTTTCAAAAAAGGTTTACGAGCGCTTTGAACACTTAAATATAACTTTTGAAAAGCTGAATACTTTGCTGCGAGTTATTGATGAGTTAGCGGTACCTTTATAGCGGGATTGTCTTGACTAGTATATGTAGATTCACTTTGGTTCGCACATCTTGTTGTTGTTGTCGATTTTGCTTGCAAAGGAGTCTGTTGTTGTCCTGTGGTGGTTGCTAAAACGTCTCTATAGACCGGTAGTGGTTCGATGTCGTTAACTTTATCTACGCTTTTAGAGTAAGGGAGTTTTCGTTGAGTTTTAGTTCTTGGACTTGCGTCTTTATTTTGACGCTTGTAGCGAACTGGAAGGGTTGGCGACTCATTATCTCTCTGTAGTTTGTTTCTTTCATAGGCATTTAAAATATCCTCGCTGTCCTTTTTCAGTACCAACGTTCTTTTTTCCAATGACTCTAGTCTACGAAAACATTTCTTGCACACTCGTTCTGATTCCTTGTTGTATCGAGGCGATTTCCCCAATATAAAGCAAATCCTTTCGTGGAGACCTTTAGACGTTTTAACGTTGTAGAAGCTACTTTGCTTGTTTAAAATGAAATTATAAGCACAAAATAAACATGTTTTGTCCTTTTCCGTTCTTACTTCCTTAAAAGGTGTAATTGGCGAGGGTATAAATTTCTTCGAACTAGACGGAGAAGAAGGCGGGGTAAACATAGCCCACAACTTCGCGGCAAGCTGGCATTTTGGCGCGTAAAACTGTCAGTCGTCGAGACACGAAACGTCATAATGACGTCAGGGGTTGCTTAGTTACCTAACGCATGCGCAACAAAGAAAACGGCCTCGCTCGGCAGAGGCTCACTTTTCGAGTGATTTAAACGTCTGTGTGAGCCTCTGCTAGCAGGGAACAATTCTACAAAATCCAACAAATGAAGATTATCCATTTTTCTCATTGTTCTTACATTATCACTTTGGCAGTATTGGTGTGTGTTTATAATTTGCCTCTGTACTTCTGGATTAAAAAATGCACGTGTTAACCAATCAGGCATGACTGATACATATGTGTGGCTTAAATCATGCATAGAGGATGTAGATGTTATTATGTTTTGGCATTTTTCAATATTTATCCCATTATAGTGATGGATTTTATTTGGTGATTGTATTGGTATGGCTGGAATCTCTTTAAAAGCCTTAATCACTATTGTACACATTGTTTTAACCTCACTGAATTCATTTTTTTTCTTTTTCTTTGTTTTTTTTTTTTTTTAACACAAATGGAAGCGATTGAATAATGAAATAATAATTTCAATAATGCAGTTTAGGGTAAACACGTGAGCTGGTTTGGATGTGACATTGTTTTCTCTGTGCTAACTATACCCGAGATCAGGCTTGATGCCTGGATTATTAGTGAACATTGCTTGATATGCTATTCTCTACCTTACCACATTTTTTCCAGACTCTCTGGTTTTTCCTCTCTCAGCAAAAATCAACATGCGAGACGAGATATTTAATGTAGAGAAAGCGAGTATGAGGGAGGTCGATAGCAGACGAATACCCCTCTGTGGATATTGCTACTGTCAAAAGATTTGCGAATTTTAACACGGCGCTTCATCAGAGACAAAGGCATCCGACTATAGTTTGTGTCACTCAGCTATGTCTGTTGATAAAGCTTTGCACATGCTTCAAATGACGTTTTCTCAAAATCGATGTCTCCTTAAAAGACCTTAATAAAATATAATAATGCTCCTAGACAAGAAAAAAATGATAACCCCAAAAAGGTCGCCTCCCCACCTCCATCACGTTGCTATTGGTTTTCATAAACATACATGAATTACAAATACATTGAGCAACTTTTTAGAAATTTACATTTAGTCTACCTTGCTGGCAGATGGCCATATTTTTCTTAAGTTTCTATCTCTCCTGAAGAGCGAAGCGCTATTTTTCACTTCACCCTTTAGCTTGGGAAGAATTAGCTTTTGAAAAATACCCTCTATCAGGGTATCTCAGGCTACATTCTCATTAGAGCATTTTATGTATGTTTTACCAAAATATCTGTCATCATCATTGAGGCAGCGCAAGTGCAAATGATATTTTGGGAACTTCAAAGACACCCGCCCCCGGCATTGTACTGCCTCCAAAACAAGACAGAATGTGTGAGACCACAAAAATTAAGAAGATAGGAGTTCGAGGACATTGACCACCTGCTGGTCAAATAGCCACAGCGTTTAAAAAATGGCCCAGTTCTTGTTCATTTTAACTCGAAATAGGCAAAAAAGGAATGCAGAAATTGTGTATGGTCCAGTGTGGAATCGGTATTGTTTCTTTTTTTCGGTGTTTCGTTGTTTTGTTGTTTTGGTGTTTCGTGGTTTAGTAACCCCCCATTTTCTTCAACACACTTCAATTTTAAATGAAAATACACATTTCCAGGTTTGCTTCTCTTCTTTTCTCCATCATCAAAATATTCTTGCCGCATATTTGAAACTATCACCAAGTCGCGGGGTGGAGGAGGAATTTGACCGTGAGTCTTCAATGCGTTTTCACAGCCAAAACATTTTTGTACTCTTGCAACACATTTGCCAAGCAAGCAAACTTCAAATAATCCAGGGACTGGATGCAGTCTATACTTTGTTCGTTGTTGTAGTTGTTGTTGTTGTTGTTGTTGTCGTTGTTGTTGTTGCTCTTGTTAGCACTGTTGTTGTAGCTGATGTTTATTTTTATTTATTTTTTTATTTTTTTATTTACTTTGCCAAAGGCAGGAACACCGCTACAGCTTATAAACCAATTACAATAACTTTACAGCCATGTATTGGCCTGATGAGTAGAGTGTGCACAAAGCCAGACATGAAATATGAGTATGCTTTTTTGGTTTTATACTGACCAACATACTCTGCTTCAAATGCTTTCTGTTCAAGAATAAACTGACATATGCTCCCAAGATGGACTTTGGGCCACAGACAAACATCCATTTTCCATTGGTCATTTGGGATTTGCAATGGATCACAGTCAATGTTTAACTTGCTCAACAGACAGGCATAGGTTTTTTTCAACTCATTTTTTTTTCTCTTCTACATCTCTGGTAAGAAGAACTCCCTGTTCTTCGGCAATTAAAGCTCTAGCAGCAAGATCAAGTTTGGACCCAACAGTAGAAAGCCCCCTACTTAACAGATAATGTTGTAGTTCTCCAAGCGTGAAATCCAAGAATTTTCTAATGCTTCCCTTTTCTTCTTCACAATTAGAGGCCATTTCACGTAAAAGGTAACATTAAAACAACAACAAAAATTCAAAAAATAGCGGGAATATAATTTTATTTGTTTACTTACAATGACGGTTACCAGGTTACGAACATCTCGAACTGAATGCTTCGAACACAAGGTTTTGTGATAAATTAGAGCTCTCAAAACACAAGAAAATCCAATCCAGATTCTATAAGGCTTCTACAGTATGTAGAAAATATCCTTAGTCACATGTTTTGATCGATGAAAGAGGTAATCAAAGCAAGCAGTTGGCCAAAACAGGCAATTTTTCAAGCACCGATTTTTTCGCACTCGATGGTAAATCCTAAATAAAATTGCAAGTGCCAGTTTCTCTCCAAAAAGTTTGCCCTCTTTCAAAATGGCGGCCGACAGCGTGAACTGGTCTATTGGTTGGCCCACAACTGAGCAGAGTTCCCTGTAAATCTCCCAAGATTTACAAGTTTTCTGTTGTATTCAACCCAAGTATTAAAAACACAAGCGGCTAGTCTCTACATATCGTATAAAAGAACAAGAACACTATCATAGAGCTGCCCTACTACAGATTTTCAGCGAATCCCATCAACGTCAGCAGATAAAAACACTTCAAGGGCCCCACGCAAAACTATCCATGCAAAATGATTGTGCATTTCCTGAGGAAAAAACTTACTAAACTTTTCTCTTCATTTCATTATTCAAAACCTGTGAAACATATCCACATTCGTACAGTAATTTTCATTTCGCGTTGAAAATGAATACGCCGTATTATTGCGGTTATCTGTTGCTTTTTTATCTGCGAAACGTCAATAAAATTGTCTGACTTTATAAAGACACTGTCAGAGGATGAAAGCTTTTCTGTAGCGCATGACATCAACATGAAACCATTCAGGGCTGTTATAAGACGCAATGCCGTAATACATGCATTGCTGCGATCTTTGATTTTTAAGTTTAACGGGAATAGATAGTGAAACCCTATTGCGAGATGAGTTACAGAAACTAATGCCTTAACTTGCTATTGCTAAACGAAGTACATACAATAGCGACTTTGAGAATTTTTCAGTTCATATCATACTTTACTACTTTTAAAATAACGCAATACGTACAAGTGTATTGATTACATTTCTTGGATTTGTCTCGAAGTATACGACCCGTACTTCAAAATCAGTCTCACCATTGATGGTATTTCTAACCCTAATATTCTAGTATGCTGGACGACTTAGAAAATCGTCGTCGTCGTCATCAATGTCATTGTCACCAGCATTTTGGATAACTGTGGCACCTTTAGAAACAAGGACTTCCATTAGGTCTTTCATCATTGGCACTTGTACGTACTTTTGAATGAGCGGCACAGTGGACACTGTCCATCCGTAGCATCATAACTTCGAACAACACACCTTTCACAACCAAGGAATTGATTACAGCATTTGCTGGCCAATGCTGGTAGAGGTGAAATACCTGTGCAGATTTTACAGGTGAATACCGGCACTGGTATTCCCATATCCTCAGTGGTGCTAGTGCTAGCTGAACTACTAGCACTAGTTGTTGATGGACCCTCTTCCCTTTGCTGCTTAAGCTCCTCCATCCCTTGCCTTAGTTCTTGAAGTTGTTGCATTAGGGTTTCTGGCTTTGCAGCCGATTTCTTGGGGTTTATATTTTTTCTTTCCCCTGTCATCTCTGAATATGCTTCTGCGCTCATTGCCAATATTTTTCTAGGGGTTCGCGAGTAGCTGGACCCTATCAAAGTATAAAGAAAATAATAATTCATGGATAACTAATTGTGCCTGTTTGCTTAGCTGCAAAAAAATTGATTTCAATCAGAGTAACCGTATCTGGCTTCATTATCTGATTGCAAGGGTTCAAAATGGGATTCCTGTGGCAACGCATGCGCACTACAACAAAAAGCTCAAAATGGCCGATAGGCGTCCTAAACTAAAAGGTGGTGAAAAAAGCGAGTGTCTGTACCACAGGTAGAACAATCCAAATATTTATCTATGCCATAACAAATTTGATAAATTAATCCTTACTGATTCGTATGGCCTATGTGACTGGTTGTAGCAAACACCTTTTGAAGATTTAGCTTGAATAGTTTGCTAAAGCAGCTTTTGATAAACAAAAAATGAAATAAACCTTAAGGATCTTCATGACCAGACGAACTAACAACATTTTTCCTTCAAATTTATTATTTATATATTAATATTATTATTAATATATTGTCTGGTACTTGGTCTGTCATCAAAAGCCTTAGTTATATTCAGACATGCCAGCTTTAGTCCTCTAGACTGGGGCATAATGGCAGGTACAACATTATTACTACCTCGCCATTCTTACCAATAAATCAATTTAATTTCTTTAAATAATTAATAACGTTTTTGGAAAGTGCAACTGTTCCTTTAGAGTTCAGATGAAGACCTTTATTTAACTGAGATGTGTTGATCTGTGAGTTGTCAATGAAGTCCCATTTGAACTTTTCACAAGATTTTTTGAGGTCGTTCGTCTCTTCAATCTTGAGTACTAGATTCTGCTTAGAATCGGACCTGGTGATCAGGCTTGAGATGGCAATAGTAGTATCAGGCAGAGTGGTTTTAACTGAGTTTGCTATCTCAGTAATTTTGTCGACATTGAGGTCAGGCGATGATGTGGGAATGTTGTTTGTACCCACATGTAGGATAATGCGGTCAGGTTTTTCATCTATGGTGGGCTTAATATAGTGGACCATCCCATGGGCAGTACTTCCTGAGAAAGCCCTAACTTTAACATTTCCTCTCCTACACATTCTCCAGCCTTCAATATTTTTTATCATTGAGTCGCCAATAATGATAGTTTTTGGTTGTTTATCATTGCGGATGGTCTTGGGGCCAGCACTTGGTGGACGTCCCTCTTTAGTTTCCCTGTTAGCAGTAGATACAATACTGCTGCGTTTACTGGGTTTTTGCTTGGTTTTAGATACGTCTTTACTTGGAAGTACAACAATTTGTTTATCCAGTTGACCAGTGCTACTGTTTGAATCTGACTCACAAGACTTAGAATTTTCACTCAAAAGACGGATGGTAGTAGGGTTTTCCGATTTATCGGAATTTTAGCGGAAACGGAATTTGGTCTCTTTGGGAAACTAGGTGACAAGGGTTAAAGTTATATATATAATATCAATGTCGTGAATTCATAAAGCTCACGATTGAATTAAAACTTGTGAACTTGATAAAATACAATAAAATACATACTTTGGTGCAGAAGGTCCGACTTATGTAGCCAGTAAAAAGGGGGGACAACTAAATGCACTAAAGCCTTTCCCCGAGGAAATACTATAAAGACAAAAGATTAATCCACACTAGTGATTTCAGGGCTAAAGAGATTCGCGTTTAGGTACATGCCATCGTTTTAGCGGTGTACGTTTGAGGGGTATACCCGGATTATTATACTTAAAGGGTAAAGACAGAAACATTATGGTCGATATCACATCATATGCAAAATGGGAATTGGATATTACTCTATTTTATAATAACATAACTCGATAATTCTGAACTGAACACCCATCATACAATCAGATCTTGAGTTGTTTATTATTATTTTTTTTTTAATTTTGATAACGAAAAAAAAGAAAAGGGGAAATTAGCTAGATAAATAGTACTTTAATTTTATTTTATCAAATCAAACAACAACTCCGAGGTACATTCCTCTGAAATAACCGTAGCAAGAGAAGACGAGGTAAGAGAAGGAATCGCGCGTATTAGGTCTTTGGACAATCATGTCCCATGTGATGCTATTTTTAGAGTGAATCTAATTGGTTAAGAGCGCGCGAGCTTTAGCATTGCCTCAAGATCACAATGGCGGAAAAGGGTGTATAACGTTTGTCGATGAAAAGAGTTTAAATTTGAGAAAAAGGGCAAATGGAGTAGCTGCCATGTTTTCCGATCCTCCGACTACATGTTCACATCCGCGCGGTCATGATGACGACGTTCTAAAAATAGCATCAAACGGGGCATATGATGGGTCACGGGGATTCCTTCTCGATCTTACCTCATTTTCTCTTGGCCGTAGTGCTACGGGCCGTTTCGTATTCTTCCGAGAAGCTGTCAAACTATATTTTGTTGTAGTGAACTTGTAGTGAAGGCGGTGTTACATGAGACGATTTTTAACGACGATTTTCAGCGCAACGGCGTTGCGTTAAAAATCTTTCTCGTGTAACATGACACTTGGAACAATTTTCCTTACAATTTTTGGTTCGGCAACGCGTTGCGAGTTTTTGAATCCAAGTCAGAAACTCGCAACGCTAAATATTGCAAGTTATTGCAACGTTGCGCGGAAAATCGTCGTTAAAAATCGTCTCGTGTAACACCGCCTTTAATTTGCAATTCAGTCTTCTTCTTCTTCTTCTTCTTCTTCTTCTTCTTCTTCTTCTTCTTCTTCTTCTTCTTCTTCTTCTTCTTCTTCTTCTTCTTCTTCTTCTTCTTCTTCTTCTTCTTCTTCTTCTTCTTCTTCTTCTTCTTCTTCTTCTTCTTCTTCTTCTTCTTCTTCTTCTTCTTCTTCTTCTTCTTCTTCTTCTTCTTCTTCTTCTTCTTCTTCTTCTTCTTCTTCTTCTTCTTCTTCTTCTTCTTCTTCTTCTTCTTCTTCTTCTTCTTCTTCTTCTTCTTCTTCTTCTTCTTCTTCTTCTTCTTCTTCTTCTTCTTCTTCTTCTTCTTCTTCTTCTTCTTCTTCTTCTTCTTCTTCTTCTTCTTCTTCTTCTTCTTCTTCTTCTTCTTCTTCTTCTTCTTCTTCTTCTTCTTCTTCTTCTTCTTCTTCTTCTTCTTCTTCTTCTTCTTCTTCTTCTTCTTCTTCTTCTTCTTCTTCTTCTTCTTCTTCTTCTTCTTCTTCTTCTTCTTCTTCTTCTTCTTCTTCTTCTTCTTCTTCTTCTTCTTCTTCTTCTTCTTCTTCTTCTTCTTCTTCTTCTTCTTCTTCTTCTTCTTCTTCTTCTTCTTCTTCTTCTTCTTCTTCTTCTTCTTCTTCTTCTTCTTCTTCTTCTTCTTCTTCTTCTTCTTCTTCTTCTTCTTCTTCTTCTTCTTCTTCTTCTTCTTCTTCTTCTTCTTCTTCTTCTTCTTCTTCTTCTTCTTCTTCTTCTTCTTCTTCTTCTTCTTCTTCTTCTTCTTCTTCTTCTTCTTCTTCTTCTTCTTCTTCTTCTTCTTCTTCTTCTTCTTCTTCTTCTTCTTCTTCTTCTTCTTCTTCTTCTTCTTCTTCTTCTTCTTCTTCTTCTTCTTCTTCTTCTTCTTCTTCTTCTTCTTCTTCTTCTTCTTCTTCTTCTCTTCTTCTTCTTCTTCTTCTTCTTCTTCTTCTTCTTCTTCTTCTTCTTCTTCTTCTTCTTCTTCTTCTTCTTCTGACAAAAGACCTTGCTTTTTCTGCCATTTTGCAAGGGCTTTTGTGTGAGCCTCAGCAGCTTCGTTTGCCGTTTTTAGAAAATTGGGGAGCACATCTAACAACGACTCAATTTTTGATGCTATGCTTCTTGTTTTCTTGACTGACTTCTTCTCTTTCCTGTGGAAACAATATAACAATAGTACAAATTGGGCATTAGATCCAAATATAATGATATATGTATGTAACACAGCTTAAAATATAAGTACCTTTTACTCCCTTTTTCATCCTGTGCCCTTTGCTTAATTGCGGTTAAAATACCTGCTGGGTTTGAGGTCTGTTCCTCTGACCGAAACTGAAATTGTTAGTACTTGAGACCAGGTACCGCTGCTCTCTTTCCTTAATTCTCTTTGTTACTTGATTCATCTCGCTGTCTATCATCTTGGTAGAGCCCTTGCTTTCCTTCTTTCCTTCCGTTTCAGACCCACAAGAAGTACTGTCGTCACTTCTGTACTCTTCTTCAATGCTAGACACCTTCGAACTCTGCTTAGGGCTGTAAGAATCGTAAACAGTTTGATACGAAAAACATGGTCGATATATCATATGTATGGTGTACTTCCAAGATACCAACAAGAAAATGGTCACGCGGAAAAGCTCGTTTTCTTTCGTCCTTACCTTTTTTCTCTCAAAGCAACTGCAGCCCGTTTACGGATACGGTCTTGCATTTTCTGGTCGTTTACATCGATAGCGTTGTAGAAGTCGCCGCGATCTCCTAAAATGTCTGCATGGTTTTTCATGAACTGTAAGACTCCTCTCCAATCTCTTCCGCGCTGTTCAATTGCTTGTGTTATCATCATGTCTTCGAGACTCGAATATGTGTGGTTAGGAATTTTTTTCTTTTCTTGTCTTGTCTGTTCCTTGTTTTTCCTTTTGGAACCAGAATTCGAACTGGACGTACCCTAGTCCAGTCCCAGACTCTCTTTCTTGCCGCTCCAGGACTCGCGGAGAAAGGAGAGTCAAGTATAACTTGTATGCGCATGTCAGTTTAGTGGCCACGCGATCACCACATTCATGCGTGGTTACAATTCCTAAAGTCGTCGAATGATTCAAGATGGCTGAAGAAGAAAGTGTTTTGTATACACGATATCAGTCTCATTTCGGAAAGCAATTTGTTGATTCAGTGAGCTATGCACTTGGAAAAACCAACTATAATCTTTTACCAAAGTTTGAGCAGTTACAGGCCATTTACGGATGGACAGTTGGGAAAGACGTATTTGTGAATTTTTCGATACGCATCACTACCATATTTTTGACAGCAAAACAAAACACTGACCTTTGCATATTGCAAGCTCTCAAAATAAAACTTTAATCTGATTGGCTCATTTTGCACATGCGCATGCAAGTTATACTGGACTCTCCTTTCTCCGCGAGTCCTGGAGCGGCAAGAAAGAGAGTCTGGGACTGGACTAGACGTACCCATAAAACTTTTACTAGACTTTTACAGCATTCTCTGGAAGCTGGATTTGTCCACTAAAAGCCGCCTTCAAGAATATGTTGTCTTGCTCGTCCATTGTGGCTTTAGGAACAGATTCAGCTGCTCTTGACTGAATCGAGGTTTCGAATGAATCTGATTGCCCAGGTGGTGCACTTTTTATATGAAATAGTTTTCTCGCCTGTTGCACACACTTGCAAAGAATTCGAAGTTCCAAAAAAGTGTAACATAAAACGGGGAACCTTTGTTTTACAATGTGGTTCGTATTGTCCAGCATTCAATGATGGGACACCAACGGAGAGCAAAGATACTCGACAAAAATGGAGAAATATTTGACAACTAGTTTTAAGCAGAAAGCTATGAAGCTTTGTGTTGAGATGTTATAGGATCACATATTGTCATTCGAAATACAAAACAGGTGTAACAATGATCTCAACAAAATCAGAAATGCTTCAAAACAATTTACACTGTAAGCAGAAGACTATGAAGCTTTGTTTTGGTGCATTAAGAGTTATCAAATATTTGGCAATAAATTCTGGTGGAAGCATGTGTGGCTTACCATATCGTTCAATGGCTATTTTCTAACATGCCTGAAGTACCGCCACCACCTCCAAACTTTCTTGTTGGTCTCTATACGGCATTATTAAGTATTCTTATTTTGATGGAAAATGAAATTTCAAACGTGCTATTTCCTCCACCACTTTTTATGGTTCCTTCGTTGAACACATTGGCCATGCTTTTCACTGTGCTTGCACTAATGGACGCCAATCGAACATTGATAAACAAGTTATTCCCGAATTTTAGAGGTTTGCATAACATAGGTCGAGATGTTTGGGCTTATTTAGAAACGAATTTAGTTAATTTCTGGTACTTTACCGGGGAAACACCTGAAAGTCTAGCAGTGCTGGTCGACAAGGTTTATCTTGATGTTACCAAACCACGACACCTCCCGAGAACTCCACTTACTGATCGGAGGCGACGCTGTATTCTCGATGTCAGAAACAGAGTGCTCCTTGCTTTCATTTGGTTAAGGCAATATCCAAAGCTTCATGTTCTTGCGTATATGTTTGGCATTTCAAAGAACACTGTTGCAGAAGAAATTTATCGTATTATCCCCATACTATTTATAAACTACAGGTATTACATTTCATGGCATAACCTGAACCAGTGGCGCAGTTTTCTGGATACCTTCTCAGCTTTTCCGAATGCAGTTGGTATGATTGATGGAACAATTCACCGTGTGAGGCGTCCCTCTGGTCTCTTGCAAGCAGATTTTTATCGGGGTGATAAGCGCTGCCACTTCATGACCACACAGATTGTAATTGACGCTGACGGACTCATTGTGCTTCTTGTATCAGGGTAAAATAAAATTGTTGCTTGACTGGCGTGTTATATACATGTATAGGTTAAAAAGAAATTGTCAACGTCTTTTAGTTTATTATTTTCATGGCAAATTATATTATGTCCAAAACCACAGAATCTTTGACAGTTGAGTTTATGGTAAATTCCAATAATGAGACGCTCATATCTGTAAAATGGATGTTAAAAATATCAGTACGTAAAATGTACATGCGTTACTTAATTTGTTCATATGTTTGCTGTTGAAGGTTTCCGGGACATTTGAATGACGCCGGTTGCTATCAACGTCTTCCTCGTATTGGTAGAGGCATGCGGCCGTACGATTTACCAATAAGAGCGCGTTTGCTAGCAGATGGAGGATATGCGGCTAGAATACCTCTAATAACGCCAAGACGAATTGCACGAACAAGAAGGCAAAGATCTGCAAATCGTGTTCTACGTTCACTTCGAGTGAAAGTAGAACATATCATTGGTTTTACCAAAATATATTCTAGTATCAATTCAATTTTTCGTCATAAAAGAGCCTTTCTACCCTTTGTTGTTAGCACATGCGGTTTTCTGTCAAACAGAAGAAAACAATTCATTTGTACATTGTAAATGTAAATTAAATATCTGAATGTAAATAAATTACTGCTGGTATAGAGTTCAGTTTCGTTCGTCGGCCGATAGACTGAATACTGTGCTATCACTATAGTTAACTCTTCCCCTTCTTTTCACAAGGTGATATTACAAGAATTGATTGTACGTTTACATGCGTGGTTTCTCCCTGTCAAGGGGACGAGATGAAGGTGTCTCGCACCCGGGCTGAATTAAATTGCAGCGAAAGTACTTGTTTTGTTTCCGATCCAAGGACAAAGAAAACAAAACGGCACTTTTGTAACTTTGGTGCAGCGCTTTTGTAACTGTGTGGCGCTTTTGTTTCATTGCTGTGGCGCTTAGGTAACTTGGGTACGACGCCTTTGTAACGATGGGGCACTTGTGTAACTTTTGTGGCACTTTTGTAACAAGGTAGAAACAACCTCTAAAATGTTTTCGAGACAATTGGTAGTATACTATACAATGGAACAGGTCACGCATTAATTGTATTCCTTGGCATATATACACGTGCTATAAGACGCAGTTTTCCACGAAAAAAGGCATAAGTATGTTTATATACCGTACCATAAACGATGACATCATCAGAACTGAAATAATACTGTAGATCAAAATCAACTTGCATTGGGAATTTCGACTTTGAGGAAGTATATATAAACCAACAGCACCTTTTCCGGCGATTGCTATGTTGGTAGTAAGTCATACAACATAGTTAGGTCAACACTTAACATTTTAATTGGAACAATATATTTGCTAAACAGTCGCTAAGACGTCTAGGAAAAAGAAAAGAACAGTGCCTTATTCAACGTCGTTTGACTAAAGCCTGACACTAGCGCCACATGCATAAGCACAAATGACATATGCAGACTCAGTAGCATGCTTCACATTAGCAGCGTTTGTCTTTTTTCACTATATGTGAGAAATGCGCTAGTGAGTCCACGTAGTCGCTTGTGAGGACGCTTGATTATCATTAAATGATAACTGACAGAGGCCTTGAATATTTATACATAAAATGTTCAATAAAAAAGAGTACTACGACCCCGACTCACTCATTTCGCTTTCAGAAACGAGAATGTAAAACCAGCGTTTAGCAGCTGCTTAAATCGTAGAAGGAAAAAGACATTTACGATTATGAACTTCGTTTCGTTTCGTAGACGTTTTCTGCAAAATTAGGTCAACACAACAAGCTAGTATTAAAGCTAGTCATAACTGAAATAGGATGTTCATAGCTCACACCCAGTTCACTTCCTTCTTAGTGAAATAAGAACGTCGTATTACTTATTTTACTGTACGTAACGGCACATCTCATAATATAACCGATAGGTTAAGCCCACAAACAAAAAAGAACACAAACAAAAACAAAGAAAAACATCTCAAAAAGGGACGAGTTATGCACTTGTGACGCCCAGTTCACTTCATTCTTTGTGAGATACGATTTTCTGCAAAGGTAGGTATTTTATGTTCCGTTAATAGTCCAGTTTCGAATTCACTAAGGCCGCTGAAATAGCGCGTGTCAAGGGTGTACATTGTTACATTGGGAGCCTTGATATAAAAACAAAACCTTCACTTCACTAGTTTTCTCTTTTGTTTGCTCTTATGTATCAATAATTTATCAATAATTTAACAAATTGATAGCAGATCACAGTTACACTACTGAAATTTGAAACTGAACTATTACATAAAATTAACATGAACATGATAACCTGTGGCTTACAAAATTCAAACAAGTTCAATCATTTTAGATTGAGTTTCTCCTTACCAAACAACAGCTCAGACCTCTCAGGGGCGTTATGTACACTAACGCCATCACAAAAATGCAATGGTAGGGCATTAAAACGTTTTACAGGAATGTAAGATACACTTATAATCACTCCCGTCTGCCGTCTTTCTTTTCCCTAAAACGTTTGCGCTCATATTTAATGCGCGAGACAATCTGGTTAATTGACAGCTGATTTATGATCGTTTTCCCGCGATCGTTTAGGCGCTCAATAATACGGGGCTTGGATATATTGGGCAATACTGGGTGATCATGTCGTCAAACACGCGTCGGAGCAGCTTCACATCACTCTCATCAAACACGGCTGAGCCTTTTGTAATGCAGGACTCTTCTGTAGGATAAATTACAGAAACGGTGTCTTGATCTTCTAACAAACGGTCGACTCGATCTTTATGTCGTTTCTCGATTCTGTGGCAAATTAGCAAGTTCGTTCTGCGAACCCTCGGCGCCGTCAGCATTGGGTGTCTGGCGATTGATCTCATAGCGTATTTTATCGAGGACTCTTTGTTCTCCTTCTTCTTGGAACTGGGGAGGTCCCCTGAGCTTGTTTCTTACTGTTTCACGGGTCACATGGCCGTCGCCGATCTCTTGACTAAACAAAGATCTTAGCGTAGCTACTGCGCTTTCTGACTACACGCGGTGTACTTTCTCTATGTCGGCATTCTTGCTTAAGCTGCCTCCATCTTCCGACTGTTCACCATTCTTGGAAATACCGCAGCTGTCTTCCTCCGGACGGCGCATTGCTTTCGCCAACATTTTAGACGCTTTTAGTGCCGACCTTCCTACTCCCGTTGTTTTGTAGTACTTCTTAGCTGTGTTTTCAGTATGACTACAGAGGTCAGCCATGTTAGAAGACAGATCCTGGTGTTTCACTAATATCTCCGTCACTCCTCCTCTACGGAAGTCATACGCGCAAATGTCCCCTTCCATTTTTGCCTTCTTCCACACGGACTTCATGGCTTTGGTCACTTGGCTGGAATCAAGCGGTTTTCCGTTCCATGTCACGAAAAAGTTATCAGGAGCGTTGCTATGTTTGAGCACAGCAGGTCTTACTTCTCGATAGTATATCTGCAACCAGCTATACAGCTTCTGATTTAGCACAAGCTTTGCCGAGCCACTGCAATAAAAGGTCTTGTGTTCTTGCACTGACACTACTACGTGGCCTTCATTGTCCATTCTTCGTGATTCCTGGAACTCGTGAACCGTCATATTAGCTACCACCCCTGGACGATTTGCATTATCAATCGAGATCTCAGTCAGTAAAAAATCTCTTATGAGCACAAAGTCACTTTGAGTGATCAAGTGGTTGCGGGCTCCGGACAGCGTACCAAGTAGTATGATAGCGTCTATTGCTGCTTTGCTTTTCACAAAGTCTACGACTTTGTCAGGAGTTACTAGACGTTCAGTGTTTGTTTCTGCTTTCTTCCACCTCTGTTTACCACATTCCCTAGCTCTTGTAAGCCTTGGCCCATCGTTGGAGGCGGTCACGTAATTCCGTTAACTCACTCTCTTGAAACAGCAGACCTACTGGTTTCTCTTGCAAAACATAAGAGCAAAAATGCCTTATGCTTGTTAAGTACCCTTTTATTGTCTTTGGAGTGTATACTCCTTCTGCAAACTATTTTACGAATTTTGAGCGAATATATCAAACAAGTTCGACAGCTGTTTAGTGTTAGGATCTATGACTTCTACTACCTTGATCACTTGCTTCATGTGTTGGTTGGCCGTTTTGGGATCATATTTCCCCCTGTCAGGTGACTCAAGCCAAGTCTTGAAAGAGCTAGTCAGCAGCTGCAGCTGAGGTGGCGACTTATCTCTTTCGTCTGTTTCACCCTGGTCACCAGAACTACCACTTGACTCGTATGTCATCTCACAAGGTTCTTCATCGGATGGATCAGGTATTGGGAGCTCTTTACCTTGAGTGCTTTTAACAGAACTACCACATGCCTCTTCTACTATCTCATCTGGGTCTGTCACATCTTGAACCTGATATGGATTATCAACTGGTGGTGTTAATTCTAGGCTTCTATGAAGTACTTGCTCCCTTAACGTCGCATACGTGTGCAGAATCATATCTGACGCTTTTAAAGCACATTTCAGTGCCTTCTTGTATATTCTGTCATCTTTTCTTAACTTGTGAAAGCGAATCAAATGATCGGACATTCTCTTGGTTATAGCATAACAGCCCGGCATAGAACATCTTTTTCTTACATGATAATCTTTTCCACCTTTTCTATTGGAATGGGGTTTGCGAAGGTCAAACTGCTGAAGTACGCTCCGAGCCCTCTCTACTTTCCAGTTATGGACATTTCTCATATGCTTGGCAGGTGCACCACCATCTTTCCTCGGCATTTTGGATGAGGACATCTCTTCTTTTCTCTCTTTTTATTTGGTTTTCGGTTTCGTTTTCCATCTTTTGCACATTCCGAATTGAATGACTTTTTCATGTTCTTTAACGAATACAATTCGAATCACCATTGAGCGAAAGAGCTACAGATTTTGAATAATAACACTAACATCGCGTTAGCGTGCATTTTATTTGACATTTTGACAAATCTAGAAATCAAGGGAGATAAAGTTACATAAACGCCACACTGCCACAAGAAAAAATATTAAATAATTTTAGAATATCAAGAGAGAAAATACTTCTAGTTCGACTAATAACTAAGTTACTTAGTCCTTTATTACCTCTATCGTTATTCCCGTGATATCACTTGTTTAACACCGTTATCCCTTGTGGTGGAAGATGATGGCAAAAATGGCGCTTACGTTCCCTTTGCGCAGTCGCAGAAAACATCGTTATTACGGAAGGAAGAAATTATGGGATTTCATCTAAATTGGCACAGTCAGGTAGTGGGCATAGTTATCTATCTCCATTGAATTGAAATTGAAATTGAATTGTTTGTAAACTAAGCGAGAGAAAACAAGGTTACAAAAATGACCGATTTTTCATATGGAGAGAGAGAGAGAGAGAGCACTCTACAATTGCATGGCGTTTTTATAGAGCGTTAAAGTGATATCATCGCGGCTATCTTGCTTTTTCTTTACAAAAGATGCCTCATTACAGCATGAACGCCTTTTTTGTTTAATGAACGCCCCCTATATACACTGCACAGAGATGTGAAATAAACGAATTTTCTACCTCTCATGAGAGTGATTTTCATGAGGACTGTGAAATAGTTATCAAGCTAATACACACTAGAAGATCCTAATTTCATTGTTTCCTTTTGTTGAATTTGGACTAGACTAGCAACTATGTCACAGTCCAACTAGCAAAACATCTATTACGTTCTGGGTTGAAGGCATCATGGACAGACGAAGAATTCGTTTAGTTTATCTTGAACTTTTATGTGCTCAGCAACTAATTCGATCAATTACCTCACTACCACCACTCCAGTTTCCTTTGAGTTTGACCTTTGAAAGGCAACATTTAAGTCTACAACTAAACTTTCTTTCGCAAGTTTTGTTCTGGTTTGCAAGTTTACTTGTCCGATTTCCATGGTCACACCTTCGCAGGACGTGATGTCTTCTCTTCACGTTATCTGTTTTGGCTTAATACTGGCGAAACACCCGAGACCTTTCTTAACACTGTTTATCAGATTGCCCCTAAAGGCGGCGAAATACGAGACACAAAAACCCTCAACTTGTCGCGCAACATTGTTGCGTTGCAGGTTTTTGATCGATGTTGCGCGTTTTTCACCTTGCGATCTCAACTTGTCACGCAACAACAAAAATTTCGCGAGGTGAAAAACGCGCAACATCGATCAAAAACCTGCAACGCAACAATGTTGCGCGACAAGTTGAGGGTTTTTGTGTCTCGTATTTCACCACCTTAATCTTCTATTAGTTACACGTAGAGGGAATCAACGTCTTCGAATGGGATGCTATAAACTTAATGTAGTAAATCGAATCCTACTTGTCTTCATATGGCTTAGAAAATATCCCCATCTTGATACTCTTGCTATTTAATTTAACATTAGCCCACAGACTGTATCTGCAGTACTTTAACAATTAAGGAATATCTGTTTTTTGGCGTCATTACCATTCAATTATTTCTTGGCCGAGCAATGCAGAATGGAACGCTTACCATATTACGAATTTATACAAGTTAACGAGACTCAGTTATGAAATGAAAATTGGCTGGTACTATTAATATACCGTGCATTTGTGTGACTTCTAATGGACCGTTGATGCATGCCGGCAGCGTTTTTAAGAATCTTGTGTAATCGTTGTCGCTGTTTGTCCAATTCTCTATGTTCTCTGTGTGATGAAAATGAAGTGGGGGATGAACACCATTACTTATTCAAAATTTGTTAATCTTAGAAATGTTTTTACCCAAGATATAAAATCTATTAATAATTGTTTTGTTCTTTTTCAAAGTGAAGATTTTTTCTACACTTGTTATCAATGAATGATAACGCAGTATCAGGTGTTTTTGCTAAATATTGTTATAATATTCTATTCACAATACCCAAAAACAGAGTATGCAATCAAATTAAGAGATAATTGTCTATAATCAAATTCCTCGGAGCGCGCTGCAATGTCGATTGCGGTCTCTTGGGATATTTTGGGATGAGTATATATTGGTCTAAGACTCAGAAACCGGCTCTGCTCATTCACAAGATCAGTGCCGATGAAAGAGGTGGACGCCCCACCCACCCACCCCAGTCGCTGGCAAATTCGTGGCCGCTCTTCCTCAGTTAATTCGCCACCTCCTTCGGAGGCGCTTCGATCAACTTTGCCCCATCTCTAATATCAATGAATACGAGTTGAGGGTGTTGTGTAATAAATTACAATTTATCTCATAATTAATTCATAGAATGGAAATAACGTAAAACAGGGCATTCAATGTAAGCCACGTGAACATGAATTAGTAAGTGTTTTTTTAAGTGCAAAATACGGAAGAATATACAATGGAAATTAATTAAGCAAATGATTTTGTATTATTTACTTGATATTTAGTGCAATGTTTATTTTTTGACTAATTTAAACCAATTTTATTCTCTTGAGCTGATAAAAGCACCAGCCATGAATCAAGGAATGGATGTACATATTTATTATTGTGATCATGTTAAATAAGCTGCTTTTTAAGAAAATACGCCAGCCAGCTGGCACAATTCTCTCAATTTCTCTTCTACTCTAGCTGTGGGAGAGGGGGACATTGGGATTGAAAGTTTTGGCTACAATTATAACGTGGTTTTACGGGTTTTGCCCGTTTTACACACGGTTTAGCGGTTTTCTAGAGGCCTGCGGTTCACAGATTTTGAAGTTTTTGCGGACTGCAGTTTTCGGTGAAGTCCAATTATATTTGCGATTTTTCAGTTCCCAGTTTTTGTACACTTACACCCAATTTCAAAATTACGACACCTAGTGGCAATGGCTTGTCTGGATTTTAAGCTTCTGTCAATCAAATTGTAATGACTAGAATTTGTAAAATTTTAGCTTTCTAAATTCAGAAACAAAACAAACTTAAATTTATTGACAGAACATTTAGTATTTTCAGACTTGATGTAAATTTAAGCTTGCTTCAGGGAGAACGAATAGTCGGAGATTTGATTGACGGTAGTCAAAACACTGAAAAAGCCATTCAAGTGTCGTCTGCAAAGGTCGCGTAATTTTGAAAATAGGTGTATGATAGAAAAGTGCGTTTTTTCAGATGCGGTTTCGGTTTTTCGGGAATTTAGCCGCGGTTTTTGACGATTTTTTGTGCGGTTTTGATTACCCACTAATGTCCCCCTCCTGAGAGTTCCTGTTGTACATTTTTGCGATGAGAAACCACTGAAAAGTCAATGCAGGCTTGCAAAAGCTTCCACTCCCCAATTCCACTCCACTCACTATATAGCGTATATTATTTTAGATTCAATTTTTGTTTGTATTCCTGATATACCTTGCTGGTGTTTTGTTTGGAATAAAGTTTATTATTATCATTATTTATTCGTTTATTTATATATATATATATATTTATTTATTTATCTATTTATTTATTTATTCATTCATTCATTTATTGATCGCATACTGATGTCTCAGTTTTGGGCTTCCTGTGTTGATTAAGACTGTTCGGAAATATTCGGAAAGTGTTCGTGCAGTTTTCGTACAATTACGTACACTGAACTTCTCATGTCACGTGCTTAGAACACAAGTCCCATCATCCAGTTGGGTCGTATTACAATGTGGCCTCTTACCTTCTGGCCATCTTTGAACCTGAGTATTTTCGGTTCGTCCGAAAATAACGACCCATATCCATTAAAATGGTGAGAATTGATTCAAAATAACGTTATAGAATTGTAAATAAACATGTAGTGCTTCCCTTGTGTTGTTCGATTGGTGTTTAGAAGTGGTATATTTAATAAAATTTGGAGTGTAGTTGTGGTACAGTTTTTTCTCGAAGAGCAACGTGTTTCACGTGGTGTTGGAATATTTTGTCTTCAGGGGTTCGTAAAGGTGATCAAAAATAAAGCGTACTTCAAAAGGTTTCAAGTCAAGTTTAAGAGACGTCGTGGTTAGTATTTTTCTTCGTGAAATCAATGGTTTCAAATCAATGTGTTGTTTGGCTTGGGTGTTAAGTGGTTTGGGACTGATGGCAGATCAAACTCGTGTTCATTTCAGAGGGAAAAACAGACTATTATGCACGCAAAAGGCTGATTACCCAAGACAAGAACAAGTACAACACTCCTAAGTATCGTCTAGTAATACGATTTACCAATAAAGATGTAATCTGTCAGGTAATGTGCTGGTAACAAGGATATTCAAATGTCCCAGCTTCTCACATGTTTAATTTCTCATTGAGTAGTTTTTGGTGCTACAATACAGCATGTCAGTATCTTTTTATTTATTCAGTTCTTGTTTAGAAAATAAATTTTAAGATACTTTCCCTGTGAAGTTTCTAAATCTCCTAATTTAGATCATTTGTAAATCCTTACATTCCACTGTAAATTGTGCACAACACTTAATTATAAGATAATGCTTGTGGCCAGCAAATGGACAAGGATAATTAGTGATTGCCCTTTAGCAATTATAACTTTTATTTATTATTACTTAGCTCTGTTGTTCTATAAATGCAAAGGGTGGGTAAAGAGTTTTCTTGTGAAGATGCTTTTCAATTCTGTGTGGATATGTGATCAAAGAGAGAAATAAAAGCCAAAAACTCATGAACTTGTTTGAGCATTTAAGTTGTAAACTGGCGTCCTTACACTGTTCTTGTTTGCCAGATTGCCTATGCAAGACTTGAAGGTGATATGATCTTAGCAGCAGCATATTCTCATGAGTTGCCACGCTATGGAGTGACTGTTGGTTTGTCTAACTATGCTGCAGCATATTGCACAGGATTGCTTTTGGCACGACGTGTAAGTATAAACCTTCAGTAAAAATATCTTTTTAAGCAGCTTTATATATTGAAACATTCATGTAGCTCTCTGATGGACATGTGGTGTACATGTAAAGGCCCTGTTAATGCTGAAACTTTCCTCTGAAACTTGCCTTAATTGCCATTGCAAGACAAGGTTCACAACGCATTGCACCGTGTAACATGGTCATTTAGCTGAAGCTTTTCCCGGGTTGGTTTCACAAGACGTTTTACGAGACAGTTTCACAAAAAGTTGGACTGTTTTCTACTCCTGCAACAGAAATATGAACAAGTTTCAGGACAAAATTTCAATGTGTAACACCCCTTATGAAATTCATCTCACATTGGCGATCAACACAAGTTTCAGATAAAAGTTACTAGTGTTTAACAGCGCCTTAAGTGGAATCCCAATTTCTTGACTGTCTGAGGGAAACGAAAATGGTTCAAGAAATGGTGAATTCAAGAAATCAAAGTTGGTATTCCATGATGCTGAACTGCTAAAATATTGTTCTATCAGAGGTAATCACGGACATTTTCACAGAAATCTCCTTTTTGTTGTAGATTCCTTTTGTTGTAGAGACCTTAATTTAGTAATAGATGACAGATTTGCTGCTTGCTGTGTAATAGGAACAGAAAATATAACTTAAGGGTTCCCAGGGGTCAGGGAAAAGTCGAGGAATTCTTTATTTGGTTGGGGAAATTGAGATTTTCACTTGAAGTCAGGGAAAGGTTGGGGAATTTTGTATAAGTAACTAAAAAAACATTTTTGTCCTCTGTGGAATAGTGGTATTATGAGCTCTGGATACAACTAAGGCAGCCATATTGGAATAACTTCTAAATTGTTTTGTTTATCTTGTGCAAAATAGTTTTTATATCAAAATGGCTGAGAACCTGAACTTGTCAAGAACTTACAAATAGAACTAAAATTACAGTGGCACTGCGCTTCGAACTGTTGCCACTACCACAAAGTTTTTGATTATTTTTTGACAGCTTTTTGACAACTTTGAATACCCGCTAACCAATTAAATATCGGCACTTCACTTTGATGTCTTGATATGGTGTACAAACTCCGCCAATTGAGACATCAAAGTGAAGTGCCAATATCTAATTGGTTAGCGGTATTCAAAGTTGTCAAAAAGATATCAAAAATTAATCAAGAACTTTGTGGTAGTGGCAATGGTTCGAAGCACAGCACTGTAACACCTTTTCAAAATTTCAAGTTTAGAGGGTTAGTTCTTCCCATGGGAGCTGAGAATTGGTTCTTATATAATGTTGTGCTTGTTTTGGGTGAAATACATGTAGTCGGGAAAAACTGAGTTTTAGGCCAAGTTCAGACATCAAACTTTTGCCGTGTCTAATCTAATCTAATAGTTGCATTACACGACTGAAAGGAAACTTGGTGTTACGAGAATTGTTTTGAATTTGTGTTGAATTGAATTTTAATTGATTAAATACCCAAGCAATGCCGGTACCATGCAGTAAAGACCTTATTGGACACAATGGCCAATAGGCAATTCATATCTCTGCACCAGATAGGGTCTAATAGCGTGCCCACAGTTCCTTTCGGTCGTACAATCACCAATTGTCGATTGCCGTTTGCCCGGTCAACCTTTTTTGAAATAGCTATATACATGTACATGTACAGAGTTTAGCAATGTTCCTCAAACACAATTCCTAAAATGCTGTACAATTGGGTCTACAGTGCCATGGTGAGGAAAGTGCTAGAGAAAATGTTGTCATTATAAGTTCTTTTTATACCTCGATGCACGTATTTTTTCATGAATTTGAAATATTATTTTTCTTTTTGACTAGCTTCTTACCAAGCTTAACCTTCATGAGATCTATACTGGTAATGAGGAGGTGAATGGCGATGAGTACAATGTGGAAAGTGTAGATGGTTCACCAGGAGCTTTCCGTTGCTTCCTTGATGTTGGTCTTGCACGCACTACCACTGGTGCTAGGATCTTTGGTGCTCTTAAAGGTGCTGTCGATGGAGGACTGGACATTCCCCATAGGTAAGGTTTATTACAATTTTTGTTTCTAAGTTTTCAATCTTTGTATTTTGTATTATTATCTTGAATTTTATGTGTTCACATCACAGCATGAAGAGATTCCCAGGTTATGACTCCGAGTCCAAAGAATTTAATGCTGATGTACACCGTAAGCACATCTTTGGACAACATGTTGCTGATTATATGCGTCAGTTGGCTGAAGAGGATGAAGATGCATATAAACGTCAATTTTCACAATACATAAAGAATGGAGTCGATGCAGAGGCTGTAAGTACAGTGAAACCTGGTTAATACGAACACCAAAAAGATGCAAAAAATACCCATACAAAATGGTTGTCCTTGTAAAGCTCATTTGTACATATTCCTCTAAGATGTATGTTTCATCGAACAAAGCATACATGTTTTATTTCAAAAGAAGACTGAACAGTAATTTATTATACAATTGTGACATAAATTTACCAAATAATGTATAATTTGAGGGCCAATATGGGACGGTAATACCCTCTAGAAATCCAGTTTGCGTATTCAGCCCTCTATGATGTCAAGGCTTCAAACTGGTTGTGCACACTGGTTTGTAAAAATTGCTTTTTTGATAATAAAAATACTGTTTTAAAACACAGCCAAAAAGCAATTGTATAATAAATCCTTTATTAGATATTTTCTTGTGTATTGCAGGCTGACATTTTACTCATCGCTCGCATTTTGCCTCACCTACATGTAAAGGCTCGGCAAAATACATACAGTACGTGACTCGTAAAATATCAGCCCATAATACACAAGAAAATATCTAATAAGTGGTATATATTCAACTTCAAACTACTATACATCATAAAGTGTATCATAATCCTCGAATTACTTTCTTTTATTGTTGAGATGACAATATTTTGTGGTATTGACATGCAAAATTTGAAGTTTTTTGGACAAAAGTATCATTAATTCAATTTTTTACTGTAAACGAAAACCTTTAGCTACCTTTCTAAGCAATATTTTGAAAGAAAAAAGACAGAAAAATTCTAAAGAAAAACTTTTAAACTCACACTTGCAGTGTTCTCACCAGAATTTTCTTCCAGGGGGTCCGTCAACCCTCAAATTTAGGGGCAATCCAGAAGATTGACTGGTCCATTTCCCAAGTTTTAATGAGGGAATTTCTGAACTTGAGCCTTCAGTAAATGATGTCAGCTAACACAGACTAGTCCCAGATCCTTGACAAGTTAAATCAGAAACCTTTTTATTAGTCAATTTGAATACACTGCAGAAGCAGGCTAACACTGTCAATACAACATCTAAGATCACTAGAAATAACTCGAGTCACTCAAAATGGTAATTCAAAATTAGTTTAATAGCATTTGGTAATTTTAATAATACAAAAGAAACTTTAGTTTCAAAAGAAAGCTAGTAGAAAATGACCATGATATGAGAACTTTAGATTGAAGATAATAGTTCTCAGATTAATCCATGTTTACAACTCACTCTGTAAAATTGAAATCATGCATCTTTTGTTTTATAATCAAAAAACTACTGTTTTGGAATGTTAAAAGTGATTCAGCACAGAGTCCCTAGAACTTTGTTAGTGAAAGGCCTAGAAAATTATTGTTGGAGTTTTGGAGATTGGTTTAAACTGGAAAATTAAGAGTTAACCTTAAAAACATGCAAGCCAAGCAGTCTTCTTTTTGTTTTTCTACGTGTCATCTTGTTAAGTTGCTTGTTAATCTTCTCTTTTTTGAAAAATCCTCAAATTTACCACCAGGAACATTTTTTCTTTCTCTCTATGGTTAAATATAGCTTTTTGTTAATTGTTATTTTATAGTGTCCCCAATTAGCTAGTAAGCTAAACACCTTGACACTTAAATAAAGTTCATCTATCTATCATCTATCTATCTCTATAGTGTAGCCATGGTATAAGTTATTTACACCACAGCTATTACACCACGATAATGACATTGTGATGGTTGTCACGTCATAACCATATGTCACATGATACAAACTGACCAATCAGAAAATCAGAATTTGTACAATGTATGAAAATTGAATAATATTCTTATATGTTCTCATTGTTTCCAACTCCCTGAATGTAATGTATCTATCAAAGTACTTAGTCTGTTTGCTTTGCACTGTGTGAAGTACAAGTAGTCATTAAAGTGCTACTATTATCAAAATCGTACAAAATTTAATTCAGCTGAAACTTCATAGAATAATTATTGATTGGTGTCCGTATTAACAGGTGAATGTATTGTAAGGTGTCCATATCCATAACATTTCATTGTAGCATTCTCAGATCACTGTTGTAGTTTATTTTTACTATCCAGTTAGACCAAGAGAGCACTACCATCTCACCATTGGTATTCACCAAAATACAAACCATAGCTCAACAAACTCACCCTTACTGATACATGTATAACATCGAATCAAACCAAAGTTACCCGGTTGTATACACCTATTTCAAAAAACGTCAGTGAAAGGTCTTAAGCCTACGTGACTCGCCCGAAAGGGAGTATGGGCAGAGATTACTGAACACAGAAAAGACACATGAATATCAACACGACAATTCACGACTAGAGTGCATTTCATATGTCTGTGAAATAAGATCAAATTATTTGTGCCTATTTAGTTGCTATATAGTTGTTATTTAGTTACTACCATTGAACCAGAACTTTCTTATAATAGCAATACACTGGAGACATCAAATACACAAGAGAATTGAGACAAATGACTTTGCATAATAGCTTTTAATTACTTTATTAGAGTGCTTACAATATATCCGTGAAAAACTTTGCAAACAAAATTGTGCAATTTAGTACAAATTACAAAACTTAGAAATAAGCGAAGCATGAAAAGCACTGCACACGGACTATAAATTGTAAGAACGACAATAAACATCAAAAACGGCTCAACGCACCCTTAGCTTTATTCATAAAATCTCGCCGTTTCTCCCAAAAGAAACAAGTCAAACACAGCTAAATGTATAAGTCATGACAACAGACACCAGAAATGGCTCAACGCACCCTTAACTTTATTAATAATTCCCGCTTTCTCCCACAAGAAACGAGTCAAACACAGCTAAATTAAGGTAACGACACACACCAGAAATATCTCAACGTATCCTTAGCTTAATTTAATAATTCCGACTTTCTTCCACAAGAAATGAGTCAAACACAGCTGAATTAAAATAACGACAACAGACACATGAAACAAGTCAAATGCACCCTTAGCTTTATTCAAAAATCCCGCCATTTCTCCCACAAGAGACGAGTCAAACACAACAAAATTGAAATAACGACAACAGACACAAGAAACGAGTCAAACACACCCTTAGCTTTATTCACAAATCCCGCTTTCTTCCAAACAAAATGAGTCAAACACAGCAAAAATACAACAATGACAACAGAGACAAGAGATGAGTCAAACACAAGGACATTAACAAAACTAACCAAAAGTGATACGCTCTTGGAAGTAACTATATGCATCCATGACTTGCTTCACGACTTATGCGAATTTGTGCAATTTCTTACAAAGTTTTTCATGGATATATTGTAAGCACTCTACTTCAAATGAACCTTCATTGAAAGAAACAATGAAGGTTCATTTGAAGTAATAAAGTAATTAAAAGCTATTATGCAAAGTCATTTGTCTCAATTCTCTTGTGTATTTGATGTCTCTAGTGTATTGCTATTACAAGAAAGTTCTGGTTCAATGCTAGTGACTAAATAGCAACTAAATAAGCACAAATAACTTTGATCTTATTTCACAGACATATGAAATGCACTCTATCTTGCTTCTACCTTATACAACATAGAACTTGAATTGTTGTTAAAAGTCAAGTCTAAAACCGAAAATTGAGTGCAATTTTGAAACTTCCCATACTCCTTTTCAGTCTAGTTGCATGGGCTTTAGGCCTCTCATCTGACAACCTTATTTGAAATAGGTGTATAAGTATCCTACACCTATATTATTATTGATTGGTTCAATTTGTGTGACTTTGAATAACCTAGCCAAGGAGTGTTATCACCTTAACCTCATTTTGCTTTTAGGATATTATATTGTTTACATTCATGTACTTCATTACTACACTGTGCATGTACAAACTATAATCTTGTTTTACTGTTCTAAGATTGAAGACATGTACAAGAAAGCACATGCTGCCATCCGTGCTGATCCTGTTGCCAAGCCTGCCGCTAAGAGAGACGTCACACCAAAGAGGTAATGCTCCCTTTGATTCAGACACACTGAACTATAGAAGGAAGCCCCAACACACAATGCAATATTTCTTGCAGATTTTTCTGAAACACTACACACAACATACAGTTGCACTATTTTGCAACAATTGCTGTTTTAAGAATGAGTTCTGCTTCTGCAGATTTTTTTTTTTGCAACATTGCATGCTGCATTGCAGGGGTGGACTCACAGTGCAGCTGTGCTGTGTGCAATAATGCAGAAAAAGTTTCAAGTTTGAATACTTGTTATATTTGAGTGTTTTTTTCTGTATCTAAATTTATTTTATTTTAACTGAAATTTGATGTCAATAATTTATGTTGCTATAGTTTTCATTGACCGCCTTTTCCTTCTTGTTTTTAGATACAATCGTAAGAAGTTGTCCAGGCAGCAACGAAAGGACCGTGTGGCCCAGAAGCAGAAGGCATTCTTGAGGTCCCAGGAAGACGAATAAGCTAACCCTCACTAGTAATCCTAGGGTTCAATTAAATCCAAATAAATTCGCAACGTTTAACATCAATAAATTTTGAATTGCGATTTTAAAGGATGTACACATTTGTCATATTTTATTTTCAAGGCACAAATTATCAAAACTTATCAACCTTTTCCTTTAATTGAGGATTTCTTTATTTTCTTTCCTCTGCTTTCCTTTCTTTTCCATTCCTTTCTCTCCATTCCTCTCCCCTTCCATTCCTTATCTTCCATTCCCTTCTTTTCCCTTTCCTTCTTTTTCCTTCCTTTACATACACTTCCTTTCCCTTCCCTTTCCCTTGACTTCCATTCCTTTCCCTTCCTTTCCTCCCCCTTCCCTTTTCCTTCCTTTCCAAGGAGCGAATTCTGGTTGTTGTTGTTGTTGTTTGTTTGTTTGTTTGTTTTGGGATTTTTTTTTTTTCTCGTTTCATGTTAGAAAAGTATTGAAAATCTTTAGCTGTAAGGAGTTTGTAGTGGAATATCACTTACAATGTAGATCATTTATGTTTACTCCTGTTCCTTGTGCGACCGCTATATATACACTTTTTTTTCCTTGATTTCCTAAACTGTAGACTCCCTCACAGCCGGTACCAGTGTCGTCAAGCAACGCTTTCTTTTTCTTTTTCTTTCTTTTTTCCAGGGAGAAAGCGTTGCGTGACGACACTGGTAGCGGCTGCGAGGGAGACTAAAACTCTGTCGATGATCCAAAAGCGAAATTTATTATTGCGTACTTTTTTGTGCGCGAATATAGCGATTTACGCAGTTTACAACGGGATTCAAGGGTGGCCGAGCGATGAGAGCGCCGGTCTGTCACCGCTGTGGTTCCTCGTTCGATCCCCGGACGGGGCATTACGTGGCTTGAGTTTCTTGTTCGTTCTCTCCCTTGCTTCGAGGGTTTTTCTCGGTTTTTTCCTCCCTCGGTGAAAACGAACTAGTTTCGATCTAAGCTGTGCTCCGTGATCAGACATGGGTCGTAAGGTGGCTGCTACGTGAATGTGTATGTAAATGTGTGATTGTTCAATTGTCTCGTAATGAAAGCGCCCTTGTAAAGGCGCTGTTACACTGTGCAATTTTCTCAGCAACTTGTCTCGCAACGGCGTTGCGAAAGAAGTTGCTGGTGGATAGATCTTTTCAGCTTCGTATGCGCATGCAAATTGCCCATTTCAGACCACGTGACATTCTCTTGGAAATTGTTCTTTTATTATGAAAATGTTAATCTATCAACATAAGAAAGAATTAAATCCCAAGAGTAACATCACATGGTCTGAAATGGGAAAACAAACAACCAAGCTGAAAAGGTCTATTGCACAGTGTAACAGGGGTTGTCTTGCAATTTTTGTTATTGCGCGTAGTGCGTTGCATGAAGTAGAACTCAGGTCTACTTTTCGCAACGCATTGCAGCAACTTGCAATGCCATTGCACAGTGTATCACCCCTCCAGCAACTTTCCTCGCAATTTTTGAGGCACGTTTTCTACGAGCGCATGCGCAATTTCTCATTTCGCTCTGAGGAGCTCTGGGTACGAGTAAAATATTGCAAGTTGCTGAGGAAAATTGCGCAGTGTAACAGTGCCATAATTTTCTCAGCAACTTGTTTCGCAATGCCGTTGCGAGACAGGTTGCTGAGAAAATTGCACAGTGTAACAGCCTCAAGGGTGTTAAGGCTTGGCTTTTTCCATGATTGCAGTTTCTGGCATAACTCTGTTAAAATTTTACCTAGAAAAGTGAGATTTGGCACCTGGGTGTATCTTAGGGCTCTCCGTATTTCAAGTATGATAATTACATTTTTGAGTGGTCACGTGACCTCAGAAATGTAAAAATCGATAAATTCAAATGGGCCGATGGGTTTTACTTCAATAAAATGTATTTCTTTATAAACGTGTTTCTTAGGAGCCACTAAGCAGGTTTCTGTCCGGAATAGATGACTTTCTCATTTTCCTGGCAAAATATTTTACAAAATAGGTCACGTGACCAAGGTATTAAACAAAACTTTGTTCATTATCTTCCTTGAAATAAGAAAAAGTCGACCATTCCGGACTGATTCTTGTTCAACCTGTCTAGCTTAATAGTTCTAATTGAAAATGTTTTTGAAAAATAAAAACTTAGCCAGCCCATTTCCAAATTTCTAATTAAATCAATTTCCGGTCACGTGACCATCCTTTACCATTGATTTAGCGTTTCACATCCTAAGGATCTCTAGTATTACCTTCATGCTTAATTTGAACATCAGACGTTCAAACCACATGAAGATATTTAGAAAAGCTAAATTTTTGAGAAATTGAAAAATGCCAAGCCTTAACACCCTTGAGGCGCCTTAACAGCGCCATAATTTTCTCTGCAACTTGTTTCGCGAACGCCGTTGCGAGACAGTTGCTGAGAAAATTGCACTGTGTAACAGCGCCTTAAACCTTCGACTCGATCACGTTGGGCTGCTGCACCCTTCGTAATTCAGCACTTAGCTGCAAGGAAGGGTGATGAGCTGCTCCTAATTTATTTATTTATTTTATGATTTGTTTCCGATGTGATATTCCAGTTCATTTCAAATCGAACCATAAGATTTCCGCCGGAACTGGACGTGGTATCTTGAGGTGTGTGCGCATAGAGCCATATCACGCAAACGTAAAATTATAAAATTTGATTTATCGCGGGGGGGGGGGAAACCCACTATCAAATTCGTCACTGACATCGATATTAGTAAAACTGCAAAGTTTCGGGGAGATTACTTGTAAACTGACATGAATTTTTAAAACAGCATTTTTACAAAGAAATGCACGGTGGACGTGCATCACATGCTCGACGAGCCTCGTTATCATGCTAAACATTTCTTTATAAAAATTCCACAACGTTTAGCTTCCAAAATTTATAACTTCGTCAGTTTATTAAAGGGCAATTAACCCCTGAAAAAGTACAAAATCTAAATAGTACTTAATAGTACAAAATCCTTTGTTTTCCATTGAATGGTTAATAGTTTTATTTTGCATTATTTTGAAACGGCAGACCGCCAGCAATGCAGGCTATAAATAAGATATTTTATGGTGTCACGCTAGCGTGATAAGGTCTTTTGGGAGGTGGGGGTGGGTATTTCATTGTGACAACCTGGGGGGGGGACTGGTATATTTTGATCAGGGATATGATGGTCATCGGAATTTTCATTCCTAAAAAGTACCAATAAATCTGGTACTGATTTCCGTAAAATTTAAGCGTTTATAGGTACGACTCAACCCCATGTGAATATACACCTATTTCAAAAAAGGTTGTCGTTCGAGAGGTCTCAAGTCTACGCGACTAGACCGAAAAGGAGTATGGGTAGTAGGCAAAAAATTACTCTCTTTTTCGCATTGGTCTTGATTTTAGCACCAACTTGTAAAGTTCTTTAGTGTTTAAGGCCAAGGCAAGCTATTTTGAGTTGTCGTATGGCTGATTTGTGCGGTTTTATAGCTTTAGTAATTTCTACCCATACTCCCATTCGGGTGAGTCGCGTAAGCTTTTGCCGACAACATTAATTGAAATAGGTATATACCTAATCCAAAACCGTTGTCGCAACAAGTCCACAGTGTACACTCCAAGACTGCAAAGGATTTTGGCCGCAGTTTTCTAGTAGTTAATGTAATCATAGCATGTTTTGGTTGCATAAAACATGAATACAAAAGGCTTAATTACTCATAACGCTTGCTAGAATGCTTAAAATGCTCACCAATTAAGGAAACGTCAAAGACAATAAAGAATAGATTAATTAAAAGAAAAACTACCAAAATCCTTTGCATTGCAGTCTTGCACTGTACACTGTGCACTTGTTGCGACAACATTTTTTGGATTAGGTGTATATGGGAGTTCCATCCTCTAGGAGTGACTCCCCATTCGTGAAAAAGCAATGAGCCTGGCTTATGCGGTGATTTCCTGGAACGATAAAAGATCTTTCGAATGGCCACCGTACGAGTAATTCTTAACTTATGGGGTGACACGTCAAGGTTTCCACCAGTTTAATGTGCTCTAACAGGGTTACAAAATGCAAGTATGAACACAGTTGTTACATATATTTACACATTTATTCAGTCATCTTTGTTAGTTTGTACACTACTGGCTGGCCCTTCTTTGTGGAACGATTTACCACCTCACTTGAAGAACATTACAAACATTAATGCCTTTAAGCAGTAATTTAACATACCCTTATTTTTATCCATTATTGTTGTTCATTTATTTTATTTATTTTTTCTAATTCACTATTTCGCTTAATTCATATTAATTATCATGTGTGAACTTTTAGCTATTTTCTCATTACTTTACAGCTCATTGCATCTCATTTATAGATTAGTTATTCAGTCTCATTTATACATTCAATTCAATTTTGTTTTTATAGTATATTATCTCAAGTTTATCCTTAATCTTTCGTATATTTTTTTCTATAATTTGACTTTAAGTATTAACACTGACACTAGCTCAATGCATGTTATCTATACTAATGATTTATACATTAATTGATTTGTTTTACAGTATATGTATATCTTATATATATTATTTTGTGAGCGCTTTAGAATATGTATATAGTTTTAGCGCTATACAAATAAATATCTTTATCTTTAATCTTTACATATAAGTTTAGGCTTAACAGTACTGTCTTACAAAAATTCTAATAAAAATTCCTCCTTTTCTGTGTGTGATCCCCGGAAAGGTTCAAATGGGTTTTAAATTTACCAATAGACTAATTTGGTATTTAAAATTTAAACGTTTTCCCATTGCTCGATTGCGTTCCACCTAGTCAGAGATCTCTAGATCAGTCGGTGATGTCATAATTCATGCGCAACTCACATCTTGCTAAAATGTTACTAGAACAAAAGTACCCAGTAATATTCTCTTGAATGGTGTACGCTTTTTATGTTTGTGGAATATCATATAATATAATTAATTCTTCGCAAATATTGATACAAAACCAAAATAGCCTCAAGAACTTCACTAAAGCGTTGCGCATAGGAAATCAATTTCCTTGGATCAACTCTGCTTGGAATGCATTCGTTTAATGGCGGACTCAAACGGTAAAACGTTACCGCAATCAAATGGCGAACAAATGTCTGAATTGATTATTCTTTCATTGGTTTATTTGCGTGCATGCATGCACGTTAATGTATGGAGTGAATGAAGTGGAAACGAAAAAAAGGTATATTCCACCGTGGGTGGGAATGTGTTTGGAGTGTTACTTGTACTAATTCATGCAGACAATACACTTTAAAACCTTAAAGAGCTTATGTCGTAATTGCCTATGATTATAATACATAATAGTAGAACCAACTGCAGCATTAGCATAAGCAAGTAAGCCACTTGTGTGCCTAATTATGTAATCATGTGAGTAAGACAAGTTCAACTTCATGACCTTTATAATGATGCTATAAGAAAAGAAAGTAAAATACGGCACGATGAAGGCAAAAATCAGTGCGACAAACATGCTGGTAAATTTATAACGTTGGGCGTTGAATCTTATTACTCTGACATTTTGTCCAGGTTGCACCTTACGAGCGCTACGTAACATTTTCAATATACGAAAAGTGAGAATGGTTAGGACTGTAGCTGGTATGAAGTAGACAAGAACTGTAAAGCTAAAGAAGAAAGACCACTTGAAAAAGTCAGAGTCATCACGCTTACAAGTGTATGTGTACACATTGTTTTCTAGGTCATAATAGAAGAGTTTGTAACATGGGAGAACTAAGAGTGTTATCAACCCACCTAGAGTCCACGCAGATATAACTAAGCGAATACATACTTTACGACTTAGTACCCGCAGAGGATCAGAAAGTAGTATATATCTTTCGATTGCTATAATAAGATAATTATAAATAGTAATGACTGGAAACACAATGTTAATGTATCGTTGAGCTTTACACTCGTTATCGTGCTGGAATTTATCCCAGTACATTTCCCCAACAAACGCAGGAAGACTGATCAGAGAACACAGGACATCAGACAACGCAAGGCTTTGAATGAAAACCTCCGTCGACGTTCTAGTAGTCAGAATATCATTTTGTTGGCTGCTTACTGACAGCCGCTTGCTACCATTAAAATGTAATATCAAGGCGTTGCCTATGAGCCCATAAAGTCCAAAGCCAAGAAACAGAAACAGAATACTGGTCTTTATATCCTGGCGAATAGGACTGAAGACGTACTCTGGTGGGATGGTAGTTTCCATGTCCATCTTGCAGATGCTGTAAGTCGAGTACAATTAAGAACCTGCGTCATTAAATTGTGTAAAGGTGGGTATTTCCGTAGACAGTAATTCCTTCCGGAAAAAGGGTTAAGGACAAAATCGCCCGTGAAGACGGTCAATTCAAGACCGCATAGCTAAATAGCAAGATGGCATCGAAATTGTTTTACTTGGAGTCAGGAGGTAGAGGCGTCTCTGGGCTAACAACGAACCGTTCGGCGGTGTAGGATTTTGTGACGTCACATCCGCTATTAAAAAGTGGTTTAAAAGTAAATGCGCAAAATATCCACATTTCGACTGGAATTTGTTTTAAAATTGATGAGCTTATGCGGAGAAGGCGACCTCCCACGACCTCCCAAATCTGGCGATAGATATAATATCGGGTTTGACTCATGGTTGTGTTTGCCTTTGTTTTGTGCCATTATTGCTCGGGTTTTTCTGTCTAGTTCTTGTAGATCTTCAATCGCCCATTCGCACGACCACATATAATATTGCAGTACTGGGTACGCAAATGTGTTAGTGGCCTTTATTTTTCTTGGTATGGAGAGTGGGGAGGTCCATATAACCGCTAATCGTCTTAGGTATTCAAGACTGGCCTGTTTAAACACCTGTTTATCTAATCATCTAATCTATTATTATTATTATCATCATCATCATCATCATCATCATCATCATCATCATCATCATTATTATTATTATTATTATTATTATTATTATTATTATTATTATTATTATTAGTAGTAGTAGTAGTAGTAGTAGTAGTAGTAGTAGTATTAGTATTATATTTTATTATTAGTATTATTATGTGTACAATGCACGGGTAAAAAGATGGAGCCGGTAGTATACCTTGAAACCGAGCTCAACAAGTTCCTTAGATTTCAAGGACCTTACGAAGAATCATTTAACGATTGTTTTTGAGGTAATGTAGTTGTTAATCACAGAAAACCCAATTGTGAATAGTTTTTAATGTGGCTCGATATAGATTTTTATTGACAATGCTTCCGTTTTTCACTCAATTCATGGAATGAAAAACGGAAGCATAGTCAATAAAAAACTACACCGAGCCACCTTACATGTTGCCTTGTAGGCAATAATAAGGGTGTGTCAATCTATAATTAACCAAATTAACTCTTCTACTGCGCAACGTGGACTGACTGGTACGATCAACAGTTGAGGGTCAAAGTCAACAGCTGTTGTTTAAAGTTTAATCTTCCTGGTCAAAGTTATGAGTCAATGGTGAGACATGGTCGATGGTAAGACATGATGGCTCTGACTTTGACCTCAACTGAACAAACTTCGTTGATAAGTTTTCACTAAAAGGGTCAACAGCTGAGTTCAACAACTACACGCAATTTACTCTACCCAATATCATGAAATATTAGAAGATGCTAATGATATTTTAACATTCCCAAATAAAATTGGCCAAAATTATGAACACGTACATTTCTATGTAACGAGTTGACAAAAGCTGAGACACAGAAAATCTTTTAGAACAAAGCAAAATCTATAAAACCTGCTGTTTTGTGGCAAAACAGTTTAATTTGTCGTTCGATACGAAAAAAACATAATTCTGAAAGGCTATACCTTCGTCTGATGCCATCCCGCGTTCGGGGAAGCAAGAAATAAATAAAAAAAACAGCAAATAGAACAACTATTACACAGAGAAAACGTTACACGATTATTACTTAGACAACTTAATTATGTATTAAAGAAACGGACCTAAAGCTAAATGCATTGTCTAATGTCTCTTTTTGAATTTTTCTTTCAGATATACTGACCCTGCGGTTGCTATGTAGAGCTCATGACGTCACGAAATGGAACAACGTCGAACATGAATCTAGATCGTAAAACAATAGAGACGCCTCCTCCCTCCTGCTTGAAATAAAAGCCGTCCCAATCAAATGGACCAAATGGCTTAGACAGTACATCTGAGTAGAACTAGCTTTAAAAAGTACATCTAGCTTTCGTGAACAAAAGTTATATGAATGCGACGAAAAACCTATGTCATTTACACTACTCAGCATGTGGGTCAGTCCCCAGTTCGATTCCCCACTCTGGCCACTAGCTAGCCGAGACCAAAGTCAAAAGTTTGCTGCAGCTGAATTTTCTGCGATAGCCCCTGTTTTAAAATTGAGCTTCTTAACCATGTTTGTAAATAGCCAACTATTTTGCCTTCTGCCATGCAGTTGGTATTCTTAACCATTTTTGTTTATGATTATTTGAAATATGTATTTAGTTCATGATGCCTAATGGAAGACTAAATTGGTTACTTAAATAAAATAAAAAACAGTCCAAACGACTGGGATTTCTCTGCGCAAAAAGACGCTTTTCCAATGAAATGAATTTCTTAATCGGGTTTTATTCTGAATTGGTTAATTCATTTCTAAAATAAGTTCTGTTATACTATGCTTACCGATAGAGGACTCGGTTGTTGAATATTGTTGCGTCGCTTCGCTTCCTAAATGAAGGAAAAGGAATTATATTTTTCCATGTCTAATAAACAAATCATATTACACTTAAATGGTAACGGTGTTTGCTTACCCAAATCAGCATGAAGTGCATGAAATGAATTGGTTCTAAACTGAGTCTGTCAAGTGTTTTTATGAGCATTGAGCAAATGGCGAGAGAGACTAAAAAAGAAGAAATATCTTCCGGAGAAGGCCTGGTTATTACCAAGTAGAAATCAGAGATGAATCGAATCACCGGAACTTCGCAAATTACAATCCTAACAATCAGGCTTCAATTAAGAGAACTTATTTATGATTGATTCATTATTGCATTCAGTAAAAGGTACAGCCATACAATCTAACTATGTGACAGGTGAAAAATATCTTCACATATATTTTCAAGAATATTAGAGAGATTACAGAGTTTTAGATTGACGTTTTTTTTTCTTTATGACCGCATACCGCGCGGGTTAGAACATGTTAGAAGTTTGCAGTTAGAAATTTGGCGTTTACACTATGGGACCTTTTAGATAGTCACACTTTCATCGCGAAGTAGGGAATTATATTTGAAACAAATATATATAACTAAATAAAATCAAAGCTTCTGATCAGTTACGAAGCCGCCATGCTTGTTTTTCAGGGGTTTTTATATGCAGGCGAGCTAGCCCGGTAAACGGGTTGACTTGACGTTGAAGTAAAAACGTGAATAATGGCATACGTAACGTGGTATTTTTGAGGTTTTCAGTTTGCGGACGTAAAGAAAAAACGTCAATCTAAAACTCTCTATTAGGCATCACGTTCACTGGAAACGGCAGACGGCAGACAGGAACACGTGACCTACAAATTGCGTGCCTGCATGGCGTTGCGCGTTTGGTAATCAAACGAAAGAGCGACTTTTCACGTTTACCGCAAATTCAAAATGACCCACCTTCGCGTTGAAACAGCAACGCCAGACGCGAAAAAAGCAGGTCACGTGATCCTCTCTCTGCAGTTTGTCGTTTGCCGTGTACGTGATGGTTAATCTTTCTAACATCTATCAACTACGTAAACCATTGCATTACTTTTTTTCATCCCACACCATAGAAAATCAACCAATCAGAAATCAGGAAAGCCGTTGTATATTCGGTGGTATTCAACTCTCACTTCCCATGAGACATTGCGGTAATTGGGGGTATTTTTTATGATGTGGGATAAAATAGGGCTATGTTTAGAAACGTGTGTTGTTTGTTTAATTAAGCCTGTCCCTAGGTAGTTAGCGCCTCATCTCACAAACAAAGGCTAATACTTCATTCAACAAGCATTTATTAATCTTGTGACGGTGCGTTATCGGGTGGTATCGCGATTCTCCTATCACTTTGATGTACAGAGAGACGGCGTTATTTTCCGGTAATGCCGTCTCAAAATCAGCGCTCGTGATTGGCCCAAACATTGAAGACTGCATCGAAGTGGCTTTCTTCAAAATCACAAAAACCTACTGAAAATCAATTCAAAAACTGAGCAGCAAATATAAAATCCGCGATAAAATGACCGAAAAGAATGACATGTTTTGATAAAAAATAGCCGCTAAGTTGATTTACAGCTACACACGACTATCGGCGAAAAGTAAACTGAACTGGAATCTGTTAGTCTAAACTACCAGTAGATAAAAATAACTACACAAAAAATCACGAAAAGAAGAAAAAGAAATCATCCTAAGTAAAAAATTCATGTCTGATATAAGTAAAATCGGTAATTTCGTTTTCGTTTTTGGCTTCAATGACTTCAAAGTCACAGTAAAAGTGAATTTTCAGCAAAGCAAACAAATTGTCCTTTATGAAGACAAAAACGGTATTGTTTAAACAAAGATGAAACAAATAACTTTTTAAATAAAATAACACAAAAGCACCCAAATGGCATTTTCAAAAAATCTTATTTGAAAAACGTTTCCGAAAATATGCGAGGAACATTTTACTGAGGTGTTTAGCAGGGACTGAAGGCCTAAACACATACAAAATATGCATTTCCCAACGCATACCTGTCAGGCGACACGTTTCTCTGTAATTATCCTTATTCTCTGCTTTCCTTATGGCTCTTTTAATGGTTCCAATTTAAAACGTGCACTTCAGCGTCAAAAACATTATGTCCATTTTCAATCATTCAAACACGTACTTCTCATTTTCCCGTATTCACTCCGGACAAGTTTTAAAATACTTCGACTTTCAATTCTCATGTTCTAGTTATTCGCTTCAGAACAAGTTGTTAATTTTTTTTCAGTCACACAACATGACAAGAAAACCTAATCAGTGATTAGAAGATTAGACTAGTTTTAAAACAGTTCGACTTTCAAGAGCGAGTAATCAGATGCTTCTCATATTCTAGTGATTCATTTCGAAACAACCTGTCACTCTTCAGTTTCGACTTCAGTTACAAAACAACTTATTTTACAAAAAAAATCTGACTTGAAGATAGAGTTTTACGTAAAGCACTTCGACTTTGAAAGGCGAGTAATCAAACACTTTTCGTGTTCAAGCAATGGTGGATAGTGGTCTGATTAGCCGAAAACTAGTTTTTAAGGTCTTTTAAGCACTTTGACTATAAAAAGCAAGCTAAGTAATCGAAAGCTTTCCCGGTGATCAGCACTTCAGTGAATTATAGCCTAATTATTTGCTTCATTTTAGTGCTCTTTTAAATTTCCTTATAGATGAAAGCAATTCAATTCAAAATATAGTATTTTCAAAATGTATGTGGCATTGGGTTGTGTTCTTGACCTTACGCTTGATAAATTACCAAACAAATAACATTTTAGAAAGAAATAATGCGAAATAATGCGTATAAAGGGGTTATAGATCATATATAGAGGATATTACATGGGCGCGCAGAGATACGAATTTTATCTTCGAGTGTTGATGATATCTCTCACCAGTGAGCGCAGCGAAAGAGTGAGAGATATTCAACACGAGAAGATAAAATTCGTATCTCCAAGTGACCATGTAATGTTCTGTTTATTTTATAAATATCAATGAAATATCCAGGATCAGGGAAGAATTTTAAGGCCATTTGTGATTGGTTGATACAAGGGTAGTCATGGCAACAGGTGATATCTTCACATGTGAAGGATAAAAATGATATCTTCACTGTGTATGAAGTTTTAGAAACAGGAGAAATCCTGGTATTTCATTGATATCTATATAATAAAGTAATTTAGTTCTTTTCTTCCCATTCTTCATATCACATGTCAAGTAAACTGTCATTGTGTTTCAAGCGTAACATTTGCTAGCTCTTTGTATGTTTTGGTTATAAAATTTGAAATTATCAGTACACTGGTAGGTTGTTGATTTTTGTGGGAGAGAGGGAAACTAGAGGACCCACACGTGACGATAAAGGAAAAAAACAACAAACCTAAAAACATTTTTCCAATCACGTTAGTTACGTTTTCATTATTTGTTTTTGAAGTAAAAGAAGTTTGTGGGCTTATATTTCTCTCGGTTTTCAGCACGAGGCTATCCAGTTATTTTAAGAAATGGTGGCACACTTGTGTGGAAAGGTGTGATAACAACACAAACAGAATTAACTCCTTTGTACTACATCATTTACGTTTTCAGGCAACGATACTGACCAAATGTTCTTGCCTTTGATGCACATTGGATAAATCCTTATCCAGCCGAGATAAAATGATGGCATTATCTAATAAATTTGTCCACTGGATAAGGGTCTATCCAGTGCATAGCGCTATTCACCCCGTTCGTGCAACGTTAACCAGGTGTTCAGAAACGTATTATACTTCTTGAAATTAGAATCTTTTTAAAGTAAAATGAGTAGTAATATTTACCATTCTTAATACTTTTCGTTTAAGCGATTAATCAAGAACGGCAATGAACTGATAATGCTTAGATAATTGAATAGAAATACTTATATTTTTAACTTAACATCCAAATCTAGCGTTTTATCAGAACGTGAATAGTAATGATAACATTCTCTATTTGTAAGAAACGAACAATCTCCTCACGGAAAATTTGTTTGGCATAGGATTGGTTGGAGTAGTTACTAAAACCGTAACTAATATGACCTTTTCAAATTTAACCGAATTCAGTGTGGACTTTGCCAAAGGTTAGTTGTGGATGGTCGTAGGTACACCGTGTGCGCATGCGCCAGCATTAATCTCATTGCCATGGAAACAACGTTACTTCCCCGGCAGGCATACTCGAGTTGCTCTGTAGAAGCCAGGTTATCCAATGCATACATACTTTTATCATAGAGATGAGTTTTGGAATTTATATGAACAAAAAACCTCAGTTACTTTCATGATATTGATTAGTTGACTTTATGTTCGATTTTACGCTTGAAACGAAATGAAGTCAAGATTTCTTAATAAAAACTTTTAGCCTTTTATTTATAAATATCAATTTTAGCGTATTATGTCACATATTTGTATTTGGTACTTAAAAGAGAATAATTTGAAGGATTTAAAACCTTGTCTGTTCTGGAATTTTATTGCTCGTGCAGTTAAATGCGTTCATATTTTGAAATATTTTGATATCACCGAGTATGTAGTCAACCACAGGAAGCCCACATCAACTTTTCAGTAGTACTTCAGTTTTGCTCTGCAGAACCAAATATTAATGATTTTTATTTAATCTTAATATTCTAAGCTGTGACCACATTAAAGTGCCTTTTTATGGCAAGTGTTTGTTATGTTCATCCCCATGTCCAGGGCAACTTCTTTTCTAGTGCATCACTAATGGCAGTGAACTGTATACAAATAATTTATACACAACGACACGCAATCAGTATTCAGAGAGGGGCATCTCATTTTATATTAGCCAGGTCATGATATCATGTCTTTAATGAATAAGATGTATAAAAGGAAGTTTGATGTAATAAGTCACTTGATAAGAAACCTTAAGGATTTTTCTTCGGATCGTCCAGTTTTCCCCTCAGTGAAAATGAACTGCAATCTCGTACATAACTGTTAGGACTAATTTCGGCCTTTTAGGATCTTCTCTTATTCGTTGCTCAGGATACTTCCCACCCCTCCCCCTCCCCATACAATGTTGTAATGGTTGTGAATGTACTTGCAAACTGAACAGCCACCATTCGGCTTCAACACTGAGATGGGGAGAGGGGGATTGCATGACAAATTATTTGAAAAACTGAATTCTTCCAGCAATGACATGAAATCATGTTAGAAACTGAAAAAGTCCTAACGGGTTTTGTCCAAGATTGTAGTGAGCTGCGATTTGTGTGCATAGAATATTAGAATGTAGTGGTATTGTGTGAGAGAGTAAAGTGATCCCCAATTTGTGCGCAAGCGCTATAACAAACATAAACAGTTATTAATATCACTTAACTTTGATAGGGGAAGAGCAACTAAAGGATTTTCCATTTCCATCGATCAGTATCTCGATCAGGAGCGGTTGTCTGTTCTCTTTTGGCCCAAATTGTACTAACTCAATTTTTTGATGACAGCTTACAAACCCAACGTGTTGCGTTCACTTCGGCTACCAACCAAGGGCTCCCCTGCTGGTAGCCCGAGTGAACGCAACATTTATTTTATTTTTTTCATTTTACTACAAGTACCAATGTTTTACGAATTTTCAGTAGAACAATTGGCACTAATTATTTCACAAAAGGAAGTAGCCAAAGAATTCTGGTAGTTGTTCGTTATACAGGGTCCCCTATACCCCTTTGCAAAATGAAATCACACAAAACTATTTGGTCCTTTCACGCGTCACGGATAATAAAAAATCTCTTTCACGTTCACAAAAAAATCAAGTTGCTTTCACGTGGACGCAAAAAGATTTTAGACCTTGAATCACGTTTCACGTCAAAATAAATCAGCCATTCACGTTTCACGCAAAAGGTATAGGGGACCCTGGGTATATAACCAGACTAGACGCACTCGTGCGTTCACTCGTGCCCGCGTGAAAGCGAGCTCAATATCGGCTTAAAAAAGATATTTAGATAAGCTGCCGCTAAGAGCGATCGACATGTTGTCGTTAATAAACTTTTTAACAAGACGTAATAATGCAAGTGCATGGCTTATGTTGAACGCGACCATCATGCATTCCGCCAATATCCACGAGTTCACCTAGGCTTAATTACCATAAGTAGATAAAAAGATTACAAAGCATCAAATGTGTCAAAAGCGCCGGCCACAGAGCATCATAATGAGACCGTCCCAAGAGGTGTAAATAACTTGACGTTTGTTAGTACGTGGCGTCGTGTAGTCTGCTTCAAGCATTACCTTCCGGAAATATCTTCCATCATACAAGTGGTAACAAGCGAGGACCTTCCGAGTTTTGACGCGAGCTTTTTCAAGGGTGATCAGCAGTTGGCATCTGGGGTTCAGGGACATAATTTCTAATGGACTGCCTCCTTATAATCGTTACCCCTTTGCCCAAAATGCCTGCGAAGAGGATTTCTCCTTTTCTGTCTGTAACACGTATCAACCCATCGATCCTGGGACTATGGGAGGTTCTGCTCTGTTCCACTCTGCATACCAGGGTTCTCTTGGGATCTTAGGTACGAGTGGTCAAAACTTTCTGAAGCCTCTGTAGGATGTGTTAATGCTAGATATACGAATTTATTCGTTACTATCACAAGCAAGAGGGTATAGTTCAAAATAGTTTATATGAGTGCCATAAGAGAACGGACGATGAAATGAATGGCTGGCTAATCTTTAAATCAACCAATAGCACAATGGTATTACGTAAGGACTCTTGTCTCTGCACAAGTGCGATAACATTTGAGATCTTGAGCAGATTAACAAAATTGATCATTATTTGCTCTTTTGTTTCTATAATAGACTCTCTGTGTTGTTTTTCTTTTGTTTCGTTATTTTTGATGTTTAGAAACACTTAAGTGGCTTTCTCAAATTTTGCACTTAAATGGGTTTGTCCCTTTAAAATGATTCGTTCTAGAAAAGCAGAGAATGCTCAGAAAAACCTAATTGAAACGGGTTTTCAAAATTGTCTGATTTTTACCTATTTATTTTTCTTGTTCAATTTCTGAAGAAATCCTGAAGAAATTTCCTTCCATTAGACAGTTGCTGGATTTTGTAAAAGTTGATCGTAATTGAATTAAAATTTATCTAATTAGGTGTGATGTGTTTTGGATGGTAAACAGACAACAATTCCTGGCATTTCATTCTTGTCCAGGCACTGCAAACATAAAAAGTTGTTACTAAAGAAGGTATTTTGCAGTCTTAACATTTACCTTAATGAGTGGTAATAACCCTGTACTCAGCAAAACTCAATCAATCTAAATATCTACAGCAGAATCAATAATATTGCACAGTTCTGTGAAGTGTATTGATTACGTCTGGTCTCCAACCATTTACTACAATTCTTTAATCTAATAATCTTCTTAGAGAAAATTTGTAATAAGTTTATCGAAGGAAACTATTTCCCCTCTTTTGAAGCACTCAGCATACCCAAGTTAGCTGTATTGCCAAACGTACTAAATTATACACTAAAATTAAACTTTTTAGTAATTATTCTCACTTGTGAAAGCCTTGTCTTGTGAAAAAAGGCCACTTCTTTGTCATGTTTAAGTTATTAAATAAAAAGATTAAAGTCTTCGATATTTTTGCTAGAAATTGTGTACTGCACATTTTGCAACAAGAAAAGAAACAATGAAATGTATTGCAAGTATTTCAAAGTCGTATAGCTGACAACATGGAATGTCAAACAACTGATTTCTTAGTTTTATTATCGACACGTATAATTACTCTATGATAACTGGCAGGCATGATAAACGTAAGACGAAGATTTCATAATTGGAAATCACTGACAAAAACGTCGGTGCATGAATTAAGTAACGATAAACTAAAATCAATTAGAAAGTCACTTAATTGTTTTGGAGAGTTCTCCACTTTGAGAAATTGGGGTACGGTTGCCTTTTGTCCTCTGATGCAAACTATGGAATTAAATTTCGCATTGAAATAAATTAGACGAACTACTACCAAATACTAGTCTGAGAACAAAAAAAATCCTGTACAATCATTAAAGTATTGATCATTCAAGTTTTATAGTGATTGTATGCATGTTTGCACGTACTAACTCAATCACATAAGCAAAAATCTCCGCTCAAAAACATATTATAAATATCAAGTACAGTATACAAAAAATACAGGTTTAGGAATTAAGCGAGCTGCTTTTCGACGAAGAAGAAGGCAATGTTTATGTGGTAATAGCAGGAAAACACGATGTGTGTCTTGTTTTCACACCCTGACACGTTTGTTCAAACAACAGCGTTCTCACAGACGTTCAGGCACCTACTGAGTGTGAAAACTCCAAGATACAAGCCGCACAGAAACCAGACAGCGTTATACATCCATAAACAAGCATTGCAAAGCATTGGGATTCAAACAAATGCCGGGCAGTATAAATTCAATGTTGCTCGGCTAAGAGGCTACTAATGATTCAGAAACAAACTGCATGTACAGCTAAATAAAAATTGTCTCCCGATGTGTCCCAAACACGGATTAAGAGGTAGAGAGATCTACAGTATTTTGACAGTTAAGTCTTGTTAGAGGAATAACCACACTGTAAATCTGCTGGCTTGGAGCCCGTAGGAAGAATCAAGAATCAGAAATCATTACAAAGCTGATCAGACCTATTTAATGAGATTCATTTGAAGCACAAAACGGCCCCCAAATATTTAATAAACATCCTTACAGCAAATAAAATAATCTTTCAATATAATATTGATTCAAATGTCTTGATTTCAGTGAATCTTGATAACATATGATAACAAAACAACGAAGTACAACTAAGAAAAGCTCTCTGGTCAGTGCACTAGCTAGAGGGGGAAGACCTCTGCACGAATGCGAAGAGATAACTGTTATCATTTACAATTTTATGTACATAAAATACCTCTCGTATGTCCACTTATAAATAGTTCTTACGATGTTGAATTCATGTTGTTCATAGCTACAAATCGATTACCATGGATAGGAATTGGTACCACAAGTTTTGGTGTGTTAATCTTCCTGTTGCCATGAGCTGGGTGTCCTACTGAACGAACGCGTTTCCACTTGGCGCGGCGATTTTGGAACCATATTTTCACTTGGACTTCGGACAACTTTAAGTTCGTAGCAATATGCGATCTCTCTTCAAGAGACACGTATTTCTTGTTATAAAATTCTCGCTCTAATTCCAGTAGCTGTTGACTTGTGAAAGCTGTTCGCTTACGGCGTTGTTTCGAAGCGTCGCTGCCATCTTCGTCTCCTTCTTCACTTCCTGAGAGACAGACATCGTTTTCTTTAGCGCCTGTTCAAGAAATCGAAACAAAATTTATACGATGAACTGGTATTTGCTGGTCATGAACGCAGAGATGTTCCAAAAACACACATATCGCAGACCTTGACGACAAACTGATATTTAAGCAGGCAAATAGATAAACTGTGCAGAGCTGACAAGAAGTGATTTATGAGTGTAGATCATTGGCTGAGCATCGCGCAACAAAATATGGCGACGGTTATAAACACCGTGTTATCAAACAGAACGACTAGTTTCTCTGAGACTAAACATTATCTACTCTAAACAACCCCACTTTTCTATTACAGAAACAATAAAATGAGAGTCCCTTCTTTTTCCCCTAAAGAGTGATAAACACAAGGTAAAATTACTCACTCAAATTTGAGTCATCTGAGTTTTCTTCATGGACGGACGTTTGTTGATTCTCCAATTGATCTTCTCTGGTAGTTTTGTCCTTTTCATTTTGAGCTTTGTCTTGCTGCAAGTCCCTGGTAGGGTCCAAGCAATTATCAGTACTACCGCAGTTTGTGCGTATTTGTTCAGTTTGTTCTGTGACTTGTGCCGGTACACGAGTGTTGGATTGAATAAGTGGCCTAGTCAAGTGCCCTTCTCTAGGAGGGTCCTTTCGCGATATGATCGATTCAATAGAAAAAGATATTCTGTTGTTTTGCATTTCTAGAGTTGGCATAGCACTGCTCTAGAGGACAATGCGCTATGATTGGAAGTGCTTTAGAATTCGCCGTATCTTATCGGATTACGAGGCTTTTGCCACAGACGTCGCTAATTAGAAGGGTTGTGCTGACCTACGTCAATACCTACAACGCTGATTGGTTGAAGGGCTTGTTACTGACATTTTTGCCGAACAAGATTGATGGTGTAACACCAGAAGGTCTTCTTTGCTTGGCTGTGATTGGTCCATTGTTTCTAACATGGCTTTTGGCTCCACCAGTCCAATCAAGGCCTATAAATCATTCACAAGAAGTGCAATTTTAGACCTGCCAAGAGTTCAAGTCTGCTTGATCGTTTGATCGATTGGGAGGGCTTCTTCGTTGATTTACGCCAATCACAGTTCAGTTTTAGTCATGCCTTTAATCTACTCTAATGTAATCCATACAGATGGTTGTTCAATTTGTAATCGTGTGTTGTGTACTGGATAAACAAATCAAACAAAACCTACTTAGAGTAAGAGAAAAAGCTTCTTCAAATCCGCACCTTGGTAATAAATGTTCTCCTGAAATGGCTCTTCAATTCAAAATCTTCCACTTCCGTCGCTCTCCCGAGTTGTAATTGAACAGTGATCCTCTTACAGGACACTCCGATTGTTCTCCTCCTTGAGTAAGAAGTTTTAAACTAATTGCCTGATTAAGAACTGAATTTGTATTTGAAAAGAAAAATCCAACCAATCCAACCCGCGTACAGAATCAGTTATGGTGTCACATCGGGCCGGTCTAAAAACAGTAAAATCTGTAAATCTTCTCCTTGACGCCAACTGATGTCTGGAGTTTGTAAACTTTATAGAATGACAATCCTGAGAATTTATAAACTGGCGCATTTTACGTCCCTCGTAGAGTGCGATTTTGACGGCACCAAGGGGTATTGGTAACTGCTCATGAATGCAGCTCGGTATGGCTGCACTCAAGGCTGATAAACAGGGTTTTGCAATTAAAACGTACTGGACTTCATGCAAGGACGTGCATTTTTTTGAACCATTTATTCAATTAATTCATTAATGTAATCAAAGCTTTTAATCGAAGAGTCAGCAAACGTGTGAAAAGTAACTCCTGTTCGGCGCCTGGGTGTCTCCGTCAAGCTATTCTCTAATAACAATCAGATTAAAGGAGTTATTTAGTCAAGTCCAATTAATCGATAGAAGCCATTTGTAGGTAGCCTTGTTGTGTACATCGCTTAATCCGTTAAGCGCGGTTGTTTGCTAAAGCTAAACATCATGTACTTGGCATCTCTACTGTTATGCAGATCAATTTTTGGACGTCTCAACTAGCCGGTACAGCCACATGAGTTCCTAGCTGTTGCTAAACCTGCTAAGAGGCCAGGGGCCCGTTATTTCACCCTTCCCTTCCCTTCCCTTCCCTTCCCTTACTACCCCGTGACGTTTTGGTTACCTTGTTAGAACTTACAACAAAATAGACTCAGTTCTTCTTCACTAAACTTTCATTCCCTAAGGAAACACATTCTTTATTTGCAGTAAATAGAGTTTCTGTAACATAACTATAACTTAGAGTAGTAGTCTCAGTTCGTAATGGACATTGCGATATTTTAATTCAAATATATTCTCTCCCATGAACTGACGTGTGCCACTGGTCCTTCACTTCTCTTGTGCGAGATTTACGAACCCCGTCAGTCTTCCTGCATCTAGCTCAGTAGCCGGCTATCTAGTAACCACATTACAGTATCAGTTATAACTGTCAGAAATCAGTTTCGAAAGTACAATGCGAGTATACGAGAGGCACATGGAGGAATTTCTGGGCAGAGCGGAGTACAGAGAGGGTGCGGGCCCCTTCGCTTTAGCAAGAGAAGATTTCCTCTTGGCTTTAGTCAGTCAACGAGACGATAAACCTCTCAGTGGAACCAGGGTACTTCTTAAGGCGATTTATTCTTCTTGATACTTCTCAGTATCCAAAGGATTATCTTTGATCTACCCCTGCTGGGATCTCTGATACCAGCCTAGTCCCCAGGCTTTCCCGTCTCTCGTTTCTAAACGTGACGTCACAGTGACCTCAACGGGAATTCGCGCTCGCGAAAAGGCGCCTGGGAACTAGGCTGCTCTGATACCAATTGGGTAAAGCGCTTGGGGTAGGCTCCCGTCCACTTCAAGGCGTGCCGGTATTTCACTGTTGTTAATGTTGTTGTTGGAAGGATCGTTCCTTCATTGTTGCCCTGGAACAGCTGAATATTCAATCCTTGGCTTTTGAATTCACTAAATACAAGTTTGGTGAGAAACCAAACCAAAGTTTTTATTATGGAATACGACCGATTTAACTTAAGATTACAAACTATATAGTAAACTATATATACGTTAAAACAATAATAGCAATAAATAATTTACAGTGGGATACAATTATTTTAAAAACTAAAATTGTAATTGAACTTTAGTTCATACATTAATAAATCATAAATTAACACTGAGTGGTAAGCAAAGACGAAAGCAACAATTGCCCAGGGCAATATTCTTGGGGAATTATCGCAGGGACTTATTGCCTCCTTCTTCAGCTATTTCCTTCACTATCTACAACTTAGAGTATTGAGAGGACTTTAAGTTATGGAAGAATTCTGCCAGCTTGTTACAGTCATTTTCAAAACGTTGATCTGTGCAGCATTGGGCAAAAAATACTGATTGAAGAAATGCCCTGGGTGACCAAAACAATGATGGGATTATTTGAACATGCGCCAAAGTGACTCCCAACATTGCTATATCAGTGAAAATACTAAAGTGAAGTATGACGATAATGTTAGCCTGCCTACAGGCTCTCAAGGGGGAGAGGCTAATAATATGTATGTACCTGTTTCAAAAAGGTTGTCAGATGATAAGCAATACCCGATAAGACACAAAGGCAGGGTCGTGACATGGTACGTTTTTTCGCTCGTGATCCCGTTTTTTGGTCGAAAATTTTGATCCCTGATCCCAAAAGTTCTCTTATTTTGATCCCTGATCCCAGTTGTGAAAATTTTGATCCCTGAATCCTGTTGATTTGACTACTGATACCGATCCCACGTTTGTGACCCCGATCCCATGGCTTGAGATCCCGATCCCAAGCCTGTGATCCCTGATCCCACGTACCATGTCACGACCCTGACAAAGGAGTTATGGGCATACAAATAAACACAAACAATCGATGTCTTTAAAATGCTTTTGCTGACTGCAAATAACACTGGATATCTCAATACCAACCTCGTATTATTGGTTGAGAATAATACTAAGAAACAAAAGTCATTTCAGCTATTCTTGGGTCTTGGAACGACCTTGGCTATCGCTTATCGCGTACTGACTATTACCTATGGCCTATTCCCTATGGCTCTGACAACCCTTTTTGAAATAGGTATACACACATGTACTCTACAGTTTCACAGATAACGTTTTGATAATGACTTTACTACACTCAACGTTCGGCATAAATCTTATATGTGAATAATTGAAATGCTACTTCAAGGGAGGTATTGGCCAATCAAATTTCTCGTTACAAACAGACCAACCTAGCCTCCTCCGCATTCAACTCTTTTGGGTTTCCTTTGGAATAACAACGAACGAGAAAGACTCCAGTCTTTCCCCACCAGAAAAAAAAAAGGAATCCCAGCAGTTGGCTGCGGAGGAGACTAAAGGCGGTGTTACACGAGACGATTTTTAACGACGATTTTCCGCGCAACGTTGCAACAACTTGCAATATTTTGCGTTGCGAGTTTCTGACTTAGATTCAAAAACTCGCAACGCGTTCTTGAAGCGAGAATTGCAAGGAAAATCGTTGCAAGTGTCATGCTACACGAGAAAGATTTTTAACGCAACGCCGTTGCGCTGAAAATCGTCGTTAAAAATCGTCTCGTGTAACACCGCCTTAAGACCAACCGAAATTCGTCTTTTTTCAGCCAATGCCGGAGTTAGCGTCGCGCTTGACGCGTGAGTTCGATTATTTATAATCTTGAAAAAGACTACAATTTGTCGTGAACTTTCATGACAAAAATGGCTGTCGAGGCTAATACATATTTCACCCGTATTGCTAGTCAGATAATCTGTACTAATACAAAAAATACCTATTTCCTATCATGGAGATTACTTCGCTACCATAATTGTCAATTATTGACAGACAATTGTGCGGCTGTACTCTACATCTTGTATTAAGGCTAAAAAAGACTAAAAAAGACTAAAATCTTTACAAAATTACTCAAATTAGTCTGTGTAGAATAAACATTTTTACAGTTCCCAAACGGCTTCATCACATCGAGGTTAATGTTCACTGAGCGGTGAACATTTTTTAATTTTAAATCAGTGTTGTCAGGGTTATAACAACCTCAGGTTTGAGAAAAAAACCTGTGGACATCGGAAGTGATTGCTTTGTTCATTCACACTTCCCTGGTTTACTCGCGCGCATTTTTTGTCTTTTCACGAGCTATTATCAAAACTCTAAAGAATATATTACGCGCTGACGAATACGAGTGTTTGATCTAGCTTCTGAAATTCATGGATAATTATTGGATAAATTCAAAGCAAAAGTTGGTTAATTTATGCAAGTGTTTGATCAGTTTATCAAGACACTTTCACTTTCACGATTTTTCTTTGTTTTATACTCATTAATTATTCATGAATTTGAGAAATAACTGTAAAATGGTCTATTGTCTATATTTCGGAATTATGAAAATTTATCTCAAATTGAAGCAATTACTATTCTTTAGTACAATAGAGTAATTTTCATTTGACCGTGAAAGAAAAATGACTATTTAGCGTGTAGTAGTTGATAAGAAACAAAAGAAAACAATGGCTTTAGAGTCTACTACCAACTATTAGTTTGTCTATTCCTTCATGGTCAAATGAAAACCACTCTATGAGATTGTTATAAATTAGGAAGAATACGTTTGGGTTTAGAAAATCTTTTGTTTTTAAAACTCTTCTCTTAGCCCGAGAAAATAGTGTCAATAGCGATACTTCGTGTGACGTAGAGTGATTTTCATCGGACTGTGAAACAATTACTAAATAGTCAGTGTTTAATAGTGTCTAATAGTTGTATTGCGACAAAAGAAAACAATGGGTGCAGAGTCTATTAGTAACTATTTCACAGTCCGGTGAAAATCACTCTAGCCTTAATTATTCATGTGCCAACCAGAGAGCGATTGGCTATTTTTCTAAAGCAACTTGTGAAAAGTTATTGTGACAATGGTTGGATATTAGCATTACAGTTTGTTTGTTAATAAAAACGAAGTACACTATAAAAACAACCAAATTTAATTTTATCCAAAAAATGTAACTGTCAAGACTATTTTCTTGCTGAAAAACTCAGTCACCCTCGAAGAGGAGTTCCGTTATGTTTTGGATAAAATACCGACTTCCCCAAACTATGCTGACTTATGAATTGGCTGGGGTTTAGCTATGTATCATGTTACGAGTATCGTTAAAAACATCACCTTCTACTTGCCCGAAATCCTCTTCCTCTTCCTCAAGTTTGCTCATGGGTTTGTTCCTTGTAAAACTGCTGTAATACTTGTACTTGAGATCACGATGTTTGTAAAAGAAATAACTTGCGACGATGATCAAGGCGATGATAATGACCACCCCTACCCCTATCAGTACTTTATTGACAGTAAACATCACTGACCCCGTACTCGCAGCCTTTGAACCACCGTTTTTGTCCTTGGAACAATTGGTAAAATTCACGCCAGCTTTCATGCCATCCACCGTTCCCCAGCAGGGTACCCTGCGTGTGACTGTCACTCTAGCCGTACCATTGACACATGGGTGGGTAACCTTCTCTAAGTCTCCTGGACGACACTTTGGGCATGCGTAGAGAGATTTCCATTTGAAGTAATACGTGCACGGGGCTCTGAAGATGTGTGTGTAATTGTTTTCGGGTCCTGGGTTACCAATACCGGCATCGACATCACAAGTAAGATCAATGGTTGTGTTGTATCTCTTTTCTGGTGAAAACAAAAACAGTCGAGGTTTGAAGAATGAATGAATCTTTCGGGTGCAAACGTCTTTCGTTCAATTCACTCTCTCGGAAATTATTGCAATTGAGGAATAGTTTGATTAACAATAGAGAGATTACATAGCAGCCATGATGATTGGGTAAAACACTTGAAGTTGTTGTTGTTGTTTTGTTTTTTGTTTGTTTTTGTTTTGTTGTTGTTGTTGTTTTTTGTTTTTTAATGTGATGATGATGATGATTTCATTTCTCTTTGAGAGAAAAGTTCCATCATTTTGACGACAAACATGTCTGCCATGAAATCTCTGTATAACTAATATTGCAACTTAAAGGTGATTCCTTTGTTTTGCACCACGCACGTCTACTGCGCATAGTTCAAAAAGCACAAAATTGCGACTTTGCGATCATTTTCATTCAAGTTATGATTGAAAACGCTACAAAACTGAGCTAAAAACTTGAACTAAATCCACGAGACATTTACAGAACCGTCCCCGAATTATTTAAAATGGCGTTCAAATACAATAGCTGGGATTCGATAAAATATGGACAAACAACGTAGCAAGGAGGAGGCAGTATGTTCGAGTGGTCAGAGAACCAGTCGTACAACCTGGAGGTCCCGAGTTCTAGTCCCCGCTCTGGCCACTAGCTAAGGCTGAATTTGCTCCGGGAAACCCCTAGTTCAAATTCAGCTTCTCGACAATGCTTGTACATAGCCAACTGGTTTACCTCCTAGCCAACTGGGATTCTTCGTAGCCATTTGTTTATTTTATTTGTACTATTTATTTATGTACTAAGCCTTGTAAAGCGCTATGAGCAAGGAGTGGTATGGCCCAATATAAATAAAGTGATTGATTGATTTTTCGCTGGTAATAGTCATCAGAGGGTATTTAAAGCTAGTTCAAGCAACGCGGAATAGAAAGAAGACGAAACAAGTGCGTAAGGTTATTGGGACCTCTCGCTTGGGATGCTGCACACTAACAAACGAGCCACTTGCTCCTAAAAACGTAGCAGCGAACAAGAAGGGTTCAGAATGTTAATTGACTTACTGCCAAAACAGATATCTCCGTGAAGAAGTTGCACCATAACTCCACTGCCAACGACCTTCTTTGGCTTGAAACCAATCACACGGCCAATGCTCGTATCTCGACGACTCCACCAACTTATACGACAAGCCATGACAGGAAGGCTCTGCCTTTCACCAAAAGGTGAAGTCCGTAACGTACAAGACGTGTTCTCGTGTTTAACGGTACAAAGGTTAACAAAAAATCTTGCTCTGTAAGGAGCAATGGACAGCCCCTTTGCGCCAATCTCGGATCTCTTAGTGTTGAGTCTTGCGAAATCTGGTCTACGGGCGATTTGTGGTTGGTAATGCAAGATCTCAAACATGGGGCCATCCACTCTTGAGAGTTGAGAGAAATCGTAATCCACGTTTTTCGCCGGTGAAAACTTGCAGTCGTTGTTGGTGCAACCATCACGGGTGGATAGGCTTTTGGTAGTGGCGCCACATTGAAGGCACTCCCCACTACCCGGCTGAAAAGAAAAGACATCAAGGAGATTTCAGTACTGTAATGTGTAATGTGGGCCTGTTTTTCGAGGCTGACAAAAGCAAAACATTGCAAGTTGCTGGTGAAATGTCAGACGCGCGCAACTCTCTTCGCAACTCGCAACGTAACTCTTTCTTTAAAAAAACTCTTTCTTTTTGCAAAAGGAGGAAGTCGTACGTAGGAGTAGGAACTGAAAAAATTGCTGCAACGAATGTAGTAGCAGGTGTCATTGTGATTTTGCGATGCATTGTATGTTACACGCTGCAAGTTTCCCAGCACCATTGTGGGACTGGTTGCACTGCGTGATAGGGTCTTTAGAAAATACGATAAAGTACTTACAGTGTCGGCAAATGTCCCCTCTTTACATGGAATACACTTATCAGAGCCTTTTGGACTAGAATATCCTTTAGGGCAAATACTGCAGTCTGTATTACCCTTAACGCTACGGTATCCCGGCTTACAAGGTGAGCAAGTACGCGCCGAACCACCATCGACTCCAACGATACTAATGTTATAGACTCTTGCTTCAAATGCAGCAGAAACTGACTTCAATTCATCTCCTTGGTTGAAGACCCACCTAAACACAGACATAAAGTATGACCTAGTTAACTTCGAGTTTCAGTCTTTTTTTATGTCTTTCTTCCTTTTATACAATAGAAAAGTATGGTTGGTATACTACGCGCGCTCTGATTGGTCGAGAACCGTGCGTGATTACAAAGGCATAGATGACGTCATTGAATCTTACGCGCGCTCTAATTGGTTGAAATGTTTCGATGACTTATTCCTTCTCACTAAACTGTGATACGTATACATGACAGTTTCACAGATATCGCGCTCAAATGAAACCGATAAAAGTTGCACGGTCCCTGGGTACACAGGGCGTCTACGACGAATAAGTCAACAGAGGTTAGTAGAGATTCGTCCTTCCCTCCTCTCCAACTTTTTTCTCCATCACCCCTCACGCCAAGGGACTCTGTACTTTTGAACTTTACTTTATAAAGAGTGCAGCTGTTGGCAAATTCCCCATACCTGAATTGATAAGAACCTTTCTCGAGAGGCATGTTGTGAGTCATGATTCTTCCATCTCTAGATCTTTCATGCCTGTAGTGATATTTTCCCTTTGGTTTGGTACAGTTGACTTGATCAGCAATACTATCGTTAGCCCATATTTCAAACACTAAGTTGCAATATTCCATGTCAGCTAAGTGGTTCCCCGATACGGTGGTAGCTTTTGAAATGTTGCACAAAATCGAGCATTTGAACTCGATGTAAGCGATATTGGACACTACGGAGTATTTTCCTGACTGGATGTATGAGTTAACATCACCTACGACACGATTTGTACGAACGTGGTCTCCACTGGAATACCAGCCAACCTACAATAAGGCAAGAGTTTAGAACTTGTGATGTCCAAGAATTGCTACACAACCATCGTAACTTGTACAATACAACGCAAAAATGCTCGGGAACACTTCCAGCAGGGTGGGAGTGACAAGCCATGTTGATGCTTGGATGGGAGGTGAGGGGTGGTAATAGCAAGTGTATTGATAATAATAATAATAAAAATAATAATAATAATAATAATAAATTTATTTATATAGCGCTTTTTAACTTGGCTCAAAAGCGCTTTACAATCGATTAAAACTATAAACTTAATATAAAACAATCAAAAAATACGGTAACTAACCTTGTGATTAGTCATTTAAATATGTTATACGCCGAATCGAAATATGGCGGCAAATTTGAATAACTGTTGTTTTATACTGACTAGCCTCTCATTCATGTGAAAACGCTTTTGTGTTTCCACGTGAACACGAGGCAAGTCAGTCCAGAGCAATAGTTATTCATATTTGCCGACATATTTCGATTCGGTCGAATATAATTAACATAAGCAAGTCACAAGTCTAGTTTAACATATAAACTAGACTTGTGACTAGTCTCTTAAGCATATATGATGCAACGATGGGAGGGGAAGACGTGGTAGCGACACGTTTGTCAGCACAGGGGTGGGGATGGGACAAAGGGGCATCAACACATTCATGACGAGACCTTCGCCACTATCTCACCTATGGCCCGATAAGAAAGCCAAAAAAGAAAACTTACCTTGTTGCTACAATCTCCAGCACAATTAGCTGTAAATCCCTTTGGTAGTTTTCCCTTGGTCCAAGTAAAAAAGTGCTTGCCCATTAGAGCTACATGACCCCTAGGACACTCATTACATTTCAGTCCATCTAATGAGTAACTGCCCTTAGCACATGGTTCACAAATTGCTGCAGGTGGATTTTTATTAGACAACTGTAGACCAGGCTGACAGTTGCAGGGAACCTTCTTGCGTGGTGGAACACCTGAAGTTGGCTGTACGCAAAGTGTGTAGTCCTTGTTGTCAACTGCAAATTACCAGAGAGGAATATAAAAACTTCTTTTAATTAAAAACCTGGCTGTTTGTTAGAGTGGGTTTTATAATAATAATAAATAAATATTTTTATAGTGCCATTTCCGGCGGCTCAATGGCGCTTTACAATACTACAACTTTAATTCTAATCCTATAAAATGGTATCATTTTATCATTAATGGATCAGTCTCAAGTTAAGCATTTCTCAATGAACAGCCTTATTTTATGTAAGATTTTCCCTGCAAGTTACTAAAATTCTAAAGAATACTGTATTTATACACACAATTGAAGCTAAAACTGAGTAAAAGGGATTCATAAGGGGCTTATTCCAAATAATGTGATTATCATTTCAACAAACAACAACTTACTCTTAACAGAGGAATATGTTGGTGTAAGATATCTCATAAAGACAACATCTTCTTTTTTACAAGTGCTAAGAGGATCTGGTGCCATAACCAGGTCACCCTTAGAACAGTTCATCATTGGAATACAGTAAGCAGAGCCAAGCATGGAGTAAAAGTCTTTCTGACAAGGATCACATTTTTGCTGCCCTACAATAATGGAGCATTAAAGAACGATAGTTAGACATTGTTTACGCATATAAACAAAAGCAGCCAGGATAATAAAAAAAAATTTTTTTACACGTGGCTGGTTGCACACCCTACCAGAGATAAGATCCGCCTCACTCAGTTAAGACTCTAACCCATGACCCCTGGAATACCAACCGAGCTCTGATACTCTTCCAACACACCTTTTCTAAATTTGCTTCATTGCACACAAACAATGATTTCTAGTCAAGGTTGGACTTGATGAATACAATACATGTATGAAAGCTGGTTAAGTGGTTAAGCCACTCGCCTCTCACCACTGTGGTCCGGGTTTGAGTCCCAGCTCAGACGCTGGATCATATGTGAGTTTAAGTTTGTTTGATGTGTTGTTCTCTACCATGCCACAACGGGTTTTTTTCCAGGTTCTCCAGTTTTTCCTCCCTCAGCAAAAATCAACATGTGAGTTTTGTATGCAGAGTATATCGAATGTAGGGGTAGCGAGTGTGCGCATGAGTCTCGGAGATATTAGCAGAAATGCTACTCAGAAAATCCGAGGATAAATAGAAAATATTTCTTTCTTTCTTTATTTTTCAAGTCCAACCTCGTTTTGAAGTGCAACTTGGGAAAAGTCTACTGAGCTATCAAGTCAGCTGGAGTGATCATGGGTACTGGTGCAGTATACTGGGTAAAAGCACTGAGGTGTAAACTAGATAAATCAAAGCCACTCTTTTAAAAGGGGAACTAGTATGTAATTCAAGTCAAAAACTTAAAATAAAAGACAAGCACTCCAAACTCCTTTAGTTGTGATGTTTACTGGCTCAATTTACGTACTAGTCCCCCTTAACAAAGATTAGTATGTCACTTTGCTGTTAAAGAAAGAGGCTTGGATGTTAAAAAAATTCTTCCTCACCTCGTTTTGATTGAAAGGAGAAATAATTACACTTTTTGCACTCAGAGGCTCCAGACTTTGTACTGTAGGTACCTGGAGGGCAGGGCTTACACATGGTCTGTGGTTCTGTTGTTCCAACCTGAGAGATAGTAAAGCAAAGCAACTGGACATGAAACCTTGCAAACTTTAAATATCAAGGACATCTCTATCACATATCACAAATATTCAACCCCATTACCCGGTATTAGGGTTCTTAAGCTGGCAGATTATCTCAAGTGCTAAAGTTATGGGTAGCCAAAGTTGTTGTGTTTTTGTTTTTTTCTACAGAAACATTCAGCGGTGGGCAACAGCTTGCCCTATGTACAACATTTCTATAGAAAAAAAGCCAGCTTCAGCTGCCCATACACGGTGGGCATAAATGACCTCAAAAATGCGCAAGGAAAATGTGACACATTTTAGAGATTGTAAATAATTTCAAAAATCTTTGACATAATGAAATGAAATTTTCAGAGTGTTACCAGTAGATATGATATTTTATTTTGATGCAGTTGGAGTCGAGGTTGATGTCATAGTGACGTCATATTAAAATGTTACATTTCTAGCCAAAATTTATTTTTAAGGCGAGGTAATAACAAAGCACTGAATTTTGTTTGTGTTGTCATTCTCTCTAATTTGGCGCAATTTTTTTTCATCTGTGATTATTGGAACAATAGTTATAACGAAATTACTGTTTTGATGACGTAATTTTTGATGACGTCATTGAGAAAGTAAAAAAAATATATTCTAGTCGATAGATGGGGCCAAGTTAGCTCCAAAATTTTTAGTAATGTTTTATTAGGATATCTACTGTTTAAGACGAAGAATTTTTCTCGTTATTAACTTTATTAGAGATATTTTAAGATATCTGTGACGTCATTATGACATTTACGGTTTTTACAATAATTATTATCAACTATTTATCATTAAAAAATTAAAATTCTAAAAACATATGATTTTAGGCCACTAATAATTCTTTCATTATGCAATGTATGACAACGAAACATTTTAAAGCAAAAAAGTAGTTTGAAAAAGTTTATTTTTTCGAATGATTTTGTATGAAATTTTTCCCGCCAATTTTTCGCAGGAAAAATATGAAACTAAAAAATTCATAACTCCACTTCCACTCATCCAATTTGAAAACGGTTTTCAGTTTTGGGATCGTTACTTTAAGAGGAACAATATAATGCAGCTTTGGTAAAAATCTGAAAATTTTGATTAAATTTAAAGTTGCACATTTTTGGGGTGATTTATGCCCACCATGATAACTTTGGCTTCAAAATTTTAAGCTTTGCTAACTTTGGTGTACATGTGCTCTTTTCAAACATTATATTTTTGTTTTTGCCAGATTAAAATTTAGAATATCACAATGATGTCACATAGGTGTACTAAATCCCCATTAAATGCTGATCAAATCACTGTTTTTATCATTAACCTCCATTTAAAAAGCCCAAAATTACAGTAGCCACCCAGTAATTTAATTGACATACAGTTAGTTTTTCACCAAAAAATTGCTTTATGCAACAATCTCACTAATCAATTGTTTAATCATTTTATTGGGACCAAAATGCAATCTGTGCTGAGCTACATTCAGTGCGGCAATGATTATAACCAAGAGATGGAATGAATATGGCTATGTGCACAAACACATTGCCCAGTTTAATGAATAAAAAAAAAAAACTTAAAGAGTAATATACAAAATCCTTCTTGCCAAAGCAAAGGTGAGGGCTTTAAAAAATGCTGATGTGCAATATAAGAAGGCTGTTGATATGGGAAGGGGGTGGGTGAAAATCATATATGTATACGTAAATAACATACCAAGGTTATAGACTGGATAAATGCTTTGTCAGCAAGACCTCTTGCAGGGAAACTGTAGCAGTTCTTGCGATAAGCCCATTTTAGTTGATGATACCCCTATAAAATAAATGCTTCAATTACCCATTTTATAGCATGTTTGCACAATGAGCTTTTATCAGGTATTTTTAAATTCGTAAAACAGAAAAAGAATTACCACAGCTGCAAAGAGCATGTAATTAAAATTAGCAAGACAGTGAAGTTTAAAGGAATTAAATCCAAAACTCGCGCAAATACAAATTTTTGAAAAGTGTGAACTTGTAAGAAAACCGGCGAATATTTTCATACCAAATTTCAATTTCAGAAAATTCATATCTTCATGAGTTGAAAGTTACAGTGTACTTCATTCAAACTTCACAGTTTTACTTATTTTGACATGCTCTTTAATTCCAGCTATGGTAATTATATTTCTTTACTGTGACTTTTGGAATTACATGATAAAAGCTGATTAACTGTATTACAACAAATCATTCCAAATCAAAGGTACCGTCTTGAGCATAATTATCATGCATACATGTATTTGATGGCCGGGGTGCCCACAGAAATGCCCAAAGTGATTTTTCTCTGATTTTTTTGTTTTCTTAAAAAGTCATGAAGGATATCAGTGAGCTCCCCCAATGTTCCTAAGCATAAAAATTCCAAAAGTCACTTAATTAGGTCATTCACACACATGCCCCTTCAATAATTATTACTGTAACTTATATTGTTATAATTGTACTTACATTTGTGACATTAAATCTGACTGTTTTCCACACAAACTGATTTCCAACAAAATTCATGACTTGTTTATTGTCCACAAAAAATGCCAATCCATCACATCCAATGTAGTTGCTATGGCATTTACGACCTTCCACTCTAAAGGTGAAGTTGACATAATTGTTAGGGCCAACAAACTGTTTTCTCATCATCAAGATTGAGCTCATGCATCTTGTCTGTGCATTATCACCTGACTCCAAGCTATCATTGAAATCTAAAATGAAGTAATTTAAATCATCATTTATTAGAAACAAATAAATAAATGTGACTAGATATTCATTTATTGTGAGGTATGCTTAGGTCATGATGGCTTTAGCCTTATTCCAGACCAGACACATCAGGTTACATTTATTAGTCCCAAGGTATAAAAGGAAATGGCAAGCATACTTTAGCCAATTTTGAAATGCCTCCAATGACTCAACTTACGTAAAAAAAGTGCATAAAAAGTCACTTAGGCCATTGGCATGGGTGCCCCTTCAATCAGTTTCATCACATCCTATTGTTGGCAATATCCATAACGTATGGTGTGGTAAGGCAGGCAACAAAATCATGCAATTTTAAATCACTGCAAGATTGCTGCATTGCACTTGCAGAGCAAACGCTGCTCATTTTACCATTCACAAAAGCCTTCTTTACTTTTTACAACAAAGCAAATTGTGGTGTATACTGAGTGGTAATATGAGCAACAGTTGTTCTGCAACTTGCTGTTCAGCAATGTTGTTGTTTGCCCTGTTTACTGCACCTACAGCCCAGTTTCTATGAGCAATGGAAAAAGAAGCAGAAGCATAAGATGGTCTTCCATCAGACTGTGTGAAAAGTCAGAAAAATGGAAGTGTAAGCAGAACTTAAGAATGGTTCCATTTTTTTATGCTCTGTTTCAATCTGCTTCTGTCACTTAGGTACATGTAGGACTTCACAAATCAGTAATGGAGAGTCTGACAAAATGTTGTACACATAAAACCAGACCTAAAAAGATTACTTCATCTTCATGTACACTTACAGCTTGCTTTCCAGTGTTCACAAGGCTTGACGTAGCTACGGTAGATTTCACAAAAAGTGTTGATGCCTGTTTCGGGTGAAGGTTTGGTGCCATTCTCTATCCAACTCCCCCAGTCACTAATATCTTCACCTCCAGCACTGAAGTTCCCTGGGCCACAAAGTTTACATGACGGTATGTCATCGTCTGAAAGTCCTTTGCCTGGAGGGCAGGTACATGGGATTGGGTATGGTGCTTTTATCAATTTGGGATTAGTGAGATTACTATGGAATTACCAAAGATAAATGGAATACAGTATTATTGAAGGTATCAATTTACATTATAAGATAGCTATGATCTAAGGTGCGCTCTGATTGGTTGAATAGCATGTACCAAATATCCCTTGGGTGCATGCTCATGCATGTTGAAGTAACTGAAGACAAAATATAGCTCTTTTCTCTCAATTTTATCAACATTTCTGTACTAATCAAAAACACATACAATTTTTTATAGTTTTAACAAAAAGGGAAAACAACAAAGTGATAAATATTTTAGGTGCTCTTTTAAATCAGAAACTCATAAGGGGATTAATTGAAACGTGTAGCATGAGTCCCATGCTCCAGAATATTCAAATTATGCAAATGAGGCACTTTTTGACCATATTTGGAAAATGAAATCTTGGCCTAAAGGATATTTTGTAGCATTAATTTGTAATTTTTCGGTCATTATTAAAGTATATTTTGCATTTTTTATGACTTTGGACATCCTAAAGTGCAACTTCGTAATATGAAAAGAAAGTTTACAATCAGCTCCAAATGTGGAGTTCAGTCAAGGTAAACATTAAGTTGATTTACAAAGCATTTTATCGCTCTTTCAGCTACTTTACACCACATTCTGAACAAATAAATAAACAACGAATTTAGTATTCTCCCTAAGTGCTTTTATTTATTTGAATTTTTTGAAATAATGACTGTCTGTTTACAAGTATAAAATCTCTGTAAAATTACTTCTCATTCGAGGTTACATAGGGAAATGCTCCGCCATTTTTGAAGGATGATATCCTTACCGAATATGGTCATAAAACGCCTGTTTTAAACTTTGTCCAACATCGTCAAACAAGGTGTTCAAACGACCTAACATTAATGAATAGAATTGTCACTACTGCATCATTTTTGTGGCTACAGTCTCGAAGAGGCGAAGCCACTTAGTCATCGGGTTGTAAGTAAGTAAGTAAGTAAGTAAGTAAGAGTGTGCGTAACTCCACAGGAAGCCCAATAATGAACTTCGGAACCAATCATTGATCGACTTTAAACGAGTAGACAGTGATCGATAATGATAAACAAAGGACACTTTGAAATAACATAATTTCGATTCAGTGTTAAAGTAAAAAGAAACGAAAAGATTTTAAAAGCGAACTACCGCTTGAGTCTGTCAAGAAAACAACAACAAAAAGGCATATTGAGTTTACCACCGAATGAATGCCATGCGCCCGATCAACTAATTACTTGAGGCAAAAATTTGCTGTGGAAATTCTTATAATCAAGAATTAAAACAAGTACAAATTCATCTTTAAAAGAGTTACATTCAAAATTTTCAAAGACTTAATTTATGTGACGTTTTTCCGTAAATTATGCCACGTGCAGCATAACTTTGCTCGCGAGACTTCAAAGCTGTGACCGACAGTGAGTTGAAAATGCTGCTTTTATATTTCAAGCCTAAGATATCCTTTTGGTAGCATATCGTTAAAGCTAACTAAATAAATGAGATAAGCACTGGTGTTTTGGCTCAATTTTCTATGTAAAGGAATATCTCTTAGTATATACCTGCTTTATATTCCAATCGTCTGTTTGTTTACTAAATTAGAAGTGACTCAACCGATTGTGTTTCGAACACTTTTATGTCGGGCGCGTAGTAAGTTGTTTAGTGGCTGTGAATATTTAGTTACATTTTGTTACATTATCTTCTACGAAAAAAATTCTTTTTGGCATTTGTTTGACAGCTACACTTTTATGTTTCTGGAGTTACAGCAAATTGACAATAAAAATTTATATACAAAAAAGCAACCTTACTAGTCATCTAAGCACTCAGTAGTCTGATGTAAGAAATTACAGTAAATAGCCAGTATTTCAACACTGTATCTCATTCACTTACTGACGCTTTTCTTTCTATCCCATAAGCAAATAAGGCTGTAGTCACATGCGCTTAATAAGCACCTATTTTTCTAATTATAACAATGACCTTTCAGACAGTGTCCATCTTCAGGGCTAATGAAAATTTTACAATCGTTACATTTTCATTAGCCCTGAAGATGGACACTTTGTCTGAAAGCTCGGTGTTATAATTATAAAAGTTTATGTGGAAGTGACAACTCTACTCATTCATATTGCTTCTACCAAGTACAATGGAGTGTTTTAATTTATTGAATAATTTAATCAAATAACATAATCTGTTGGACCAACAAATAATGTTTGATGATGTTGGTCTGTCATGTTGGATTTGTTTAAATAGATCTCTACACAATCTGCCAAGAAAGGTATTCTTGTGGCTGCCTTATCCCCTTGCATCAATAATAAAATATTAACTTGACTCACAAAACCAAATCAACATTAATTGTTCACTTTACCCTAACCTACATGTAGTTCCAGAACAGGGATTTAGCTGAAAATTAATTAGTACACTTCCTCACTGATAGGTGGTTTTGAAAACACAGCCTCTGATTTTCAATTTTTTCTTTCTTTAAAAAGGTATAAGACTCACTTCTTTTGTTGCTCACATGATTTTTTCCTTCTAGCTTTTTGTTTTGTTCTTAAGTTCTTAATATGCCCCTCCCCAACTCTCTGCTGCCCCCCCACTATAAATGATTACCAATTCCTAATAACAAAACAAAACATCAGAGACAAAACCTGCAGTAACTGAACACAATAGCTTGATGTCACAGATACACTCCAATGACTCTGCACAAAGGTTTCAATTTGAGGCTAATGTACCCACACACATGTAGAGAAACTTCCCTAAAAGCCTTGAGCTAAAACTTTTGTTCAAAGTCATTGGAATACAAGTGTACTATGAACTCTTTGAAGTGTTGTACATATCAAATGCTAATGAGATGTTTTTAGAACTTATTTTTTCTACTCAAGAAAGATGATGAACCTAACAATTTTATAAATCATAAATGAATAAAATAATGTAACACCAAAAAAAAGAGAAACTTTTGAATGGTAATCACAATGTCATTCTACCTTCATTTACTAGTATTATTTCGACATTTAAGGTTTAACTTTTTAGAGAATATGGGTCCTAATTAAATATTAATTGTTTAACAGAAAAGAACTTTGGGTTAAATATTGTTTTGATGAATGAAAAAGCTTTTTTAAGGAAGGAAACACATTCATATTAATCGATTTTCTATACATATTAGTAGCACTTAAATATAGTAGAAATAGTATACATGTATTATTACATATTGAAATGTAATAGTATTTTTCACTTTATATCACTGGCTATATAATGATGACAGCAAACAACAAGTTGGCGGCAGACAAGACAAAATGTTGTCAAATGTGAATGGAAATCCAGTTGAGTGTGGTTCGAGGTTGGAGGACTTCGAACGCAGGAATTTCGAACAATTCATTGTTATTCTTAATCTGGAAATGTATTATCCGCCATCAGCTTCAGTGATAAATAAACTTGAGTTTACTATATAAGCTTATAAATATAGGGTGTGAAATAATTTCAATTCACAGATAATGTTGATAATAGTATAGTTAGGACTTGACGATCTCAATTATGGACAACAAAATATCGGAAGAATTAGGGCTATAATTTATTATATGAATTTTGTTTGGAAATAGTAAGTACTACGTACTAGTAAATTAGATTTTTTTCTTCTTCCTGAGCGCGCCAATTTTTAGTGTCTTTTATCTGTGACAATCCGACTTTTCACTGAAACTCAACAAGGTTTTCATCATTCACAAAACAACATCACGCGACAAAGTATTCACTATCACCTTCAGGTTTAGAATCTGTCGAATGCTATTATTATTGTCTTCCGATGGAAGAAATGAAAGCTTACGTCAATATTGAAGTATTTGAGCTAAGACAAGGACAAAGATTGCACATCGAGCGAAGTTGACCAGCAGTTACTCGAGACTTTTGATTATATTCTACGCAACATGAGTTACTTATCGGTTAAAGGCAGTTCTAAATCTTCATAAATACCCTGCCAAGGTTTAGTGATATCAGTGATTCTTGTCATTTCCCAGACAAAGAAGCGCCAAAACGAATTATCAAAGCGTTTATTTTCTTCGAAACACCGGTTCAAAGTTACATACTGTACATGTAAACTCACAAAAATTTCAGCATCAAACAAAACTACACCATACCCACCTGCAGCAATCTGCTATGGAATAATTGAAAGACCAAATAAAAAAATCTGACAAAGTTAATCGTTGTATCAAGTCCTCGAGGCAACTTTCAATAAGCGCCACATTTTCAGACGAATGGTTGTATTTAAGCTTACTCACCAGTCACCACTGTCAAGGTAGCTTACAACTCTCTGAAGTCTGGTTTTTGCATCACATGGCATTACATGGGTCTTGATATCACTACTTGTGCAATCCCGGCTAATCACGCCGTGGATAAAACAGACTAAAGAAAGAAATGCGAAGATATAAACCATATCGAATTCGAGTGAGTGTCACTCACCACACGTACGAAGCTGCTGTTCACCTGCGCCGAGGACGACTGGACACTAGAGTATTGATCACAGAATTACGTAATATTTCGTAATATTTGATGCCAAAAATTCAGAAAATTCACTATTTAATTATTTATATATTTCTGTTTTCTACCTGTATTTACTCTCTTGCCATAAATACATACGTTTTCTTCATTCAATTTTATCACTAGATTCTGATTTTATACATTTATTATTTATAATATAAATATTTGTTCAAGTAATTTTCAGTTTATGTACTCTTCTTTTTCTCAGCCAAAGTTTTGTTCCTAACAATTTCACAAAAAAATTAGCAGACTTCCGAGGCTTTTTGCTTCCTCGAGACTGGAGATGAGAGAGTACCAGATCCTCTCGGACAAATAAGCAACGCCTGGTGAAAATCTAACTTGAGAGGTCAGTTTGTTGCAAACTGGATCAAATCAAATCAAATCAAATCTTTTTGTTTCTCTAATCCTCGGATTTCAGAGTAGCATTACTGCTAATATCTCCATACAACTTGTTTACGTGGTTTAATTTGGACATTCAACACACTGGTGTCCCCATTTCTAATTTATTTGTCTCCATATTTCATAAACGCATAATATACAAAATCCCGGGGGGAACTCCATTGTTAAAGGATCAGGTATGCTCGTCGTATCTCTTAGGGGTAAAAATCAGCGATTTGGTATTTTTTAGGGCGTTAAAATTGGAGTTTAGTGTTTTAGCATTTCCTGGAAAATTTCCGACGAGCATGCCCGATCCTTTTACAGTGGAGTCCCCCCCCCCCCCCCCCACCGGTACAAAATGCAGTACGTTCTGTTTGTGTACATCTATAATATCAATATTTCTAGTTTACTCACTGGTTTGACCATAGATTGGTTTTCGTATGAGTGGGAACACTGTACGGTTACGATACGATACGGTTACAGCAAGAATTCCGAATGTTTTTATAGAAATTACGATACTGGTACAGTTACGATACGGTACGGTAAGTTTCCCACTCATACGAAAACCACTCTAAAGTAGATTCCGTATGAGTGTGAAACGAAGCACGCCGTGCAATGTCCGTTTTGGTGCCGTGATGTCAATGAAAATACTCGAAAGTCCTGCCCTAACCGTTGCGTGACCGTGCGGCGCCGTTTTCACAGTCATACGAAATCTACTCTATGGACACTGGATATTACAGTAAGAACACTGTTTCCGTATGACTGTGACTATAGCTCGTTTGAATATGATGAGATTGTGCATTTCGCGCTAAATTTGTAACACTTTATTATGGCTTATAGCTAAAAATTATCTGGTATTTTTGCATGAAACAATTCCCAGGGTCGAATCATATATACATTTCTGTCATTAAATCTCTGACAAATTCAATTAACGCCATGGGCTGTAAAATCACATTCGTTTGTTTGACCCACAAAAAACTGCATGCGACTCGTAATGGGTAGGTATGGGTATAGACATCATGGTCTTGGCACCTCAAGCCGTATATTAAGGCCTGGGTCTGAACTGGGTCATGAAACTGTATATGAAAATCACCTTAAATTTTATCATCCACCACGATTCTTTGCTATAGTTTCGCTATTTAGTCATAGGGTTATATTCAATATTTATGATAATCTAGTATCAAAATTTCTGGCGTCAAGTGGTCACGTGACCTGGAGCTATAAAATTTCGTTTTTAAAAACGAGGAATATAAAATGCGTTTACGCTTAAATAATTTTTGTGCTACAGTGTCAAGGACAACCAACGAAAAAGTTGTCCCATAATTTTAGTTATGAAGAAAAACAAGAACACGTATTCTGACAAAGTGGTCATGTGACCTGTTTTCGTAAATATCTCTCCCAAGACAAATTAAGGAAAATGGGTTTCATTTGCTTTCAACCTAACCACCTCATTTTTTTAGCTAAATATTCCAAATTGACAGGCACGTGATAAATCACGTGATCAATTTTTTGAGATTGGCAATGATGAAAACAAATATCTGGAGAAATTTCATTGATTTCAGACGAATGGCTGAGCTACAATCGTTAAATCAAATTTTCACTGAAACTAGCAATGAACCAGGCCTTAATTAACGCGCTTGAGACCACACCACGGCGCAGCTCGGTTTGTTTCACAACTCATACCATAACTGTTCAACTAGGCTAAGTTACTGCTTACTAATGAAGTGGCACCACTTAGACTTCAACATTGTAGTTTGTGCTGCATTAAAGCAGATTTCGTATGACAGTGAAAACGGCACTGCACGGTTACGGCACAGTTACCGGAGGAACTTCGATTTTTTTATAGACAACATGGCACTGATACAGTCGGCACGGTGCAGTAAGTTTCACACTCATGCGAAAACTGCTATAATCATCATTGCCCTTTGAGAAATGCACATTTCTTCCAAAAAAATAGATTTTCATTGATTATAAAAAGCCAAAATACAGTAATTTTGGGGTTAAGGATATTAAGGGATGTTGAATGGTCCCTGAAAAACGTCAGAGTCTCCCAAAATATTGGTCAAATTTCACGGTTCCTGAAGTCTCAATTTTTTGCAAACTGTTTTGAAAACAAAGGAAATCTATGGAAAAGTGTCTCAAGCTACGCTCACAAAATATATACTTTGTCTCAGGTCTCCGCGCAAAGTCTCGCCTTGACCATTCGACATCCTGGCCTTATTTTGTATGAGTAGATTATAAGTCTATAAAGAATGAAATGACATCCATTAAAGTGCACCTAACCCCCTGTTATTTCCCATTTTGACGAAAAGTTGGAGTATATTTTTAATGACTTGTACAAAAAAATTACGCGATTTGAATGAATTCCAAATTTTTTACACAATTTTAAAGTTTGGAGCTCCATCAGAACACCTTAAAAAACTTAAGCCTGGATAGACGTCACACTCTTATGTACGTTTCAAAAGTCTTTTGTGCAAAACAAAAGAGTATGACGTCTACCCAGGCGGAAATATATTTACTCCATCTTCAGACGTCTTCAGGCGCACATTAAACACAAACATTGATATGAAAGTCTAGAAGTGGTTGCACTTCATTGGATTCACTGCTGATATACCTACGTACCTCTTGGGCGGGGTGGGTGTAGAATTGAGGTACTCTCTTAGATGTACCATGGGGAACTGGTTCTGAAAGTCTCAGATAACATTAACAGTACGTAAGGTCAGTCAAAACCTGGAACTCTCTGGGTCCTTCAGTCAACTATATAGGACATTTAAAGAATCAAATGAAAGGAAAATTAATGGAAAAGCTACTGAAAAGAATTTTTGGACAACTAAATAACATATACACACACGTTAACACGTAGTTCTAATTTTGATTATCTTAGGATTGAATATTTATCGCAACCATTGCGCTATAGAAGGGGCTGTTTACATGGAGGCGAACCAGCCCGGTAAGCAGGCCGACTCGGTAACCAAGATGAATTTTTGGTTTGTGTCTATATGGATGAATCCCGCCCGCTTACCGGGATGGAATCTGAGCTTAGCTGTCAAAATATATGGCGCCAAATTGTTGGCTGATTTTCGTTGTATTCCAGCTTTAAACAGTCGTTCCTCGTTTTTTGAACTTTAGTTTATTCTTACCATACGAAACATTTATGAAGTGAGGCGAAATAACATAATTCTGGCTATATTTTTGCGAAAGTATCATTTCATACAAAATTCGAAGAAAAATTTCCACCCCGCGGTTAAGCGGGCTGGCTCGTTTCTTCTGTTTACATGAGAATTTTTTCAGGCGCCCGCTTGCCGAGACCTCGGCACCATGCAACTGAGACTGCTTGGCAAGCGGGCCAGCCCGATTTCCCATATAAACGCAATTAGTTTTTTACAAAGAATGTAGGATGAGCAGAGATCTCAGCAAAGTGCATGGGCTAGTGATATTCATATATTTTCGTACTTATCTAGAATGTAAAACATTTTGATTTTGATTTATTTGTAACTTATATATATCTCTGAAAAGCCCTCTTGGGACCAGTTAAAGTAGAAGTATGTTTGTATGTATGTATGTATCTAGTAGAGCAGATTTCGTATGACTGTGAAAACGGCACCGCACTGTCACGCCACGGTCACGGCAGGAATTTCGAATGCTTCTATACCTAGGCAACACGGCACTAACACGGTCACGAAATCTGCTCTGTGTATGTAATCACTGGAATCGGAATAAGAACTGCAATATTGTAATCCCAAAAAGTTTCATATATACAATCTAAATTGAACCCATAAGAATTAATGCCAGCACAATATTATAAGCCTTTCGTTGACGCTCGTTTTTCCTGTAAGTTTTCTAAGTGGCCTGAGTCGAGTATGAGTTCTTAATGGCCTGGGCATTAACTCTGTCAATGGCCAAATCCTTTTCCAATTTCGAATCTGATTCTTTGGTTCACACAGGATCATAAGTGTCTTATTTGGAATCGGAATCATTAATTTCACTTCAGTTTTATTAGAAAAAGGAAACCTAATCCTTCCGATTCTGATTCTGTCAACACTCTGCTTATGATTCTAGCTCACTCCGATTATTGGTTCCGCACTGGTCATAAACTACTCTTATGATTCCAATTCCAACACTAGTATGAACTAGGTTTTTAGTACTCACCCAAGAGGTGTTTTGGGCTTCCTTTGCAAATAGGCTTCATTTTCAAACACAAGAAGCCCAAGCTATTCAAGGTATCTATGTTGTACTTCGTAGCCTTGGCTTTACTTATAACGAAGAGGTGTCTCCGCGCTTATATATCTATTGTATCTATTTACAAACATGCATTTGCCATTTGTGTCCTTCATAATCACACAAAGCATGCATAACGTATAATGTAAATGTAGTTATTTTACCAGACATCATCATCGTTATTATCATCATCACCACTGATCATCATCATCGTCGTCGTCGTCATTACAGACATGCATGGGTCTGGGTACACAGCCTTTTGAACAAGAGGTTCAATTCCTTTTTTAAAAGCTGTTTGGTGGAGTATTTGCCAGGTAAAGGCACCCCATCTGAATGCCTCATAACTCCCCTGCCTTGGAAGAAGATCGATTCAAATTTAGTGTCAATGTCACTGGACCAGCCCTTATATTAGCACAAATGCTTATGGCATGAGCTAGTGTTTAATTCGTTCTAAATTTCCTGATCCAGAGTTATACCATCGTATTTTGTTAGCGTGTGTGGGTTCTGCTCCAATCCAATTTGTTTTGGCGTAATTGTTGCAGGAGCAGTGCTTTCAGAATGCTGTTGTTCTTCTCTGTTCCTTTTAAAAATTTTAGAGCTGATATCTTGCAGTAAAGAAAAGGTTGCGCTTCGTATTTCAAGATTTCTCATGCAATAAATCACAGGATTACACAACGAACTAACGCAAAAGAATAACTCACTCAGATGGAAATACTGGAATGATACTTTAGAGAAGTTATTCCCCTGTACCACGACAATCACCAAACCAATCCCAAAAGGCGTATAACAGATGAATGTCACACCAATTACATAGGCCATCGTCACTGCTAATTTACGCTGGTGTGCGCTGCTATTTGGCATTTGTCCCGAATCAATTTGCCGATGATGATGCCGCACAAGTTTGAAGATTCGTGTATAGGTAAATACCAAAATAATTAGACCAAATATAAGGAGAATACCCATCAAAATATAGCGAGCAAAATCAAAAGTGTGAAATAGAGACAACGTACTTTGAATGGCGGAAAATGTCCACGTGAAAAACAGAACTTTGTGTATCCTTGAAGTTGTAACAATATTTTGGTAGTGGAAGGGGTAGAAAAGCGCAATGTATCTGTCACAGCTGACCGCTATGATGGTCATGAATGAAATTGCACTCACAAACCAGCCAGAAAACAACAAAAACCCAGTTACTGTACATGAGTATGCAGCGTAATCACTCAACGTCCATGCAACATAGAGCGGTAGGAAAACAAGACCATTCAGGCAGTCAGCACACAGCAAGCAACGGATGAGAGACACAGCAGGTGTTTGAAGAGACCTGCATCGAAGAATGGCCACCAAAACGGCAGCGTTTCCAAAGCTTATAACCAGTGCTAGCGGTATAGCAGGAATCGCCACGTACAACCTGAACTCACGACATTTAATAAACTCTTCCAAGATGTCGATGTAGTCAGCCGTGCGAAAGGAACATAGATGTGAAGTTTCATTTTCAGACATGTTTCAGTACTCTTTCTCTTTCTTACTCTTTCTTGTAGTTTCTAAAGAGAATAAAAACCATTGCGTCATGGTTATGATATTACTATCGAGTTGCATTTATTATCTGTTTACGTAGCCGTTTATTTATAAAGCTGTGAGATTAGAAAGAGTTTCGATAGTAGCTGGTGTTTGACATTTGAAGGGAATTGGACAGCACAGCATATAAAGGGGGACGTAAGGGTTTGCGGTGATGCGGTTTTGCGTTATTTTTGGTGCGGTTTTTGCGGTTATTTGTTATTTTAACCTGCGGTTTTGCGGTTTTTGATTTCAGAAGTTTTACGCGATTTGGCGTACGCTGACGGAGATCCAAAGCACTTTCTGATGTGCAACTTTGTTGAGAAGTATTCTGATATATGAACAACATTTAGACAGTCCAAGAGTTGTCATGCTGCTGTGATTTTAAAATTATTGGGTCGAAATCTGATAATAAATTGTTATTTTGAGGTTAAAAAATTGCGCCTCGAATATTTCAAAATCCGTTTATACGAATTTCTCCAAAATTTATATGCTACTAGCCAAAGTCCTAAATATTAACGCCTTGTATGTCGTTTTAAAAGTTTAGGTCAAAAAACGCGTAAAATTGCTTGGAATCGAAAACGGTGATGTCATCGTTTCGTGGCTATGGTAACCCCGATGTAAACAAAACAAAACACATACCATTAAAAACTTCAGTCTTTATGTACTAAGTGGACAAAAGGTCATATAACTGTGGGTGCTTTCATGTAAGAACTACAGCCATTTCAAGTTGACCGGTCGAGCACTAGACTGATTGTAGGAAGCCTCCCTAATTGGCCAAACTTTCGGGCAGAGTGAAATTGCCCTGATGATAGACGCTCTGTCCGAAAACTTGATCGATTAAAGAGTAAATCCACCATTTCTATATGAATCGAACGTGATTGAAACTGTAACTTCTGACAAAACCTGATAGTTAATGTGTAATAGTCATATGTTGATTGTGAAAATAATCCTAATGCATGCTTCCAAATAGAACTGCAATGGGAAAACAGACAAAAGTGAATGAGGTCTATTGATGATAACAGATATAGCTGAAAGCAAAATGTAACATGAGTTTGTCAACAAAAACGAAGGAAGTTTTGATAAAATGTTCATAAGAACTTCAAATGAGGTCTATACTGATAATGACAGATATAACCGACTAAAAGCAAATTATAACACTAGCCTGCCAAAAACAAATGAATTATCGAAGGCATATATATATAGTTTTAATAATAAAATGGTAATGAGAACTTTGATCCATGAAACGCCAGTGTTTGCTCAACAAATGTCATGCTTATTACCTTTAATGATCCGTTCAGCTGCCTCTCATATATTCATCATTAGATATATCAGCTTATTTGGTCTTTGGAATTCATTTATACGCGACAGAATTAAGAATAATTCCGGGTATGTGATTTCCTTATTTACCTCAATTAGTGAGCAGGGGGTTAATGTTGCAATCCGGAGATCTTGATTCAAAACGCTCTGTTGTTACAGGCTGTAAATAATAAATTAAAATTCATTTCGAGAGTTCTTCAGTTTATTCTTTTGTTTTGAAATGTTCTTTACTTCAAGATAAATTCTGTCCAATTGGCCTGTCAATCATATCTTAACTCATCTATTGCTTCCGTTCGATTTTCAGAGCTAGTTAACACTTTTCAGTTCTAATCATGTCAAAAAGATATGAGATATTCTTTTTTTTGTGGATTTTTTTTTTTTTTTTTGCATTACCTCTGATCGAATTGTTTCACTTTCAGTGGAAATCCGGTGTACACTTACGTGTGGCATACGTCGAAACTTCATCAGGAAAAAGAACCAGAACGGTGCTGTATGTTATAGAGTTTAAGTCTTGGTATAACTCATAATTCATGGAAATTTCAGACTGTAGACTCAGTGACAAACAGAAAAAAAGTGGCTCATTGGAATCACGCCGAGTTAGTTCCAACTAGGTAAAAAGGATCAAAAACCCTCTCAAGATAAACAGCCATTATCTATTTTCATACAAGTTGATTCAAAGATGAGCTAACGTAATGTTATTTCACACGGACAAATTTTTCTTGAATTTCAAGAAAATTGGAAAATTAAAATCCTGTTTTGATAATGAGACCCGACATTTTGTACAGGGGACGGGCCTCAAACAAATTTTATAACTTACCAATTTGAAAAACGTTTTCATTTGGATTCAAAAAGAAGATGAAGATTTGAACTAACACTCAGTGACTTACGGACAAGAGTTGTCGAGTTCACGAAGTAAACAAACATTCACCTGTCTCTCATTCACGTTCATATTTCGTGTTGTTTGATATCCCCTAATATGACTTAGAAATTATAATTTATCACAAGTGTTTATCTACGCTCAACCAGTAGCCTTCGCTTACCTTGAATTATTATCAGAATATTATATTGAACACTTGAGGCTGGTGTATTGAGGAGTTATTGAAACTGATCGACTTTCCAGAGTTTTAATTTACCTCCTACAGGATGTCCAGGATGTGGACTGAAACGTCTGTAATTCTGTTTTACACTTTAAACCAGAGTCTATAATTAGATTAAAAGCAAAATTATGCTAAAAACATTTACGATTGGAAGTGGAGTTCTATTATTCATGCCCGTTCATTAATGTTGACAGAGAGAGAGCACAAGATGTATTGCCTAGTTTTTGTGAAACTGATTCCCTCTCACTTTTTGAGTACGGGCATAAGTTTCAGTTTATCTTTGCATCCTTCATTTTCGTTTTATTGTTGTTGTTGTTGCCTACATTTTCTGCCTTCATTTTCGTTTCAGTATTGTTGTTGTTTGTGTTTTTTTGTTTAACTTTATTTAAGGAAGGTAGACTATTCAGCCAGAGGCTGGTTTACAAAGTGCCTTCACTTCTTTGTTTGTTTTTGGTTTTTTGTTTGTTTGTTTCGGTTTTTCAGTTGTTTTTTGAGATGGTGGGGAAGTGAGAAGGAAGCAATTGGTCATTTTTCGTGTTTTTTTCACTGAATTTAGTTCTTTTTCTCCTGGGAGGAAAACATGAATGAAAGCAGTTCTTCAATGTTGGTTTTCCTGGGTTTTGCCTGCCGGCGACTGGATTATAGTGCTTGTGTTTGTATATAGAGAATATTTACATCATATTTATCCATGAGTATTCAATAGACTTACCTATTCAATATGTTGTCAATTTGTATTTTCGCTATTCAAGCCCGTTCTTCGTCGCCTCGAACTCTAATTTGTTAAACCAGGAATTCATTTACTAATTTATTTGGGAAATAATTGAAGCTTTATTTCAGTCTTTTGTTACGTTTTCTTCCTCCAAGTTTTATATTAGTTCTGCTGTCAGTTTCGGGAGAGTGTCACCAGCACAGAATAATTATAATCACACTTTATAAATTATTGATTATTGTTGGTCACTATTTGTTAATTAAATGACAAGTTTACAGTTGCAATGTCTTGATTCTCTGGCAATATACAAAAAGGGCGGCTGACGAATTTGCATACAGCACGCTGTACTATGTAGAAAAAAATTCCTTTAATGAATTAAAAAACATCGACATCAAAACTTGCCCGCCTAACGATAAGCAGGCCTATATAGAGTTGCTGAAGCCATATGAACTGCCTGACTTAGAAACAGCTGTTGCCAAAGTGACAGGCAAGATATCTTCCCTTTGTTAAGTTTATCGGTGAATTTCCTAATTGAAAACTTTCGGCATCATTTTCCTTTGGATTGTTCGTTCGAATTCTACCCCATGAAGATGTTGGATGACTGATTTTATCTCAGGAAATTCAATTGAAACGACTCAAATGCCAAAGTTGATCTACCAAAGTATATTTGAGCACCAAAGCTCTCTGTATATTACTTTCGATTTAATGAGCTTTTATCAGGTATTTTTAAATTCGTAAAACAGAAAAAGAATTACCATAGCTGGAAAGAGCATGATAAAATTAGCAAGACAGTAAAGTTTGAAGGAATTAAATCCAAAACTCGCGAGAATATGAATTTTTGAAAAGTGTGTATTTGCTGGTAGGCATCTCTTGTCTACCAGCGAATGTTTTCATACAAAATTTCGATTTCGGAAAATTGGTATCTTCGTGAGTTTGAAAGTTACTCCATTCAATCTTCACAGTTTTAATAATTTTGACGTGCCCTTTCCAGCTATGGTAATTATATTTCTGTACTGTGACTTTTGGAATAAGCTCATTGATTTGGCGGGAATGACAGCTCGCGCGCGCAGACGTGGTCGGTATATTCCCGCCAAAAACTTATTTGTCAGATTGCTTGGACAATTTCTCAGTTTTCATTACTTGCTGGAGAAAAATGACGATATCATTGATGATGTAGTAATAATGAATTGTTGTTATTGAAAAAAGCAAGATTCCAAGAATGTAATTATTTTCTTCGAGAAGAATTCCCATGTATTTCCGTTGTATTAATCTTGTAATATATACTGTACTATTGCCATTAGATTACAAATGTGCCCGCCCAATCACGTCCCATTTCCAACGGCGCCACATCTGATCCAAAAGGATATTTTACTTTATTAATAAACAGCGTTTTTCCTTCCGGGAAGTCGTCTGACCTTCTGTTTTTGTGCACAGCGTTGCATAACATTGATCATTGTACTGTGGTATTGGTAAATATCGTGTAAGAGGATTTTCGCAGATTAAGCAAGACAAACATTTGTGGAAAAAAGGATGTCGCATTATATCTTAGACAAAGTCAAAACATATTAAAACCACGCGTGCTCAAAGTGTGCTAAAGTCGTTAAGCTAGTACAGCTATCGACGGTAAAGCGGAAAAACGTCCCACGGAGTTTCAGTTTTCAATTTTCATTTAACCATTTTTTCCTTCTTTTTTATTGCTGCATAAAATACTTCATTCAAACTGAGCGTTATTTTTGCACGATTAGTAGGGTACTAGTGCCCGGCTATAAGATTTTGAGACAAATTAAGTTATTATTATCATTATTATTATTACGATATAATTTGTGTATATAATCCATTAAAAAGCTAGTTTCTAGAACTAAGTATCAAGAGTAGTACATCCTTTCAGCAGCACGATATGAAAGTAGAGACAGACTATGAACATGCAAGGCCAGAAGGCTTACCTCTTAACTCCTCATTATAATTGAACCCTGTTCAAATTAACGTATACAGTTGCAATTAATAGCTTCATTAATAACTATATGCAATCATCACTGTGTATGCTTCAGTAATCTAAACCCAAGACTGCACTCGTAACATGTTACAAGAAAACGCTAACATTTCTTTCTAACATTGCATCCTTCATCCAGTTTGTTTTATAAAATTTTGCTCTTTTTGCGTACACCGTTTCCAAGGACGAATGAGCAAAACCTCCCAACCCTTCCCCTCCAAAGTTTCAACAAGACAAGCAATTACTTAACGTGGGCGAGACATTGTTAACGACAGGTATTTTCAACATCTTGATATATGTCTACGGTGTCGGGAGATTTGTTGATCTGCTTATAATTAACTGCAGTTTACTAAGTTATACAAAATATGTCGTAAACCGGAACCTTTGTCATTGTATGCTTATATATATTGTAATAGTAAGGAAATTCTTTTTGCGAGGAACTTCCCTTTCTTTACTGGCATTTCCTGAAGATATGTCAATCTTTTGTCAATCCCATACAGCTAGACCATGATGCACCACTAGGGGCAAGTTCAGTAAAAGCCGCCAAGCAAAAGCGTCGACAGACAATTTTGAGAGCGTCAAAATGTAGTTTAAAATTACATCTAGTAATTCCTCTTAACTTGGGTGGAGCATTGATCCTCTCGCGTGCTTGTTCCACCTGGAACTGAAGACAATAAAACGGATTTTTTTATTTCTAAATTTCAATATTTATAGTATATTATGACCTTATGTAAGAATGTTTGAACATTTATCATTCATGATTTTATATCTGCAGCTGTCTCTCGCTAATGTCATTTTTCTTTCTTCGTCGGTTTCCCCCTTTCTTTTTTTCTTTTGCATGCTATATTCAACCCTCTCTTAATTGCCAAAGTAAACTTTACGGTCCGCCATCTTGGCTTCAACTGAGGTAGGGTTACAACTAAAATGTTTGTCCGAAATTATAAAATTCGTACAATACCCAGCAGATCCATCGGTGACTGAACATAAAGTGTTTTATCTTTAAAAAAGGACCAAAGAGTCAGGTAGAGCATTTCTTGCCGGAGAGTGGCTAAATGTGAATGGATTTGTGTCATTCGTCCTCGAAAGTATTTTTCAATTGAGTCTCAGTATCTATACACAGCGTAGAGGAATACACCTTCGATCTTCGCTTATAGCATTCAAGCATATCATTTCTATACTTATGATGGGATAGTTTGAACCCAGATGAAAGTGAAGACGTTTTCGACTGTTGTGCACAACATACTTTTAGCCTAACATCCAAGATGGCGGACATAAAGACTACAATTCAACGTCCGAGTTATCTTCACGATTTGTTGTTGAAAATTGAAACAGTTCTGAATCTTCTGAGCAGTTTTTCATTAGTTTAATGCAACCAAGTTTTCATTTGATCAAGCGCCAATTAAATCCCTTAAACGGTTTACAGGCTATCAATCGTTACTTTGAATTTGAAAGGCTCATTCATCTGCTCAATTGGTTCGTCTCGTAGTAAACAGGTCAATCGTTCTAACAGAACCTACTAATTTAAAAGGTCGTCAGGCTTCAGGCACACTTGTGACGAATTGTAAGTCTACTTGGAACATTATATTTTAGAACACGCAATTATTTGATATAATACTGAGCTCTACTGCTTTATATCGCGAAGAATTTTCATCGCGATTTTGCATTTCTCGTTGTTCCCTATAGACTAGTTTCCGTCTGCGCGTCAGCGATTGAGAAATCTCTTTGGTTCTCGGTTTTTATGTATATAGCTATTTCAATTAACGTTGTCGCTGAAAAAAAGCCTAAAGGCTAAAGGCTTTCAACTTATCTTTTGTTTACTAACAAACTTCGCTGTAGGCTATCTAAGAAATTAAGGAATATGTGTCCAAGTTGTAGAATTTGCAAAGCATACAGTGAGTTTTTTATTATAATAATGTCACTGTGACAAAAAGAATTCATGATTCCTGCTCTTTCAAAGCTTTAGGCTTTTTTTTCAGCGACTAATGACTTGAATTAGCTATATTGCTAATAAAGCCAAAACCTTTATTTTCTTTTGTAGAGATCGACGACAAAGTAAAATGATTATTTTGACTTTTTTCCATGTATTTTTGAGTTGTAGTTTTACAAATGGCAGGATATGTAATAATAATAATAAATAATGATACAAATTTATTTATAAAGCGCACTTTCCAATGTGCCCAAAATGCGCTCATCTCATGGAAAAACTTATTTTAAAGCTTAATATATGTCTAAAATAATTATATAAAGGAAGAATATATAATATAATCATGACCTTAATAAAACTATAAAACTAAAATACTAGAGAAATTTATAATGCTAGCAATATTAGTGAAAATAGTTCAAGCTTCTTAGACAAAAGGCTGTGTAACTCACAACATCAACAAAATCTTGTGAAAAATTATAACGTCGTTGGTGTATTTGGTTTAATTTGACAAAAAGGCCACCAAGTTCCACAAAGCTTTATCTTTCTTCAGTAGAACGGCGTTGTTTTTCAGAAATACGTGCCGTTGCCTGCCTTTAACTAGTCAAAGGGCTGACCTGAAAATTGTTTTTAATTTGTTTTCAAATTAGGAAAGTGTGTAGTTGTTGAAAGATTTATAAAATTGCTAAAATTAGACAGAAAATAATTTGCTTCTGAAACAACTTTTTTACCACTTTCATTGCTACGGCACATCGAAAATAATTTGCATGCGAAACTAATGATCCCGTTAGGGATGATTTGTTATCTAAGAAATCAAAACTAAAAGGCGTTTGATATTTGGATTTGATTTATACTGAAGTTTGTGGTTTTCTAGGTCAAATGATCACCTACTTAAGACCACAAAAAAGTTTTTCACTTGAAATAACGCTTTACGCCCAAAAATGCCTTTCCAATGAGTAATGCTTATAAAAAGAATAAGAATTGCTCTCCCTACCCCCGTTAGTCACTAATTTTCGAACCAGTTACTTAGCATCGGAAGGATGCAGCTAATATCAATGGAAATGCCAAGTATAATTTCCCTTACTATACCAGATTATTTTGATTAGCCTTCATGCAGATGTTCCAAGAACAATAGGAAGCCATTTCAGTGCTAAAGCCGCTTCGATTTAGCGGCGGGAATCACGGCTTAAAAATATTCAGACAAACTATAAATATTGCTTTGAGCATGAAATTAGTTCGTCTTAAAGTTGATGGACTTTTTTTTCTTCCTCGTGAATTATTTATAAAGTAACTAGATTAACCAGAAAAGAAATGAATATACATCGAGGCTTTTTGAAAAACGACATATAATTTTTTGGGAAAAGGCAATCGTTTTTACCTAGCTGTTTGCTATAAAATTTGCATACACTTTCAGAGCGAGAAAATTGTACTTCTGATGTACATTTGATCACGTTTTCTTCAATCCTCGGAACTCTTTAGTGTCAACTGAGATTGGATTGACATAAAAGTAATGTCTGGTTCACATTATCATTACGTTCTAACTCCACCTAGCTCGTCTTCCTTCCGGGGTCCGAAGACAATTCCGGACGAGTGATCCGAGGTTTTTCAAAGATAGATTTTACACCCGATACAAACCTCTCCAGACAATTTTTATCTGATATCGCATGAAATCGATATGAACATCGATATTTGGGGTTTCCTTCTCATTCTATATGGTTTCTTGTTGGATGCTGTGCTGCAGGATGTGTTTCTTATCGTTCGAGTACAAGCAATGTCTTGATTTTACTAATAAGACAAAATGATAAATCGTTTAAAGGCATGCGTGTATGCATTTTGGAAGCAAAAACTCAGGAAATGCAAGAACATGCAGGAATGTTGTGGAACGTTTTAAACCAAAGGAAAAAACGGTTCAGACTCCGTCTAGTATTTTTCGATATGTTTAAGAGAAGCAAACGTGTTATTTAGTAAGAGGCTGAATTCGGTACTCACTCTGTTGCATATTTTCAGCAGCGATGCTTTCATTATCATTTAATTATTTTAGCTGCTAAATGGTTTTCTCAAGGTTTTCTGCTATTCATGGACGTCCTACATATACATGGCTTTCTTGCACATTAATGGTTTTACTAACATTCACTGAATGAGTGGTTTTCTGGCAGCAAGACATAGCGTTTTTAGCCTAACAGTAAATCAAATAAAAACCAAAATACCTAATATTGAATTAAGCTCATAGAAAACAAATCATAATGGATGAACACTATAGCTAGTATTTTTATTCTCAGTTTTACGATGAGTCAAAGTTGAGGTCAATATACCCCCTATGTACACGAGCTATAGTGACCTCAATTATGTTGTAGACTAAATGCTTTTGTTATTACTAGGGAATCAAAATAGATCTTGTAAACGCATTTGGTTCGGGACGGTTCAAAGGATTTGACATGGTAGTGGCAAAGGCGTGGCTGTGAGATTAGATTGGTTTTTCACTGACACATTGTAAATAGCTTTATTTTCGTTAGTAAAAGCTCATCTATGAAGTTGAAGATGTAATAGCCCCTTAATAATCTTCTCTCTTATTATGCCTTATTGCCGAAATATGGCCCGTCGATCTGTGTTAAAAGAAATCAATTTTCGCGTTTCAATAGATCGACATTTAAATGGCTTTCGGAATAGAAAACTGATTGGCTTGCGTCAGCCCATCGAGTAATGAAGTAGTTCTCTAGAGAACTCTTTTTCGATGACTTCCAATATTTTATTTCTTTTTAGAATAACATAGTTTTCCTCTTAGAAGGAACTCCAAAATAGACAATTATTAAGCATACCAGGCATTTGATCGTGGCGAAGATCATGGTCAACCAAACCCGGAAATATTTTAGCCCTGATACGGACGAGCTTACAACAAACCCAACCAAAACCAAAACCAATTTATTAGAACGAGATAGCATGTCATGTCAAAGCTCCAATTTTTCTTATATACGAGTCCAAATGTAACAAAAACATTTCCTAGCATTCATAATTCAATTGCCGTGCGGTTGTTATTGTCGAGGCTGAAGCTTATTATAGAATTTCTGTTCGACTCATAGACCTTTCAGGGAGGTAGGCCGGTGTACGCATATTAATTTCAAGTGGAAATGATAAATTAAGTTTCAAAAAGGTTTCCGTTTGTGGAAGCGAACGATAAAATTCCTTTGCAGTTTTTGTTTGATTTAAAAAAAAATTAATCAAAATGTTGTTTAAAGCCAATGAATGACAGCTCAGTTACAACTCAGCTGGTAACTGAGACTTCGTTAAGCCAAAGAAATGTCAGCAGAGAAATCGAATGTGAAAAAGAAATGAAAAAAGAAAACAAAAATCAAACGAAAAAGAAGTCAAAATCAAAGCAAAAACGTTTTGGCAATTTGAAGCTCAAACTTCCTCACAACAAGTCTCGGTTAATATTTTTTGCAGTCAAGTTATTTTGCTTTTACGTGACTAAAGACAAGCCAAAACAAGCATCATTAACTAAACACTAGTTAAGTCCTGGTTGCTGGGGTCATCGCTGTAAACGCACTTGGCATTTCCTAGGTATGCGTCGAAACTTGTTTGGCCGTCCTTTAAGTTAGTGTCTTAATCTCCCAGTACTCCTGGTCGAATTAAAAAAGCTACTCAATCGTTAATTTGATTAGATTAGTTTAAATCAAGTCTATATGATTTATTCTATTTGACTAACGTGTATTTTTGTGTTGAAAACTATTTAGTCTTGTAGAAACTCAAATAGGTTAAAAATAGCCACCCATCCCAGACGTAGTGACGTTCAGATCGGACACAATTGTTCTTTATGTCGTCACTTGTTTTTTCAAATACTTTACAAACTCTTGCTTCCGTGATCGAACCCCTTTCTCAAATAGGGTTTCCTTCCGAGCTCGAGTACCTCTGATTACCGGAAAACAGTGGCTCAATAATGAACACGTAATAAACACAAATCGATACAATCGACGATGTACATTGATGGCGCTGTTTTTCCGTAATTTGTGAGGTAAGTCTAGAATTCTGTTTGATTGGATTTAAAAAGACCGATGAATTGAAATTTAGTCCGCATTCCAGTTTTGTTTTTGTGTATACTGTCGATCTTTTGAGACGTCATAAAGGCTATCCGCTTTCAAAACCACAGATATTTGGTGTAATTGGGATCAGCCAATTGAGAAGAAGGATTCGGAACAATACATCATTACAGAGCTATCATCAGGGTTATAGATGCAATGTCTACAACACCTTCCACTGGTGCCAACGATCCGCCACATCTCAAAGTGTTGCAAACTGCTACAGGGGTGTGAGGGTCGTCAGTTTCTAGTCACTCGTTGTCGGAACCAATATGTCGGTCATCGTGAAACACAGCTCCGCGTTCACTCCTGTTAACAAAGACACCAACAAGCAAGGTTTCAGTCATCCTTTCTCAATCAAAAACATTTTGAATTTAGAAGAGAAATCAAACGATGAAAATAAGTCCATTAGTGCGAAAGGAACTGATGAAAGTACCTATCCTGGACGTACAAGCGTGATTAGACTCCCACAGACTGTCTCAAATCAAAACATGATTCCATTGACGTACAACAGCACAGAAATTCGCATACCTGCGTGGATTTACGCTACACGCTTTTGCAGACAAGGGATTCCACCTGGTAAGCTATTAGGCATCACTCAGTATAGCTTTCAATAGAATAGGCATAAATCAAAGCATTCAATAGGGTGCTGAACACACATCAATGTACAAAAAATTATCATGCGCACATAAATCATTATGATTCATTGCTTAAAGTATAATTTTATTGCTGATTAAGTCGTTTAAACAGTATTAAAACGGCACGCAGTTCAGTAGACTTAGGATGCTGGGACGATAAGTGCCAACTTTCTCTAGTGCCGGGTGATGATGATCTTCAGCACGGCTTAGTCGAAACATTTATCCGTACTTCAAAATTTTACCAGTATATTCGTCGGTGGCAAAACACACTTACTTATAAGTTAATCTACATTTCCGTTTAATGAAAACTAAGTTTATACTTATAAGTACAAATGAGTGGGAGTCAGTTTATATACAATGCAGAGCAACTTTTGTAAACGTCAATCGACAGTAACGCTGAGTGAAGTTATAAAATTTGACTCAGAATGATATTTTTCTTTGGCTTTATTCAAAATTCTTTAGTTATCATATCGAGTTGGTATTTTTCTGAAAGGAATTTATCCCCATGTCCCCCTGCCGTGTTTATACCTCGCATGTGTGACGTTAACTGGATAAGAACTCGAGCTGTGTTCCTCATACGTAAGGGAAAGCCCCTAATAGTTGTTTTGATTTTTCCCTTTGGAATATTTCAACTGCTGTCTCAGTTTCTTCGTCACGGAGGTGTGGTTGTAAAAAGATTTGTGGTTGGTGCAGCTTTAATCCGAATTGAACAACGGAATTGAACAACCTAACCTAAACCAAGAGAAACATCATGTCTATAAATATATAAGCACCACCAAGGGCTCGCGTTATAGTAGTAACCTTTCCAATGTGTTACACGAACCTATAAGTCTCTTTGAATCACAAATCACAAATTTATCGCAGTCTGCGGATGAGTTTAAGAAAGCTTCATTTTGTAACTGAGTAGTGTTCCGGATATCTCGATGCTAGACGTACGAGTGAAGAAATGTTCAGTAGAAATGTGCCTCCAAGTAAAATGTCTTCACAGTTATGTACTGTATACAACTCAAAGTGTCTATCTAAATATTTTGGGACTAACTTTCTTTCTTTCTTTCTTTCTTTCTTTTCTTTTTCTTTTTCTTCTTTTGTTTTCTTTTGTACTGTAGAAAATCAGTAGGTCGAAAATTGTTAACAGATACCATTACTGAGGAATTCTTTAGTGCGCTTCTGAATAGTACTGATCCGTTTGCTGAATAGTAGTTAATAAATATAATAAAATATCTTTTTTAATTTCTTGTGATTTGGCAACAATGATTGTCCTAAAGACGAAGTACAAGACAATCGAAGAAGTGAAGATTGTACTTTTGGAATTCCGCTAGTAATCGAGTTGAACACCTTCAGTGCGGGCAAAGTCTTAAATAGCCGACAATACGACGCTTCAAATGTGTGAATTGTGAGCTACTGAAGACTCGTGTCTGTAGTGAGGTGTGAATTCAATTATCTAATTGACTTAAACGATCATTACTGAAGAACAGCTAAAAAGATATGTCAGATAAAGCCTCTTCGTGGTACACGTGCGACTGCAGACGAACGCATAACCAAACCAAAACTCTCTTAGTTCATGTAAAATGAGAGTATAGGAACGGTTTTGTAGCTACAATTGTAGTCCCAAAATGCCAACCAAAGATTAGTGGTAAAAAATGTGAGGCAACGCGACAAGTGAACTGCCGCTATCTCGACGACATGATTTATAAGGATCGGAACGTCTAGAGAGAGCTTCAACTGAGTGATGGGCAACTTTCAAAAATATGTCTTTATTAAACTCATAAAAAGTGCCGCAGTGGAAAATGATTAATTTGTGGTAAAAATCACACCTTGTTAAAGACGATTGTAATATACCTTCTTGAGTGCAAAAGCTTATTGTTTCGATTCAAAAAATATTGCAAAAAATACCAAGTGCTTTAGACAGTATTTCAGAAGTGAACAGATTACTATTGAAACTAAAAATTGTTTTTCGTTTTATGCAAGAAATGTATCTTCTTGAAAATCATGACTGGACGCCTATCGACTATCGAGATGCCATTTCTAGACGTCGACATACCAAGCCATGTTTGTGGTATTAACTGTAACATCAAGGAATGTGATTGGCTGAAAAATGTAATAGCAACGGGAAGCCATTACAGTGCTATATGATTTCGGGAAGCCATTACAATGTTGGAACCTAAACCAGTCCAATGCCGGCGACATATTAAAAAAAGTGAACGAAGTGTCTCACTAAAAAAATAACATACACACTTGTTCTCTCGTTTTCGTTTTATAAAAATAGCGATTTAAGACATGCGCCAAGTTTACTGCTGAGGATGTATGCGTCTTTATCTTGATGGTGCGTGGTATTGCGCCATTATACTAGACTTACTGATCGAGTCTTTGCGCATTCATGTCTTTATCACAAAACTAAAAATCACTTCGATACTTAAAGATTGATTTTAGGCAACTGTTTATAAGTATTTATTTATATCATTTCTTCTTTTTCTTTTTATCTAAAGGAACATTCGTCAATGTCCGACGACCAAGAAAGTCTCTCAAGAAACACAAACAACGACCACTGTTTTCTCAAAAGCAAATCCAACGCCTCGAAGAAGAGTTCGCCAACGAGAAGTACATCTCCAAGTCACGACGCTCTACGCTCGCAGCAGAAATCAGCTTGACAGACGCGCAGGTTCGTACCTGGTTCCAGAATCGACGCACGCGATGGAGAAAAGAAGTTCACGGTGAAGATGAAATTTGCCTTTCTGATGTCAGACATCCATGGCAGCTCCCCGCCAAGCAAGGAAACGGTCTGCAAAACAACTATGCAACTAACTCAATGATTGTACGAGGCTATTGCTGTACGTAAACCTGAACTTGAGTTTGATATCAACGTCGTCGGGAATTGTTAGCTCAACTGAATACAACAGTTTCAAGAATAACAAGTTCTACAGGTTACAGAGATGTGAGAGAGAAGTGCCCACAGAAATGCTGCAAGCTTCTCATCAGAAACAAGAGTGCAGGTTTTCGGTCTCGGAAGAGTAAAAGATTGCTAAATACTAAGGCTTATTATTTACAATTCATCTATACTACATAGCTATTAGCCTGAGATTTGATTGCTTTGGCTGTCCAACAGACAATCGATATGCTCCACAATTATACACAATCTAGTAATTTACATCATGGTATGGTTGACAGTATTATAGTTTGATATTGCCATGATTGAACATACCAAACAATCAATTTTAAAAAATGCATGAAAACTATTTATTGGGATAATTATATTTGATATTTGATAATTTTATTTTCATAAATAGAAATGCAAACGGAGGAAGTTTGCCCTGTTAAAATCAAAGTTTTAATAAGGTTTTTTTGAACTGACAAATGTACATCACAGATGATAATTATAAGTTCTCACTGCTATATATTGCGTTTGGAAGTGCTAGATCTGTCAGTAGTATCTAAATGCCAGTTTATTTTGGCAGCATTGTAAATACATTTTATACTTCATAATAATTATTAACCAACAAAAACCGTTAGCAAAAATGTTGTCCTTTTTCTAGTTGTTTCTACATTTCTTACAGATTGTGTCGTGTTGACGTTTAGTCTTTGCAGGAGGTTTCTTGTTCAACAGTGAGCCCACACGCTATCTCATTCATTCTTCATTTCATTTGTTTAATTTTCATTTATTCAACTTATTCATTCATTCATCAGTTCCTGCAATTTTATCTTAGGGCCCGCGGAGCACCCTAAAAAGTGGTGGGGCTATGTAAGAGACCAGTATGGGAAAAAGTGGTGGGGTTAAGATTGGCAAATATAAGATACTAGTATGGGACAAGGAAAAACGTGGTAGGGTTATAGCCCCACCAGCTCCTCCCCCTACACAGGCTCTGCTACATATCTAGCATGGCTGTATCCGCTCTTTCTCATCGGTTACTCAGTTTTCTCATTTCTTGTCACTTGTTAGAGTTCTCTTCAACGACTTTCTCTTTCATCAACCTAAAACCGAATCAAGTCAATTGTTCTTAAGCAAGAATAATGAAATAAGCTCAAATGATTTATTAAACGTCAATGTCCAGGGGGCATCTATACATTGCACTTCCCGTATACCAAGTACCATTTCCAGGAAACAATTAGTTAGAGTTATAACTTGGATATCAAGAACTGCTAGCTACCCCAAACGCCATCATCGATACCCCTTGCTCTATCTCGAAAGACGTTTTAGCGTCTCTTTTGGGGTCACGGTTGGTGCATCATAGGCTCTGACTCTTTCGAACAATTTGTTCAGTTATGCTTAACTGATTTAACTGTAGATATTTAACCCTTACCACTTACCAATGGTTACAAATCGAAGGTAATTGTTGTCAAAGGTGAAAACCATTGTTATGGAATAAGAATAACCACAGTGATATTACTTTTACCCTTGAAAAAATAGTACGCACAATAGTTAGTAGTAAACTCTCAACCTATTGCTTACTTTTGTTCTTTATCAACTAGTACTAAGTAGTACTAAATAGTACAAAATCGTTTGTTTGCTATTGTTTAATTATAGTGGTATTTTGCACAATTCTTCACTATTTGGTTTGTATTGATGCATTTAGAGTGATTTTCATCGGACTGTGAAACAATTACTAATAGTCAGTGTTTAATAGTGTCTAATAGTTGTATTGCAACAAAAGAAAACAATGGGTGCAGAGTCTATTAGTGTGTATTAGCTTAGTAACTATTTCACAGTCCGGTGAAAGTCACTTTAATGATCGTGAGAGTCGTTACCCTTAACCCATGAAACACTAACTGAATACCAGAGCGTAATAGTTCAATCAACATGAAAGAAAACAATGGGAATAAGGTGTAGTTGTAACTATTAGTCCACAAGCTATTTCACAGGTTAAGTGTAACTGTATCTATGACTGTCATATCGAGTTTTACAAATCACACACGATTAATCATTTCATTACGTAGCATAAACTTTTCTGTGTTAGATAAATTTTATTTAGAGTGATTTCAATAAACCTGGGCACTACTAATTAAGCAAATCATTAAATGCTAAATGTTTTGTCTCCTTTAGCTCCTTTGTATATCTAGTAAACACTAGCAGCTAATTAGTATTGCTCAGGTTTAGAGTGATTACACTTAGCCCGTGAAACACTAACTGAATGTTAGTGTGTAATAATTCAATAGACACAAAAGAAAACAATGGAAATATGGTCTACTAGTAACTAGTAGTCTACTCACTATTGTGCGTACTAGAGTGATGGCACTTAATCCGTGAAATAGATATTAGTCTAACAGACATTAGTAGACACTTTTTTTATTGTCTTCTTTTGTTTTGATTAGACTATTAGACATTGACTATTAGATTTTGTTTCACGGATTAAGTGCCATCACTCTATCTTTTTTTTATTTATTTTTTATTTTTATTTTATTTTTAAATAAAACCACTATAGGGTGTGGTATAGCACCAAAATCACAATGATATATAATGTTAGCAGGAACTGATTTTCAGCAGAGCCATGCGCCAGGTTAAAAACAGCAGCAAATGTCTTCCTTCATGTAAGCTAAAATAATAAAGTAGATGGACACGCCCCTGTTAGTAAAGTACTAAGCTGGTGATAAAACTACTTTGATAGGTTCAAGAGGGCCATAATTTAACCACGTCAAGAAAGATCTAGGTTAACTTTATGATTTCATATCGTGACTGGACTTTAATGCGCCCTGTTTATATAAAGGCGATTTGTCCCTGGCAGCTGTCCGGGGATAACTCTTTGGTGCCCCAAGGGAATCAAAAGTATAAGAAAGAGTTATCCCGTGACAACTCCTTTAGGTAAACAGGGCCTTGGACCTAGTTCAGACGACCAACCGTCATGAGCCGTACTTAACTGTTGCCATGGAAGTACAATGCAAGTTTGGCGTTTATAATTGGAACTGCTGATTCGATTTAGAATGGCCAGACGAATAATATGGCTTTTAACTCGATTTTGAACTGGACGACGCATGGATGGTTAGGCTCTTGAACTAGGCCTTAGCTTGATGTGAACACTCGACAAGCTCATTAATTATAATTACCAACTTCCCTGCGCTTCGGAAATGAATGAAAATCGAACACTTTAGACACATTTATATTAATTAATGTAAGAACAAATTCAAGGTAGAACTAAACACTTATGATACACAGACTAGATAAAATAAAATGTATAGATGATTGCATGATTGATATTGATGCTAACCAAATGAATCACTTCCTCTTTCTCACCAGTAAATCATTGAGAGCAAAAAGGATTTACTAATTTTAAGGAAATTAACCCCAGTAATACTCCCCACTTGTTATTCGGCGCCAAGCCCCCATAATAGCGTCTTATTGCAATGTCTGAACCTTTAAAGGTTTGCACGCAATGCCATTACTTGAACTAAATATTAGAGATAATAATAAAATGGATGAATGGAGCTTTTTTGACACTTTGGAAGTGAGTTTGCCAAAATAATGCAAGGAATTGTTAGTTTGTGATGACGTGGCATTATCGTGACGTCACGCCGCAAAAATTTGTTCATTCTTTTTTTTCGGTTTTGATCTTGATTCTAAAACATTAAGAAATGAAGTTCTTTGGTGTAGGAAGTCAATGCAAGCAAGTTGTGAGCTATCGGGAGTACCACACTAGTTACCATTTTTATAGCAATAACCTAATTTAGCGAATTTTAAGCGAGTTCCCAAAATCGCTAAATTTAGTGCTTACGTGGATATTCTTGGTAAGTAGTGGTAAACATCGTCATTTAATTTCCCCCCGAAAATTATTAAACTAAGGAGCTGTTAAATCTTCCCTTAGAAAAATCGTTAAATTTAAGCTTAATTAGTAGTCGCTAAAAATAGTAACAAAGATAATTTCTACCGATACTCGGTGAATCGCATTTTAGCTTGGGGTCTTTGGCCCGAGGGCTTTTTTTTATTTGTTTGTTTATTTGTTTGTTTGTTGTTGTTGTTGTTGTTGTTGTTGTTTGAAAAAATATTTATGAGTAGATTGCTTGCGTGCTCTTTGAGGCAGAAACAAAGGCGACACTACGATGTGCAGGTTTCACGTCTTCATTAAGTCTTGTTTATAAGGCTGCACAGCGGATAGAAGCTTTACCCATTTATCATATAATTCAAAAATATAATTTTCTAAAGAATAATTTATCATACAGGCTTCAGGGGGAGAATTGTTTGACCGCGAAACATTTGTTGAATTCATTTTAGAGACGGAAAACTCGTCTCGGACGGAATTTCGTTGCACAAAAATCTTTATAAACAGAAAACCCGTCGCGATTTCCACGTCTTATGGGAATTTAGGACGGTTTTTATCATTAGACGAATTATCCGTCCAACTTTCTCGTCGTTTTGGCCGGGAAAGTAGGACGAGTTTTCTGTCAGACGAGTTTCCCGTCTATCTCCAATATGAATCTAGCTATTCCCGATTTCCCTTCTACATTCAGTATAAGACGAGTTTTTACCCCATTTTCCGCTCATCCACGTACCCCGATTTCACTCAAGGTAACAGAATGAACCGTCTACGTACGTCAATGTACGCAGGCATTTAGCAGGCAGCCGTTATGGAGAAGTGAACAGCCGGCTTTATACAGTCCTAAACAAATGTGTTTCATGACTTTTTCCATTCTTTTTAGTGACTGATATGAATTTGAAATTCGACGCACTGTGTCCTCAATTAATGTACAAAGACGTTACAAAGACGCTAGCTTACCAGGGAACTAGTTCTCTCGTAATGTAATGGGAAAGCTTGAGAGTTAGCTTTGTCAGAGTATTTGAGATATCATAGTTTACCGCACTAAACAGCCCTATAGACTCGAAATCTCTCGGCTCGTTACGTGATCAAACCGTTATAATGAATTTTCGTTAATAATAATAGACACTAACTAATGATTTTTAGTTCGTACGCTCCATACCTCCCTGCGTGGTAAATTAAAGCCAAAGAGTCATCACAGTCTCAAGATTAAACATGTTTTCTTTATCTTTTTTTTTTTTCCTCTAAAACTCTGAAAAATGGGAAAATTTTATCCCCGAGCTTCGTTTCCGGTGAATTGGCCTAAATCCCACTGAAATAACGTCACCCAAACCATAGGAAAGGGTTAATCAGTTTCCTCTCGCCCTCTTCTCTTGACGTCAAAACGTGCTTCTTCACTATTTCTTGAGATTTTAGATACGAAATTACAAGAAATAAGCCCTCGAGGTATTTCATATAACGAACAACAAACTCATTTCGTTAATTGCGGGGTTTCTTTTTAGCTAGTGGGGACTTAAGTGAACTGCGACCATCAAAACTCACAGATACTGATGAACGTTTGAGTGCGCGCGCTCAATTTGAGTATTTTGGCGGGAACTTGAAGACAAGTGAGTTCTGGGAAACTGAGACGATGGGATTAAACTATGGATTACATAAACAACTGCTCTCGCTGGAGGCTAAACACGAAGAAAACATCTTATCAATAAGATTAGCATTTAGCATGCCGCCCAGTAATGTCGTTCTTTCGCGGTGGCTCAGCAGAAAATCGCAGGCCGAACGGATACCATTTCAAAATTAGTGCGATAAAGTGCATTTTGTGCCTTCAGTGTTTACGTTATATTATTTTCTGATAGATAAAATATATGGATCTTACAGGACAACATCACGAGAGAATTTTATCGCTGATTCAAGCAAATACTTTTGCTAATACAATTTCAGAGTCGATATGTTGTATTTACTAGTATTCTGAAACAACTAGGTCTAGCTTTACCTCTCAAAAATCAACATGAATTGACTCAGGATTCGAGATGTTTCAAAATACTGAATTTAAAGAGTGCGGGAAAAGATTAGACGAGCACAAAGGCTTAAATCCCTTATCATCGTGTATATATAAAAGACATTTGAATTCGAAAATTTAAATTTGAACCGGAACAACAAATTGCAAACAAGATGTTTTTATATCCTGAAAAGTAAAACACTTTTAATTTTGAATGCTTTTTTTAGAAGTCAAATACCTCGAAGTCCTCGAAAGTACAGAGCAACCTGCATGAGTCCATATTGTTATGAAAATAATTTTACAGAGAGCAAACTATTTGCTCATTGATTTTACGTAAACATGTACTTGAGAAAGGTCTTGAATTTATGCGTAAAAATCCCAAAACCTAATCCTAGCAATGATCAAATTCAAAATCAAAAGGCTCATTACCAGATAACAAGACCAATTATGATTGGATGGACCAATAGAATACGTTCAAACTAATGCGGTCATTTATTGCAATATTTGAAAATTCGCAGGCGGAATAACAATGTCATTTAGATCCAATTCATCGCCTAAAGAACTTTTTAAGTGCCATTCTGAAATCATGAAATTACCTCAAGGCAGTACAAAGCGAAATACCTCAAAAATGGAAGGAAATCGTAATCGTTAACATCAAAGAAAAAGTCCACTTTTCTTGTCTCTTCAGTTGTCTCTATACAGATAAACAGAAATTTATATTTCCGATTATTTCAAAGGCTTTGAAATTCTGTGTGTGTGAAATTGGTGGGCTTCAGCCGCTTTTTTCATGTAAACCAGAGAGCGACAAAATAAAAAAACATTCCTGAAAAGCCAAATTAGGTAATTGCCATCCCAGTATTACAACAAAAAAAGGGCTTCTTCTTCTCCTTCATTCAAGGGGCTTCTTCTTCTCCTTTCATCTTCTTTTTCTTCTTCTCCTCCTCCTTCTTCTTCTTTGTTTGTTTATTTCTTTGTTTGTTTGTTTGTTGTTTTGAATTTCAGAGGAATGACCAATGAAGTACCATTTAATGTTTTAAAGACGTTATCTACTAAGCCCAATGTTTTAATCTTTTCGAAAATAGTCTGTTGTTATCAAGTAGTTCACAGCATTTGACGTAGACAACTTACAGTTACCTGACAACGCCTTTTGTGCGAAGCTAAGCCAATATATCGATGACTTCAAGGCAAAATATAGACTTATTTCCACTCTTTCCCTCTTTAACATAAAGTTGCAACAACAGCGTTGATAGCGAGGATGTAGGTACCTTCAGTTATCAATTTATATCGCAATCCGTAAAACCAAAGAGCTACGGTGAACTGAGGTAGATTCAAACAATGAAATATTCGTAGACTAGCAACTAAGTGTAACCCGAACCAACAAACACTTAGAGTGGAAAGCGCAAAAAAATTGCTCAGAAATTTCAATTTCAAAGTCAAATTATTTTTCAATAATTGTTATTTTTTTCCTTGAAAGGACGTTGGCGTTTTTAAAATGTGCATATATATTAATATGAAATACCATCTAGAATGACACAATTGAAGTTTTAGACCATAACAAAAAGACTCTTACAGACAAAATATTTTCTTTAAAATGTTTTTTTTCCCTGTATACCTTGCCAAGGTCAGACTTGTTACATTTAAAGTAAAAGAAATATATGTTGGCCTAAAAATTCGGTATCTCATTTAAAACCGCCAGCCTTCTTTAGATTGGCTATATACCTAATAGAAATTGTAAAAAAAGAGCCGAATGTAATGAGAAATTCGACACAGCGTTCGTCGCAAAATGATACACTTCATTAAATGTTTTGAACGACTACAAAGAAATAACCTTCGGCTGTTCTTGGATAATGAAAAAATAAATATATCGGTTTTGACAGTAAAAGGCATACCATATTGTCATTGTCATAAAACTTGCTCATGGTGAGTTTTACAGAATAAGAAATTTAGCAATCCCCCGGGTTTTCTGTAGCCATTAAATCCTATAATTCTTGTCGCTTTAATAGCAAGGCCACCACTCACTCTTTGAATTAATATCTGCTTTGTGGCGGTTTTTTGCCGTCAGCCTTTGCTTGCTTAGCTTGTGGGAAGCTGAAAACCACACTGAAATTTTGGGTAAATACATCATCACGAAATGACATTCTAGACGTTTCTTTGATCAATGGTTATTTTATCTATTTTTTCTCACTCCTGCCTCCCTTCCCTTTACACACACACACATACACACCACTATAGTTTCTGTACCTCTAATTCTGTCACTCCGTGAAGCCAGCGGCTTTGAACTGCATTAATTTAAATTTTCCTACTTAGATTTTTTCAGATTTTTTGTTGTATTCGTTGATGAAAAACTCAGACAGCTATAAATCTTTGCTGTCATGATTTATAATCAATTTAAGCGTCACTTTTTGCTGACAAAACGACGTTTCTCTTCTTTTGGGCATTTTATACTTATATGTTTGTAAACTGAGTGAAGTCCTTGGGTACTTAGGAACTTAATTGGTCTTTATATAGGAATCGAGTGAGCGAAGAATTTATGACCTAGGCAATCGCAAAAGCAACGTAACATATTTGCTTATTTGAAATTCTCTTTTAATTTTCCCGTTCCATGACGTAAATCAACTACACTTTCAATTATAATTATTACAATTTTACTTCGGTACTGAGTTCTGACCGCTCATGTCATTTTAGCGAGAAAGGCTCTAATAGAATGAAGAACGCGGCTTCTTAGAAGCCGATCTGTCAGAGTAAAGCACATCGGAGTGGTAAAACTAGAGCACATTGCTATTACCATACTAATGTTTTCAAGATTCGAAGGAGGGATTTCATCTGGGTTGAGAATATCCCACCAACCCACGAGAATACCATGCGGTAACCATAGAAACACGTATAGTCCAAGCACGCAAAGGCTGGCGGTCAGAGCCCTGAGGGGATTTCTCTTGACGCGTCGTTTTGTAAGCATCTTGTCTTCTCTCCTGGTTTGTTTCCTGGCAACTCGAAGACTTGAGAACTGAAAATATGCAGTTGACGAGAAAGGCAGAAAGAAGGCACAGAAACAGTAAAATATTAAATAAGACATTAGATTTGAATTCATGGGAGACCAACGGTGAAGGCACAAGTGTCTCTCGCGGTAAAACTCGTAACTCCCCCAGCCAAGCACTGGCGGTAAGGAGGAAATTGAAGCATTTGACCATACTAGACCAACAACGGGAAAGATAAGCCACTTTTTAGCTAAGAAGTTTCTGTAACGATAAGGTCGCGTAATGGCTAGCCATCTTATGCAACAAATGATTGCAATTCCACAGATAGAAGCCACCATGCAAGAACTTAGGGCAAAAGCTTGGAATTTACAAACATGGTGGCTCACCCTCGACAGCGGAAAAAATACAGTTTTTACGATAAAAGGAATATTGACAAATAAAAGTAGCATGTGGGTAACACATAGACTGATGAAGATGTAGTAACACAATCGATGAAGTTTCTTGTGCGTCCAAATTATACGAACAACGCACGCGTTCGTCAAAAACGAAAAGACAGCAATCAATCCCAGAATAGCTGTGTAGAGAGCTTTCTCTGTTCCCGTATGCAGTACTGTTGTTTTAGTATTATTCAATTCCTGCGACATTTCCCTATAATTCAGTGATAGGTAAACAGTGAAGCTGAAAGTGTCTTGTTTGACCAATAACTTGTAGTCGTACGAACAAAATGATTCAGTCGGCGTTGGTGATCTGAATGTAATTTGAAAGTGTCTGGCTTTTCCGGGAGATTTCCCCTCGTTTTACGTATGTGAGGGGGAGAAATCTCGTCACTTTATACTCTGTGATCTTGTGTCGATCTGAGGCTGAACTTGAGTTAGGACTGTACTGCCAAGAGAAATATTAAACTCAATCCCAAATCTCCATATCACCATATTTTGCACGTCGATAAGCAACTGGTCGTGCGCGCGGCAGAAAATGAATACAAGAGATGGCGGTCGATTGTCAGTAAAAATGCACGCAGATCTTTGTCCTTGCTTCCATTAACAACCGATCGCAAGATGAAACCAGGTTTATTAAGGCCGTCTTTGAGGACAAACTTTTCAATCCTCTTAATGAAAGAAAGAATATTCGATGAATTTCAATTGTTCTTTCGGTGTGAATGATAACAAATTTCGAGTCTAATTTCCTGGCGAGTTAATATGGGCTTTGAAACTTGCCATAGTCAATCAGGCTTACGTTGCCGTGGTAGAGTTCCGTTAACTGACAAAAATAATCTCTTGAAAACCTTGGCTTGTTATAAAGATGCCTAGGCTTTGTGCGTCACTCCTGTTATGAATCCCTCTTAATTCTTGTATGCAATTGGCGAAAAGAAGAAAACACCGTGTTCCAATTTTCAAGTATATACGTAGAATGATTCAGTCACGGCTTAAAATATCCAAAGATCGACTTCAACTTGTAACTTTGTACAATGTTCAAACAGAAAGCCAGTCAAATACTTTTGTAAATAGCGAAAGCAAGCTTTTGAACGGACCGTGCATCGAGTTAAACAATGATATTATTGACACGGCTTTGCCCTAATGGATTTATTCAAAAGCCAGGACGCTATTTTTAGATGGTTTTAATATTTAATAACCTTTCAAAGGATCACATCTCAGAAATGCTCAAAAAATAACGAAAGGTGTTCGGTGATGACTAAATTACCAAAGAAACCCGAATTTCCCCATCTGGCAAAAAAAGAAATGCCCCTGACTTTGAGACTTCATCTTATGAGTCTTCTATTGTTATGTCATTGAATAACTTTCAAGGGCCTCATTTCAATTGGCTGGAAAGTCTTCAATTTTTGGTTCTGGAATAAACAAAGAAAAAAAGCCTGAGAGAAAGTTTAGCATAATCAAATTTCCATCTATTCTGAAGGGCTACCGCTCTAGAATAAAATATCGAGAAATTTCCAAGTTACAGTGTTTCCGGCAACGTAATTTGTTCTGCTGATTTCTATTTGAAGTTGCCTTTCTTCATTAGCATCAGTTGTGGTTCGGGTAAATTGTACCCTAGAAAGACTGCAATACTAAAGGCGTGCTGAATTTTATAAATAGCTAATAGGAGACTCTCTGTTTGAGTTTTAAAATTTGATAACTAAATTTTACAAAAGCAAATGCAAAAGCTTGAAAATAAGCTAACGAGCATTAAAAAACCCAAACCCAAAATAGTTCTTTTTCACGCCTTACTACCTCTTGCTCAACCACATTATTATCTCGGGTTTGGGGAGTCAACTTTAACGATCGTTTTTCAACCAGACACAAGGCTCTGTTATCGGGTTTCTTTATAGAAGGTGGTATGTGGTTCTGCATTATTCACGACCCAAACTTCCAAATTAATTTCACTTTTCAAATGAAATCTGATTAGCATTCACTAGATCTCAGCAAAAAAACCTTTATCAGTCAGCGAGATTGCATTTGAAAAATAAAACATTTTCAAAATATGTCAATCGAAAGCCAGGCTTATATTGATCCATGAGAAAAATACAAGGATTGTTTTTCGTTTGAATGTGTGCGGGAGGGATGAGCCGACCTTTTGGAAAAGTTTTCTCGAATTCCGATCCGGAAACTGAGATCGTTTCTTAAGGTGATTACAACTAAAACTTCTCTATTCTTATTCAAGTTTTTTTTCCGAGGTAAACAATTTACATCTCAGAAAGTTCCCTCCTATCTAACTCACACATTAAAATTCGTGTCAGTCGTTGATTGACCATTAGGACGCTGTTCTGACGGGGGGTGGGTGGCAATAACTGCTTTTGATAACGCTGAAATCAATAGACATTTGAATTTAGACCATTCCAATTTAGAAGAAGGGATTACTAGCCGGAATGTCAAAAACTCGTTAACGTTGACGGCTTTTAATGAATTCGTGTCGTAGTTTTGTTGGACTGAGAGAATCACGGAATGCTTTGGCTCACATGCTTTTAAGATTTTAGTCCAGAAAAGTGTTTTGAACGATTAATGGAAATCACAAATCCACTTAATTTACGAATGAGTATGATTCGGACAATCCGGCTACAGAATCGACTTGACATTATTTCTTGAAATGAGGTAGTATGTCTGCATGATCGATGTTTTCGTAGTCATATGAAAATATGGGACTCCTAGTAGTAATTCAAAAATATCGGAATATTTATGATAGGTTCATTAATTATGAATCTTTAAAATACAAACTGCTTGACAATACCTAATCAGTGCGCTGCGGCACCTCGCAGTTATCAGTTCAAGTAACATCCTTAGTTGATGATAATGACCAAATGATTTGCCACTTTCTCATTTCCCGGTTTTAAAGTTTAATCATTATCGTACGATGTCGATGAAAAACTAACGTTGAGTTGTTTTTCTCTGTGGTCTCTTCTCGGTTGGTCTGTTCTAGCTAAAACTGCACTCGCTAAAACAATACCGGTACAAAAGAAAACAAATACTACAAATCAAGAAAATTAAAAAGCACAAGTTCGACTGTGCAGTGATCTCGATGAAGTTTAGCAGCTCACTGAGTTATTTCCCAAGATCGTGCAGTTTAAAATTCGATATTCAATAGCGACATCCCCCTAAACTGCGACTAAAGCAGTGAAAAACAGCATGATTCAACTTGTGCATGCAACGAAGCCACCTTAAACTGAGTTGCACATTAAATAGATCGTGCTCGGTTTAACTGCTCGATAAAAATCGGCGATTTCATTGCCGTTACAATCAGTCAGATGGGAGTTGACACTTTTAACAAAGTCAGTTCAGAATCAATGATTTGTCATTGTCAATGGAAGGATTAACTATGATCACATTCTGGCATAAAATTGTGAATATTGTGAATTGAATACAAACAGGCATGACTACTAGTTTTGATCATGATGAACACTTCACACCGGCCGTACTTATCTTTACTTTTTCTTCCATTCATTCATTCATTCATTCATTCATTCATTCATTCATTCATTCATTCATTCATTCTTTCTTTCTTTCTTTCTTTCTTTCTTTCTTTCTTTCTTTAATTCTTTAATTATTTCTTTCTTTCTTTTTATTTTTCTTCTTTTTTTCTGTTTCTTCCTTTTTTTTCCCCAAAAAAATATTTCAATCCCACGGTCAGTGACACTATTATGAAAAACCTCAAACTGGGTCTTCGTCTCAACGGTTCACGGTCGTTCCACCCGAAGCCACTCCGCCCGAAGTTTAGGTCGTTTCGTCCGATATTGCAGTCGATTCGCCGTCCGGTGACAGTTTATTTGTAAATACTGCGTTTTATTAAATTTGAATCGAAAATTGTGTTTTGTGGGGAGCGAATGACTCTATCTGGAGCGATAAATGAAAAGCGTCCATAGAAACGTAATGTTTCAAAAAATAAGTGCCGACAGCGAGTGTTTCATCAGGGGTTCAAAACACCGAGAAAATGATGAAAGCACGAGGCCGTAGGCCGAGTGCTTTTATTGTTTTCGAGTGTTTGGAACCCTAAAGGCTGAATTACACGGCACGATTTGTCGGCCTGATTTTTGATAAGCTTTGTTTGGGAAAAGAGAGAAATCGGCCCGATTCTGCAACAGATTTTTTTCGTGTCGGGCCGATTTTTTGAACGAAAAAGGAGTGCAAAAAACAATAAAGCTCAAATCGGGCCGACATGTCGTACCGTGTAAATCAGCCTTAATGAAACACGAAGCACGAGTTTTTGACTTCTCAAACAAGTGAATATTAATGACCAATAAAATAATATAATGAATTACTTAATTCTTAAGCGAATTTCTATGAAGGGAATCTTAAACAATTGCTTTTCAAATCTATTCATAGTAATATAAACGAACTTCCGATCATAACGGACAAAACGTTAATTTTTTGGTTGAAAGCTGAATTTCCATCGGTTGACAAAGTAGTAATAGAGGTTAGAGGGAGATATAGGGGTGCAGAAGGTCTCGGATCGTCTCGGGTTCGAATCTCACAGTGATTTACGGAAAGATTTTTTTTGTCAAAATTCGATACTTAATATGTGATTTCGGGGCTAGGGACAAAATTTCTATGAGTAAATATGTATATGCAAGTTGTCTAAGTGTCACTAAAGTTAGTATTTCAAGGTAATTATAGGGAACAAGCGTAATTGAGTAGAGCTGTAGGTATTCAGATGCAGATGAAGAACACATTCCATCACATGGGAAAGGAAAATGTTTGAAACACTAGCTAGTGTGTTTATTGGGTTTCCAAACCCATTCACGTGATCCAATAAGACAATCTGATTGGCTAAAATCATGAGTTTGAGAAGCAATGTTTAAACAAAGCGGGTGCCTCGAGATTGTCGCTTGAATTAAGACTTTTCCCTGTCAATAAAATACCTCTATCCATAAATTTTATTGCTTTCGACTCAAGAACGACGACTTGGGCCTTATTTAATACTCAAACAACATCAAACAGGCGTACATTACGTGTAAAATGGAATGATTTGAGATGAGTTGTCTCTATCAAGCTGTAGCTTCCTCGTCCCATGTAAAGGACTACAGAAACCGGAATCCACGAATAATTTGGTTTTGGAATCCGAAATCCAATCCTTTGAATCTGGAATCCAGCCCTTGTAATGCGGAATCTGGCCATTTGAATCTACAAGACAGCTCTGGGAATCCGGAATCTTGCATTATTCCGGATTCCCTTACATCAGGGGCGAAGCTTCCCTAAGCTACGGTGGCCAATCCACAAAAAATCCAAAGGAACTGAATCACAAAACCCACAACTGAATCACAAAAACCAAAACTAAATCACAAGAAACAAAACTAAAGCAGTAAAATAATCAAATCAGCAATGAATCACAAAACTCAAAAATGGATCACAAAAAAATACTCCTGCATCACAACAATTTATGAGTTACGGAAACTTGAACTAGATAGGTTTCCCTCGATGAATTTTTTTTCTAACTTTAGTATCAGCGTTTTCACCAAGTTGTTTCTCAATCCTACATATCGTTCATGGCAATTGAAGCATTGTAAGATATCCAAAATAAATTATAAAAACGTAAATTTTTAGGCCGCTTACTTCGGGTTGACGTTGTTTTGGTTGTCAAGCATCTCCATTGTCCAGTTTTTTTCTGAACTTGTACATTCCGATATGCCGTTCTTGTTTGCCTTCTGTAAACCTTCCGAGTGGCTCCGAGTATGATAATTTGAAACAGCAATTTTAATGGATTACAGCGATTTTAATGGATTATATTAAAACAACAAAGGATAAGTGCATAAATTTTTTTTTTTTGGTTGAAATTAGGCCTTTGGCCACGACGCATTTTGCGATCAAACAGCGGAGGTGCGCCTCAAACAAAACCCAGTCGAGCCACCTTAAAGCCGTCACCACATGAAGAAGCAACGACTGGGCTACCTGTGGAAAAGGTAAACAAGTCAGCGGTGATGCGCAAATGTTCATGCCTTTAGAATAAACAAAATGGCGGACGAAGCGAAGACTCTCTGTCGACAACGAAAAAGAAACTTTCACGAGGGTTTCTCGTTTCCTTGAAGAACCAAAATAATTTATTATAAATTAAGCGTGTAGTTTTATCCAAGATGCCTTTAGGAGAGGAGCCTCAGTGTGCTGCGTGTAAAATCAACCATTCTTTGATGTGGAGAAAAGGCGCCAATGGCGAAACTCTTTGTAATAGTTGTCATTTGAAACGTGTTACCACTAATACACGCTCTCAAAGACAGAGCTCAAAAGAGAGCAGGAAACTAGTAGCAAGAATCAAGGCAGGCTCCAGAAAAGGTCACTGGAATGGAAAAGGTAGCGAACGAGGAAAGGAACGAGGAAGGAGATCTATCAACAAAACGAAACGAAAGGTACAAATGGACGACTGGAACGTGTTTTATACTCATTTAAAGGAAGCTTTAAAAGTGTTTACTTTTGTAACACCCACCCCTTTTGATTAAAAGAAACCGATTAAACACCCAATCTATCTTTAGTGGATACATGGATAACATGACTATGATGTTCACTTATTAAAGTATTATTTTGTTTTGTATTGCATATCTTCTGTGCCCTCCTTTCACTCTTCCAGCATGCATAAACATTGAGTAATAAATAGTACCAATGTTGTTGTATACTTTGTTGTGTAACAAATTTTTCTTCTTTTTAAAGCCTTACAAGTCACCAGAAGGTGTTGCTACTGTTGTCACTTCTGATAGGATTTATTACAAGGTACAGTCTGTTTTTTATGTCCCAAGTTACAGTACTTCCCTGACAACTTTGTCTAGTCTTTGTTTCCTCAAATTGATCTACATGCCAAATGTCACTGGTATAGTCTTGCTTGACAATGGCCTGTGAAATTTGTTTGTTTGTTTTAAGAACATTTCCTCTTTAGGTTTGTTTTTTTTTTTTTCTTCTTCTTCTTCTTCTTCTTTTCTTTGTTATTTTTTCTTCTTTTCTTTTTCCCCCCCTTTCTTTTTCAAATGAATGCAAAGAAGTCCATTTGATATCTTCTTGAAAACTTGAAAAGGTCATAAAGAGAGGTCGCTTGGCTTGGAATTACTTTTGGTTTAAAAGTTTTCAAAAGAATTTGATTTTTAGTTGTCTTAGAATCAAAATAAAATCAAACTGGATTGGACATTTTCATACCTTATAATACACTATACAAAATTACTCGATTCTGATTGGACGAGAGGAGTACAATTAAATTGTTAATTGTACTCTGCAGAGTACCTATTAAGTCGCTATGGTAACGACAATCGTTAATTGAAATTTTGTATGGTGTATTATAAATAAAAAATCGCACGATCTTCTCGTACAATTCAGAATTAATAGTTACTCGTAATGTTTTGAAAACTCTCAAATAGGACTCGCCTAAAGGCTCGTCCTATTTTGAGAACTTTCAAAACATTACTCGTACCTATTAATTCCGAATTGTACTCAAGATCGTGCGATTTCCTATACAAACCACCACAGACACTCCTTCATATGACGATAAGAAACCATGGCACAATATTACTGTATGATATTGCATGGCCTTTGAATTTGAAATATTTCAATACATGACGCAGAACTGATGCAGAAGTCAATAGCATACTTTTTTCACTCACACAGTACATTATATGAAATCAGCTCTATTTCTCTGTTATACTTCATCGTTTTTCACAGATATTACAAATGTACTAATTAATATTTATCGTATTATTTTTTGTTGTGAAGGGAATTCTATATCAAGTTGGAGATGTTGTATCCATAGAAGACATTGAAGGTGACTTATACTTTGCACAAATTAAAGGATTTCTACAAGATGAATATGCACAAAAAAGTGCAGTGATTACCTGGTTAATTCCTACAGTTCCTAATCCTACAGAATTTGACCCTGCAACTTTTCTTCCAGGTAATAATCACTAATATAGTACCTATAATTAAGGAGTGGCCTTATAGGGTCCATGGGGAGGCCAGCAATCGATCTCCACTTCCAGTTACTTCTGTTGCTCTTTTTGATACCAGCTATGACTGGATTTTTCATTTTAATTATTTAATATTGGTATATTATGTGCACTCTGATTGGCTGACTGTGTGATTACAGTACACATGCATAGATAATGTCAGTTGAATCTTACATGTGCTTCTGATTGGTGGAAATGTTTTGATGAGTATTATATAAAACATTTCATTTTCTGTGGGTCTGTACTCTGATAGAGGCACAGCTAGAAGACATCAAAATGTGGTGAGAACAACAGTCATGCCACTCAACTTTGTCATAGTGGCATACTTTTTTATTCTCACCACATTTTAACATCATCTGTGTGTCTATTAGAGTACAGATGCATCGAAAAATGGAATCTATTTGTTAAATTCAAGTTTCATTTTAATATTCAGGACCTGAGGAAGATGCACCTAGACCCATGGAATGTTTAGAGTTTGTATGCCGTGCACCTAGTGATTTATTCAAAGCTCATAGAGATCATTCTCCCTTTGTTATTCCAAAGCAACCAGACCTTGACGACTTGGCATCAGCTGCTGAAATGTTACTGGATAGAGTATCATGATAGGTATCTATTAGGTTGATAACATAATTTATCTAAATGTAAATAATTCTTTTATTCATTGGTTAGACTCATATCCACTAGTTGGAGTAGATTTCGTATGACTGTGAAAATGGCACGGCACGGTTACGGCAGGAATTTCTAATGTTTTTATAGACAACGCAGCACTGATACTGCCACGGCACCGTGCAGTCTATTTCACACTCCTACAAAATTCTGCTCTTACTAGACAAGTTTATGAGAAAGACAAGTGCCAGTGTAACTACATGGTACATAAGTAATGGCTAATGTGACACCACAACAAGTGGTGTGGTATAATTTCAATGTACTGTAACATTTCTGCCAACTCTAACAATGACTGCACATGCATCCTTGGAGAAAAGGGAGTGAAAAGGGATGAAGGGACAGTCCTTAGGAAAGTTTTTTATAAAAGTTATTCCGAGAACAGACATGATTTAAGGTGGCTGGACCCTATTTCGCCAGTGCGCGGGTAGTCGAATTGAAGCGGCTATTAATTGCGTTACAGAATTAAGTTGACCAAACTTTTTACGCACACCTACTACAAATGGACCAAATTTTATAATGATGCTAGTTTGGTTGAAATCGGAGCTTTTTTAACATCGAAATTGTTATACACTGGATTTGAAATTTTGCCAATTTTCTCAAAATCCAGACCTCGACGAGCAAAACGATTTATGAGACTTTGTAAATCAAATGTTTGTCTATAATGTGAGAGCGTTTAAAGAAATTCTATTAAGCCGATTTTGAGTAAAAACGGAGCAATTATTTAACTTTGAAGAAATTTAAAACCGCGGGTGCTCTACTAAATTTATTTTATAACAATAATTTTCCAAAGAAAAGTTGCAATATTTTTAGTTATAAATAATACCAAGGCAGTGATATCCAGAGTAACGCTGTACGTAGCAGTTTCTTACTAAAGTTTCTAGAACTATGGTATTTCCTTGTGCAAAAAGAAAATGGAGAAGTGAAATATTGCTGGAAAACACATTAAAGGCTAAAAAGGCGAAGGAAAAAGTAGTTCACCAGTCCAGGTAACTTGGAAGACTTAATAGTTCCATGTATTTGCATTTTTTGCACGAGGCGCCAAAGCGACACGCATGCAGGCATGCATATCATAAAGCCTGAATCAAACACCGGCAACAACGCAGAGAATAGAGATGCACATATGGCCATGTTTAAAAAATTATTTAATGGTCTTAAAAAACTTCAATGCCTTTGTAATTTACACACCTTACTGGTAAAGGATTGAATATTTAATATCGAGAAATAAAAAAAAATTGATCTACTGGTTTTCAAGAAACAGTATTATTGACGTGGATGTCGAAATTCCGAGATAAACGCCGGCAATTTAGTGCTTTACATACAGTCGTCTCAACGGCGATCAAAAATAGCAAATACGATGACATATTCACAGAATAAAGAACCATGCCTTGGTATTATTTAGAACTAAAAATATTGCAACTTTTCTTTGAAAAATCATTGTTATAAAATAAATTTAGTAGAGCACCCGCGGTTTTAAATTTCTTCAAAGTTAAATAATTGCTCCGCTTTTACTCAAAATCGGCTTAATAGAATTTCTTTAAACGCTCTCACATTATAGACAAGCATTTGATTTACAAAGTCTCATAAATCGTTTTGCTCGTCGAGGTCAGGATTTTGAGAAAATTGGCAAAATTTCAAATCCAGTGTATAACAATTTCGATGTTAAAAAAGCTCCGATTTCAACCAAACTAGCATCATTATAAAATTTGGTCCATTTGTAGTAGGTGTGCGTAAAAAGTTTGGTCAACTTAATTCTGTAACGCAATTAATAGCCGCTTCAATTCGACTGCCCGCGCACTGGCGAAATAGGGTCCAGCCACCTTAATCCACTCTACCAACACGCCAGATTATGAAGGCAGTTTTTGGCATTACTCAATTGATGTTCACAGTAAGGTCACACGAAGATTATAAAGCCCAGGGGAAAGCTTTCGAAACCCCATTAGATGTTCAGTAAGCACATTTTTATCCATTAATTTCTAAACAAAAGCTGTTGATCATTCCCTTTTGAAATATTTAGGTGAGCTCAATGAGTGCTTGCCTAATCTAAGGTGAAAACTGATCATGTTTAGTACCAGTTATATGTCAAAATCGCTTGTTTCCAGAGTCACAGCTATGCATGTTGATCTGTGATGGCAATGCAAATAGCACTGATGGAATGTTAGCCCTAATATACAATCAGAGAACCTGTGATTAAATCTGAGCTGGGAAATGGTTTTTGCAGAGCATTTTCTCAGTGTCTCTTATTTACTGGTTACAAAATGTGCGAGATTCCCCCCGCCCTTGCTAGGTTCTACAGTTTGTACCAAATCTACCCTGCATTTTAGTAGTGCATTAGCCACTTTCATACCGTGAAGACTGGGTACGAGTCCCTCAAAGTTTGACGATGGTAACGCAAAACTCATATAGTCAGAAAGAGCACATCGAGCTATATAAAATCCCGAAGTTTGGTGTGAATCGGTTTAATATTGAATGACTAACAGCCGTGCAAAAATGCTAGAATTTACAAAGAAATGTATGGTTGTAGGGACATTTGTGGACATTTGTCCCTACAACCATACATTTCTTTGTAAAATCTAGCACGTTTGAACTGCTGTATCTCTTTCAATGTATATCCGATTAACATCAAACCTCGGGATTATATACAGCTCAATGTGCTCTTTCTGACTACATACGTTTTGTGTTGCCATCATCAAAGTTTAAGGGACTTGTACCCAGTCTTCACGGTATGAAAGTGGCTAATTATTTAGGTGTCTGGCTTGAGATGGTACACTGTGTCTGGCTTGTAAAATTCACCTCCCTGAGGGAGAGTAGTGTCTGATTTACAGGTGTCTTGCTTATAAAGGTACAGTGAAACCCAGTCAATATGGACACTATTAGAATGAGACAGCGTCCATATTAATTTAGTGTCTGTATTAAGTGTCCGTATTAACTGGGCGTCCATGAGGCCTGATTCCACTGTACTTTGAAGAATACAAACACAAAAAGTGTGCAATGTAGAAATTACTAAATAGTGCTAAATTATAATTCTATTGTTTTCTAGTGATTAATTAGCACTATTTAGTACAAAATAGTACAAAGTATTGGATGCTTGTATCATTTGTACTCTATCAGGCAGGTATGTAGGGGTGCTTGTCTTCTTGAAAGTCTAGTCTATAGAGGCCATAAATTGTCCAGAGGGACACCAATTAATGTACAGTGTATCTACAGTAGTTTAATGAGTGTCAGCCTGAAAAGAAATGCCTGATATCAAAGCTCTGATATTAGTACAGTGTAATTTACACTTTATTTTCCCTTGAGATGTGATTACAATATTCTTGGTTATAAGTGTTTGATCTCTTATGCCTGAGGCCCTGTTCACACAGCAGCATACACAGTCAGATTCACTAGAAGTATTTGTTGTTTCCATGACACTGAGCAGATTTTGTATGACTGTGAAATCGCACATGACGACATGGCACAGTTGTGGCAGGAATTTTGAATGTTTATACAGACATCATGGCACTGACATAATCACAGCACAGTGCGGTCCCTTTCACATTCATACAAACACTGCTTTAGGAGATAAATGTGGGCCCTGTTTACAAGGACAATTTTGTTGTGTAACAAAAGCAGCACTTTGAACAGTGATTTATTGCAACTGTAAATCACATGAGAACAGCCAGTGATTTTACTGCAATAGATCACAGGCAAGTTAAATTTGAACAAGAAATTTAGTGCAACTTGGCTGTGATTTTTTCCAGAAACTCTGGTGTACCTCCCCCCTTTGGGAGATTATGCTTTTTTTGAGCAACACGCTGTGAGTTTGGAATATCTGTGGCAGGGTTGTTTGTAAACATGTGATAGACTTCATTTTAAATTGTCTATGAAGCTAAAAAGAAAGAAACGTGCAATCTGAAAAAGAGGAGTGGAATAGTCGAAGTACAGGTATTTGTTTAAACTATTTACCTCGATCTGTATCAAACATCACATACAAAGCAATAAATATATTTTCATTAAAAACTCTGATCAATAAAAAGAATTTTTTATAAATTGCTGAGATATTGCACTAAAATTACCATAAAAATCACCTCAAAATCACTGGCTATTCATATGTCCTTGTTGTTCAATTCTGGTTACAGTAAAATTGTTAGTCAAATCACTGCTCTTGTTGTGTGACAAAATCACCTGTGTAAATGGCCCTTTCTGCTGTTATAAAATAATGCAGCATTGCATCACATCATATATTCATGTATATAGTAATAAAATATTTGTGATTAATTAAAAATAATTCTAATCACTATTTCCTTTGTGTGAATTCTTTACAGTTCATTCAGTCACTTAAGGCCTTCATTAATGAAGACATTTTCACTGTTTTACATGTATCATTACCATCATGATTCATCATAATCATCAACTTTGAGATAAATTGTATAAATTTACGTGTACATAGACTTTATATTTATATATTATATATAAAGTTAATGGTGGGACTTCGTTACTCCGAGTTTCACGCGTACATCGCGATCATCAGACTGACTGTTAAGGTTTAAATATTCCTATTTGTGTGTTCTTTTTTCCTTGGTTGGATGCGTAGAATTTATTCTCACATAATAAATTTATATATTATGTGTAGATATAATACCATGAGAATGGGTTAATTTTGATGCAACGCTAAATTCCATATTGATGTTTGCACTTCATTAGACTTCAATCATTCACTGTAGACTCAAAATCCACTCAAATTATTCAGAACCCCAAAATTTCTAAAGAAACTATTTCAGCTTTCTGGCATTCAATTTTTCTTGCAAATGTGCATCTTTCAAGAGGCAGTGATGTGACATCTGTCTAATGTATTGTACAATCAAGAGTGATGAAGTCTAGCTAGCTGGTTGATCACTGGAACTGGTGGGGGCGAGATGGGGGCAAGATGGTAATAGATTGGGGGCGAGATGACAAGGGGGTGAGATGACCAGATACCACTGGTGGCAATGTTACATAGCACACAAAGCAGTAAGAAATTGATGGCAACATTTCAAAACCTTGCAACATGTTGCCACAACTGTTGCATAATTTCATGATGTACAAAAAATTTCAGCCTTATTCAACATTTTTTTCTTAAACTTTTTTCTCAAGCAAAACTGATTAGCATATGAATAATGATTTCCCAAGTAGGCAAAACAGTGAAATATTGAGGAAATTTCACATGCATTCAGTTTCTATTTCCATCCAAAATCTCTTTTAACCATTCTGTACAACTGCTTGTTGTGTGGTTCATAATATTTATTCAGCAAATCTAAAATGTCTTGCCGAACCTTTGGATGACGACGCCCTTTTGTTACCCCCAGACATGAGAATGTTACACTTCCAGCTTTAGATTTTTTCCTGAAACAGGGAAATCCTTTGGTTTTGTTGAACACAAAGTCACTTTCATGAATAGCAGACTTTAAGTTCAGAAACTTTTCAACAGCTTTCAGTTCAAAAGCAGGATTAATTGATAATTCTTCACCACTGACAAAATGTATTTGATTGAGAGGAAAGTATAGAAGCCATCTTCTAAGGTGTTTACTATATAGACCAATATCAACACAGTTGTCATTAACCTTGAGAACACTTTCCTTGCTATCAGCAGTGATATATTTCTCAAATGAAGGCAGTTTGGGATTTTTAGCCTTGATTTGAGTATAGTCTGAAATAGCCCTTTTTGTGGGATTTCTTACAACTACAAGAAGTTTGATTGATTTGGACATTTTGTGTATTCGTTGGGGTACACTGGGTGTGATAAAATATGATGGAGATTTTTCCATGAGTATTTGTCCAGGTTTTGAAGGAACTTTAGGAAGCATTGTCCTATACCATTCAATGCCCTTGGCATAATTCTCATCGCGATCAAAAAAGTGTAGTTCCTTTGAGGCAGAGTGTATGTCAGGATGTAAATGCAGAGCTCTTAGTAATGCTCTCGTTCCACCCTTACGAACCCCAATGATGATTGCATTTGGTAACATCTTTACCATTTCTGTTGTATTTGCAGTCTTTTTTTGCAAATTATGGTGCTGTGGTCTTGAAAATTGGCTTGGGTGATTGGTATGGTGAAAATTGAATCCATAAAGAAACATGATGACAAAAATACTTGAAAAAATTGCAACAAGTAAGCATCTCTTGTTCTCAAAAACAAGGCTCATGAGTTGTTATTATACCATCAAATCTCCTTACTCCTTGTGTGTTGCAGTTCTTTGTTACTTGTTTTGGTTTCAATATTGTACAGAATCCCTTCTTCTTGGTAGTTAGACATTTATTGTACAGGCTTCTGCAAGTCTTGAATGTTGCTTCCTAATCTGAGAAAGAGAAACCCAAAAATATCAAACACTCATTCATAGTTCTTCTTGATTCATGTAGTTATTGATTGGTACTAGACAGATATTATCTGCTAGTCTTGAATGTTGTGATTCCTTTTTAACTATTTGAGTCTGGGAATTGAAAGAGAGAAACCCCAAAAATGAACAATTAATTCACTAATTGGCCTCTAGCCGTCACATGCAGTACTTCATGTTATGGTCCTGAAATTGTCAATCAGTGAATAAATGACCCTGCATGTCAAATTATATGAGATCAACTTCATTTTTAACTCGTGTATATGCGTAGCATAGACACAAGTTATTGTAGTGACCCGAATATGCAAAGGTGTCACTCGCTCGCAGATCGATAGCAGATCAATATCTAAACGGCGACCGATGTAGCACGAAGTTCGGGTGTGCTTTGGTATTTCATTGGTTTGTCAAGTTAAGTGAATCCATCGAGATTCAAACCCATAGCCTTCCATTTTCGATCGCAAAGCCGCCATAAGATAGCATACAGCAGTTGAGCCTGGGCTGTCTGTGGTAAAAACTGCTTTAAATACACAAGTTCTCCACAGAGGGCCTTTGATTATACACACAATTCAGGTTTCCCCAAATGAATGTAATTGAGCATGGTTTCCATTTGGTCGTTATGATTGCTACGTCATTGCTGGAGAGTAGGTTCCATATGATCACCACGATCACTGAGATAGAAAAAAATTACATTGCCATGATAGCCAGGATTGCTGTGATTGCTGAAACACATTTTTGGGTGATCCTGGTGATCGTAGTGATCAAATGGAAATCAGGTTTTATATATACTAGCAATTGACCGGTTGGTCCCTATAGCTGTCATGTGGGGTACTTCATGTTATTACAGTGGTCACAAAATTGTTCAGACATTGTCATGGAATTGTCCGTATAAATGTACAAACTTTTTCATAACTTATGGACTTGATATAACTTGATTTACAGCTGCTCCATTTGTTTTTATGAAGATTTAGTTCTAACCTTCATCTGAGATAGTATTTTCAGCAATTCTTTAGTTAAGCCAGAAAAGTCTGTACATATGTACAACAATGTCCAAACAATTTTGTGACTATAACATGAAGTACTCCACGTGATATAAAGGGTGCACTCTCATTGGCCAAAGGGCCAGTGTACTACCAACTCTAAATCATGCACACAACAAGGGCCAAACCTTTCCCGAACCCTTTTTAACTTTTTTTTTTTTGAGAAAAAATGGAGTACTCCCAAATTTTGATTTTGGGTTTGAAAATTTTCTGGTTATATGAAGCAACAATAACGATCAAGAACTGTAACAATCCACTGGACCTACTGGCTGTTTCACTAAACTAAGTGACAAAGAATTTGTATCTTATAACAGAAATAGAAAACTTGCCCGCTCTGCTGTGTGCAGATTTAGAGCACGTGGAGATTGATCAGAACATGAGAAAAGTGTTAAGAGAACACTTCTCTCGTAGTTCTGATCAAAATCCACATGCTCTTATCCTTTGTTATTTTAATATAATCCATCGAAATTGCTGTTTCAAATTATCATACTGCTTGGAGCTAGTTGGAAGTTATACAAAAGGCAATCAAGAGTGGCATAGTCAGAATTCACAGGTTCAGAAAAAAACTGGACAATTGATCAGATGCTTGACGACCAAAACTACATCAACCTTAAGTAAGCAGCTTAAAAATTTACGTTTATTTGATTTATTTTGCATATCTTACAATGTTTCAATGGCCATGAAGTGTATAGGATTAAGAAACAACTAGGTGAAAATGCTGATACTGAAGTTAGAAAAAAATTCACCAAAGGAATATTAAGGTTTCTAGCTTTTTATAAAGTTAAGTGAAATGATAAACAAACAATGAATTTTGTTTTATTTCTCCAAACGGACAATTAAAGAGTATGTTAACAAAATGAGCTCAAAAGAAGCTGTTTCTGAGTCCTTTAAGTAAGATTTTTGGCCAAGCGACCTAAATACTTGGAATTATTTACTTTTTTGGTGCGTAAAAGTTCAAGCGCATTTTTATTCAAAAATCTTTTAAACATAGTAACAGCGGAGAACTTGATCTGGATTCTATGAACCAATAAACGCGCTTTTGCACAAAACTTTATTTAGTCTAGAAATTTCATGTTTGTGAAAATAGCAGTGCATCACCTTAAAATATTGGTAGCTCCGATCATAATGATTTAAGCGTCATTTTGAAAGAAACTTGAAACTATCCCTTGACTTGCTATGAAATATTTTTTGAAATTAGGTTTTTGGCCGCGACGCATTTTGCGACCAAACAGCGGAGGTGCGCCTCAAACAAAACCCAGTCGAGCCACCTTAAGATATTTAAGATGCATTATGACATAAGATTCCCTTTAAGTTTGTCAAACCAGCTGCCCCCATGGATACATTAATTCATGTACTCCACCCAAGGTTTCATCAATCATGCAGAACATGTGATGGGGGTAAAATAAACGAACACACAACGTACCATGCTGTTTTCTACTGAAGAAAGTAAAATCACGGAATTATGCTGTAATCCTGTAAAATCCCCACGTGCCTAACCAATATGTAATTCCATACATTCATAGTTCCGAACAAACAAGCATTTGGATGGTCGCCCAAGATGTTTTTGATGTTGCAAACCCAAATCTAAACTGTTTAGAGTTTACAATTTAGGTATATGATAACTTGTCTTCAAGAGATTTATGAACTTAGAAACAAATTGATCGCAATATTTATCTAGTTGTAAATCAACAATTAACTTACTAGTCGAAGCCATTTCAATATGTCAACCCGTGTCACCAGAAAAACAACCTCAAATCGAAGATATGAAATGGCCAAATTACAGAAACGATGCAGCATCGTACTGGCAATGTATCATTCGTAGCGTGAGTTCAAGTGACGATCCCAAAAACAGTGCAAGTCGATTCGTAACAGTTGCTGACAATTTCTGCGGCGCGCGCGACGTCAACATTATCCGTTCAGAGATCTCCAGCAATAAGTGATTTTAAACCGAACATTTTCTGACTAAATCGCTGTCAGTCCAGAGACAAAACAATAACAAGAATTTTCTTACCTGCTTCACTGAAGGAAAGCACGCCTCAAACGAATGAATAAGTTCATTTCGATCTTTAAGGTCGAGATCGAAACACAATCCTTCACTCACCTCGTACCAGTGGGACTTCTCTTAGGGGGGGAGCAGTCATATCACAAGGACCCCTGGGGGGAAGGGGCTCATATAAAAAATGTAATCCTCTTTAAAGAATTAATAAAATCATATGATTTTGTGACGATTTTCGATACTGTGCCAACTCAGACATTGAAAACAGTCCGTTGGAATTTGGGTAATTCGCTTCCGATAAAAAATCGCAACATTCCAAAACCGATCTTTCGCGTTTTTTTAAATCGCATTTGGTCATTTCGTGTTTTTCTCAATAGGAATCTTTATCATGATTTTTTAATGTTTTGTTTTGATTGACGGAAGCTTTCGAATGACCAAATTCCAACAGACTGCGGTCAGCTGGCCAAATTGTAACATCGTTGTTTTCATTCACTGGTATTTTGATAGGTTTTTCTTTTTGATACGATTTCATCATACTGAATAATATATTTTAGTTCATTTAGTATAAATGATCTATACAAAAATTTTGGAATGAAAATAATTTTTAATTTATGAGATTTTTCCCCTAAATCTTCACAATCTCATCTCACTTGTCGCCTGTTTTTTGGGCTTCCTGTGGTAGTGTTTTGAAAAATTTTGCTGCATTCTGGGATACCACATGAGACAATATGGCTGCGATGGCTGCGATGGCTGCCGAAAGTGATGAAAGCTGCAGAAAGTTTTAAGATAGTTCGTTTGCGGAAGCCATTTCTTTGTATATTTATATATATTTTGATATGGCAGCTATAACTCGACCGTTTTGCGTCGGTTTGGTATTTTATAAGTAGCTTAAGACAAACAGATATAGTTCCACGTGCAAAAATGAGTTCTCTATCGAATGGAGAAATCACTCCAGCACAACAAATGATTGCTTCAGGATCTGGGGCCGTTATGACTTCATTATTCAGTAAGTATGGCTGAAGTAATGCTTTATTGTCTCAAAGAAGTGCGATTTACTTTTAAATTTTTTAAGGAAATGCATTTGCTCTTGGGACTGTTCATTATTTATGGAAAGGGGGATGGTGAATGGAAAAAAATATTGGTAAATACCTTTTTATACCCTCTCAGGTATCAAGGAAAACTCCCCACCCATGCACCCACCCTACCAAAAGAAATTAAAACTTTTTTGACAACCCCTCCCCCCAAAAAATATATAGATAAACAAAAAGACAGATTTAAAAACATGCATTGTCAAGAGACCATAATACTAAGAGAGTGGAACTGGTATTGATGTATGGGTGATGTGTTGGTGCTTAAAGTTATTTTTAGTATCATGTGTAATTGTGTTTTGATTGGTAAATATTGGTGTCTTAGCCATTCAAAATGATGATATTCAGCAGAGCACAAGCTCTTTCTGAAAAACTCTTTCTCACAATTAACTCTTACTAGTGGTTAAAAATATAGTATTGTTGTTATTAATATTAATTATTGATGAATTTTATTAGTGACACCACTGGATGTTATCAAAACAAGACTGCAGGCTCAAGCAAAGACGACAGTACATAGTGAGTACATGATAAGCAGTACATCCCATTACCCAATAGATGCGCTCAATTAGAAGGAACTGACTAGTAAAACAACCATTTACTGTAGACGTTAAAACCATGTGCTTTTTTTATCTTCGACGAGAGACTTAAGTAAACAAAACTATCATATTACAAACAATCATGTGCAAATAGAATCATGTGAATATGCTAATCATGACAACGTTGTGTGACGGAAATATGGCGTGTCCATTTCCCGCCGGCCTTGATCAATTTAAGTGAAATTTATCAAATTATAAAAAATGTCAATGTTTCAATGATAACTAGTTTCTGTGTATGATAATATCTATAAACGTTCAAAATGTTTGTTATTGTTCTTCTACTGGTAGTAGAATGCAGAGCTTGACGATTGGTCTGACGTAAGTGCCTTTGCTGTTCTGTACTGTGACGACTCTGACGTTGTTGTCCGGGCCAGGGTGAACTTCAGTTATTTTGGCAAGTGGCCATTGACCAGGGTTGGTGCGATTATCCTTGATTAAAACAATATCTCCAACTCGTAGATTTCTTTGTGGACTTTTCCACTTGGACATACGCTGTAATCCATTCAGATATTCGAGTGACCATCTTCTCCAGAAGTGATGTATGAGGGTTTGGCACAATCGCCAGCGCTTTAAAGGGCTTGTTGTAGAGATTCTAGCATCTGGAGGACTTGGCAACATCTCCATTGGTCTACCAATGAGAAAGTGACCTGGAGTCAGGGGGGAGATGCCATCATCGTCGTTGCTGTCTACCGATGCTGCGATTGGTCTTGAATTCATGCAAGCTTCGATTTGAGATAGCGTTGTTGATAACTCTTCAAATGTCAACTTGTTGTTTCCAACGATGCGCTTCAGATGGAACTTGCACAATTTGACTCCGTTCTCCCACACTGATCCATGATGTGGTCCCGTAGGTGGGCTGAAGTGCCACTGAATGCTCTGGGTAGAGCACCAGTCACTGACCTTGTTTTGTAACACATCTTGCTTGAGTGCTTCGTAGAGCTCCTTCAGGTCTTTATTTGTTCTTGTGAACTGCGTACCATTGTCACTCCACATTTCTTTGGGTTTTCCTCGTCTTGAGACAAAGCAGCAAAGAGCAGCAAGAAATGCGTCTGCCGTCAGATCGGACACCAGTTCTATGTGGCAGGCCTTTGTTTCCATGCAAACAAATATGGCTGCGTATGCATTGGTGTAGATTGGTCTTCGCTTGTTACCAGACTTAATGGTTAGTGGTCCTGCATAGTCCACAGATACCCTTTCATTGACGAAGGTAGGACATACTCTTGCTTCAGGTACTTGACCCATGAGCTGACTTGCTGTCTTTGGTGCAGTGCGTCTACATGTTTTGCAGCTCCGTGTGTGCTGTCTCACGATTCTTCGAGCACCAATGATGTGGTACCTTTCTTGCAAGGAACCAAGTGTTAGCTTTGGACCTGCGTGACATAGACGTCTGTGCTCTTGTTCTATGATGAGGGTAGCTAGGTGATCCTTTCCATGAAGTATGATTGGATGACGTGCTTGATAGTTGAGATCTGACTGTGAAAGCCTTCCACCTACCCTTAGAATGCCATCCGAGTCTAAGAAAGGGTTGAGTGGTGACAGGTTGTCACCTTTCAGCAGTTGTTTGCTTGTCTTGAGTAGCTCAATTGCCCTTGAGAAACTCTTGTGTTGGGCTTCTTTGATGAGGTAATTCTCGGCGTGATGTAGTTCTTGTGTCGTAAGCGGAACACTCTTGAACAGGTTTTGACGCTTGACGACGCGGAATACCAGTGAGGTTACTCTAAGAAGTCGATGATAGTTAGAAAATCGCTCGGGGTCGATAATGATTGGTGCTGTATTGACTGCGTGCGTGTTGACATCTACTCCTTTCTTGTGTTGTAGGATATCGATATCGACACCAGATTCAACCAGCGATTCTAGTGTAGGCTTGGGATTGCGTTGAGGCCATGTGTGCTCTTCATGCTTGAGCCAGGTGGGTCCTTGCCACCAGAGTTTGTGGTCAAGTATGTCTTGAGGTAGAACACCACGTGATCCTGCGTCAGATGGATTATCTGTACCACTGACATGATTCCAAAATTCCGGGGGGACGAGTTGCTGTATCTCGGCGATACAGTTTGCTTCAAATGTCTTGAAGCATTGGCTACTTCCATGAATCCAGTACAGCACAATGGTACTGTCGGTGAACGCTCGGATGTCGCAGGCTGGTACTTTGAGTATTTCTTGGCAGTGCTTCAATAATCGTGCTAACATTAAGGCGCCACACAGTTCCAGACGAGGCAGGGAGACTTTTCTTAAGTGGTGCAACCTTTGTCTTTGCTGTGACAATGGACAAGTGTACCCCGCCAGCCGTGTCGACGCTGCGAAGGTAGACGACACCACAGTAAGCCTTCTCACTGGCATCACTGAAGCCGATGAGTTGTCTGCTAGCAACTGAAACGTCGAGTGCTGTGTAACATCTTGGAATCCTTAGTGTGGAGATCAATGGTAGGCCTTTTCTCCAAGTGAGCCAGTCTCGCTGAAGCTGCGCAGGAAGGGGATCATCCCAGTGAATGTCCTTTTCCCATAACTTCTGAAAGTAGATTTTAACGGTTATGGTGACACACGATATAAGTCCTAGCGGGTCAAATATCTTTGATGAGTCTGATAGCATTAGACGCTTGGTGAGTGCTGAGTCGTCTATTGCTGGGGTAGACGCTGTAAACTTGAAGACGTCTTGACTTGTGTTATACTCCATTCCAAGTGTTTTAACGAAGTCTTCGGAGTCACCAATGACAGAATCATGTTCCTGGCTACGAACTTCCGGAGAAAGGCTTGCGAGAACTTCTTTGGAGTTTGAGTTCCATTTATGAAGCTTGAAGGCCCCATTGTCGAATAGCGTTTGGAGTTGACGATGAAGTTCGACAGCTTCGTTTTCGGTGGGCACCGAGAACAATCCGTCGTCAACGTAAAATGATTCTCTTACTGCGCTGCTTGCGAGTGGTAACTCTTGTTCATGTAAGTTAGCAAGGTGCTGCATTGCATTTGTAGCGAGAAATGCTGAGCTTGCAATCCCGAAAGTCACTCTGTTCATTCGATAGTCCTTCACTGGTTCATCTGGGGAATTTCTCCATAAGAATCGATGAAAATCACGGTCGTCTTCATGTAGGCCAACTGCACGGTACATCTTCGAGACGTCTGTTGTCATTGCATAAGGATGCAACCTGAAGCGTCATTTAGAGATGGATGCACTGTTGGTCCCACGATGAGCAAGTCGTTGATAGATGCGCCTGTAGAGGATTTCATGGAACCATCGAATACGACACGTAGAGGTGTTGAAGCAGAGTCTTTGTGGACTGCATGATGAGCCAAGTAGAAGGATTTTGAAGATGGTTTGTTTAGCTCACTATCTGGAACAAGTTCAGCATGCTGAGATGTGAAATACTCGTTGACCACTTTGGAATAGTGCTTAAACTGATCAGAACGGTGTAGACGTCGTTCGAGTGATAGAAACCTTCGCAAGGCTTGCGGGCGAGACTGACCCAGGATCGGCGCGTTGCGTTTGATTGGTAATCTCACCTCATACCGTCCAGTTTTAGAGTCACGTGACACAGTTTCGTTGAAGTGTTTTATTGTAGCCTGATCCTTCAATGATAGTGGATTTGTGCTGTTGGGAACTTCCTCCAATGACCAGAACTTATGTAGTAGCTGTTCACATGTAGGAGTCTCCGCTATGGTGTGAAACGTGTTGATCGCTTGAGGTAATTGAGCGTCGGTCGTAGTATTTCCGAATAGAACCCATCCGAAGATAGTTTCTTGTGCAGACGGAGTGTTCCTAGGACCGAGAATGACTCCAGTTTTGATGATATCCTGATAAACATCCACGCCTATTAGCATGTCAATTGGCCTTGATACATTAAACTGTGGATCAGCAAGCTTTAGCGATGACAAATGTGGCCAGTCAGTCACAGGGATTGACGTTGACGGCAAGTGTCTTGTTAGAGAAGGGAGTACAATAGCTGAGACGTTGATAATTGAGTCTTGCGGGGATTTAATGTCGACTTTCACTGTTGTGTTGTTGACGTTGGGGCATTGAACTCCACCGATACCGTTAATCGCAATATTTTGCCGTTGTCGTGGTAACCGCAGTTGCTGGGCGATTCTTTCGGTTACAAATGATGCTGAGGACGCTGGATCCAATAGTGCACGTGCATTTGTTTGGATGCCTTCAGGTCCGCTTAGGACAACTTCAGCGGTCATCATAAGGGCTGTGTTAGTAGGCGAGTCTGGAACTACAACATACGATGTTGCGGTGCTTGCCGGAGCATTGCTTGCTGAGTTGCTTGGTTTGGAGATACCAGCTAGCGCTGCTTGAAGATCAGGAGTTGGTACATATGAGACAGGAGTGTCTACATGAAGTAAGGTGTGATGCTGTTGATCGCAGGTGCGACAGCGATGTTTCGATGGGCAGTCTTTAACGGCGTGTCCGTTGCGAAGACAATTGAAACATGCTCTTTGACTGTTAACGATACTTCTTCTCTCGGCAGAATTCTTCTTTTTAAACAGCGGACAGTAGGTGAGCCGGTGTCCTCCTCCGCTACAAACGGTACATTTGCTGCTCACTTCCGTTTCCGTCACATAAGTTGAGACTGGTTTGGCGTTAATCGAAGAATTGCTGTAATTTGCAGGTTTCTTAACGAAGGTTGCGTTAGTCGACCTTTTATGGCTTGGTTCAAAGTTAGTTAGTTCTGTTGCTGTAGCACGAAGGTCCAGAAATTCGAGGAGTTTACCGTATCCCGGCACGTCTTTGTCATGCTGACAATGTTTTTGCCATTCAATCATCGTTGTGGGATCAAATTTCGTTTCAGCAAGCGCCGTGATAAACTGATCGAAATTGAGTTGATTTAGAGCCTTAAGCGAACGTAGATTATGCTGAAATGTATCGTGTAATTGACGCAGTTCCGAGCTTGAGCCGTCCTTAAGCGATCGAGCTTGAAGTAGAGATCTAACGTGGGCGCGATGTATTATTTGCGGCCTGTCAAATCTCGCCTTTAACGCAGAAATAGCTTCTGGATACGCTTCGGCGACCGCGTCAATGCCTTGTACTGCATCTTTGGCCCTTTTAGTGATTAGAGATTTTAGAAGATACTGCATCTTTAGTTGATTGTCTAATTTCTTAGATGAGTGAATTGTGGCTTCAAATTGTTGCCAATAAGTCTTCCAATTGGTGGGTTCGCCGTCGAACTCCGGAATTTTAAGGTCAGGCAATTTGACACCCGTTCGCTCAGAATTAGTTTTCTCTAAAGCAGATTTCACTTCGTTTCGATACTTCTCTATCTCTAGCTCATGCCTTTTCTTGTCTTCCTCTTGTTTTTTAACTAACTCTTCCTTTTCTTTTTGCCGTTTGAGTTTTCTGTCGCGTCGATAGTCCCTTTTCAATTCACTTAGTTTGGCGTCGCTTGTTTTGATTTGTTCAAACAATGAATCAAATAGGTCGTTCATCTTATCACCGTCCGGGTCATCTATGTCTATAGGTTGGCTGTCTACGTCCCTCAACAACTCCTCTAGCGACTTGTTGTAATTAGATAATTGCTGTTCAAAGCTTTGTAGATCTTCCAATTCATAATCGTCGGTAGATTTAGTAGCGTCATCTAACTTAGCGACTAAGGAATTTATGCCATCGCGTGTTTGCTTAAACTTGCTCTGAACAAATCTTCCTTGATTGCTACTGTAAACGCTTTTGGCATCGGTATCGGTAGCAGGTACCGAGACGCTGGCTTTCTGATTATCAACATTAAGGCTAATTAGGTAACGAAGTTTGATGAGGTTCGTACTTACACGTGTGTCGTGTTCGTCCAATTCCTTCAGGTCTTGTTCTAGAGTTAGTTCATCGTCGGTGACGAGAAAACTGGCTTGCTCATTGACTTCTTGGAATTGGCGATCAAGCTCACAAACTTGCTCCAAATATTGCTGTGCTGATATGAAGAAAAGTTGATCCCTTTCTTCTGTGTCATCCAGTGATGTGATCTTTTTGATGAGATTCGTGACGCGTCTTTTGAGATTCGAACGCTTGTGAATTAAGGTCGTTCTTTCCTCGGTTCCTGGCGGCATTTTTAGACCGGTATATTGAACTCTTGAGAATAAGATCCGGCTCGAAGGACCATTAAATAGATGCGCTCAATTAGAAGGAACTGACTAGTAAAACAACCATTTACTGTAGACGTTAAAACCATGTGCTTTTTTTATCTTCGACGAGAGACTTAAGTAAACAAAACTATCATATTACAAACAATCATGTGCAAATAGAATCATGTGAATATGCTAATCATGACAACATTGTGTGACGGAAATATGGCGTGTCCACACCAAATGTAGAAAAACAATTAGCAAAGCTAAATTTGTTTTAAAAAATTGTGGACTCCTTTGCACATGTAGCTACAAATGCCAGTGTGAAATAGATTAACCCACCAATTCAATTCAATTCAATTTCTTTATTCACACATAAATAAAAGACAATTACAAAACAAATATAAAGCTATAAATGACATTAAATAGATAATATGGCTGCTAAAATTAAAAATATAAATGTCAATTATTGAAAATTGTGTGCAGTGGTCAAAGGAGCATGGGCTTTCGAGTTGACCACTGCCATAATTAATTAAATGGCGAGCTCAATAATTGATCAAATATAGTTATAATACATGTCTAGGTTCAAAAGTCCTTATATAAGTATAAATAGATATCCCCAATGGCGGACATAACTCGTGGATTGAGCTATATGTGCGTAGGAAGCCCATGAAGCATTGAGAGCTGAATGTAATATTCCCCATTTATTTATCTATTTATTTTTTACTTCTATGAAGTGTCTTTTGTGTAATCCTTAGCATTTAGTAGCAATTTCAAGCCATAAAAAATGTCTTCAATGAATAACGCGTGTATGCTTTATGGAGCATAAACTGGTTGCCTGCGTTAAGGCCTGCGCAAACGACTTCAACATTTGTTTCAACATCCTTTCGATTTTGTTGAAAATCAATGTTGAAGTCGTTTGCCACCCTCTTTCAACATTGTTGGGTAATGCACTTGTGCTCTAATCTGTCTTGTAGTGTTTCAACACTGCTGAAAGGGGGGTGTTCAACATTGCAATTCAACAAAATCGAACAGATGTTGAACTTAGGAAATGTTGAAACTGTTCGCCACCCCAGTGTTCAACAGTGTTCAACATTGTTCCACAGCGTTCAACAAAATCGAACTGATGTCGAAACAAAATAATATTGAAGTTGTTTGCGTGGGCCTTTATATGATGTTGTATCAAACTCATTGTATGTTGCATCACGGTCAAAGGTGCTGCAGCGTCCACTGTATTCAATGCTTTAGATCAAACGAATGATAAATACAATTCTATTACATACAATATACACTCGATTGCAGAAAGGTTGTAGTCTGCAAATACACAAATATACAAATATCTAATGAGATGTTAAACTCATCAACGGTGATGAGGTTGGGCGAGGTGCCTAGATGCTGCCACAGGGGACGCGCTGTCCCTGGCAGCAAGGCAGTAACCATGGTAACCAACCACGGTCCACCACCTAGCACCTGTCACACTGACTATCGAGTCAGTGGAGATAACATACTCACCAGACCATCCAGAGGTGGGAGGGAGGGGCAATAACAACGGCAAAACGCTAGCCTTGAGCAAGCACAAGGATCGCAAGATCCGTAGAGATGGACTCACATGTGGGCCCTGCACAACGATATATTCAGATGAAGACCGCTGACCCCGGCAAACAAGCAAGCAGTGCAGGAATCGCCCTGTAGCAATATACGTACCCATAGGGACCCCGCACGGCAACGTGGGGCTCATGGCCGGAAGCGAGCAAACATCTTGAGTTTAACTTCGCCTAAATTTCATTTAGCCACATCAAAACCAAAAATACTGCTTAAATCGGCATTGCTTGCATGCAATGATTGTCAAAATATATTTTTAGTCTTTCTAAACTCTAGCAGATATTCAAGAACTATATTTTGGGTGTTGTGATCGCGTATTTACAAATTGCATCTCATTAAATATACTGAATAAATTAGATATTTGTGTAAATATCACTCCTGTCCTTAGAAAGCTGCATTGGCTAACAATCGATAAGCGCATCATCTTCAAGGTGCTTATGATAACAAGGCTCAAGGCTCTGCATGGTCTTTCACCGAAGTATATCAGTGAGCTATTGACATTACACAGACCGTCCCGTCTATTACGCTCCAACTACGATGATAACATGAAGCTTAAAGAACCAAACTTCAATACTAAGAACTATGGTCAAAGAGCATTTGCGATGTGTGCTCCACGTTTTTGGAACAAGCTTCCAAAAAACTTACGCTATTCACCTTCCTTGGACTGCTTCAAAAGAGGACTAAAGACATATCTGTTTAATTTATAATTTAATTTAATATTTTCATGTTATTTTTAATTTTTATTGTAAGGGCATTGAGACCACGTGTGAGGCCCAAGAACTATATTATTATTATTATTATTATTAAATGTAGACTACAACCTTTCTGCAATTGAGTATATATAAATCACTCATTTTATCAATATCTGAAGTATTTGTTAGAAGATGCATCTCAAAGTGTATGCCAGTAAAGTAGATGTTACAAAAAGTCAAGTAGATCCACTGAGTTATTTTGGCCAAGTCACACAAGTTTCGCCTATGGCTGACTCATCAAAGACCACAGTGAATTAAATTGAAACATGTTTGGAATTTGATCAAATATAAATAATATAAAGAACAGTCAAGTCAAATTGCTGTTTTAATTTCCTGTTTATTTTAACATTCTCTCTTGTGCTAATAGAAACAAACTAAAGACTTGATCTGGACAAAGTATTGATGTAAAAGCAAATATCAGAATTTTCCCCACCAACTTTTGTTGTTGTTCTTCAGAATGCAAAATTATGCTGTTCGTATTTAATTTGTTGTCCATTTTCATTTCCATCATCTGCTTCATGACTTCAACTCATGGAGAAGTCACGACTAGAATTTCAGCACTCCACGATCAATAATAATTACATGTAAATAAAGACATTGTTCAAAGAAGACACCTTTTAGATCATTAAATTCCAAAGCAAGTTTCCCATACAATTCTGAAGAACGAATGAATTTAGCTGAAATACCAGTGCTCTCAACCAATCAAATTGCAGAAATTTCTAAGGTTATAAATAATATTAGAAATGTAATATGTTATTTTTACCCTGCCGTCAGATCGCTGTTATATATTCTGTAATGGATTAATGGATCATCTGTGCCTGTGTTCGATGCTTGGATCACCATATAATCCTGTTGGTTATAAACCTCCTCTAAAGTTTACTAGTACACTGGTTAGTAAAAGTAGCCATTATTATTATTTATGTAACAATTTATGTAAGAACAGGAGAGATTAGTGGCCAAGTGTGTGCTTTAAGGCTGGTTTACATGCTGCAACTTCTTGCCTACAGCTTTTGCATGCAGCTTGCTTAAGATTTGATTTGCATTCAATTTACACACAAACAACTTTGGTGCTCATAATGCAACAAAGTTGCATGTAACTTGCTTATTTTTACTGAGTCTTCTGTTTTTAAACAACAATGTACCCATGATATATAGCAACAATAAGATTGAAAAAAAAACCCTCTAAATTTAATTCCCAGTTTCTTCATTTAGAAAATTCTCAAAAACATACATTTTTGTTCTTTTTGGGGTATGACAATCATAGGGTTTTAAAACACGATTAAAATTCCTACAACTTTTGTTGGTGTTGAAACAATAGTCATAGGCAAGTTGTAGGCTTGATTTACACAAAATAATTCACGTTGTATATTGCATGGCATGAGCCAGTGTGTGGTGTTAAGTTGCATGGGACGTACAGTTGTAGGCGAAAGTTATGCTGTGTAAATCAGCTTTACAATGTAGGTTTGAATAGAAATTTTCAATACAAAACTGACATTCTGATTGGCTGAAATAAAAAAAATCACTAAAATACCATAAAAATATAATTAGCATGTGAATTGTTCTTATGTTGAAGTATTGCTAGTGGTCCTTTGTTTCTGAATGGTTAATTAACAGTAATCCAGCAATAAATTATGTGGCTCAGATTTGTTTGAAAGGGCAGCTACACTGTACCCTTTCATGTCTTTTCTTCATAACTTCTTAATCTAAACTCTTTATTTCATTTGTGAAGGATGCATTTATCAAGATACCTAAACATGAGGGATTGGCATCATTATGGAGAGGACTTCCTCCAACTCTGTGAGTATACCCAGTTTAATTCAATACCTAGAATATGTTATCTTCATTTGAAAAATCCAGTTTAATCAATTATACCTAGAATATGTTATTTAACGAATAGATTCCATTTTTGCTTCTGTACTTTAATAGATGCACAGATGTCAAAATGTGGTGAGAACAAAAAAGTACACCACTCGACTTCGTCTTGTGGTGTGACTGTTGTTCTCACCACATTTTAATGCCTTCTGTGCATCTATTAGAGTACAGACCCATGTAAAAATGGCATCTATTTGTTTTATATATTAATTAATATTAATTGAAACATTTCAGCCAATCAAGACAGAGCACTGCACATGAAGTTCAATGATGTCATCTATGCATGTGCACTGTCAGACTCTGACTCATCATTCATCTGACTATTATAATAAATTGGATGAGTTATTGAGTATTGATACATTTTGTTTCTAGGATAATGGCTGTACCCAATACTATGATTTACTTTACATTATATGACCAGCTTAAGGTTGTGTTTGGATTCAAACCTGGTGAAACGAATCTATGGTCACCTATTTTGAGTGGTAGCCTTGCAAGAAGTATGTCTATTCTAAATCATATTGTATAACCCATGTAGTGTAAGATGCTTCAAATTCAGCCCTGCGTCATTCAACTTGTGAAAGAAAGAAAGAATAAATGCTGAATGAATGAATGAATGAATGGATGAATGAATGAAGAGAATTTGTTGTTCTGTCATTTGATGAGAGCTGAAGATCTAGTTTTCAGGTTGTCATCTTCAAAGTTGTGGCAAATATTATGTTTGTAGTAATTAACCTCATGTCGCGTTCTTTTTCTCATTAGCCATGTCTGTTACAATAATTTCTCCAATTGAGATGATTAGAACAAAGCTACAGTCAAGAAGTGGCTACAGATATAGAGGTTTGTTCAAGTACAAGATTTTTACTGCTAACTGTCCAAGGCGATGGTCATGTTATATTTAAGGAATATAAAACGTGCACGCATGTCTCTGTACTGTGATATAAACACGATGGAAGATGTAGAGCAAGAGGAAACCAAGCTTAGGAACATGAGGCATAGCCAAGTGTTTCTCTTGCTTTTCAAGTGCTCTATATCTTCCACAGTGTTTATATCACAGTACAGAGACATAAGCGATCGTTTTATGTTGCTTTTATAAAATATTTGAGATGTTTTTGTGCAAGCCATGTCTCTGTCCTCTGATATAAACATGGTAGCCAGCCAATCAGCACGCGCATTATATCTCAAATATTTTATAATGATTTTTAACTGGTGGATTGTAAATGACCACTAGTTTAGATCTAAGATGATCATTGCACCCGAGTGTTATATTCATTCCATTATTGTACTGGTTTGATCTACAGAATTAGGTAGCGTTATTAGAACTGCTATTAATCAAGGTGGTGTTTTGTCATTATGGCAAGGTCTTGGTCCAACACTTCTCAGAGACTTGCCCTTCTCAGGTAATCATTCTTACTATAAGTATAGTTAGTAGAGCAGCAGATTGTGACCCTGTACACGCCTTTATAAAAACCTTCTGCAGCAAAATTTGATGTGCAGCCCCACATTTCAGCTATTTTTAGACCTCAAATTCAACATGCATTGGTAGCGAATGCATGGGAAATGCTATACCTAAATGCTTCAGTATGTGCAAATGGGTGGTGATCTAAAAATACTCCAAATGTGGGGCAGCTTGTTCTCAACACATAATGCATGTGTCTCCTGGTTATGCTCTACTGGAAGTGTAGTTTATTATTAAGCAGTAATAAAGTAGGCTGGCCCAAGCACAAGTAGCTTTATACCAACATGCCAGAACTGTCTTACTCTAACATATTAGCAAGTACAATTACAAAGGAAGACCAACATAGCAATGTGCGACCAATTTCTGCTATCCCTCATTGAATATGTTTTTCATTCTTCACTGGCTGGGGTACTTAGCTGCAACGTAAACACAATTTACAGCTGTTCAATTCTAGTGTTGTACCAGTTCTGTCAGTATTGGTTTACACATTGGACCAGTTTATATGAAAGAACTCAATAATAATTATTGAATCATTGAGTACTTCCATATATGGGCCCAGTGTGTAGTGATTATTATTGCTAACAAGCATTCAACATCCAATAAACAATTTGTGTGATTTCATGAAATTTTCATTGCATGACTTACATCCACCATATCCAAGTTTTTTATCTCTAAACAAAGTGAAGTGTATACTCTAATATTGTTATCCGTGTCACCCTGGGATATTGTTTTCATCAGCTCTGTACTGGACTGGCTATGAGTTTCTACGTAGCAGGACTACTGAGCCTAGCTTTGGAACATCTTTTATTAGTGGTGCAGGATCAGGGCTGGTTAGTGAATGTTTTAGTGTGAAACTGCTGGATTTTCAATAAAGTTTTTTTATAGTTTGCTTGATATTACATTTCTATCTGTATGTGTAAATGTCACAGATTGCAGCAGTGTTGACGCAGCCGTTTGATGTTGTTAAGACTCATCGACAAATGGAATTAGGAGAAATGGAATTCAGTGAGTCAAATTATTTCTTTCTTTTGCAATTTTCTTTTCTCTTTCACAATGTTCGTCCTTTCCCCACTAACTGAATATACAGTGCACTGTAGATAACTCTTCGGATCACTTCTGATAGGAGTCCAAACACTGAAAGCATGCAAAACTTAGCAGTATATAGTACTAAATAGCACTAATTAAACAACAGAAAACAATATAATCAGCATAAAAATCGAACTATTTAGTACTATTTATGTTGTATGCTTTTAGTCTTTGTACTATACTGTAGGCATCAATCTAAAGTAACCTTTGCCTTTAAGTTTTTAGCACATTTTATAACAGAAAAACCAGGTCAGGTCATATGATCAAATGCTTATGATTGAGTTAGGTTGGGAAAATATTTGGCTCTTGGTCATTCGTATGGACCTCACTGCACTTGGTCCATAAACCATGACCTTGAGCCAAATATTTTCCCATCCAGCCCTCACACTCAGTCAGTAAGTACATATTATTTACAATTTATGTGTGACAATCATGTTTGTCATCAACAGATCCTCAAAAGAAACTACCATTCACTGCATCAATTATTTTAAAGCTTTACAGAGAAAAAGGTTTTAGCAGTTTATTTGCAGGTAAGATATTTCTTTTGGCGTCAATAAAGCCAATATTGTGCATTCCAGCCACCTACATGTAATTTGGGACACACTGAAAGAGTGAAGGAAAAGATATTTTCTCAAAGTCTGTCAAAAAAAGGTAAAAAGGAGGGGCAAGCATCCTTCTGAGAGCCTGTTTGGTAGGTTGACCCTAGCACTACTGCTAACGCTTTTGTTTCCTTTTCCCTGGGGATGCTAAGAACAAAAGTGCCAGTGCTAGGGTTACCCTTGCCTCATGTAAATGGCAGGCTCTATCATTGCTATGTTCCATGTAGCTATTTGAAACTACAATAATTCATAAGATTGTACTCCACACAGTGACTTCTTGAGAACCACTATCAATATCTTCATTGCTGTTTCTTTATATAGCACCATTACCCACAATTACTCCAGCTAACTCGATAACTCAGTTGATAGAGCACTAAACATGTATCTCAGGGGTCATGGCTTCGAATCCCACTTGAGTCAGGGACTTTTTTCCTTGTCTCTCGTAGAGCATGCAACCAGGCTCTTCAACTTTCCTTATTTCTCATTTCTAGAATCACTTTTATTCTTATACTTCTAGGTCTTGCTCCCAGGATGGCAAAAGTACCCCCTGCTTGTGCTATTATGATAAGCATTTATGAATATGGCAAGAACTCTTTCAAACAATACAACATAAGTAGAAGAGACAGCTTGAATATTTCTCTCACTTAAGTTCCACAGGTAGCCCAAGCTTACTGTTTGTGTTGATTTACTGGAGATTATAGGAGGACTTTTGAATGATACATTTTTTGAACCACACACAAGAGGAGTGTGGTGAGTAAAACTCAACTATGGCTGAAACTTGTTCAGGGGATCATCAAGAATGACAAGAAGACTGCAAAGCTTACTGATTGGATTAATTGAAGTCTAATGTTAAAAAGTTCCCCTATAATCCAAAGTAAATCAACACAAACAGTAAACTTGGGCTGCCTGTGTTAAGTTCGTGATGTAATCTGGACTGTGCCTGTCCAAGGATGGATGAGCAAGGTGGTAGTATATCCAATCCAATCTTGATAAGCTTATAAGAGCAGAGGACAAGGAATTCCAGTTATACATGGTATAGCAGGGACTTACAACCAAGTTTAATAGGAAAGGCTGCTTGTAGCAAACAAAACATATTTGTTGAACTTTCACGTGACAGTGTTACCATGGTAACCAAGTGACATACTGAACACATTTCACGGGGAAGAATGACAAGTGAGTCTGGTCATAGTTAAATTATTGAAAGGCCGGACAAATAATTTGTTTATTATTGCACAATTAATGGGAATAGGGAATCACAAAAAGTGTAACATGAAGTACACTTGGAAGATTTAAGGAATCTTGTGGAAAGAGAAAACTTCTCCATGCTCGACAACCCAGAATTTCCAGAAAAAAGTTCAAAGATCATTATGACGTCATTTTAGCGGGTTTTTGTAGTTTTTCTATATATTCTAGATTCAGATCGACCAATCAGAAATGAGAAATAACTTCACTTCCGGAACAAGTTCTAAAGCAGATTCTCCACTCATCGCAGAAATCACTCGCTGCGGTCATTTTTACTCGCAGCGAAATTTTGAACAATAGATTTTATTCCCAACGGGTACTCGTTAGCTCGCTGCGAGTGCTTTCAGCGAGGACTGGAGAATGGCCTTTTAAGGCCATTAAAACAGACAACGTTCCCTGCAGTGTTTTTTCTGGGAGCGAGAAACGAGCGACAAAATAATACTCCTGGGTTCCCATGGAACTACTCAAGAACTAGCTTGTAAAATAGCTGCATTCAATGAGCTTTTATTCATTTTTAAATTCGTAAAACAGAAAAAGAATTACCATAGCTGGAAAGAGCATATTAAAATTAGGAAGACAGTGAAGTTTGAAGGAATTAAATCCAAAACTCGCGAGAATATGAATTTTTGAAAAGTGTGAATTTGTAAGAAAACCTTTGCTGGTAGACATCTCTTGCCTACCAGTGAATGTTTTCATACAAAATTTCGATTTCGGGAAATTCATATCTTCGTGATTTTGAAAGTTACTTCATTCAAACTTCACAGTTTTACTCATTTTGACGTGCTCTTTCCAGCTATGATAATTATATTTCTGTACTGTGGCTTTTGAAATTACATGATAAAAGCTCATTACATGGCATTCTAAATTAACCTGTGATGTGTACAACCAATGTAAAGTATGGTACAGAATGTAACTTATATTCACTGTTACTCCATATGTCTTTATAACTACCACTCTATAGATCCACCGCCATCCCAAGATATAGCACTTTTATACTTATAATTATAAAATAATGTACATAGAAATTATCAAATTTGTTTAGCATAGCGTTTTATATATTGATATATGTATTAGCATAATATTTTACATATTGGTATATGATGTATTGGAAGTCTCTTGGAATTCAGTCTCCGTCCACACGAAAACGCTGATCGTTTTCACCATAAACACTTCTTTTTGAAAACGCTTTTCAAAGTGACTATTTTCGAAAATGCTCATCTATCTTTTCTATTGGGACAGTCATAAATGCTTCTTTTCGAAAAGTGACCCATTTCCACTTTTTTGAAGAAATAGAAATCACGTGCGTATGCTTTCTGCAGATTTAGAGCACGCGCGATACACTCGCTTCTCGAGTGTTCTGATCAATCCCCTAGTGCTCTGCACACAGCACAGCGGGCAAGTTTTCTGTTTCTTTTATAAAATACAACATTGTTTTCAAGCATATTCAGTGTTCATTTACACTGACAAAAAATTCGTGTGCGCGTGCTGTGTGCAGATTTAGAGTTCGCAGTATACGCGTCTTTCGGCCAATCAGCGCGCGTTATATGATGGTTATTTTATAAAAGCAAAATAAATAAACGTTTGCGCATGCTCATTAGTACCCAGTGGCCAGTTGCATAACGTAACTGTTAAAGTCGGACGTTTAGCCCAGTTATACCACTGTTAGTAACGTTTGACTTAGTTACGTGAGACGTTACGTTTTACGTAATTGGTACCAGGATCCATAAGGCGGCCGTTTTCACAGCGTTTTCATCGTCCTCGTGTGGACAGGCAGAAACGAAGTGAGGACGATCGTGTAGATAGAGAACTCATTAGTAACGTTTGCATGTACGTAAAACGAAAACCGCGTTTCTTCCGTATGTATCATTGGACGATGTCCAAGCTCGGCAGTTCATATTTTTGTATTTTTTGTGTTTTACATCTAAAAATTGTAAATAGAATAGACAAATATAATAAAGGACCTGGATTTTCGGGTATTTTTCAGTCTTCATGTGTTATTTTGTTGTTTCAGATAATTTGTAATTAATAATAATACTAAATGACTATCAAAGTCTCAACTAATCTTGTTTTGCCGGCACATATGCAAAAACTGATCGGGGAGACTATCAACCAAGAGACCATAATACTAAGTATTATGGTCTCTTGTATCAACTGAATTTTGATTTGAATCATCGATGATGATCATTGATCTTTGAAGTTTTAACAAAACAATGTGAATTAACATTCAGACACTAAAAACATAGCACACTTGACAAAAAGTTGTTAATGACATTGATAGCATTGCGAGTTGGTTGGTTCAAGTCATGAAAATATAATCGTACTAAAAAGACACGGAGAAGCATACATTTTATCGTGAAAACATTGCTTGTTAATGGTCAGTAAAAACCAAACTCAAATCAGACTTAAGGAGATCACAGGCGGACCATCCTCTCAGTTTGTGGTTTGGGCTTCCTGTGTCAGGGTCGAATGGCCGTTGGTTCAAACAAGCTGAAATGTAGTGCTTTTCACTGGCGATTTTACTTGATTGCTCCACAGGGCCCCCTAATCATTCATAAATGTTTTAGTCTTTTGCGCGCGCATATGTGGGACATTCTTTTTGCATTGGGCTTCCTGTGATGCTTCACCGTGCGCAAGCTTCGTGGGTATCCTGTGTAAGTTTCCTGTGACAAGGGATGAAACTCCGCGCGATCGTTTCTGAAAACTCGTTTATTTCAAATACAAAAATCACTTGTCATCTGGAAAAACATAAATCTATGAATTGTTTAATGTTTAAACTAGGCTTTTATGAAGGATTTTAAGAAGGACATTAATCAATGTCTGAGAGAAAGACAAAAAGCAACAAAATCGCTCGAAACGCAAGAAGGGCTTACCGGAAATAGAATTTCCGGAAGTAAATTTTATGATTTTACTATAGCAACCGCAAAACCGGAAGTATGTTTGTGAGTCTTCGTCCTTGACACAGCTCATCTGATGCTGAAAATCATTCTAGCATATTTGCACCTAGATGTACAATGAATATAAACTCTTTCAGGACTGAAGTCGTGAGTTCCGCTACACTTATTTTCTTGTTTGGGGAAAGGCATCTTGATAAATTGTTTAAAACCAGAACTCTATCTGATGACCCTTTTTTCTTTTCTTACGAGAGATTTTTGTGCATCATCTTTATCAAAAACTTTTCATATAACTTCTGAGAGGTGAGTTTTCGAGTCGTTCGTCATTTTCTACAAAAGTTTTGTAAAGTTGCGATATATTTTTAAAGTTCACAATTTCATTAGAAGGTACGAGGTTTTCACAAATCTTATAAAAATATCGTATCGCATTCCTGGTAAATCACAGGAAAATATTGTAAGGCGCCTAACAAGCTAGCTAGGGACCGTTGATGTTTTTGCGCGCCATTTGCCTTGACAACAGAATTTATAAAAAGCAGAGCGCGCGCTCTTTCCACAGGAAGCCCAAGTAGAATATTACACATGCACGCGCAAATAACAAGATTAAACAACGACAATTTAGGTACATTTTTATTACCTTTATTTAAAAAATATGTTTAAATAGGGGGCCCTGTGATTGCTCTACATCTTGAAATTCAAAATATTGTGTCAAAATAAACTTCAATCCTTATATTTATCAGATATGAGTCTTGTTTTGTCGTCCGATGAGTTTTAAGAGAGTTATTAGAAGGAGGCGTACGCTCACTAGTGCATTTTTCTTCTGCACTAGTGAGCGTACGCCTCCCTCTAATAACTCTCTTAAAACTCATCGGACGACAAAACAAGACTCATATCTGATAAATATAAGGATTGAAGTTTATTTTGACACAATATTTTGAATTTCAAGATGTAGAGCAATCAAGTAAAATCGCCAGTGAAAAGCACTACATTTCAGCTTGTTTGAAACCAACGGCCATTCGACCCTGACACAGGAAGCCCAAACCACAAACTGAGAGGATGGTCCGCCTGTGAGGAGATTAACGTAAAAATTTTGTCTCAGTTGTGACGTCACTAGCGCACTTCCGGCTATTGCATTGTACTAAAAAACAAAAAATGTTTGGCATTAGAAAGTAAGGCCTAGTTCCGAAGCTGTGCTTTCCTTGTGTCGTAACAAATTGCTGCAATTTTAACAATTGCAAACTACATAAAAAAACTCAGTGTCTGAACTAAATTTGGAACTGGTGATCCTCAGACTGACAAGCCCAATAAATAGTAATATGGCTCCAATTGGAATTTAATTTAAACTGCATATTCATCAAGGTACGACGTCTGAACTGGACCTTAATGAATTTTCAGAAACGTAATGCAATATGACAAATTTGATGGGAGACGTCTTTTTTCAAACAATTCTTATTAAGGAATGTCATAATTAAGGCAAATAGGCGGTTGTACAGATACCTTCCGGACCTTGCTTGGTGTCAGCTTAAAAGTGTGTCGAATTTGTTTATTTCACAGAATATTGGTAAATAATTAACTTTCAATTGTTCCTAGCAAAGAAAATTGTTAACCAGTAAATTAATCATTTAAGGTAGTACCGGATCTTCCCAAATCTTCAATGAATTTTTTTTAAATTCTGTCATTTGAAGTTTATTGTTAGGGTATTCAAATAATGGAAAAAAAAGAAGGGGGTCCCCGTATTAGTTATGGAGATATAAGGCGTCAAAAAGGAGGGATTTTTCAGTTTTCCGCGCGTTTTTGCCGAAAATCTGATTCCGTCAATAAATTCGAATTACTCGATTGGATTTAACAAAGAAAAACAGAAAACTGCATTAAACGGTAGTTGTTGAATCTAGGAGACATACCTTGATAAAAAATCCATCCAATCTTTTGAAAGTGACGTGAAAATTAAATTCTAGAAGCGAAATTGCTTGCAATTCGGAGGAGTTATATGCGTGTGTAGTTGTAAAAAATTTTGAAAATTCATGACAATTTTAACTATGAAATTTTTTTTTCCGCACTAAATCGAAAGAATACGATATCTAGCTTCAAATGAAAAGAATAAAACAGGGGGTCACCGTATTATTTCAAGAGTTAGAGAAGCAGAAAAGAGAAAAATACGCTGAAAACGAACTCCAAATGTCACCATTTTAGCAATTTTCTCACCGGCTTTTTCGATAAATAATATTAATCAAATTTAAAAATTCGAGGCTGAATACCTACATTATACAGTACACAAGATTTCATAGTTAAAATTTTTTCGGTATTTTGATGACAAAATGCTATTTTTCTCCACTAAAGTTAGAGTTTCTTCACTTTCAATCGTTCGCTTACTAGTGTCCAGACTCCCCACGGTAATACCAATGCTCTCTAATAAAAGTGCGCGCGCTCGAATGCGCGCGGGAGATGCGCAGTAGCAAGTGTCCGGAACTACCTTAATTATATCCGTTTTGAAATCACTGGTGATTTCTGCAATCTGATTGGTTAAAAATTGTGCGATTAATTCCTAAATTGCATCTAAAACGAAAACAATTCCTAAATTGCGTCTAAAACGAAAACAATGTTGTTATCTGGCAAACGTTTATTTAAGAAGATGGACAGTACCACACTTATGCTTAATGTCAACTCAGCTGAACTCGAGCAAGTCCACTCCCATAAACTGTTAGGTGTTATTATTGACAGTCAGCTCAGTTTTGATGAGCATATTGATAACTTATGTAAGAAGTTAACACAGCGTATTGCTGTCTTGAAAAAAATAAGACGTTATCTACCAATAGATCAGCGTATTTTATATTATAATGCCATGATAAAGCAAATTATGTTGTATGGCTCTAGCGTGTGGGTCTCGACATCTGTCGACAATTTGAAAAAGGTTTTTAGGCTTCAGAAACGTGCTGCGCGCGTCATTTTGAATGCTGATACTAGAGCAAATAGTGTAGGGCTTTTTAAACAACTTAATTGGTTACCATTTTTTCATGAAGCCAAGATAAATAAATGCGTACTTATTCATAAGCGCTTAAATGGGAATTGCCCTGATTATATGTTAGAATGTCTGAAACGTAATATTGATATACGCCCCAGTGAAAGACAAAGTAGATATGGTTCTTTAAATTTAATTTGTCCTAGGTACAAGAGAGAAACTGAGGGTGCTAGGACTTTTCAAGTATCTGCTACTAGATTATGGAATTCACTTCCAAATGATATTAAGTGTAGCTCTAGTTTAACAATATTGAAGAAATCTTTGCATAATTATTTCACCTACTCTTATCGTAATATAAATCAATTTATTATATCCTAGATAATTGATCTTTATATTTGACAACGAAATGTAGGTATTTTATCTTTTCTACTAGCTTTTGATAATTTTATAGTGTAATCAGTTTTATATTTTAATGTTTTTAGCATGTTTTAATTGATTATATATTTATTTCTATTATTTATTGAGGGCCATAAGTTTATCAGTTTACTGTCACGTGTTACCCTCGTGAAATAAAGTTGATTATTATTATTATTATTATCCTTTTGCTTCATTAATCGCATCTTTAAAGACTTCAGTTCTTGAATATATATTCTCAATGACTTTGTTATTCCTGATAAAGCTGAGATCTCAAAATGGATATAATTAAGTGGTAATTAAACTTCGTGTCGTGCAATTTTGGGCCAGAAATCTCGTGATTATCAAACTGCACGACTGTAATCACTGGTATGATTTCGGCCCAAATTGAACTCCACTCAGTTTAATTACCATTATAAATTGTCTTCTGAATTAAACATTACAGGCAATTTTTGACTATTTGTCATAAGAAACCATTTCCTGAAGCAACTTGGTATCTTCACACAAGACCAACGAAAGTCACGTCCGCTTATAAAGGTTCTTAGAATAGACATGACAAAATAGGCTTGTGTTTGAGGTGACTCGATATAGTTTTTGTGGCTTACTGCCTCGAAGAGGCGAAGCCACTTATAGTCATCGCTTGTAAGTTGTGTAAGTCCGTCCGTGCGTAACTCCACAGGAAGCCCAAAAATAGACTGTAGATTCTTCCTCAGTCCTTAGTCCCTCTGCTCGGTCGTTTACTCTCCCGTATTGGGACAGTCGAGAGCAGTCAAGAATCAGTTGGATTTCTTGCTTTTGATTTCGGATTTTCCAATAACTGTTGTAAAACCGTATTGGTTGGTCAAGAGTAAGTTGCTCAATTCGTGGAGTGAAAAACGGAAGCATGGTCAATAAAAAACTGTATCGAGCCACCTTAATAGAGGTGTCCGCTGAACAGAGGCTCGATTTATGTGTAATATTCTTCCCTGTGTGTTGTGAATGGTATTACGTTTTAGGTTTTATTGTGTGTATATATTTAAGGTTTTAGATTATAGATTATTGACAGTTTTAATTCACTGAGTTTGTAAATACGGAATTCAGCCTCACGGCTGCAATGTATTTAATAAAGTACCTATTCTTATTCTTATTCTTGCCGCATTGATGAGTATGATATAATGAGGTATGGGGAATCGCTCTGGCCTGGAACCAGCCAAAGACAGGTGAAGTGCAAGTGGTTATTGGGTGATGTCGAACCCGACTTACTCGTTAGGGTGGGTGGGTGGGTCGCCAACCGTCCTTCTTCGCGGATTCAAATGAAGTGAAAGGGGGTACAGCACGTGTTCTCTTTAATATCCAATCCCCAGGGAGTCATATTACCCATTCAAACGGTTTCAATAGTTAATATATGAAGGAAATTACGGGAGCTCTGCTAGTATCCGCTTAATACATGGTGTTCGCTTAATGGAGGTATAAGCATCGACGCGTCAACAGTGACTCTCAACGTTACTGCACAACCAGTTATACTGATTTGCCAAGAACAGTCAAAAATCAAATGTTTAGTCGAAGACACTCTAAAAATGATGTCTGTAAATCAATAATTAATTGTTTCACTTCCCAAAATAGCCAACATCAAGTTGGAACTCGGCAGGAGTCCACGAACTGCGTTGGTGTCATTTTTTTCCAAACAACAGCCGGATTAGAATGTAACTTGAATGAAACACCTGGAAATAACAGCTATATTAGTCGGAAGTTCCTGCGTAAAGCTGTTTGCTATCTTAACATAGAGCTCAGTTCTCCTTTCTCTCAGTTTTTGCACGTGTCTTCAAGTGGTGTTTTTCAATTTTGTTACATCATCTTATTTTTCCGGTGCAGAGATGTTGCTTTACCGTGAATTCATGCACGAGTGATCAGTGTTTACCACGACGCAATAGAAATTGTTTACAATAAAATAAGAACACTCGTATATCGATAAGTGTTTTCAAACCTTCACGCTAATGGTCTTTCACCACAAATTCTCTCCAGTAGCTTTGGCATAACAAACATTTTATATTTTTTTCATGAAAGACTTGCAGCTGCCTTCAGGTCTTTCGTCCTCTTTGCGTCATGTCAAGTAGCAGTGGTGGTTTGAATGATTCCTATTTATCGTCAGTGATGCGTATAATGATTGCTAAGTATTCTATATCCCATGCTAATCCTGTGTGTTCAGTATCATAAGAAGCTTATCAACAGCAACGCCATACAGTCGGTGTAGAGCTATTCAACTCTGAATACATTGGGCAACCACTATAAGTAACACTACAATGGACGAGAAACCAGTTTCTACGATCTTACACAACAATTTCCAAAGATGTGTGGTAAGTTACAACCATTACTTGTGAAAGATATCATATAAATTAGAAGTTTTGTGTAAACTTAACCACAAGTTATTGCATTAGTGGATCAGTTTAGCTCGCCCTCGAAGAGTCTTCATTGTAGTACAACCACAATGAAATAATATCAATGTACAGTTTACATTTATACCAAACATCCAAGTTTTCAAGCATTGTATGTTTGTTTTTCAATAATGAATGCAAACGCTCTCAAAGATTATTTCAAAAATGAGCACGAATCAAGAATAGATATTTGACGCCCAAGAAGGCTCTACCGATCTTGACCTGTTAAAAACATAAAATTGAAAGATTTTGCTATTTTCATCACGGACTGCAATTGCACCATGCATCTGGCAAAGCTATTTTTTATCATAGTGACATTTCTGATAAACCTTCAGACAACTAGTACAGTTTTTGTCTTCAACCGACTGAGCTTTATCCCCCTGTTATGCAAGCTGTCAAGAACACTAAGCTCAGAATCAACTTGCAACAATAATTCCGGCGGAGACCAAATATTATTTTGCTTGTGCTGTCAATTTTACTTAAAATTGCCCGCTTGATAGGCGCCTATATCTATTCCATAACTGAACTTGTAAATAGTCGTCTTCACTCTAGATACCGTAAGCATTCCTGATAGACAAAACACTCGATTCCAGTATTTGCGTAATCACACAGGAAGCCCAAGTTTATAGCCTGTCATCTATTACTGGTGTATACTGATTTGCCCTCATCTTATACATAGTCCATAACTTAGTCGATCGTATCTACGGGCATTTTTAGTGACGTACATAGCTACCCAAACTACATTTTGCATGAGTACTTCTTACCTAAGACAACACGGAGCTTAGATCTTTTCGCCCCAGAATGAAATGAAGCCATTATTTTTCTGTCTTGGTGTATCGGTGGATGGATGGATGGATGGATGGATGGATGGATAATAATAATAATAATAATAATAATAATAATAATAATAATAATAATAATAATAATAATAATAATAATATGTAATAATAATAATAATAATAATAATAATAATAATGATCTTTATTTAATCACGGTAACTCTATCAATACATCATTAAATACTCAATATTGGTCTACCTAGAGGCCGTACATATACGAATAATAGTGAACATATAACATCTATAATTATATAATATAAGGAAAATATAATATATATATTTCTAAAAATCTAAAAATACAGTTGTAAATCAGTTGTTGTCAACACAAAACTTATGATTTTTTATCTGCTTTTTAAATTTGTCAATTGAACGTTCTTCTTTCAATGGATGGATGGACGGATGGATGGATGGATGACTCAAAATGAAATGAATGGGTTGAAAGCAAGATGAAACTGATTTCGTCCCATTGCTTGAGACAAGGATGAAGTCGTTACAGTGCGAAGATGTCGACGACTAAATGTAAAATAGTACTATGCAATACTGATCTAGCAGCAAAAACGTTAAAAAGCATCATTATTTAATTGTTCTTCTATTTCATTTACTTCATTTACGCCATGAAGTGGCCGGTGTGTCTTGTCTGGCACATAATACCACAGGGCTTACTGTCACTTGACTGTAAAAGCGTTGTGGTGTCCCTGCGTCGTCCTGAGGGAAAATCACATAAACCAAATAAACCATTTCGAGTACTTCAGATTACCTACGACTTTACTGCATAAACCATTGAGGTGAACGCCACTTCAGTTTATCGATGAATTTTTCAAAAAATTAAGCGACTGCACTGGATGATTCCAGGAGCAATTGATTAATTTAGGGTATATCCGCCGACCACCCTATATATCAGTCGCCATTAAGGGCCCGTTGACTGAGAAGGCGAGTTGCCCCTGGTAGCAGCTAGGGATAACTCTTTTGTTTTCTTTTCCCTGGGGGACACGAATCCGTTAGTCTTGCCGACCATGAGCTAGTGGGCTAACGTGAATACAATATATCTAATACTTTCTCAGAACAATATCGAGGGATTTATTATTTTAATTATAAATGGTCCAGAGCTGTAAGCGCCGTTCGCTCGGACAATTTAGCCTAGCAGTAATGAAGTTTCGATTTATTTGTCATTGTAAGAGAAAATGAGGCCTCGATTTGTAACTATATAATCACTTCAGCCACCAATCCGCTCATCCATTTATTTCATTTTGAGTCATCCATCCATCCATCCATCCATTCATTCTTTCTTTCTTTCTTTCATTCATCCATCAATATCACCTTTGCAGTATACTGTCTTCTACAAACTATCTACTCATTTAGGTACATGATAATGTTTTTATGGTATGCTATTCTTGTCAAAGGGCGGATTTCTGTGTAGAAAGAAAACATCTTGATACTCAAACATTCTATTAAAATCCTTTTAAACCCTTAGTGGTATTTTGAACTTTTGAACCGATCGACCTGTACAAATACAAGTTATTTATAGACCTGAAATTGTTTTTATTCTTTCCTGTGAAAATAATTGTTCATATGATATCGATAAGATTGGCGTTAATCTATCCATCAGTCAATCATATGACTAATCTCTTGATGACATAAAATTGTTTGCTCAGGAACAGCGGACGTTTTAACCTCGACATTGCACATACATTTGCAAGTCATTCCAGAACTCTGAATTTGATTTCCTTCATTTATCACCTTTAATCAAAATTTTCTTTTTTCTGTTGTTTATCTTTTAAAAATTGTGTGATTTTGAGACCATTGGAAAGCTGTTAAGATAAATGGTGAGAATAGACCATATTTACAGTTCATCAATAGTCGCTTATTCATATTTGAACTTTGAGACACGAAGGACCACCGTGGCGAGTGATTACCGTCACAACCGACTCCGGTAGCGAGTAGAGAAACATCTCCCCATCCCCACTGCTCTTTGCTTCTTTCGAACAAGCCAAAGACGCTCAAGTCTACTCTCAAAGCACTTTGGATACCTGTGTCGCTTGTTACAAGCAGGTTGCTGTCCATTGACACACCAAAAAAGATTGAATTGTAGTGGTAATCAAGGACGCCGTAAGAAAGTGATACATCTATTCACGGAAACTCTACGACAACATTATGGAAAGGTATTGTCCATGTCTTTCAATTGAATGTTACTTTTCAGTGATATATATATAGAGAGAGAAAGTGAGTAATTTGTAGTGTTTTTTTCTAATTCATTGAAGGAATTGAATCCAACCACTTTCCGAACACTTAGCTCGAGTTAATTCAAATCCTCCTTTAGGAAGACAAATGTTGACACCAGTAACCTGGGGTAGTCAACGAAAATATTAAAATTTTATGCTCATTATTATTAACAGATTTCTATCGCTCGCCTCTTTCGTACAATTTGGCTTTGATGTAGCTTATTTGTTCCGATTAATATGATTAAAACGCGATTAATTATCAAAATACAATTTATTTGTCAGATGCGCGCTTTCGCTTTGTTACCATTTAACTCAATTTTAGTTTTAGATATCATTTAATGTGACTACTGTTTCTTCCATAGTTTAGTTTAAGTTTTTCTATTGCGGCTTTTCTTTCATTTTCAATTTAGTAAGTTACTAGAACAATTTGTAGTTTATACGGCCATTAAATTCATTATCAAAATTTCGACTCTGCACGCAATTAGATGTTTTTATCGACTTTCTTATCGGTATAAATACACTTTTTGACGATACCATTTCCTCGAGCCAACTAGCAGATGTTTTGAGCACTGGATTAGAAATTTAGCCAAGCAAACAACACTTACTGTTGTGATAATGAACACAAACACTGGGGTTTTTCGCTACTAATGACTGCTGAAAGTTGTATTTGTGATTGCTAAAAATCAGCCATTTAAATTAGGAAGGTATTATATATTTAAAAGTCTGCTGATCGTCTTCGCTGATTCCGGTCTCGGCGTGTCGATTGAATCTTGAGTTATGATCAAAGGTGACAGTTAAAAATATCCTTAAACAAACTTTCCACGTTTTTCGAAGAGAATTGATTAAATTTACGTGTCAAAATTAACACCTAGAACAATTTTCAAATTAAAGTAGGTCTTAGGCCCAGTTCAGACGTCGAACTTTTGCCGCGTCGAATCTAATAGTTGCATTTTGTAGATGAGAAGTGCAGCCTCTGAACCAAATGAATTTGACAAATTTGATTCAAACTGAATTGTTCAATATAATACTTACTCAAATCTGTCAAATACAATAGGTTAAGACGCCGCACTTCTCATCTACAAATTGCAACTATTAGATTCGACACGGCAAAAGTTCGACGTCTGAACTTGGCCTTAGGTTTTCCACGACCATAAAATATCTCAATACGTTATGCTCATTACAGCCGTTTTTGCCTCAATTTTCCATATCGGTTTTTTATATTTATTTTTTATTTATATATTCTTTTCTTTCTTTCTTTTTTTGGTCTGTCGAGAGCAAATTAAGATTTAGAAAATTTTAGGGGGCAATTATGTGAGACCGGGACGAAGTCAGATCGGTACAAACGTGTACAGAATTCTTGCAGCCGTTTACATCGGGACGAAATGCTAGTTCGATAAAATGATGAGAGCAGAACGAACGCAAAGACATCAGAAGACCCTAAAGCGACATACAACTTTGAAATTCCAGGATCGGTATAAAATTTGCTTGCGTTTACATGAGAGCGGTATGAACTCAGACCGGTACGAAAGTCGCTCGTCTAGGTCCAGCAACCAGACGGAGTCAGACCGGTCTGGGCTCATTTCTCAAGTAAAGAAGTGATCGAAGCCCGATAAGAACTCATGCCGGTCTCATGTAAATACCCCCTTAGCATGCAACTTTTCCATTTGTCTAGTATATCCTGTTGCAGTGTGTGTTGCTGAACATTAGCGCGCAAATCAAAATTCCCTAGAGCCTGTTCTATTTCCGTTTCTTTTCAGTGTCTTCCAAACTGTTATCGTATGTGGGGGTCTGTTTCAAACACAGGGAACCCAAGCAGGGAGTCGCTAATTGGCCCAAACCAGAACTTTGAGGTTATGATCAATTGTTTGTTTTTAAAAATTTTGATCTCCAAAATCGTTTACGAGAAGGTACGGAGCTGGGAAATTGATGATTAATCATTAGATATTTTGACAGCTCATTTAATGATCTAAAACTCATAAACAAGCAATTTGCACATTGCGGTACTTTTTGAAACTTCCGAAAAACATCATTAGTATTAAACATTCTTGTCTTTTTTGTGGCACGTAATGTTGAATTCCTTGTTTGTCAGCCAGCGAAAGCTAGCTATCTAAAGTGATAATAACTTTCTCTGACTTATCGAGATGTGCATGTGATGTGAGGATCTTGAACTAAAGAACGCGACTTTTTTTTAGATATGTAAATTAATTGTTTCTGTAGTATTGTAACATCAATTATTTTGACTAAATCTTTGTTATGCCTTCAATTTATGCAAACTATTTTGGCAAAAAAGCTTAAAAACAGTCCAATGAATATTTTGTCGACCAATATAGTTTTAATCTTTGATGATCGACATTATTAATTACAGTTTGCCTTAGCTTCCTTTGTAAGCTTCCTTTCGCACCAGCGAGCCAAGGTTTTGAAAAACAGAAAAATGGCATTCATTAGATTTATATTTACCTTGTATAGCGAAATCTTACCGATGTCAAAAAGCTTAAAAGAACGATTTTATTCCTAATCCTTTTTTGATTTTCAAACTAATCCGATGCCATTATATTCCTGAGGCTGCAAAACGCTTAATTCCCAGTAGTTAGTCGTTCATGTAAAGCTGAGTATTTATTCCTTCAAGCACGCTTGTATCCCGACACAAGAAATTGCCCGCCAACTCTACCAGTCCTACCGATTGCCATTTGAAATTTCTATCTGGTAAGTTCATATATATATTTTATACTTGAATTAGAGGCTAATAACGTCATTACCACAAGCCATTATGAAAACTACTTTTTATGCATTTAGAAAAAAAAAGCGCTCGCGGAGTAGTGCTTGCTTCAATCTGAATTGAAGTCTGTTAATGTTGACTTTTCACTGGGTGAATTTTTCTTATGATTTTCTTTTCATGTAAATTAGCATAAGTTCTTGATCTCTATATTCTGGTGTGAAAATATAAAAAGGTAAAGCATTTGTTACCCTCCTCAAAAAAGAAGAACAAAATACGCTAAGAGAATCAATGAAAATGACTAGAACACCTTTGGCGAAATCAATTCCCAAACAGAAAAAGTTACCGGTTTGGAAAATCAAATTTTCGGTTACCGATAATTTTACTGGGCTAAAAACAGTTAGAATAGAAATTCCTGTATTCAATAATGATATTTTCTCAACTGATAATATTGTACTCCTCTTATTTTACATGTTCTCTGTTTATATATAAAACATCAAAATAGGTTAACTCTAAGCTCCAGACTGTGTGATTTTACATGTAAGTATCATTCCTTACGTGTATAGTTACAAAATATTTCTGTCCTAAATCCGATAATACCATTGTAAGAGCTGCGAATTTTACTTATTTTAACAATTTCAGCTGGTGTGTTCTTTTTCCTTCTTACCACAAGTATACAGACTAATGATCAGTTTCGTTTACAAAGTTCGTTTGCCGGTCGGAAAACGTTCAACACTATTATTGTATTATGTCTAACCCGATCAAATGAAATTCAGAGAAGCTTGTCAACAATGTTCTAGCCGTGCAAACAAAAGAAAAGCTATAATCTTGTCTCTAGAACGAACTATCCTTCCGGTTTTTTCTTATATTCAATTTCTTCAGTTCAACGTGTCGACGTAATGAACGCTTACTCTCACCAACTACCGCCAGGAAAAAACTGATTACTGATTCCTGTTTTTTCAAAGCTTGCTGTCAGTGTTTAACAGCTTTTCTTGTTCAAAAAGTCTTAACTTTGTTTTGATAAAGCAACGCTTTGTAAAAGTAACACTTTTGTTACTTTTTTCTGACACTCTAATTAGTTCTTTATTTTCCTGACAAAGTGACATGCGCAGTCATAAGCATCAACTAATGGTTGTCGAGATAGGTTCTATCAAGAGAGCATAATATTTATGCTCTCTTGGTTCTATGAATGTTTATATGCTAAAAAAATTCTTTAAAGTCTTTATTGCCCTCTTGACTTCGATTACATTATTTCCGAGTTTGATCGAGAACTTCAGAAATGAATGAAATTTAGATGCAAATAAAAAAGATACAGAGATATTGATATAGTTCCGTAGAAATAATTGTTTATACATCTTAACGGATCTTAAGTAAATTGCTTTTTTAACAAAGTTGTTCCTTTTGTGAAAAGTATGAAATTATATTATAATGTTAAGTTTGGGAAAGATCACGATGCAATAACTAAAAATGTTTATATTCCGAGGTATGAGGATTAAGTAATTGGTTCTCTCATACAATTATATTTTTACTCTGGCATTTGGCTGTCGCTTCGTCGCTTATTAAGGCGAGTGGTTGTTTTCGTTTTTTTCTCTATTTTGTTGTTGTTTTTATTGTTGTTGTTTTGTTATGGGATTTTTTTTTTTTTTTTTTTTTTTTCATTAGTTGCTTTTTTAGCTGTAGTTTTGTTTGTTTAATAATTGGCCTCTTTTTTAAAATCGCATCCTCTAAAAAACTGCCTGAATGAATGAATGAACGAACAAACGAACGAAAGAACGAACAAACAAACGAACGAACGAACGGGCGAACAAACTAACGAACCACACAATATTGCGGTAAAGCTGCAGATTTTGTAATCATGCATAGTATAAATTCAGGAATTGATTGACACTGATTTGTGGCATATTTTGATCGGACGTATCAAAATGTACTAACCACAAAGCGATGTCAACCAATTCCTGAATTGTACAATATTGTAAATTAACCATTTTTAACATCGATCGTGTACCGCATTTTATTTCAAAGTTTAAATTTTACAGTTTCTTATATCCAGCTATTGTAGATCTTCATAAATCCATTGTAAGCGACTCGCTTCTGTTCATCGAACCAACCAATGAATGAATGAATGAACGAATGAATGAATGAATGGATGGATGGAATATTGAATAAATGAATGAATGATTGAATATATGGAATAAGGGAATGAATGGAAGAATGAATGAATAATTGAATGCATTGCGGTGATGGTTAAATGAATCAGTGAATGTGAATGGATATGAATAAACGGCGAGCGAATGTATTAAGAATATCAGTATACCGAATAGTGAGTGATATAAATAGCTGATTATGTTAAATAGTGGGCTTCTGTGAATAGCTAAAAATAAGTGCATGAAATGCGAATGCATAAAAACATGGGCTAATTAAGTGCTCAATCAATGGGCCCCACGTGTCGCTCTCCAAAACGAAAACCAAATATAAATCGAGAGCCGAATATAAAAGTCTTTTTGAACTTATGATAAATAATATTTACGCCAGTGGAGGTTGGTGTTAATCCATTACTAAGAAGGAATCGGTTTTATAGAGTATCATATTCTGATTGGTTTGGTAAGGATCATTATTTCAACAATACTATACAGGTGAAAGACAATACATTCATTCATTCAGCAGATAATACACTCTGACACCATTCCTTAGATGGTCAAACTCTCCTAAATTGAAAGGTAAGAAATCAAGTTAGGTTATGAAGGCACTTGAGGCATTTCATTTTATTCATTTGGACTCATTTGGTTTACGACGCGTCTCCATCATGAAAAGCAATCAAGTTTTGACTTAATTTGTAAAAGGTTTCATCTGCTTTGATTCATCTCTCGAGCGGCTCTCAGCCTTTTAGTATCAATTCGAAGTACCAAGCCGAAAAATTGCATAAAATACCCAAAACATTTGTCCATAAAAATGCACTATTTTAATGTTTTTTTCTAACATTAATTGCCTTTTCCAGTAATCTTCGCAGACGGCGTTTTTGAGATTACTCATTGGCGAACCAAGTAATTCAAAACTTTCAGATTTGTAGCTATTATAATTTTTTAATTTTGTAGTATTCATAAAACCGCTTTGCCTAATCTGTCTGTATATATTCTGCTGGTTAAACGTAGCAAGTTATCTCTCTTGCGAATTATCTCTCAGCAAGAAGGCGATTATTGCGAGATGTCATAAAGCGGGAATTCTACCTCCGGGAAGCTATGTGGTCGCTATGACAACGTTTCCGATTCTATTTTTAGATAAGATTTCAGTGTAATTGAGCAGTAGGTATGTTTCCTAAATGGACAAAACTTTGTTCCCTCGGTGCATAATCACTAACGTAATCAGATAAAGCAAGGAAAGACTGAAGCACTCAAATTTCGTTGTTAAACTCGAAATTACATGAATCTTCAGCAGGGTTTTCTTTTTTTCTTCACTGAACTAAAAAAAGTTTTTCCTTCGTCTTTGAGTCTGTGAATTCGACCGATTATATATCATCGATACCCCCCCCCCCCCCCTCCCCCAGTTCGAGCTGTTTCGAAACTCAACAGTTCAGTTCAGCGCAGTTTTATTCACATGAAAACCTGTTTCAATATTATTTTTTCTTCAAACTGAATTAATGATTGTTCTCAGTATGAGTGCATTAGTGGATATCAGGTGTAGCTGAGACCCAATACTTTGTAGTTAAAGTTTATTTACATAATAACCCTTCGGGCTATTTAATTTTAGCTTCAGTTTTTTCTCTGATGCACATGAAATATTGATTTTTTCCACCACAGATAATTTTGCCTGAAAAAGCTGTTTATACATTTGTACAGGCTTAATCCATCTATAACGTGTTCACTTTATCTATACATGTCAGATAACCCAGATAAAACTAGACTTAAGCCTTGTTATTTCTTGAGGGTTTCGAACCTCGAATTGTGAGTGATCGCCACGTTTTTTTATTCGTTAATTCTCTACCCCCCACACGTTCTCTTGCAAGAGCTTCTACTACAGGTGTGTTTTGCTTAGCGATTTTCCGGGCAACGAAACTCAATACTGTCCTGTAGTTGATTGACAGTACCCGTCAACAGCTCACTACATGCTATTTCCCCCTTGCGGTGTGAAGTTTTAGTTGTTCTGTGGGGTAGAAAATGGACGAAACAAGCCGTAGGTTTCGATTGAGCATTTCAGACGGCAGGCCAGTGTTTGTCAGTCAAGATTTCGGTAAACCAAGAGGAGTCGAAAGTGGAGATTTGAGAAATAGATTCGCCTCGTACAAACCAAAGGTAAGACTGTTCAACATCTTTTGTTTTTTTAGTACTTTTTATCGTCAAAAACGAAACAAAAACTACTAGAAACTATAATTGAACAGCATGTTTAATGCATCTTCAGTTAACTTTTTAAAAAGATAAAAATTAGGTAACTGAAACATGGAAACTCGAGAAAGTACATGGGTTTATTTGAATATTCAATTTACGAATCGTGAGTATTACAGTAGCTACTTGGAAAAGCATGAGTAGGCTGATTGACAAAAAGAAATACACACTCAAAGAAAGAAGTTAAAATGATTGATTGACTGTCAATATTGGACTTCATGCTCAATGGACTCGACAAGCAACGAAACCAACTCCTCTACTTGTATCTGAAATGTATTCATATCCAGGTAGTTGTAATTCTCTTCTATTTACAGCCTTATCTGTAGATACTGGCCTTTTAGCGAGTGTCAATAGAAAGCATATTGAATGTCGACATCATGAGTGAATCATCATATTTTAAGTAGTTTTGAGTTCGTGTTGTGAGGGTTTTCCGTGATGTACGCGTGAATTAAGTATTAAATAGGGGTTAAGCCGGAAATTTGTGTCCAATCAGCAACTCGTTTCGTCATATATTTGGTTTAATGAAAGAAATTTTAATCTTTGTTGATTTACAAATCAAATATTAAACTGTAACTAAGTTACCATAGTAACGCATGCAAAGCAATCAGTTTTGATTATGGAGTAATTTTTCAATCATAGATTACTGCTGGCGGGCTTCCTGTGTAGGATGACTGGACTGCTGTGATGAAGCGCCAGAAATTCTGGTTCACATCATTCACATCAGCGTAGGCGTTAACATTTACTGTACTTAAAAACGCAACTTGGTAATAGCTTTTTGTTCTTGTTTCCTCACAGTCGGAGCCGGCAGAGCTGTATGGGAGGATGGCTTCCCAGGATCCTTCATTAATCAACCCAGGCCCCAACGAAAAGCTCCGTTCAACTCGTAGCCACTCTTTAAAAGTATTCACAATGCAGCCATCATTTCTGTACCAGCGCTCCAAGCGTACCTTCAGTCTTCCATGTACACCAAGACCAATTTTCCCGCCCTCAATTCAAATCGAACAGAGTCGATTTGTAGATGAGGATATTATTGAAGAACCCACTAACAAACCAGTTCCTGTTGAAGATACTTTATGTAAGTAATGAACCATTACGCATGCTCAGTGCATTATTAGATTACTACATCCCACATGGTTGCGACATAGGCTCGGTAAATAGTTTTCATTATTTAAACACTCAGACAGCTCTAGAACTTGGCTTTTAGATTGCATCAAGCTTATTACTTTGGTTCGTTCACATAATCCTGCATTGTCTGAGTAGTCTATTTATCAAAGTGGCTTTTGAGTGTTTCAATGAAATTGGGTCAGCGAACCCTCATTGCGTTTACGGTAACACCCAGATCATCTATAACTAAAGCTATTCTAAAATAGGAAAACAGAAGCCTAAAATAGAAATCTTACAAATGTATTTGTAATTGTTCTCGCCAGGTGTAGAAATAGGAGGGCTGCTTATTTGTAATGGGTATTTTCACTATCGGGCAGATATCTAATCTATAAGCTTTGCGGCAGACTTAGTCAAGTGTTCCAGTACTCCAGTGCGTTACTAAAATGCAGACAATTTTGTTAAAATTGCAACAAAGTACAAGTTTGGATATTTGTTAGTGAAGTGACTGAAAGACGATGGAATTGGTCAATTGTACATAGCTGTTGTTTTCTTTTGTGTGTGTGTGTTCTCTTTTTCTTTCTTTTCTTTTCCTTTCTTTTCTTTTCTTTTCCTTTCTTTTCTTTTCTTTTCTTTCTTTTCCTTTCTTTTCTTTTCTTTTCTTTTCTTCTCTCAGTTTGCTTTTGCTCTTTTGTTTTTGTTTAGTTTTGAAGCAGTGGAATTAAAGGATGATATCTAATGCCTGTACCTCTACAGCCGTAAAGCAATGTCCTCGATCCCTTTATCGGCTTCATTCCCTATGAGGCCTCAAAGCGGCTTCACCCGGATTGGAGGGAACTTGAAACAAGGACGTTCTCAATTACATGACGAGCCGGGGAAGGCTTACTAAACCGCGTTCTAACCTTACTAAAATTCACATACTTCGCCCCAATAGAGTAAAATAATTTCGTATGACTGTGAACGAAACCACACCGCACGGTCACGGTTACGGCAGGAATTTCGAATGTTTTTATAGACATCACGGCACTGACACGGTTACGGAACGGCGCGGTCCGTTTTGCCCTCATACGAAATCTGCTCTAAACATATCTGGTGAATATCTTACGTTTTTTAACTGCTATTTTTTATTGCAGCATGTTTCACAGCTGTTTTGGGGCTCAGTTGTAGTCTGGTATTATTCGCATGGTCTTGTCTGCTATCACACTTTTCCAGAACATGAAGGTGGGCGTGCTCAAGGTTTTAAAAGTTCATTTATACCTAATCAGTGCATGTTCAGTAAAATCTTCCTTTAGAATCTTCCCTCTAATCTACTGCACCTGCTCGCTCCATTATCAGTAGTAGTTGGTTCAGCCAATAGAGGAAATTCTTATCAAGAGACTTGAAAGCCTTGCTCCTCTTAGAAGACAATTTTATCGTCTGTGGATATTGTCAGCCTTGTCAGGCTCAATCACAATCAATCTGATATTTCACTGACTCTTTTTGTGGCTTACATTATCAGCATGTTTATCAGTTGATATCAGTCTATTTGAGATCAGCGTAAGTGATCTCATCGCTCACTAATAATTGATGAATGGTATTATTTTGTGATTTCAGATACCTTTATGTTGAAAGATTTTGTTTTATTCGTTGACGGCGTTTATGATTTCATAACGTACTGTACAAGATACCAGGTATCTAGAACATTTGTGCTGAAGACAGCGTGTGTTCAATGGAGAGCCAAAGGCGGTGCAATTAAGACTGAAACTTTCTGCCATCTACTCGAGAGGAGATAACATATCAAAAAAGACAATGGAGATATAAATATCAAACAAACAGTGGAGATATATACGTATCAAACAAACAATGAAGTGAAAAGTTTGGAGACATAAATCAAAACTGTGTGACTGCAAAAATAACATCAAAACTATGTGACAACCAAAACGAAATTGAACGACTGATGACGAGACGATAGACCACGAAAAGTCAAATGGTCGGCTTCAGACACAACTAAAGATTGATTGAATTATCAACATGATGTAACTAAATCCAGTGAACAGAATTTTTCAATCGACAATAACCTTTCAAATGATAAGCTCATTCTACTCGGCTGATCTAACTGACCTAGATATTAACTAGATATACAGAAAACTGATGTTAATTAATCACGGAATTTAAAGGAAAGATGAAAAACTGAAAAATACAGCATTTCAACTGAAGAAGTGCATGTTTTTACGAATGCATGTCATTCAGAACTGTGCTTCATTGAAACCTCGACAACGTTAGGCACACAGGCCTGTCTGCAAAAGAATCAAACAAGATGGAGTTCAGTTTTTCTAAGTCTGTCTGTAACTCAGAAATGGGACTATAAATAGTGTGATCATGAATCTTACATTGACTACGTATATCGTAAAGTTAAAGTGATTAGAACAAAGATCCTGGTTTTCTTGAGTAACGTAAGCATGAATGTAAGACACAAAGAAAACCTTCGTCTAGTTTTCTATTCCGTGCGGTCCGTCAGTGAAACTTCACATTACACGCGAATGTTCTGCAAGATTCATGACATGAGCCATCTAATTAGACGCCAGCCATAGAATATTTTGAAAAGCAATTATACTTTAAGAGCTCTTTAGGTTTTTCCATTGATTGTTTTGAGGCAAGTCTTTTTTTCTGCACTGGGTGCCAAAGGACATCTATTCTCTCTCTGATGATCGTTTATCTAATAGAAAATCGCGACTGACTTTCCGTCAAATAGGAATCTCCGGTGGGAGAATTGATAGCCTCTGGCATCCAGACGCACCTGTCTGACATTCAAAACTAATTTTGTCTTATTAATAAAAGAAAAACGAAATCGTGAAACATATCGATCAAAACATCGGTCAGATCGTTGGGGGAACGTAGATAACAAAGTTATCAGTTCCTGACACCATATCCAAAGTGGCCACAGAATTCAATTTAGAGAGTGCTAAATGTGGTGTGTTGTGCTAAAAATTGCTAGTGAGAGAAAAGTGATATGTCTTGCCAAGGATATCCTGATGTGACAACCCACAGTCTAATATACGCGGCACAACTTGAGAGCTCTCTAATGGGTCTTTGTTTAGATTCGTTAAATCATTGAAACCCAGGAAACCTATATTGTTAGATACCAGACGCCATGATGTACACAGGAATCCCAACAAATTTGATAACATTTCGTGAAGATCGCGCGAAGACATTAGTATATTTCGTTTTAGTCGAGAATGCACAAAAACGTCAAATATCATCTGTGTTTTTAAAAAGAATTAAATATTACAAATATGTCTAGTAATATATAGTTTTACAAAGTCCTTGAATAAAGCCATTCCGCTTGTTCTTTTCTTTTTTGTAATTCATATTCTTTGTGTTCATTCACATTAGTAATATTAATACCACTGACGTCATAGCGCAATTTTCGCGTGTTGATACCCTTAGGGAACTCGATAAAGTAATCAGTAGTTAGTGAATAACATAGACACTTTGGTGTTTGGCCGCACTCACTATACTGATAGCTCGAAAACACAATACTTGATCATTAGATTTACTCCTCTTACTGATTACTTCAAGAAAGCTTTCAAGATTCTGTCTTGGTACAAAAACCATAGTACATTAGCTAGTGCACTTACTCGAGAGACCTAAGGGGTGAACATGCAGTCAAGCGCGATCGATGGCCATGTTGCGTGAGTCCAATATACATCGCCTTTTCTGTATGAACAAGTTGTTGTTGAATGTATCACTCGCTAAGTAACTATTTCAATTAAGAAAACATGACTATCATAAGAAGCTAGATATTCGAGCTTGATACTAAATTTATCTGACGTCATTACTGGCTTCTCGCGTCACAGCTGGTTTAGAGAGTGCTTTACGCAGTTTAATATCACTACTGCAGAACCTTTTGTTTTTATTACCTTTTAAGTCACGATCTGGCGCTCGATTAGGTGATATAAAATTAGCATACGAGCCATCAACAAGAAAACAAGCACAGTTCTCTGCTGCGCTAACAACAACTCCAGCCATGGACCGAGGTAAATATCCTAGTTTAGTTGCTTTTGAACAAGCATCGACGTCAAAAGGTGCTATAGTAGGTTCAAAAATTAGCATTTAATGAAAATACTAGTGTGAATCAAATGTCCATCCGTTGTAAACTCTCTAGATGGTGACTTTCGAACCAAGCCCTGGAGCAATTTTGCTCATTTACTGATGTATTTTGAATCTTTTTATTTAATTTTCAAAACGTTCGAATTCATTTCCTTGATTTACAGGTTTCATATATGTCGTATGCCTTGACACATCTTTCCATGTCATTGAGCTTTCATATGTATATTCATATCTTCGAAAGCAAAACTTCTTTCATTCTTTCTTTCTTTTATTTCCTTTCTTTCTCCCTTGTTCGTTTATTTGTTTCTTTCTTTCTTCCTTCCTTTCTTCCTTTCTTCCTTCCTTCCTTCCTTTCTTTTTCTTTGCTTCTTTCTTTCTTCTTCTCTCTTACTCACTGAAACTTGACTTGTAACTGAAATTCCGTTTGATCACTCGTATTAAGATGAAAGCAGTCAAGGATTTGCATAATCGAACTTTTTCCTTTTGCCTTAATAGCTTACAGACCACTCAAAAAGTATTATACTTATCCCCTACCCGCCAGAATTCTTGAAAGTGAGTCTGAAGAAGAATCTGATGTCGCCGAGGAGGTTCCTGAGAAAAGTGAGAAACCTGTAGTTGTCGAAGACACGCTTTGTAAGTAGACCGCAAACCGCAAGTATCGGAGGCTCGATATAGCTCACTTGAAAAAAACTAGCTACAACTATAGCCCGAAAAACAGCATTCGTTCACTCCCCTTGTTCCCTTGGCTAGATAGAGCACGAAATGAACCTTAATATGTATCAGAAGAGATCCCCCGAGAAACCATTAGTTATTATAAACGGTTTATTAAGCAGACCGCAACCCGCTAACCGTCACAGGCGCTGTAGAACTCCGTAGACTTGAAATTGAATCCCAAGTACTTTGTGAAGTACTTTAGGCGTAATTTTACTCTTGAAGAGTCCTTAAACGTTTTATCATTGTATCGCAGCGTGTTTCACAGCAATGATAGGTTTCATCTGTAGTCTGCTTCTGTTTGCATGGTCTTGTGTGCTATCACATTATGCCAATACGTAAGGTGAGTAAAGGGTATAGATTTTCGTTTAAATTAACTTCATTTGTCTGTCACTTTCTCACGAAAGCACATCACAAAATATTCCATTTAAATCTGTCTCAAGTTTCAGGGATCAAGTCAGAAAAATCCTTATTTGATCGATTCATAGTGACAGCTTGTTCAAATGAGTCAATCCCCAATCAATCGTCCTTTTAAAAGAATTTATTTTTCATTTGACAATAAAAATTGAATCAAATTACGCCCGTAACTAGGAAATAGTGTACGGCACGAATTTTTAGACTTTATTTTGAAAGTCGGAGCTCTTGGGATTATATGACAAGTAAAGGTAATAAAAAATGGTTTAAAGATATGCTCGATTTTTTTACCGCCGCCATCATTTTGAATTTGCCAAAACGTAATTTTTATGTTTAAAATCTTCAAGGCTCTTGTCAGCAAATTTCGATGGCACTGATTTCTTCTTTCTCGTGGATCTAACAGAACAATTAAGCGATGAAAAACTCGCGTACCGTTTTGTTAATGGTGTGCGTGCACAGAAGCTTTCGTTTGTGGTCACAGGACAAAATTAGTGTTCGCTAATGCCAGTTGAAGTCGTTCAACTTGAATGGAATCGGGAATATTTATATTGGACGGAGTTTTTGCCAGCTTTTCTCGTAGCAAAGTCGCGGGCATACGATTCAACTTCTGGCAATATTAAGCGAAGAATTGAGGTCACGTGACCAGGGCATTTGACAACACCTGGTGAAAGTTAGGGTTGGGGTTAGTTCAAAGCTAGGGCTAGGTCTAAGATTCTAGGGTTCAGAAATTTTTTAGGGATGGGGTAACTTGGGTGGGGTTAAGCTTAAATTAGGGTTGGGACCAAGTTCGAGGGCTAGCAAGATCACGTGACAGGCCGCGGGACGAAACTTGGCCACCCGAGATGAGCTGTCCGTCAACCACTCTCCATGACTAGCTATCCTAACTCAACTTTCTCTAGTCTTTTCTTGAAGATCACCACCCCCTCAACTTTGCGAATCATGCCAGTTTTACCATACGACTAACTTTTGCCAATCAGCTAGTACCCTCCCTGCTAAATCTTGACAGAATTGCTTGTTTCCAAGTAAAATGCTAAAAAATGTATTGGCAGTACTACTTTGAGTGTTCTAAGAGTAAGAAACACCATAAACCAGAAAACAATTTTTTTTGCTTAAGTGCAACATAGAGTTGTACCGTGAACATGTCCACCTTGGCGACACTTGCGTGCAACAATTACGTGCAGGATCAAATTAGAATGAAGCTCAGTGTGTCTCAGAAGAGATCCTTATAATTAGGAATTAGGATCGAATTCTACTTCTACAACTTTGTCTACAACATTGCTAGCAACATTGCAGGGGTGGACACACGGTGCAACTGTAAACGAAAAAGTTGTATCGTGTTGGGTCTTAATTAGAATATTGGAACTGACCAAAAGCCTCCACTGCACAGTCTGACGTGGGGCTCGATAAATTAAACCACTATACTGGAAGGCACCATACCTTGGTAGAGAGGGAAGGGGTGGGAGGGGATCGGAAGAGAATTGAAAGGAATAGAGGAGAAGGAAAGAAAGGAGAGGAGAGGGGAAAAGAGGAGAGGGGACGAGAGGAGAGGAGAGGAGAGAAGTGGAGAGAAGTGGAGAGGAGAAGGAAAGGGAAGGGAAGGGAAGAAGATAAAAGATGAAATAAAAGAGAAGGCAGGAGAAGAAAGAAGGATCGAGGAAAGAAAATACAAAAGGAAAGGAACGAAAAACTCAGCCAATCAGTGCCTCTAATCTCTTGCTCTGATTACGTCAGTGATCGGTAGCTAAAACCCGTTTACATTTTGTAAACTGCCAGTCTGCAGGTGTAGCCCTGTTTAAGGTGATATCACTTTAATCTTCAGTACATTATATATTGTTATTCAGTACGCCTTTCCAGACACTTTAATTTTAGCCGTCGTGTTATTTCCTGCTTTAACCGCTTTTAAAAATAACCCTTCAATTTCTGATCTTTGGTTTATATTTCACTACTAACACCCATCACTAGACAGCGTGTAGGTTTACTATTATTTTACAAAACACGAAACTAAAGAGGTATATCACATATACAATGAAGGAAACTTTCGCAATGGACAGTCGAGTAGAAAATAATGATATTGAAAGACGGAAAACGTGCAGCGATAATCTTTTACTACAAGTGTCTGGCTCTTTCAGCGTGATTTTGGCCTTTTACTACACAAGGTCAAGTTCACTCCCTTTTTCCTGTCTATTTTCGTTTTGTCAAGTAAATTCTGTTTCATACAGCGTAGGAAGTAATGCCGGCGTAGGAAGTAATGCCAATATTTCAATATCATTATATGTTTCAATATTATTTGTGAACCATAACTATACTTAGTTTTCTGATGAGATGAGATGAGATGAGATGAGATGAGATGAGATGAGATGAGATGAGATGAGATGAGATGAGATGAGATGAGATGAGATGAGATGAGATGAGATGAGATGAGATGAGATACTTATGTAATACTATGAGAAACATCTTCTTTGTAGAAGGCATACACCACTTTTAGTTTTACTATACTCATTACTCTAAACCATAAGCTCCTGCCTAAAGCTATTACAGTGATATTTCGAGACCGCTCTCGAAGAAGCAATCACTGTAACGTCTAGGAATTAAGTGTGAATTTTTTTTTACCTCAAATATGTAAAAAAAAGATTATTTTATCTATATCATATCTATGTTTATTGTCTTCGTAAATGTTTACGCAATCCATACATTCGACTCTCGTCTTGCGGATACCTCGCTGATACCATATAGTTGATCGCCATACGGACATGCCGCTAAATATGGACAACAAGCTGTCTCTCTCAGGTATTTTAGCGAGAAGTACAAAGACTGTACTCAAAAATAACTCTCTCTAATACGGACTTTCGCTATTACGGACACAAAGTTACGGTCCCAAGGGTTTCCGTAATAACCGGGAGGTTGACTGTAGTGAGCGATATTTTTGATTCACTCTTTCAGTTTAATAGTCCCTCATCTTCCATCTCTTAAACCATTTCCAAACGAATTTCACGGAGTTCCCAGAGGAAGTTAAAATTCAGTATCTGCTGATAGACATGTAGTGCGCAATGAAGCTCTAGTATAAGCGGCCACACTGGAAAAACGCGCAAGTAATTTTACTCAAAAACTTGAGTAAATCGGTGCATCCACAGTAACTCACTTATCCGAGTAAATTGACTCAGTTATTTGAGTAACTGAGTACCCTTTACGCAAATAACCGAGTAACTGCGTACCCTTTACTCAAATAACTGAGTCAATTTACTCGGATAAGTGAGTTACTGTGGATTCACCGATTTATTCAGTTTTTTGAGTAAATTTACTCGCACGTTTTTGCTGTGCACCACCGAGGAATTGGCCATATACTGGTATTGTCAAGAAATAGCACAGAACTAAAGGCGTTTAGACTCGTTTATTAATATCTGCGAGCACGAGCAGCCATGTTAGATTATGCGCGCACTCACTTCTTATCGTCTTTGCTACTTTCGCGCCCAGTATTTATCAATTATTGTGAAACTAAGGAAGTCCATGCGGGTCGATGCAGTACTTGCCAAAACCTTAGAGACTATAGGACGTATATCATGCATGATCACATGGATATATAGATCTTATCTTTGGGTGTTGAGGCGATATTGTACGAACATGTGCATCGCGAGAAATCGAGCAAAAATCTTTATCTTCAAATCATGACAATATCCCATTCAAAATATAATTACAGATTTTTTTATTCATTCCTTCAAGTAGCCATCAAGTAATGACAAAGGTTCGAACTATTCGAAGTCTTGTCTTTGGATGTGGAAATATCACTTTTTTAGAAAAAAGGAATAAAGCGGCGATACGCTTGTCTTTTTCTTTGACCTTGAGTAGCAGTTGCGTAATATTGCTCAAGGTTTGACTGTCAGTTTTGACTATATAATCAACTAGTCATTTTCATCATTCGAGAAACACCAAAATATCATGTTTATTGGGTCTTTTGTTCTTTCTCAAAACCTTTGAAAAGTTTGAGTATGAATTGACGTGAAACTCCGCTGTTCTGGAAAACTGCATTTTTGAATGTAGTAATGAATGAGAGTGACGTCATATCATTGATGATTAATTTTAAGTGGCTTTTATGGTTTCATTTCAATAATTGCTAAAAAAAGGTTTGAGCTGAATCAAATGTCTTTTCTGAAAAGTTCTGAGTCTAATACGAACCTCCAAGGACTGGATTTTTTGGTATGTTTCTTTCTTTGCAAGCTACTCCACATTGAAGTACAACTAAATTGCTCAACAGCAATATTTTTATCATCAATCATCAACCCTTCTTGTCTTCCAGTTATTGCCTTTTATGTCTTTAATGAGTTAGTTATTGACCACATGAAAATTAATCAAGACATCTTTTGCGTTCGTAAGAAGTCAACTGCTATGAAGCCTTGAGAAAAAATGTCAGGTACGTAAAGTAGAGTCCTTTCCGCTTCGGTCAAAATGCTCTATCAAGTAGATGGCTTTGTACTTGGGGATTTGAGTGTCGCGAAGAAAGAAATCATTTGGGGAGATTAAGACTATTAAGACGTTCCAGAGATTTTATTGGTGTTTCTATTTTGAAAGAAATCGATAAATGGTAAGAATTTTTTCGTTAGAATTTGATCAGTACCATTCAGTTCGAGACAGTTTTTCTAGCCACAAATGTCAAATTCGCCATGAAAAGGTTTCTGGGCCAACCTCAAAGACTAGTAGAACAACAGAAAATAATAGAATTATGTTGTTTTCTTCCTTAATTTGTTATAAATCAATTTTAGATCTGTCAAAAGTTTTGCATTCTTAAGATTACTTCAGTTGGTTCATTTATCAGATGTTCATGGAATTGTCATATTTGTACATGATCAATAGTTTGGGTAGAACCTTTTGTCTAAATTGTTGGAATTGTGCACATTTTAGTGCCAAAATAGTCAGTATTCTTAAATCTTCAGGACATTTATAGATACATAATCGCATCTGTCTCGCACGATCGTGACTCATGAGGTTCAATAGCTTGCGTACGTGTTCGTTCCAATCAGCTAGTCAACACTGGTACAACATGTTGTACAACTGCCAAAAAAAAATACACGAAAATGTTTCATACGTACCAGAAACTGCGGCTCATGCTTAATTGTTACTTTTTGGTCCAGTCTATTATCAGCTGTTTTCGTTTTATTCAAAAAATGTACAAGTTTCGGAATCCATTGGGACATGTTTCGGAATACATTGGGACATGCTTTGGCACGCCTTGTCTCAGCCCGATGTAATAGGATTACAGCCAATAAATTGTTCCACACACTGTATAGACAAGTCATTCCTGGAATGGAATGTTTAATAAAAAATTGTGCTGAAAACCGCAAATTGTTTCAGAACCTTTCATCAATATTACTGAAAAGGGAAGAAATAAGAGATTCCACTGAACCTGGATTTGCTACATCAGTTTCTGCGACATAATTCCAGCTAAACTTTTGAAAAACTTAGCAGCCAAAGGAGTAGAGGTTCTGATTTCACCTATGTACAATTTTCAGCTAATTTTTCTATATTTAAAAAAGTTTTTCATTCAAATTTCAATTAATGACTAGACTCTGACGCAATCTAGCGATATTGCGATATTGGTAATTCATTGAGTACTGATATAATTCCAATGCATTACATGAAAACAAGGTCACGACATTTTTAACCACTTTAATCTTTCATCTACACATTCTAATTCATTTCATATTTTTGAGTCTTACACTGCCTATTAGTTTAGCTATAAATACGGCTAATAATGATTTCTATTTTCATATCTCAATTAATAAAATCTCTTGCTTCAATAATCTTAAGAAAACTCAAGTGTGTCTCTGTGGAGGGTGCCTCTTTATTTGAAGATATTTTTACACTGACTGAGTTTTCGAAAGTGCTGATAGTAACAACACCAACAGAGTTTGTACAACAAGCCACGAGTCGCAAGGAAATTGCGTGTAACTTACTCCATCCTTCATATAATAATCATCATTTCCGACCACTAATTCAACAACGACCTTGGCAGACTTGACAGTAATACGCTTGAGTGTTTTTTGCACACGGATATGTGTCATGCATTCCACTCCAAATGAAAGTACTCTACATACTTACAGCTTGGAATCACACGGAACACTGTCGAGGTAAAGGCTACATGACCAAACATATGCACGAACATTGGCACAGCTAATTAAAATGGGTAAGAATCTCAGAACTACTCTAATTCTGAAAGTTTACTTCTAAAATGTCTGCTTCTGATTTCAATTGTGAAAAACCGGGTCTTTTCTTGTGAAAAAAACCGGGTATTTTCAAGAATTTTTAGTTCTCAATCGGATTGATTTCCGGGACAGCAGTAATGTTTTAGACTCAATTGATTGTTTAGTTTAATATCTTAGTTGGTGGTAAACTTTCTTTCACTAGTCCAATTTATCCTGGGGATTATTTAATAATACGCAAGCGTATTGTTCGATATTGACACATTTTGTTAATTGGGGGTAGAAATTATAAAAAAAATCGATGATGAAACTAAACAACATTTATCCTAAATTTTGATGTGCAACACAAAAAGCTTAATTCCTTTGACAAAATCATTTTTCTCTGCGCTGGTCTAAGGCGTAGGTTGGTAGACTATTACTCCACAACTCTATCAAACTTTTTTCATTATCCATATTGGCATAACAACGGAAATACGTATTTTGACAGGAATTGAGTGAATACTTATGATAACTTCCTACTTATTGACAAAAATAGAAGCAGTAAAATTAAGCAGTAGTGAAGCTCTGATGAATTATAAAAAGTGTTCTAAAGTGCTAAGTCTGGGTAGCTTATCTCATCTATAAATCTTCAATTTGACTTTTCGTTCCAAAACAATATTACCTATTAACTATTTTAAGCGTCGCTTAGGGTACTCATAGTTATTGGTGGAATGTTGTCACGTGATGTAGACGTTTTCAACGCAGTGTTTACCTTTTTCTATTATTTCTAATTGTGTCGGCTTTTCTTTCCTCTTCGCGTGTGATACTGCAGGGTTGACATGACATCAGTTAAGCAAAAAAATTAGCGATCAAACTGGCTCATTCACATTTTGGTGATGGATTCCCACAGGCGATTATGAAGTAAGTTCAAACCACATTATGTTTTGTCGAAGAGCGTAGGCAAGCTCAAGCAATCGCTAGTGATCCACAATTAGTGCATAGTCGCCTAGTAACACCCAAATGTAGGGGTAGTTTCTGGTATGTCTTAAATATAGGTTCTATATATTTTAGAACATATTGTAGTCAATTCTGGTGGTGTTTTGAAAAATAACAAATATTTCCGCATGTTTTACAAACCCAACAGCGGATGGACATTATGTTCAGCATTTGAATGAAAGGAAAAACAGGAATTTGTTGTGAATGGATGTTGTTTTCCTCATTTGAATTAAGGTTAAAACAGGAATTACTTCTCGCAAGGATTTGGAAGTTTTCTTAATGTTTGTGATAAGAATAAACAAAGCTCAAAACTGAACTTTCCTAAGACATTTAGTGCAATATTACTATTTCTTTTTATATGAGATAAATTATTATGTAAAAATGTGATATAATATGTCCATCAGACAAACCTTCTGCAACCACGATGATATCTCTTCAAATTATTAACTTCTTCGACACTTTTGATTACGAAAAAATCACAATAGTTCAGCCATCTTTGTAGCATAAATAAATCATAATCTTTATTGAATACGGCTGAGAGCGAATTCAAAGTCTCAAGAAATATTCTTCTTTTTATGTGTACTGACGTAAATATGTTGACACATTTAAAGAAAAGCTTGCTTAAATGGGGATATTCCTAGACTAATTGGGCCCTGGCCTCCATGTTGGTCGTCTAAATAGTACTTGAGAAAGCTAGACCTAAACGTTTTTTTTAGGTTTATCCATAAAAATTAGATAAAATCAAATAATGGCTTGCGTAATAAGCTATGTATAGTTCTCGATCCTCATTTAAAAAAGATAAGTAAAAACCGTATTTCTCGGCAGTGTTAAAAAACAATCAGTCCTTAATGATGTTTGCATCTGTCAGTGTTTTTCGACCCTTCATACATACATGACAATTGAATGTTTACAATTCAAATTTACAATTTGATTATAGTTCAATTTTTTAGCACTTTCAGTTTCGGTGGTTCAACATTTTTGCACTTTAAGTTAACATACAAAAGGAGATTAATCGATTGAAATGATAAACGACACTATCGATGAATTAGGGTCCATTTTTGGCCAGATATCTCATTAACTCATAAAAACGAAATTGGAATACATCACAGACTCCCACGCATCAATGTTATTAATATTTTTTGATCCCGTATTCATTGTTCGACAGCGGTTTCCCGTCGTCTTGCAGGAACCGAAACATAACACATAGTTTACAGATCATTTACACATCGTTATGTATCTTTTTCATAGGGAACAACCCAACGCATCAACAAGATCATAAACAGATGAAGAACAACAAGACACCTACTCTTGTTGAAGACAACAGCAACCCTACGGACCTCACAGAAAAGCGCAAAACATCCGCTTCTGTAGACGAAATTCGGGATTTGTTTTCTGCACTTCAGGAACTTGTACCCAGTACAAATCAACCTTCATCACCCGTGCCATCACTTGAGAAAGCTGAGACTAGAAATGTTGGATCAGAAGAGAACAGCAACGTGTCCCAGAGCTGCTCAAGACAAAACCTTGCCCCACTAATTCAGCCAAAGCGTTCTACTTCACCTCTTCCATCAAGGACCCAACCTAAGGTTGAACTACGTCGGGACAGGTCCAATTCGTTGGATGCCCAATTGGGATTTCCCAATTGTGAGGAGGTTTTACGGCGAGATTCTATGTGTGGATACAGCCAACGTAAGCGTTTCCTAAAAAAGACGCAAAGAATAGAATTACATAATATTATAAAAGACTTTGATGAAACAGAAACTAATGATAGTCGCTTTAAATCACGATCTTTGAACACTCTTATGGAAACAACGGGACCTTCTGAAGATGTCCCTGCAAGACCAAAATCTTTTACGGAGATTTGTGAGGAACCAACGATTTGTAAAACTGAAGAGGAATCTACCAATGCTGTTGAAAGACCTAGGTCTTACACTTATGTTGAAAGTGAAGACCAGTCTACCCATGTCCTTGTTGCTAGACAAAGATCTTTTACAGATGGTTGTGAGGAAATGGATGGAAGAATTTTGGAAAACGCCAACCATAAGTTACAGAAAAATGAAGTTCAAGATAGTGTGTCTGAAAATGCAGACAACATCAACTATACTTCTCCTAGAAAGAGGCTGTCTGCAGGAGACATATATGAAAGACAACGAGCAAAATTAAATGATCCTCGAGCACTTTACAGACGAAGGTCTATAGGAGGATCGCTGCTATTGAGCGCTATTGTTAGTTCTGCGTCGACGTCGCCAACCAAACGAAGGGGCTCATTGGCAAGTGCACTGAGTCTTATTGCTCATAAAAATGAACTCCAGGAACTGATGAAAAACTGTCAGGACAAGTTATCAAAAGAGGAAAATAACAACGAGATCAGTGATGAAACAGATTATGCGAATAAAAATACAGAAGCTCCTAAAACTAAACCAACACAAATGTTTAACAATCACTGTCTTCAGAAAGAAATCAATATTTTGCTGGCATCAATTAAAGAGCTTCAACAAGATGCAGGAAACTTTGAGTGTGATCAAGATTCGTGTGAGGATTTCAACTCGAGCCGACGAGGAAGTGCTGCAAGCACTGGCACTGAGATGCACAACCTTCTTGAAGCTCTCAGGGAGCTAATGGAATGTGTAGGGGAGGACACTCCGAGTTCGACTCCTTCAGGATCGACCACAAGCTCTAGGAGAACTTCAATGTCAGACGGTATTCGTGCCGGAGCACAGAGAGAATCGCTACAGGAACTGGAAGCTTACTTTAAATCTAAACTCGAAGACATCTCTGAAGGGGGTAGCTCGTCTGTCGACCAATCCAAAACATCTAAAAGGAGAGAATCTCCATCCAACAGAAATCGTACACAGGATGACCTTGCACGGAACAATCGAAATTCAGCTGCTAAAGAAACAGCCAAAGACAAGACATACCGTACAAAATCGCAAGGTTTGGAAACAGTGTTGCCTCCTACAAGAAAAAGCACTGATTTGTTGAAGCCTAATAATACGTCACAAACAACTGGTCAACATGCCAAGAGCCCGCCAATTCGATCTCGAAGGCGATCTCGCTCTGCGCACGATATACATCTGCCAGAAAGAACTGAAAGGATGTTAGCTAATGAAACAAGAATAAACAGATCGCCATCTCATTCTTGTTGCTCAAGACGACACAAAACTGGAAGTAATGTAAACATCGACCCTCTCCAACCCCAAAGTCGGGCATCATGGAAGGAAGATCAGTTAATGTTTGCAGACCAAGTCAACAAACGACTACAAGACTGGCTTGAAAGGGCAACTGCTTTGTCACTTCAAGAAGATCAAGAAACAAAACTACATCATACACTGAAAGTGGATACCTTGTTGGTTCCTAGCTCTGACAATGAACGAGTAGAATGCAAAACGAAAAAGACCAGTTCAAGATCTGCAATGAAAAAATTACTCCGAAAAAAGATTCGACGTTCGAAATCCGTAAACAACTTAAGCGAACCAGAACCAGAACTTAAACAAAAGTCACCAAAATTCAAAAGAGGGAACCGAAAGAAAGTAAAAAGATCCAAGTCACTGCACAGTATTCATGATCATGACGAATCGCAACAAACAAAGCCAAAGCGCAAGCCGTATATTTTGCGTTCACCTCAGAGTCTACTAAGAATTGGTCGCCAACGTCTGCTTCGTTCGAAATCCTTCCACAACGTCTCGACGAAGTCCCCTTGTGACAGTTTGGAGAGGGGAACAGCGGAGTCGGACGGAAGCTTTGACGATGGCAATTCGCCTTTTTGTCAAAACTTATCATGTGATTCATCTGAACAAAATCAAAGTTTTGATAGTCTCGATGCAGACAGTGACAATCAAGCCACAATTACTAGATGTTCTTACCCCCAAAAGACGGGCCAAACCTTGATAAATATTCAAACCCCAAACAAAACAGAGAAAAACTTGAGGTTAAATAAAAAACGTATTTCTCGATTTCCAGTCAATTTGCCTCTTTTCTACACGCCAGGGAGCGCTGCTCCAACGTTACAGACCGCAAATAAAGACGAAAGGTGCTCCCAGGACTTGAAAGGCAATAAACGACGAAGCGAGAGAAAAAGCTTGCTTTTGAACAAAACTGAACCCAGTCATGGGTTATTTTACGAGGAAAGCCGTACAACAAAATCACAAGTGATGCACGCTTTTCCTGTCCAATCAAAAGAGACAAATATGTGGCGACCATGTTCAATGTCAGATGAAGGGTATGTCAGATCACCAAATCAAGAAGGACCGTATGATTCTTCCTCTCCATATCCCACTTTTGCTGATCTTACTGATGATGAATTTCGAGACAGGGCCAGGTCTACCGAATCTGAAGACTCTGGCTGTCCAATCATAATGGATGTTTAAAATACCATGAAGTAATTACTTCACGTGACGAATTTAATGACCGTAATTGGACAAGCAAGGCTTTATACACTTTTGCCGCGTTGAATGTATTGATAACAATAGAAAATTACACGGCCTTCTGGACTGAGCCTATGAAACCACTGTAGTGCTTCGCGCCATTGAATTTCAGAAGAGACGTATTTATGCACATTACTTCTTCAACGTGATTGGATAAGATGGAGCTTCATGCACTGAGTAGCCAATGTAGTGTTTCGCGCCACTGATATCATTCATAAACAACTAATATAACAACTTTACAGGGTTTGACATTTGGTTTATTTGTTTTTATGAGGAGATGTACATATCACTGAAAACTGATCACATAAAGAAAACTAGATAGAGCCAGAAAAGTATATTTGCCATGTTTCAAATAAATTTGTACAAACTTACAAAATGTATACTATAATACTATGAATTAGACAATCAAATGAATAAATTGACTTTTAATTATCTTTTATAACGTGCAATAATACTCAGACCTCTCCAGTAAATGACAAGGAAAACGTCAAGAATGTACCATGTTTCTGACGAAGACTGAAATGAAGGAACCTGCATGAGAAAAGACCATTTGTACCCGTTTTCTACAAAGAAGCCCGATCTAAAGTTTAGAGAATAGTTGGACATGTTTTTATTGTACGTTTTGCATGTACAGAATGAAAAAAATCAAAAACTATGATTAATTGATAAATAATTGTTCCAATGAATCACGTAGAATTTCTCGGTTACAAGTTCAGATTCTCAGAACTGCCAGTCTATATGACTTTTATTACTTATACGTTTGGTGCGATCTTTACAAAAGCTGGCCTGAAATTCACCCACCTCCCTCGTCGTGAAATTCCCGCAGAAACCTCAGTGAGGAAGATAACGTTCAGGCGCGAAGCATTTCTATAAAATTAATCAATAAATTAATAATCAACTCTGATTGATAATTAGTTACCAATTATTGTCATAAAAGTGACCGCTTCAACGCTTTTGTATAAAAACACACGCTAAGGACACTGTACATGAGCCATACTAAACAGGACGCTCCGTTCACTCGGCGAGCTTGCAACACTCCTCGGCTGAGCATGCGCAGTAGAGACCTGTCTACATTTTAAGATGGATGAAAAAAACTGCATATTACGACTCGGCCGTCTACACACACCCAGTAGTTATTTAATCAAAGAACGGCTAACAATTCTTTGGCACGACTCATGTGATGTGAAAGTCCCTTACACTACGATTGAACAGCTATGATCATTTGAAATAATCTCTGTCATTAGATAAATCATTTATAGATCATTTTCTTACGTTAAAATTTCACGAAAAAATAGCAAGTTTCTTGGTTTTAAATTTAGATTTTGGATTTCTTGGTTTCAAATATTTTATCCATCAAAATATCAGTTTTCAGTTATGAATTTCAATATAAATTTATAAATAATAATTTTAACTAAAATATAAAATCAATGATAATTTATTTGCTATCTGAGATAGTTGACTTTGAGTCCGCTGCTAGAGTTGAAGTGCTGACAAACCGCTGAGAGCTTGATCGCCGGCGCTCACCCTTTTGAATTCTTGTACTTCGTTTAGTTCGTGGTGTCCCACCAACTATGTCATCTGAAAGGAGGAAAAATAGATGAATTTTTCACTGAATTAATTGGTTTACAAATTTACTAAATTGCATTTAGTCATCCCACAAAGATATACAGAACGGATGGGTGATGGGACGGGGTAAAGGTTAAGGTAAGAGTAATATACTTTACTTGGAAAGCGCGGGGAGTGGTTGCCCAAGGGCTCGTGTATATAGCCTGCTCTCTCTAGCCCCTGTCTCCATCAGTGCTCCGTTTTATGGGTATTTGAAGGTAATTTTACGCTACACGGAATGGAAAGAAGTCGAAACAAAGATATGCGAGCTCACTGGGAATTCGAACTCTTACATGGAAGGCCGCGCATTAACCAACTGTGCCATCCTTGCTCCTAAGAAGTTAAAGAAGGGATTTTGGGAGGGAGCTACCTCGTTAGAACATTGTAAGAATACCCAGTGATAAGTGAGAGTAGAAGGCGCGCCGTCCGTTTCGTGAAATATCACTTCGTCTTGAAAAGGGAACTGTGAACATTGTCAACAAAACTTAGAAGCGGTTCCTGATCAGAAGTAGAAACGCGTTCAAAATTTCTCGAATTGATTATTGGTAATAAAATATCAGAACTATATCATTTTGTTTATGGTATGATATTGAGGAATTCTTTATAATGTACCTACCTAAGGTATTAGTTGGTTTTTTGATTAAAGTACACGTGATCACAGTGACCAACCCACGTAATTAGGTACCAGAATCCTTCGCGGTACTTTCTTCTTAGCAAAGGATAAAACCAAGGGTTTAGGACTGAATGTAGCGATGCAAGGCGAATGGCGGTGAAGTCTGTAAACGCATCGAATGGATACCCGGCTTGAATCATTGTTACTCGAATCTGAAAGAGAATTTACAGTGGAATAGTTAATGACTTGCTTGTTTGTTGTTCATTTCATTATGTCCTGTCAATCATATGACACAGAGTGATTTCATTCAACCCGTAGAACAAAAACCAATAGTTAGTGGGATATAGTCAAACTGTAGTTCTTTTGTTTTATATTCTGTCCCTATTATAGACTATATTGCACATTAGCTATTGCATGACTTTTGTTTCACGTGAAATATGAAAATCACTTTGGTCTCTTTGCCGGGGCTGCGGTCACATTAGCTCTATGTACAGCCGGTACCCACCCCTCCCCTCACTAGCCGGCTACGGCTCACTGTAGTTACCATGGTTACCGTGATGTTAACTGTTGCTAATAATGAAATAGTTATAGTTAAATTAATGTTCTAATGGGACCTTAGCCATCAATTGACTCATCAGCTATTCATAATTTATCTTGTCTTATTTTGTTTTTTGTTGATTATATTCAGTTCGGGCGTTGAGGATTAAGAGGTCTTTAAAAGTTTTAAAATGTTGGCCGCAAGGGGTTTAATTAAAGCCGCTCAAAGAGCGCATGTGGTTACTCTCTTTCGAACTTTTTAGCTGCTTTCGGTTCATATAAGGTTTTGATTTGGCTTGATTTGGTTTTGAGTTGTTTTGATTTGGTTTTGATTTGATTCAATATACCCACAATGGGGTTGACTTGGTTCATAATTCCTCTTAATATGAGGCTCAATAGACCCACAATGGGGCTGATTCTGTTTGTAATTCGTTTGTTTGTTGTTTTGTTTTCGTGTGTCTTGCATTGGCGAAGAGACATCTTCAACTCTGTTGCTATCAATAGATCGTCGATTCATGTCGTAACTACCGCCATAAAGATCGGCCTAAAAGTTGAAAACCACTTAAAAAAGCTTTCATTATTCCTATCAAGTGTGTACAATAAAAGCTGTGATAGATAAATCCAATAAAAAGCAAGCTAATCGTACTTTACTTTATACGAAAAGCGAAGCAGATGAGCACCAGGACAAAACCATGAGGCATCTCCGTTTTCTTTCGTCACGAAATCGGGAGAGGTCGGAGAGCGATTCGCAGAGAACCGTAAGGTTTCGTTCAGTCGAAAATTCGGTCGAGAGTTTGTTACTATGGCAACTGTGGCCATACTTTTTTCTTTCGTTCAATAAACGTACAGGCGTTCCTTGCTGGAAGCCGATGGAAACTGGAGAGTAGTTACGGACGGACTTACCAACACGATAACATAGTGGTTCTCTCTTCGAGAGTAACCACAAAAATGATACCCAATGACCGCAAAAGAGAGAAAAACAAATAAGAGAGCAACTAAAAATAGAGAAAAGAGTGCAGACAGTACGTATACCGTATTTGACCGTGTGTATCTATATTCAATTTATCACTACGTACGGTAAGAAATAATAGTAACCGGCCAATTGTAGCGTGAAAATCGTTATCATTTTGTAACATTTTTGACGGAGAATTTACAATAGTGATGAAATCGAAAATGATGTACTACGTAGAAAAAAAAAAACGTAAAGAAAATGGATTTGAATGGAAATTAATTAAATTTAAAATTTAAAGAGCTATTTTGATGAGGGTGACATACATTACTGGTAAACCAGTACTTTTCATTATTTCAAATCCGCCAACTCGGGTAGGAGGCAAACCAGTTGTCTATTTACAAGCATGGTTGAGAAACTGAATCTGACTAGGGACTACCCGGAACAAATTAAATTCAGGCTAAGCTAGTGACCAGAGTGGGGACTCGAACTCGTGACTCCGCATTGCAAACCGACGCTCTAGCAACTCGACCATGCTGTCCCCTTAAAAAAGACATATACTGAAACAATGTTAAGAAAATGGACAAAATCTGATATTGAAAGAATTTTAGGATTTCAGCTTGTTATTAGCTAAATTTATACTATGATTGAAAACCATTGCGAAGACTATACCGCAGGTCAGGTATTTGAGTTTTTAATTAAAAGTGATAGGAATATATAAAACATACCAAAAATAGACTCCAACATGCAACAAATGCAACAGCAGCAACACAACTTATTTTAGCAAACTGCATTTCCATGTCTCTTTGAGAACCACCTGATTCTCTTGGTCTGTGCTTGTGGCTGTGCACTCTCCTTGTCACCAAGCGTGCTGTCACTCTGCCACTTTCTCATCAACCTCCACGTTAATACTACTACACCAAAATTACAGAAAACAATACAGAGCATTGCTACACTAAGAAGAGTCATATATATGTACAGAAGAGCTTTGCCATCTATTGTTTCAGCTCCCCATTCAAACAGGCAAAACGTGCCAGGAAAATGCAGTACATTACGACCAACACCAAACGCGGGCAATAAAGATATTGTAAGCCCTGCCGTACCGACACCTATGCCAGTAACTTTCACCTTCTCTTTATCGTATGTAATATACCTTTCATAGCAAAATGGCTTATACAAGGCAAGCAGACGGTCGATGCTCATGACAAGTACCAGTGAAATTGAGACCCCGTAAAGAAACGTAATGACAGTTCCTTGATAGTCACATGCGATATAATCACCAACATACACACCAAAGAAGTACTTGATAAGTGACTGAGGATATATTAGTGGAAAAGTCAGCAAATCGGTCCATGCTAGAAAGAGGATTAATATGTTTGGTATGTTTCTTCGATATCGTAGAATTCTGTAAGTGATTATCAATACAAATATGTTGCCTACAAAACCTATGGTCCCAGATAAAAGAAGAGTAATTCCGCCTGCCAGAAATTGCTCATTGTTAAATGCTTCCTGTCCAAATTCACGATGATTCATCACCAATTTTCAAGCGAATTCTGTTTGAATTTGGAAACCACTTAGCGTTCAGCATCTGTGCTCAGCGACGTTCTTCATTTTGTAAATAGCAACTTAATTCCAAAAGCTCCTCAAGTCTTCAAAACAACTTGTTTTTATGAGCAGGTAACATCCAAAAATCCCGCTCCTATACCAGATTGATTTTTTTCTTTTTCTTTTTCCTTCGATATTGATTCTAAAATCTTGCTGCTCTGTGTTCGCGTGTTAAACAATGAAAATAATAAACCTTATTATGCCCAAACACTAACTCAATGGGCGTATTCCAAGTTCTATTTTTTGCTTCCTAGTTTAGTCATGACCTGATTCAGAATTATCGTAAATGTAAACTATATAGTCATCAATGACTCTCAGCCTTAGCCAATCACTGGGAGAGATTTGTAAAACACCATCTCGTCTGACCGGGACATCGCCACCCGTTGCAGGTGATTTGAGACGCGGAACTAGCTCAAAACAATTTCTGTTTGCACCAGAAAAACATTATTCGATACAAGTCAATGAACTGATAACTTGCTATTGAGTAAAGATTTTGTAAAGACTATTTTTCAACTATAGGAATTTTAATAATAAAAACTAATCAGCTACGTTTAAGATACAATGATCATACTAATTCTCTCGCGCTTCGGAGTCATGTGAATCGTCCAATTTATTGCTATTTCTAGAACTTCATAAAAATTAAATAGGCTTGTTTCTATAACAAAGATATATCAACAAATAGAAATTTTATTACTTCCCAGTATTTATAAACTTTGTGTTCCTGTAAGAGCCCTGAATTACTCGTACGTATGACATCCACTGGTCAAGTGAAGGCGACAAGTCGATGAAGTTATGATATCTTGACATTTAAATTGTCAAAATAAGGAAGAAGAGATTTTACCGCCAAAATACACGGTCGTCTTCATTGTTAATTTCCCGCCAAAATAAAACAAACCACATGCGGCTCGTTTTGGCGCCAAACAGAAGAAACATTATTAAATTCTCATTATCGCTATGGGACTCCATAGACTAGGGGAAATAATTCTCGATAACCAGTTGTGGATAGCTAAAACATATGGACAGCTAAAATCACTTTGTTGTCAAATTCAAATGAGCCCTGTTAGTTGTTATCAACAGCTACTTTTTTCCAGTGTGTGGACTAGTATTCGATGACAACTAGTTTTCGATAACTATGCTCTAGTCTTTGAAGGCCCTATAGGACATCTTTCGCTGTTGCTGTGTCTGTATGCGTGTCTTTCAGAATGCCCAGCATGTCGCAATGCAGTTTTTATAATTAAATGCTTACTTCAACTATAAAAAATTGTTCAGACTACGCCCACGTCACTCTTACTCGAATAAATTCAGTTCAGGGAAGTAGGAGACGGATGGCGCACTCTTTGCCTCTCGCAAATGTTTAAAATTCCCTCCGTGATACTTTTAGTACAAATAAACAGTTGCAAAAAATGGCGATGATTAAAGGTGTTAGCCTCAATTTCAAGATGAAAGAAAATAAAAGAAAAAGACTTACAGCGAATTCAAGATATTCAACCTCTATACCAAAAGATCTTTGGCCAAACGAGAGAAGTTTAATTAACGAGGTCCGCGTCAATATTTGCAGCCTGTCACATATACCACTAGCGAAACGTCTTTTTCTTCAGCCAGAAGAATGGGCCTGGAATGCGTTTCTTGAATAACTTATCAACACCGCGGTCAAACGACTGCGCATGTGCACCACTTAGGTGACAGAACAGTGAATTTGTATGGGAAAGCATTTCAAAGTCAATTTATAAGAAACTCCGTTAATATTTAATCTCCATATTTGCTGTGGAAGAAGAATATGTTCCGTTTAAATTATTCCTCGTTTACACCTCCAGCAGTTTGTACATCTTGAGATATTAAATTGTCACGAGAATCTACTCGTTTTTATTTGTAGTTACGCTAGTTACAACAGCAAATTACGCCTTTGGAGCACGCTACTTAACAGAAACTAAATATTAACGTTTCTTAGGAGCTGTTTATATGGAGGCGAGCCAGCCCGGTATAGTGGGCTGACTTCTTTTGTTTTCTTTTCCCTGGGGGCCAGAGAACAAAAGAAGTCAGCCCGCTTACCGGACTGGCTGGCCTGCATATAAACAGCCCTTAGAAATTGATTTTGAGCACTATCAGTTTCACGGGCAAGTGCAAGGGTGACATGCGTTCCCGTAATTATTCACGCAAATTAAGGGAGCGCATAAGAAAGGGAAACTTCTAAATATCGCGCACGCCATGTGAATTCCCGCTTGGGCTATTTTTAGAAACCGGTGCAGTTGAATTTTCGTCTTACCCTCCTACTCTCTTATTTACGCTCTCTTGGGAAGCCCAATTGTTCGTACTGCTCACGTTCTTCGAGAAACATTCCCTGGATTCAACGGCAGGATTCAACAACCTGACCATCCTTAGCATGCATAATGAAAAAAGGACAAATTGTGTTTGGTTTCTCCGCCGGAGTATGATTAATGACTGTATACCCCAAAAATATTGCTATGAGAAAAATTGCATTTTAGCTCCCCTACCAAAAATTGCGCTTCCAAGTCCCTGTAGTTGCGCATCTTATTCTGTTTTTATACATAAGACGATGAAAATAATGCACAAAGACCTAACCGTGATAAAAAAGATGCGGTTTTGAATTTATCCCTATTGGAAAAAATTGAAGCAAGGAAATAATATTCTTTGTAATAAAGTTAGCATTTAAAGGTGACTCAATAGAAATTCAGGAGGCATTCGGCCTTGACAAACTTTTGGTCACAACTTTTTAGAATCGCGTTCAATTTTAAATGCCTAAAAATTCATGACGATTTCAGGGCACTTTTAGGGTACACTTTTGGCGGCCAGTCGTCCTCGAATTTCTACTCCGACGATTTTTGACGGTGAAACCCACTCAGCTTGAAGATTGATTAATCGTAGTTTGCCGGATTCCCTGTGTTCAGTATTGTGTTTCAGTCCATTTATACCAACAAAATTTTGATTTAGAGTGGGTCGTTTCTAAACAGTGGGGTCAGGTTTTTCAAAATATTTCTCTTCAACAAAATCGCTTAAGGCTATAATTTGTAGCTGGATAATTGGAGTAAAAGTTCTTAAGAGACTATTGAAATTGAACACGATTCTAAAAAGTTGTGACAAAAGTTTGTCAAGGCCGAATGCCTCCTAGTCCGAGTAAGAGGTAGGCATCACTAATGCACGGAATGCAGAAAGATGCTGATTTTAGCGCATTTCATTTCAATAACATGTTGTTCATAGGTTGACGTATTCTCAGCCTGAAAATCCAACCATTCTTATATGGGGAAAGTGAAATGCATCGAAACAATAGAGAGTTGCTTACTTTTTACACGCATTGTTGCTTAAATGAATATATTTTAACTTAAGAAAGGGGCGTGTCATTCCTCAGTTAAGCTGAGACAAATGAAAGAGTTAAGGCAAGCAAATAATTCAGTTTCTTTATTTGAAGTAAGCATTTCTGTACGTACCATTCAATGAAAGAAGCATATTCCCCATGGGGAGGCTAGGCAGAATGGGACAACGTACAAGCAAGTATATCATGTTGATATTCATAATTTCCCAATGGGTTTGAATAAACTATGTATGTATGTATGTATGTATGTACGTATAACATGTAATGTGTTCTAATGATGAATGCCAACTAAATTAAGAATATCTTTACAAAATAATGGAAAAACTCAAAAGTTACAGAAATCACTCGCACATTTAGTACTCAGTAAAAGCCAGAAGTATTAGGCTCTTTGTATATGCCAGGCTCACAAAGGCTCCTCTTTTAAGGATCGAGTTCACAAAGTTTCATTGAACTCCATCTAATTGAAATTCCTCCCAATAATCAGTGGTTCTTTAATTGTGAGTCAAAACTTTCTTATAATGATGATAAAAACAGCGATTAGGCAATCCTGCACGAACCTCGTGTTATTCCTCTTTCCCACTGAAATTTGTTCTCGTGAAATGAAATCTTCACGTGGAAAGTTTTCTGCGTGCTATGTAAATGTTGTAGCCCTAAAATACTATAAAAAGAGTAGTCCGGTAGTTCATAATTTCATTCTACGCAAAACATTGTACTGGAAGAGTGAAGACTCCAGGTAAGAAACTGATAGTGTACTTCTTGTTTCTGTCGAATTCATGTTGATCTGACTTTCATTTTAATTTAGTACTTAACATCTCCAGAACTAAGTACTTCGTCTCTTAAATATTTTTGAATAGATATTCCTAAGACCAGGGCTGATTCTTGTAGATGAACTTCTTTCTTACTCATTCTAACGGGGGTTTGTGAAACACTAAACTTGCCATATGCTAAATTAAACTAGTTTACGTAATTACTGTCACTGACGACTCTTTGATATTTGTAATAGAGTATGATGTTGCTTGTGATTCTGTTCCTGGTGGCTTCGAGCTCCGCTCAAACGCACAACCCTAATGTGATATGCCCAGTCAAGAGCGAAGAGGAGCAAGGACATTTTGTATATCGTGTCCCAAAACATGACTGCCCGTGCACCGCTGACAACGCTGGTACCCTTCTTTATGATAACAAAAAGATCAAGTTCTGTAATGGCAAAGAGTACGTAGATTTGGGCGCAGCTGCAAACCCACCTTCATTGCCCTCTAGACTCGGTTCAAAAGAGAAGCCAGCCCTGTCCTGCCAGCAAATCATACAAACACTACAGGTAATTCATGTATTGATGGATTGGTTGATGCGAATTGTGCACGTACATTGAAATCTGTGACTTCTAAAGTTAGGCATCATTAATGTCCCTAGAAACATTAGGCGAAGCTAGGCAAATGTACGATATCTGAAGACTAATTGAATGTAACGTGCAAAGTAGGCGTTCTTGTTAGGAATTGGAGGTTTGGGATTCCTGTGGGGAAAATTTACGAATGTGCGGCAATTCAAAATTCAGAAATTCTAAAACCCAACAAGAACGTACGCCTGCTTTGCATGCTAAATTGAATGTCGATCGTACGAGATCCATTAGATTTAAAGTATTTAAGTTATATTGCAGATTCGACTAATTTAAACTTCGTCATTTTTGTATTTTGTAATAATACTTCTACTTTTGTAATTTCAGTGAAGCTAAAGTGGATTGTACTACATGAAACAAGGCAAGGCTCTTGTCAAGGCTTACTGCTACATGGGAGAGATTGTGGATCAAGAGGATGGACGATGATCATGAAAATCGATGGATCAAAGTAATGTATTTCCTACTTCTTCATATTTAAAAATGTGAACAAGCTCAATGGAATGTATAACAATTTTAAATTGTCATTATGGACCCAAGAACAAGATACATCATTCCAATCATTTTCAAATCACAACACCTTCATAACTAGCTTGACATGATTAAGCCTATGATTTTGCTGATGTCAATCGAGCCATCGGGGTCAACTCGTTAACCCTTTGTCGTTATTTATTTAATTACAGACCACATTTGGCTTACAATTCCAAGTACTGGACTAATGAGAAGCATTACAACTGTGGCTGGTGCCAATGGAGGTCTTGACAACCAAGAAACTAAGCTCCAGACCTATACTACCATGCCATTTAAAAACCTGTGCTTGGGGATGAAGACAAATGGTGTGACTGAATGGATGACTTTGAGATATCAAGCAAACTCTCTCCACTCTCTTATTGCTGATGGTAAATATAGACAAACACAACAAGGACGTGATGCTTGGAAGAAACTGATCAGAGGATCTTCACTACAACGCAATTGCAACCGAGAAGGATTTAACGTGTTACGAATGGCAAGAATTGGAATCGTTTCCAACCAAGAAAATGACTGTAACAGTCCTGACTCGCGTATTGGATTTGGAACTGGTGGCAATAGATGTGGACAAAACAACCAAAACTCGGCAGGAAACGAAGCACGCTGCTCACCTGATCATGGAGACAAGAGCATCAAGAGTTTTGGCTACATTTTTGCTCATACACCTCATTTGAAGAGTGCCATTTTTGGTTCTCTCGAAAATCCAGCCAGTTCTTGTGGGGCTCTTAAGTCAACTAGACGGTTAGTTGTGTTTTAATTGATTACCGCTCGAGTGAATTTAGCGTTTGAGTCTTGATTTTTATATAGATGCTTGTGTGTGTAAGGTAAATAGTATATGAATGGCTTTCATGTACATACTCTTCAAATTAACAAATTGATTCGTTTTTTACAACAATTATTTGAGATAAAAGTTAACAGAACGAGCGCGCGCGCCGAAACGCGTCAGCAGTGTGTCTGTTCTCTAGCTTATTGACATATTCTAATCAACCAATCAGATCGCGAGATTAGTATCAAGTGTATTGATATTGCCTTCAGCACCGTACATAATCCAAATTTCTTCGGAGCAGTAAGTTATATTTCCGTTGAAGGAAATATTCAAGTAAAGAAAGCAATGCATGTATATTTTTCCTTGGCTAGTTAAGGGGCAACTGCAACCTTTTCCCCTATAACTTTCCTGTGTATGGGCCTGCTTTTTTTACACGTCCTTTGCTTAATCCAAACAGTGATGCAAAGAGTGGAGTATATTACATAAAACTTCCATCAGGGTCAGTAGTGAGGACATACTGCTACATGGGCACAATTTGTGGAACAAGTGGCTGGACTATGATCATGAAAATTGATGGCAACAAGGTAACTGATTGAAATATTATATTTTTGTGCACAAAATTTGGCTCATTTTACAGCTAAAATTGCTCATGTATCGCGACCTCTAACGTGGTAAGGTTTTTGTCTTTTCTAATCCGTCCATCATTCTTGGGGGCGGAGCTTACATGAACTCGTTCAGTGTTTGGTTGATTTGAAATAGAAACTGACCCAAAATCAAACCAAAATTTGTAATTTGCTGGTCGAGATGCAACGATTTTGGCTGTAATTGTTTTCGTTGTATTTTTTGACAGCAATGCGCAAAGCAATTTCATTGTTCTCAAAACGCTATTCTGTGAAAATAATAATTCCATTTAGCTTTTTTTGCAACTAAAAGCACAACTTGGCTAATCAAACACCAAATTCCTTTTTCTTTTTATTATCAACAGAATACATTTACATATGGTTCACCATTATGGACAAACAAAGTCACCTACAACCCTGCTGGTGCAAATGGAGGCCTTAATACAAAAGAGACTAAGTTGGCAACCTACTCAGAATTTCCATTTGTTGCACTGTGCTTGGGAATGAAGACGAGATTGACGACAAGGTGGCTAGAAGTAATGCGGGAAGCACCATCGTTGTATTCCCTGATTGCCGACGGCAAATACAGAGCAACACATTTGGGACGAAATGCCTGGAAAAGATTGGTTCCTGACTCTTCTCTTCAGCGCAATTGCAACAGGGAAGGATTCAACGCGTATCACAGAGGAGATATGGCGAGAATTGGAATCATAGCCAACCAAGAGAATGAATGCAGATCCCCTGATTCACGTATTGGATTTGGAACTGCTGGAGGAAATTGCGGCCAAAACACCCGAAACAGTGCTGGAAACGAGGCACGCTGCGGGGGTGACAGAGGCAACAGGGGAATCAAGAGTTTTGGTTTCATTTTTGCACAACAACGTTTGGAAAGTGCTCGTCTTGGTTCTCGTCGAAACCCAGCTTCCTCATGTCGACAGATTCAATTAAAAGCTTTGAGAAAAAGGTAACTAGACTAAAGATCAAGAGTATAAAGAGAGTAAAATGTTTGAGTGACAAGGATGTAGCTGACCATCCTTTCTGCTTTCTACGTTCTAACCATGTTTTAATGAACTCGCTGACCTGCAAGCAAAGGTTTTTTTTTCTGCCTGGGCTTCACATCGCCAGCGAACGAGGGAAAAAACTCTGCCGTACCTCGCGATTCCACGTTGAGCATGCGCGAAAATGATCGGGCATCAGAACGTCATTTCGTGCCAATATTCTTAGCGTGTCCCATCACTGTCGTGGGGAGAATTCCTATTGTTTGTGCTCGAAAGACCAAATTTATTTGATTTTGTTCATTTTTATTTTTTGCATCCAATGTGGATGTGGAAATCGCGAAGGCCGACAAGAGTTGCTTTTCCCCCTAAGCCCATGAAGGGATTAGAAAAAGGAACCTCTGCTAGCAGCGTGCGTAGGAACTCGATCTTTTGATAACTCTTACGGTGCGTTATTCACTTGTACCAAAACACCTTTACGTAAAGATTACATTTCTTTGTTAACGAGTCAGTCAATTAACTAAGTACTTTTTTGTCTTGTTTAGTGCAATAAGGAGCGGCCTATATTACATCAGACTTCCATCAGGATCAATAATAAAGGCGTATTGCTACATGGGCACAATTTGTGGTTCCAGCGGTTGGGCCATGGTTATGAAAATCGATGGAAACAAGGTTGGTTAACAATTATTAATATAGTCCTTATAAAAACTGTAGCACTTTCTATTGTATGTTCTGCGGCATATCGCTTTCCCCACACCAGAATTTTGAAATTTTCATACCGGGGATACTGGAGATGTATCAATCTATGGAAAACATGTCTTTGAGGTAAAATGTATTGAAACTGTTTTTTAAAATATGTTCTTTTGAGATAAAAACTTTCAATCACGGGAGTCAAACACAATAGACGAGAAAAGCTACCAATTTGTCATGTTCTCCACATAGAATTTCTGTATTTAAACCAATAAGAGTTCTCTAAAAGGAAATCATAAATAAAGATATGTACTTCCCTACAAAGTTATAGCAATTTTTCATATTTTAACCAATAAAATGAACGGTTTAAACGGTACCACAATTAGCACCTTTAATTTAGCTGCATTCCATGCCGTTCAGTACTACACTTCAATTCTATGCCGGACGTGGTCACGTGACAAGACACAGAAATATCAGCTCTGATGACAACATGGACAGCAGCATCGGAGAGAAAGCCTTTAATTTACCATTTTTCATGATTCTGGGTGTTTTGGATTAATTGTATTAGTCTAAAGATTGAAAACTTGATTTTAAGTAGTAGATATTTCACGTGACCAGGTCCTGGAAAGGGTCTGTCGTTTAAGGTAGCTCACTATAGTTTAGCGCGCGCACGCGCTCAAGATCATGAGCATGCGCAACACTCCCTGGAACTTACAGAATTTTTATTTTGTAAAATCCTTTCATAATTTGTCAACTTTATTCGAATATAGAGCTACAGTAATTTACGAAATATGACTGAAAAAAATTGGCACTACACAATTTTTTTTATTTCGAAAAATCGAAATTTTGAAATATTGTAGATTCTGTAGTGCAGAATTTTTTCGTTCTTTGCCAAATGAAAGGTAAAGATATGGCCTTTCTTTAAAATGAGTTTTAAAATAATTCACCGTGGAAAACGTGCGTTTTTATTCATTTTATTGGAAAAATGACCTTAGTTAAAGCTGACTTGACGTTGCTATAGCAACCTTTCAAGCAATGAGTTTCATATCAAACTTTCATATGGTTGGCTGAAGGGTGTCAAAATATATATCTGTAACACCAATTATACGCTTTTTACTATTGTATAAATGTCTTTAAAACTATAGTGAGCTACCTTAATCGACAGTTCTACGATTCTCACCGACTTGCTTTTCTTTTCCATTTCAGACCACCTTTCGATACGACTCGACTATACTGGGCCTAATAACGATCCCTACAATTTGGCTGGTGCAGATGGAGGATCTTGATAACCAAGGAAACCAAACTCCAGACCTATTCTACCATGCCTTTCAATAAATTGTGTTTGGGCATGGAAAACCAATCGTGCAACCCACTGGATGACCTCTGATAATACAAAGCCAACTCTCTCTATTCTCTCATTGCTGATGGCAAATATAGAAAAACCCATCAAGGACGTAACGCATGGAAAAGCTTGATCAGCGGATCTTCTCTACAACGCAACTGCAACCGAGAAGGATTTAATGTCAACCCCAGAGGAAATACAAGAGCAAGGATTGGAATTGTAAGCAACCAAGAGAACGACTGTAATTCTCCAGACTCGAGGATTGGATTTGGAACTGCCGGCAACTTTTGTGGACAAAACAACAGGAATTCGGCAGGAAACGAAGCACGCTGTTCCCCTGATAACAGAGACAAAAGCATCAAGAGTTTCGGTTACATTTTTGTCCAGTAATATTGTAAACGAAAATGAAAGTTGGTAATGAAACTTTGTAAAATGACAAGCAGTTATGAAATGATATAATAAAGCATTTAAAATGACCTTTATTGTGGTTAGTTTTTTTGCTATTATGAGCACAGCATGTATTTGATATGTAGGAGCACAGCGATATACACTTATTCCAAAAAAAAAAGAAGTTTACGACCGGAGATATCAATCTGACATCTGAAACTATACAAATTCCTGAAAAACGAGCTTTTCTATTTTGCAGAACACACATGCAAGTGTAAGCAATTTTTGTAATAACGTGCTGACGCAAATTGTAATAAACTTTTTCAAATGCCATTAGAACGATTTACTTGACCCGTGAGACAAAAACTTTTAAGCAAGGAGGTGTTTACATGGCACTAGGATCATCCTAGCAGGCGAATCATCCTACCTGCTATACATTTACTGCATTCTGTTTACATGGAAATTTGTGTCTTCACTTCGGGTACTTAGGATCATCCTACTGAACAGAATGCAGTAATTGTATAACAGGTAGGATGATTCGCCCGCTAGGATGATCATATAGTGTCATGTACCTTAATAAGTAATAGTCGAATAGACACAGCAGAAAACAATAGATTACAATCTACATTTAATGTATATTAGCCTGAAATCTATTAATTTCACGGGTTAAGTGAAACCACTCTACTTAAAAATACATGGTCCCCAGACATACTCCCTCGGGATATTTTTTACACTGATAAAGTGTCATTAAGTATATACCTATTTCAAAAAACGTCGACACTCAGTGGGAGATCTGAATTAATCTGACATCTGAATCTGAAACTAAATCTGAAGCACGGTGTGGCAGTGACGCCACAACTCGGACAAACAAGCCAAATTAGAATTAAATTTATTTCACCTTGAGTCCAATTTTGGCAGTTTGATTTTTGTCTAACCAATTTTTTTGAAAATGAGAAACGTTTTCATGATAAAATGTATGTTCAATTCTCCGTGTTTTTTTCAGTGTGATTACAGTTTCGTGATCTTTGTCTCAGTCACGTGAGCTGTTTTCACAATAGCCACGCAACGGATGATCACGGAAAAAATTCTTGGAAGTAAATAAATCCATAAATCCATAAATTTATCTACAATTTTAATTGTAAAATAGAGAGCACACACTTTTGAGGCGTTTAAAGAGGAAACCTATATCGTCGAAGAGCTGTCTTGAATCATGGTGACTATTTTGTTAGCCGATAGCTAGTCAAATGAACATATCTACTTTTCCTTATCTTGTTCTGCTTTTTGCTTCTTTTGTTTTCACGAGCTTCTGCATTCTCCTTTTGCCTTTCCTTGTCATCAATTTCGCATTCATCACTCTCGTCATCCTTAATTATCATTTTTATCCTTTTCATTCTCACCCTCCTCATTCCCATTTAGTCTCACTTTCATGATACTCACTTTCATTCTCATTCTCCTCATTTTCACGTACTCCCTAACAAAACACCACTTGTTCTAACCATACTCAGAATAAACAAATTCTTGCTACGCGGTCGTCCAATTTTGTTTATCCCTTATGTCCTATTAATCAGTGGTTTGATCAGTGGGAAAAGATTATGTAAGAGCGATTTCTATTAAATCGAATCGACCATGCATGATTATATTAATGAACTGCTGGTCCGGCCGGTCGTTTATGGTTTCTTTTTTCATGAAGTCATCATTAAGACTATCGAGTGAACTAGTTTGGGTTGTGTCGATGTATAAAAATATAACAAGGGATGAATGGAAATTTGTAACAGCGTATAAAAAGAGAGAGAACCTACTGCCGTTTTGAGCCTTGGCATTCGTCGGAGTAAAACTCTCTTTTAAAGAGAGCAATGAATTTTTAATTGCGTATCCTCTATGTTGTGTGTTGTATTCAGTGTACTCTTTGTAACCATCTTTACGTCGGTGAAGCTGGTAGACGCCTCGGTGATCGAATTCATGATCATATTCGCGATATTAATACCAGCGACAACACTACACCAGTTTCCCGCCACATCAACTCCACTGACTATATATCATTCGCATGGTCGTCTTCAGTTTGAGTTTGATCGCCGATGTCATTTTGCGTTTCTCCCATTCCTCTCCCTAAGATCTGATTATTATTTCTGGCATTACCTTGAACTTCGCACAATCATTTGCTTTTTATTTTCATTACAGTCTTCAGACTGAGGTCTTTAAATGAATTAAACGTGAAATGTACGTCGGACGATCATTAAAAATCTCTTCAATTTTTGATATGATCTCAAGTTTGTTTGCATTTTCGATCCACCTGCTCAGACATGGCCCGTCGTCTTGTGTCTTTGCATCAAACAATCGACTTTTGTTGTATCTCCCTTCTGAGTTAGTGCTTCCTGAACGTGTTTTTAGACAACTGACCACTGATTAGCCAGTCACCGCTGAGCAAGTTGATATCGTATGCAAGGCAGAAAAGTAAATCAACTGAAATATCAAGCCTTTAAAGCTCAAATTACCATACTTTCGCTGTCATTGCTTGACTTTGTCAGTGCTTTAGCTTTCTTCTTAACAAAAATAACTTTTTAAATCATTCGGCTTGATCCTGAGCTCCCACTGATGGCTTGATGCGCGAGTTTTTTTCTTTTTTCTTTTTGAATCACATAACACTATAGGTTTTCTAAAATTGATCCAAGCAAAACAAGTATACAGGGAGATGTTTGATTCTTTTAACGCGGTGGCACATGACACCGGTACTACACCGCAAGTCCAAAGAAATAATAATAATGATGATAATGATGAACATTTATATAGCGCATATCCAGAATCTGCTCTAGGCGCTTTACAAAAACATACAACATGCATGGTAGACTGTGAGCATAGGATGGCGCCTTGGGCTGCCGCTACACAGTCCGTACCATGAAAATTAATTTTAAAATACACTACAAATTATATACTGCACTACAAATTACTTTTTGAAATTACATTTAACACACAATGAAATAAAAGTTCACTGACGCATGATGGCCGTTGGCTCAGTCGAGCTCATCTGCCCCTTGACAGGTCTTGTGGGTGTGGTGTGGTACTTCTCTTACTCCTATATAAACCCACTCATGAATTCATTACTCTCTTTTACTCCCACGAAGGGCTATTGAAGGCTCGAAACGTCAGTAAGCTATCTCTCGTTTTATATACGGTGTACGTAATAAATATTTAAAGAAGCTTATTGTCAATTGCGTCAGCATGTTATTACAACATGTACAAATTGCCAAGATCGACTGTTATTACACAATATTGCATATGTTATTGCGTAGACTCCATTTTTACAAAATGCTGCAACCATTATTGCAAATTGCGTAAGTTATTACAAAATACTGCAACCGCGCTATTACAAAATGCGTAGATTATTACAAAATGCGTCATGATTACAAAACGCCGCAGTACATAGCTCTTTGGAAGGTGTTTATTCTTCCAAATTCAAATGCACAAACTTTGTATGTATATAGTCTTCGTGACGGGCCAAACACAATCAGCACATTCTAGGCGTACAGGTGTCATAATACTCACCATCTAGAAAGGTGGGCTTACTGATGGTTAATTGACGGCGTTGGATGAGTTCTACACAGTCAATTATGAAAACAATGAAAAAAGACTCATATTATATCTCATATCTTTCATTAGGAAGTCTTTAATAGTAAATACATTAATCAAGCTGCCGTTTTGTCTCAGTGATTGATTTGACAACATGAAAGTCGGTTCTGATGGCTTTAAACAAGCAAGCAGTATCAGTTAAAACCGGTCAATTTTACTGGCATTGAAATCGATAATATTTCTTCAAATATTTATTGTCCAAATAAATATTATTTGAATAATTCTTAATTAAGGATCCATTTTAGAATAACTCTATATGATTAATTCCCTACAAGTTACGCCCCCTTTCATAGACACCAGCTGGAAAGAAAAGAAATTAAAGGATAAAAAGATTGAAAGGTTCCCAATTCACAGGCGTGCAAAACCTTGTTCAAATGGTTGTTGATAAGAAATTCTCTAAGTATACAACGTTTATTTTGTCTTCTTTAAATGTTTTTAGTTTTTACCTTCATAGTTTTACTTGCATACCGAGAAAAAACAGCTTGAAAGCTCCATAGATCGGGCCATAGATTCAGTCGGCCGGGAAACCACAAGTAGTCCAAGCTATGAAATATAAACCTGATATATCGCTGATATAGGATTTCACGAACGATCACATTCTGCATATAGAATTAGTGAATAGAGCAACAATTTTAATTCAAAACCTGAATTCTGTTTGATTTTCTGTGCAATTTTACTCGCGTAAATGATTTTGGATTTGATGGGCTTCCTGTTTAATACATAACCATTCTCTCCCGGCTAGCTCCAGCAACGCCTGACAAATGTGTCGTTTCAGTATTTACAGTGTAATAGCATTCAAAGCACTTCAAAGTTGTTGGCAGGAACAGGAAGAAAACAGTCTCACCAAGCATAAGCTACCCAATTTCTTCATCATGAATAATCTTCCTTCAGAATTGATTGATAAAATTTTGTGTTATTTGGATGGTCTCTCGCTGGCGAGGTCGTCTGGGGTTTGTCGTACTTGGAGAAGCCTTCATCAACAAAACCATTACAATTCTATATGGGAAAGAATTTGTAAGAGAGAGTTCACTTTAGATGCTCTTGCTGATGTTACTGGGTATCCATTAGAAAAGTGTGATGATGATGACTGTGATTCTGAAGGAGAATCGTTGAAATTGAATATTAACTGGAAAGAAGTTTATAAAGAATGCTACCGAAGCTGGTTCATTGGGAAATGGCCTAGCTTGGGCACAGAGTTAAAAGGACATGCAGGTAATTATTGTTCCATAGATAGATAGACATGAAAGCTTGATCAGTTTTGTGATTGTGAGTATGTTGATATTTCTCTTGAGTTTATAAAGAGAGTTTTTAATGGCTTCTTTAACTGTTCATTTTCCAAGTCTTAGCTTCTTTATTTAGCCTATAGCATCCTACTATACATGTTGCTAATAGTTATACAATAATTATAATTGGTCTATTAATGGTTTATTGATTGAGGAAACCAGCAGATGTGGTTGCATTACAAATAAACAAAAAAAGCTGAAAATCAATTTACTAAGAGGTTATTATACAAAAAGTTGTGTCATACAGGTGTGTATTTTTACAAGTTAAAATACAAAATGAACAAAACATACATACTTAATTATGCAGCTTTAAGTGTAATAAATTATTTATTACTCAACCAACATCAAGAAAAAGACAATCAACTTTGTTTTCATTTTTTCAGTGTAATACATGGTCAAGCATGCATTCTGCAATAGACCTCTTGAGCTTTCTTGTTTTTGATGCTAATCTTGGGGGTTGATTCTTTCATGTGTAAAATATTTTAACATGTTCATCATAAAAGAGCAATTATAAATAGAATGTTATGTGGACAGAAATTGGCAATTTGCACATGAAGCTAAATAGGTCTATTGGATCATTCCTTACAGAATTTGTGTGCACCAAATCAGCTTTTAAAACCATTTGATGTCAATGACTGTTTTGGTCTTTATTCACACTCAAATACATGTGCTCATATAATGAATATATATAAAAATTAAACATATTTAAATAGACTTAGGACTGTCACAAAAATATGTCATCTATCCACATCCTTCTCTTTATATTTACATTGGTTCGGTTTTCTTTGTTCTTCGCAGCTGAATATATTGCTGGCTTTCAATTGACGTCACGGTGGCCATCTTGGTTGAACTTCAACAAAAGATTGCTCATTAGTGTCTCTTGTTCGTTCAACCAACATGGCTGCCACTTTTATATTTTGACTCTCAAGGGAATGATTGAAAACCAGCAATTGCATAATCCCTGCTTTAAATAAAGAGCTAATTTTAATGCAAGGGAAATATATATTAGTATATAAGGGGAATATGACTTATTCCCCTTGCATACTAATGTATATTCCCCTCGTATTGAAATTGCAAATCAGGGAACTGAAGTCTTTATATGTCCTAGTTAAAAGACTAGACCTGGTTGAAAACAGAATACAAATTTGATAACCAATCCATATGACCTAAACACACTCTTACACGTGTGGGATGCATTTGGTGAACTTGTATGGTTTACTGCGCATATTTCTGACTTGGACTGCCATAATTCAACAGCATAAATTTCTCTGTTTTAGACATTTATGAAATTTCTATTTTCGAAAACCTCGTCAATGTAAAAATAAATCATGAATCATCAACATTCAGCTCATGGTTATGTGATATATTCACCTTGGGCTGTGCCCTTGGGTGTGCCATTGGGTGACTGCCCTTGGGTGTGCCCTAAGGTGCACCCTTGGTGAATATATCATATAACCCCTTGCTTCAGGCTGGTAACCTTCACTTTCCTTCTCTGCTTTCCTTCACCAAGTATCTTTAAATTTGGTCTACCTTTTTTCTTTTGTCTGGTACAGCTCAAATAAAAAGTAAACTTCTGATATTTTCTTCTTGTCCTCTTGGTGGCACATGACCAACCCACTTCTACTTCCTAGGTCTTATGTTTTGCTCATATCCATTGCAGATAGATAGCATTAATAATCTTTACTTAATAACACTTATTTGAACATGATGAAATTACAGCATAGCTGATGTGGTCATGTATAAAAATACTGACAATATAATACATGTATTCCTTTTCAAATTTCCCACCCACATTAATTTATAAACCCAACCCTTCACCCTAACTGAAGATATGAAAATGAAAACAACTTTAGTGACAATTTGGACAGTTTTAATCTTAAAAAAGGTTCAAAATGGCATCAGTAGACTTCTGTAAGCCTGTAAGTCATTTATCAACATTCAGCTCATGGTTATGTGATATATTCACCTTGGGCTGTGTTTTTTAGCAATAAACTTCATGAAGGCCTGAAATTCCTGGCTAGCAACAGTCGTACCTTGCTTGATGACAAACCATTGGTTCATGAATATTGTTGTTATTATGCAAATTTTCTTTTCTTCCCTCTTTCTGTACTAATGAAATTAATAGGTTTGAGGTTATACTTTCAAAGCAAAAACACAGCAAAATTCTTGTAATTTCTCCCACTTTATCTTTATATTTCTTCAAATAGATGACCAGGTATTGATATTTAGGCTTAGATAAGTTGACCAACACCTTTTTGAAGCATTTTGAACCAGTTTGAAAAAACTTGAAAAATTGTATTTTCTTTTTCACCTCTTAATATACAAATTTTAAAAATCTGAATTACTAAAATTCCTGTTACTGATGCATCCAACTCATCATTGTCTCTCTTACTGACCTTCCAACACAGACTGTAATTTTGATCAAGAGTTAACACACAAAGAAGTTCTAAGAAAGAATGATGTTCTAAAAGAGATGGATAGATAGATAATTTGTTTATTCACACCTCTTGCAGCTGAACAGCTGAATCAGGGTCCCCTATACCTTTTGCATGAAATGTTAAACATGATTTAAGGTCTAAAATGTTTTTGCATCCACATGAAAGCAACGTTTGATTTTTGCCCGAATGAGACAGAGATTTTTTAAGATTATCCGTGACACGTGAAAAGACCAAATATTTTCGTATGATTTCATTTTGCGAAGGGGTATAGCTGGGACCCTGCTGAATTATTCTTCACATATTTCCACTATACCCTTTCAATCATAGGCCTTACCAGCTTGGTACATGTCAGTCCATCTCTATCCTTCATTGCTGATTCTTCTAGATCTGAATTTGCTCAGCATTAATATTACTAGTCTAAGATAAAATGACAATAATTTTTATATTGGGGTGCCTGTGCTACAGATTGTATATATGACTTCTTTTTTAACCTTCATGTATCTTCCTTCAAGGCCCAGTATATGATGCAAAGTTTTCAGGAGATCGAGTAGTAACATGTGGAGCTGATGCTACTGTTCGTATTTGGGATAGCTGGACAGGTTGTTGCATTGCTATCCTAACAGAACATGACCAAGGTGTTGTTTGTCTTGCATTGCGTAGGAAATTAGGTAAGTGTTATCTGCACTGAAAACCATATAATTTTTGTTCATGGAAATTGAAAAGTGAAAAAAGGAAAGAGAGCAAAAAAAAAAGGGTGAAAACAAAAGAAATTAGAAGAGAGGGAAAATTTCTAATAAGAACAGGATGTTACAAAGACATCATTTTTATTATCTTTCCTCAATAGATTGGTGAATTCTTAGAATTCCACGAAACTAATGTTTGTTGACAACTTTTTAGGAGCATCTTCACACAGTGAACATCCACATGATTTGATTGTTTCTGGTTCTGAAGACCGTACTGTATGTGTTTGGGACATGGACACTGGAATCTGTAAAAGAAAGCTTCGTCATGACCATATTGTCAGTGTTGCTATTCAAGGTTCTATAGTTGTTGCTGGTTCTGGAAACAGCTCTGCAGCTGTGTGGGATATTAGTCAGGTACAAGTAGAAAATCACTGAGATCATCACTCTTTTACATCCAAATCAAATATATAATAGACATGATCAAAGGATTGCTTTTTCATTAAAAAATATTGTTGATGAACTTGCTTTATTTTTATACTTGACTTTATAGGTTGGTGATGAAGTGCTTTGTACTGTCTTTACAGAAGACTGGATCAGTCATGTTGGTTTTTGGAATGATTTTATAGTTACAGTAACAGAAAGAAATAGACTAGATTTCTGGTAAGTTGAGAAAGTCATAATGTCCTCTCTCTTTGCCTCTTTCCCTCCCTTCCCTTTCTCCCTGCCCTTCCTTCCCTGCCTTCTTCCATCCTTCCTTCCTTTCCTCCTTTCCTCCCTCCCTCCTTCCTCCCTCCCTTTTGTTCCTCCCTCCCTTTCCTCTTTCATTTCTCCCTTTTCTCTCTTTCCTTCCTTCCTCCCTTTCATTGTCTTGTCTTCCCTCCTTTGTTCCTCCCTCCCTTTCCCATATTTCCTTCCTTCCTTCCCCCTCTCTTTCCTTCCCTGTCTTTCCTTCCTCCCTTTCTTTCTTCCTCACTCTCTTTCCTTCCTTCCTTCCTTTCATTGTCTTCTCTGTCCTTCTTGTTTCCATAACACTCTCTCCCCTCCTTCATGCAATCTTCTTTCATTTTCCCCTTTCTGATCTTTTGATCTTGCCCCTCATTCAATTTACCTTCCCTTTCATTCTTTCTCTTACTTTCCTTCATTCATTTATTTATTCAGTCCTAAATGTTCACCAACTTATCTCCAAAACATTTAGGTCTATACCATCAGGTGAGCATGTGGCATCTGATATCAATTACCATCAAAATGTGAATATAAGTAGTGCTGCATTGAGAGGAGACAGAACTTTGACACTAAGTTATTGTGGAAAGCTTACTGCATGGTAAGAAACTTTCATTTACATTGTTCAGTGCATGCAGTGGGCTTCCTGTTGAACCAGGAAACCCAACCCATCCAACCATTTTTGAAGGAAAAAATTAAACACCTATAAATTCATGAAAATTACTTGTCTTCCTAAATGGATAATATCATCAGTTCTGCTTATCTTCATGTGTTCAGGAAACACAGCCTTGTTGATGGTGAGATTGACTTCAGTGTTTTACGGACCTACACAATCATTGCAGCAGGAGTTGCAGGGATTTTAGAAGGCACCTGTATGGCAATTTATGGTTGTTTGGTTGCTATAGGATCAAAGCATGGAATGATTAATGTTTATCATTTGGAGAGAGACTGGGATAAACAGGTTCGTGATGGTATGATGATAATTTGGGGAGCTATCAAAAGACTGTAATACTAAGAGAGTGAAACTGGTATTGATGTCTGCACAGTGTGCTTGGTGATTAAGGTTATTTTTAGTTACAGGAAGTTGACACTATCATGCGTGCAAGCAATGAAGTTTGATTGCCTGAAGAGAAACAGTTTGTATCGGCATGAACTGAACAATCAAATTCCATTGTTTGAGCACCTGGTGCACACAGTATGGTGTCAACTTCCTGTCACTAAAAATAACCTTAAGTGCCAAGCACATTGCACAGACATCAACAAGCTTTGTTTTCTAAGTATCATGGTCTCTTGAAGCTATTCATCCTTACTGCAGTCTCAAGGGCTGATTTTGAGGATGCAGCTCAGGTTGAAGGCTTGTAAATGGCACACTAATGCCTGCTTCCATACAAACCATGTCTACACAGAGCACAGCTCAGGATTGAATCAGTTTTGAAAGGAGGGAGGAAACCAGAGTACCCAGAGAAAGGGAATGACTAACTAACTTTACACATACATGTATGTTCCAGTGTCTGAGCTGGGAGTTCAACCTGGACCAAAGCAGTGAGAGGCAAGTGGTGAACTACTACACCAACCTTGCCACCCTAGTATCATACTCTCTCCCTTCCCTCTATATCTTGTCACTCCTATCCCTCCCATAACTTCCACTTCACTTTAGCTTCCTTTCTCCTTCTTTTATCATTTTCTTCTGCTTATTTTCTTCCTTCAATTTCACTATTCTCATTTCCCATTCTCCTCTCCAACCCATTTCCCCTCCTTTCCTCCTCTACTCTCCATTCACGTCCCTACCCTCCCTCCCTCCTTTTTCTTAAACCTACGGGCCTAAAGTTAGCTTTTTCCTCTTTCATTTCAACCGAGGAGGAGATATCGCAAACCGTAAAATCATTCTTAAATTTTCTGCAAAATTCTTTTTTCTTCCATTCAGTTTCAGTTTATTCACACTATTGTCCACAACTACGTTGGTTCATCATTTAACTCGATTGACCTAAGTGACGATGGAATTGGACCAACCTTATTAACTACGGGACAGGATGGGATTGTTCGAGTCGAGAGGTGGTTTCCATGGCCGTGGGATAGATGATAACTGTAAGTATTGACTATCGTAACCTGTTTATAGCAGATTTCGTATGAGTGTGAAACGGACCGCTCCGTGCTGTGACCGTGTTAGTGCCGTGTTCTATAAAAATACTCGAAATTCCTGCCGTGACCGTGGCGTGACCGTGCGGTGCCGTTTTCACAGTCATACGAAATCTACTCGAAAAACATTCGAATTGACCGTGCCGTGACCGTGTGATGCTGTGATCGTACCGTGCTGGTTTCGCAGTCATAAGAATCCGCTCTAGATCCCTTCTTCTGAAGAGCAAATTTAGAAATAGTGAAATACCTTCGATATTTCCAAACATTTGCATCTACTTGTATTTGAAAGCTATCTTATTCATTAATTTCTTTGAGATCAACGCCTAAATGTGTGAACAAGGAAATTGTGGTAGTGATAAAGATTACTTTAAGCTTTTATGTGAAACCTGGCTAACAGAATTTGCCTCAGAAAGAATGTGAAAAGCTGAAATTTAACTGAGGATTCTATTTAGTTCGTAACAAAAACATCTGCACAGATAACAAACAAACAGAATTTTCTTTTTTTAATTTCAAATGAAACAAGCTGCTTCAATTTCAATATTTAGTTGTATTTTATGTTTCACGTAGTTAACTCAACATGAAAGAAAAAAATTATTGACGAAAGATGCTTGCATGATGTCGACGGACGCTCATTCAGGTTCGAATACAGTTGTTTTTACGTAAAAAGAGAAAGTCATTTCATCTCTTTCAAAGCCCATCAATAATTCAGATATATTCATTCAAAGACCGTAGTCATGGAAGCTAAGTTATCGGTATCAGAAAGTTCAAGTCCAATTTCCTGGGTTTCTTTTGATAAAAATCTTCAATAATCTGAGTCAAAAATAACTTGAATGACATTTGGAAAGATATGACTGGAAAATGTTTGTTACCACCAGCCGCCCCATTGCTACGGGTCATTCTTATTTCTAAAACGCATGTCTGAAATGGTAATAATATAAATAATAATACGAGAGATATGGAGATTAGGCTTGCTACTCAAGAATCGACACAAGAAAGGGTCAGTTCTTAGTGATTTGGCCTTGGAAGATAGTTTACCGAAATGAATTTAGAAATTCCCCCAGATGCATTGGCCATTAACCAAGCTCAGAATGCTGGCAAGACACCAGAGGAAAGTAATATGCTGAAAGCCAAAAACTACAAATTGCCAGGCTTAACGAGATATCGAGAAGGAGCCATGAAAGAAGCTTTTTATTTTGTACAAATTGTAAGCCCGAAATTCGGTCGCGCCGCTTACCCGGAAGAAGATTGCAAAGTTGAAAAAAGCAACATGGACAAACTTATTTGTTCAGCAAATAACATGGACCCTAAACCTCGATTTTTGGTCGTCTGTGGGGATTTTACTCACTGTAAACCCGACGAAAAGGAATATTTTCAACAAGTGGAAAGTTTTAAGCGATCATTCGAAAATTTGAAGTCAGAAATTCCCGTAATCTGTGTATGTGGGAGGAATGAATTCGATAAAGAACCCATTTCACAGTCTATCGAATCTTATCGACGTAACTTCGGTGAAGACTGGTTTGCGTTCTGGATCGAAGGAGTTCAGTTTGTTGTTTTGAATTCTCTATATTATGGAGACTTGAAGGATTTTAGTGACTTAGCAAGCGAGCAGGATGAATGGCTGGAGTCGGTGTTGCTAGAAGCTCAAGTGAATCCACCACAGTTTATTGTGGTGATCCAAAGTACGGCATGGTTTGTGTCTGACTCGAGCGAGCCCGACAACAACAATAATATCGACCTAACAACGCGTCAAAAAATCCTGCCAAAGATGAGAGAAGCCAACGTCAAAGCTATTTTATCAGGGGATAAAAATGGTAGCGTAAAAGACGGTGAAATTGCGGCTGTCCAGACATCACCTTTTAACGAAGAAGATGTTCAGGGATATCGAATTTTTCAAATCAAGAGTGATTCCATTCAACACAATTTTTTCACTCTCGACAACTCCCCACAAGATTTGAATAATGTATTTTCCTGACATTACATTATAAGCTTATCCTGCCAATCTAAACAATCATTTCACGATTTTGAATGTAAACTCGTTTTACAAATGATCAGTAACAATGGCAGAAGTGTGATTGAAGACGACTGAAGACGACTGAAGAGCAACTACTGACACATCTTTGTCATACGTTTTCAGGAAAAAGCATTTTCAAGAGAAATAAAATCGATAGAATTAAAGCTAAATTTTCTGAGGGATAAATATCTCTAAGGCAACACGAAAAGGAAATCTGACTCAAAACAATTCAATCAAGTTCGTGAGTGAAAATTTCGTAAAATCAGTCCCGACTAATCCGTGCAGTTGCGCTGTCAAAATAACCCGAGGTTGTAGACGAATTATTTTTTATTTGCTATTTATGTTGAAATATAGAATGATTATTACTATTGTCAAGAGCAAATAAAATAAAGGTTATAGACGACGCAATTGTATCTATTCTAAATGGGTGTCAAGTCTTGAAAAATGTACATAAATTTTTTTTCAGACTGGGAAAGTCAACAATTAGCATTCATCAATCGCAGCTGTACATTTTGAAAGGAGATCATGTTGTCTTTTCACAAAAAGCCCTCTTGTACTCGTGCGTCAGAAAGTTTATCTTCCCAATCTATTTCTTTGCTGTAGGTTTGTTATTGCCCAAGATATGCCGTATCTTTATTGATATATAATTTTTCACTGCGCGAATATGAATTTATTTTCTTGTGGTATAAATAAGAAAGATGAGTCTGGCATCACCAATTAACCTTTTGATAAAAACTTTAAGTGAACCCAAGTGAGCCAATACGCCTCCACATATCGAAATATGAAACACGTCTGTCAAAAACGACGAGGACAAGATAATGAACTTTGTTTGCTAGTCTAAATACTACCAAGATTGTGTCAAGCTCAAGGAGGGTAATTGCCATTTTTCACGAGGGCGTGAACATCGTTCTCCAGTAACCTGCTGGTAGATCCTTCTGGTCCATTTTCAGAGAAAACGATTTTATTGTTAACATTTTTCCGGTCAAAAGCTCCTTCCAGATTTCAGGCAGGTCAAGAACTAGGTCATCAAGAGGTAAACGGCCGTCATGAGAATTATATATTTTCAGTTCGTTTTTCGTTTTTCGTTTTTTTTTTTCGTTTTTCGTTTCTTTTTTATATTTTTGTTCGGGTTTTTTTTTGAAATAAATGTACGTTCCTACCAAAACAGCGAAACCTGACCCTTTTCAACAATTTCAACAGCAAAACGACTCACAAAACCACACCCTCAAAGGTGTAAAAGATCTACACAAGTTGGAAGAGCAGTCAAATGACTTCCAATCCTGATAACTCCATATTTATAAGTTTTCCAAGCTCCAGTAACTTAAATCTTCTTGGACTATAAAACCTATTTTACAGTGCTCAACCTTTTTCTATCAAAGGGATTTGAGAGTATAATGTTACTATGAAAAAACAGACAAATTAGCCATCAAGCCATCAGCTGTCAGAAGACAGGAAATAGCTAAGTACAAGAAAGGGAGAATTGAATTTCTAAGTGTACGTTATTAACGATCCATTAAAAATACAGAAAAGTAAGATAGCTAGCTCTTTGTCAAGTTATTGTTTATAAAGATTATAGGAAGATTTGATAATGAAAATGATATTTCCTGTTCTTTCTGGTCAGTAACAAGACTTTTTGACATGACTGTGTCAATAATAAAATATTCATGTACCTTAAATAATTTTAACCTGTTCTTCATTTAAAAACAAAGACAACTATATTGTCATTTTTAAATAAAACATTTATTAAATTGCATTTTATTCTATACATTTATACCACTAAATAAATAAAATTTTAGTGAAAAAACAGGACTTTTTATTCAGCCAAAATTTTAGTTAATGACTTTGGACTGGTAGGGTGGCACTTTAGTCTTGTTATAATAATAATTTATATGGTTTGAATATTATGTGCTTATTATACACCTATTTCAATAAACTGCTGTCAGGCAATAGCCTACGCGACTCACCCGAAAGGGAGTATGGGTAGAAATTACTAGAGCTATAAATCACACAAATTAATATCCACACCATAATTCAACTTCAGCTTGCCATGACCTAATACATCAAAGAGCTTCATTTGCTGATGCTAAAATCAAGACCACAATGCGAAAAAGAGTAAAATTTTGTAACTACCCATACTCCTTTTCAGTCTAGTTGCGTAGACTTGAGACCTCTCATACGACAACCTTTTTTGAAATAGGTATATAAAACCATTGAGGTGTTACTCAGTACAATACAGATAAAACATTGCTGCAATGGGAGACTTGCACTAACAGGTCACATGACCTTATATACCTCGCTTAAATCAAGCAGCACCATCATCAAAATGAATGCCAGAAATAGAAAGAGCATCTCAATATTAGTAAAAGTGCAAAGTTTCAGTTTAAAAGATTAATAACAGAAAAAATTGCAGCAAATTCAAGATTAGATATTTTCTTAAGATTCATTTGGAAAAATGTGTTGGATGGGTTTTTCGAAATGAATCTTGAGAAAATATCCAATCTTAAATTTACTATCATTTCTCCTCTATTACATCTTATGAGCTGAAACTTTGCACTTTTACTAATATTCAGGTGTTCTTACTATTTCTGGCATTCATTTTGATGGTGCTGCTTGGTATAGGGGAGATAGGGTCACGTGACCTGTTAGTGCAAGTCCTCCATTATGTTCTCACAATAGCGACCTTAAGATCCAACTATTTATACACACTGAATATTAACTGAATATTAAGTGCTATATGTACATACTGAAAAGGCACCGACTACAATGCAGTTTTTCTTCTGCAAATTATTTGTCTATAATGGTGTTGCAAAAAAAGTTGCACAAATCATAATTTGCAGAGTTGTTACAGGGTGCAATGCAGAAAAAACGTTACTTCAATCATTTTCTCACAGTATTGCACAATGCAAAGTATTTTACATGCTGCAGGGGTTAATACAACTTGTCTTTACAATAGTATTGAGAAAAATTGCAGAAAAATTGCACCGTGCAATAGCACCTTAGGCCTGTTCCATATGCTGACATATGCAACACTTATGATAAGCTGGGCTCGGTTGTACGAAGGTTGGATAAAGTTATCCACCGGATAAAAGTTATCCACTGTATAGATTTTGTATAGATTTTATTCGCTGGATAAGGATTTATCCGCTGGATAGCGCTATTCACCCTTCGTACAACCGGCCCCAGGGCAGGACCTGTTACAACATGTGACACAGAAGCAACAGCTGATTCACACAGTACTCCTCTTCATCATGAGATTCTTTTGTACATGCTGGAAGGTTATGACCCTGTTCCTACATTTATCAAAGTACCTTTCATAAAGGTTCATCAGCTCGAAAGTCACTCCAGAGTTGAACTCAATAGTATGTTCAGCATATGGAATGGGTCTTAATAGTACAGTCAAGGTTCTACAAGAAGTCAATTTAATTTTCAGAAACAATATTCCATTTTGTTTGAGTGCTTTTTGATTCATACATGTATCTGACCTTTCAAGCTTCAAGAGCTTAGAATTTTGTTTCTGGTTCACCCTGATTGGCCAAACTTGGCATTGATATACAACAGAATGCACCTCATAAGGCAACTATGCAGGGATTGATGCAGGCCCTTCCTACCTTCCTTTCCCTATTCCCAGTTCCCTTCCATACTGTGTCCCCTTGGAGGACCTCTTCACTGGTTAAGCCTGCCACCCACATTGAGAAACTGTGTGAGGAAACTGTCATTCAAGGCACTTTTCTCACCATGTGCTCTTTTACCTGCTCTATTTTTGGCCTCGCATAGCCAAAGATGCAATGTCTGCAGCGAGAAATCGTCTGAGCTAAGTGCCTCGTGTGGCAGTTTCCTCATGCAGTTTCTCAACATGTGTGGCGGACTTTAAGTACTGGTTGGGTTATGGCCTTTGTTGCAACTAATTTTATATTTGATATGAAATTGAATCATAGCAAAGAAAATATATTGTGGAGCAAATCATTCATTGAAGAGAAAGATTTCTTATGACGACGAAAAAGTCTTCTGTATCTCTGTTATAGCGGCACATCAACAATCACATTGTTGAGGCATGGCATAGATTTTTTTCGTGATCATATGATTGAACATACATGTATAATATTGGTCAACTAACAATTTTGTATATCTCTATTACATAAAAAAATTACATCCAATAGACATAATTAATCTTCAAATAACAATGTTTTCCCAATTCAATATATCTCACAAGCCTCTGTGGGTTTCATTTCTTTTGTTTTCATCATTTAAAATATACAAGTAAAGTTTGGCAGGTTTCAACAAAATAGCTAATCAATGCTTTAAAGGTTTAATTGTCACACTGAATTGGGAACACACTGTCACACAAGATCACGTCTATTTATCACTGGTAGCCAGAACGTTTCTTATTTGTTCTAATTATGTGATTCTTTGCATTTACTTAACACTGACAATATTTACATGCACTCCAAATACTTGAGGTGCCCAGTGTGGTCAGTGGTGCAGTATTCTTTTGCACCTATCATGCTATTCAGTTTGCATTAGTCTTCATTGTATTTATATTAAAGTGGCTCTTGCCCTCATTTTCTAGGTCAAGATATTCTACCATGCTGATTCTTCTGTGCGACCAAATTTAAAGATGAAGGCACTGAAATGAGAAACCAGGACACTTAAATTCCTGAATTTGCCTTGCGACAAATTCCTATAATAAAGGCAGGCTTGAATAAATGTTAAACTATAAGACAAGTTAGGAAGTTATGATTCCTTCAATACATAATTGAATCATTTGATTCCTTCAATATATATATAATTGAATCATTTGTATAATATCTAAACCAAAAACATAATTATTTTCAATTGATGATTATTAAATTATAATTTTACCATTTGCTTTTTAAGATGGATTTAGATAAAATATAATTTTGTAAAAAATATAAAAGGGTACATATTATTGAGCTGAATATGTAAATATAGGTATTTCAAGAAAGGTTGATGGGGTGACTGGTGAATGGCGATCGGCGATTGCACGACCAAAAGTAACTGTGGTCACGCTATTAGACTGCTACCCAGAGTGGAAATATGAATCACCTATTGACCACTTTGTCCAATATTAATAAGGTCTTTACTGCATGGTACCGACATTGCTTGGGTATTTAATTAATGAATATGAGGCAAATCTTGTTACCCCAAATTTCCTTTCGGTCATGCAATCACCGATCGCCAATTATTGCCAATCACCCTGTCAACCTTTTTTGAAATAGCTATTTAAAAGTTAACGCCAATGTCACAAGCAAAAACAGTAGAGTGAACTTGTATCAAGCAGCCAGACCTAAAGGTAGTACATGTGTATATTTAATTGAAGGGTTCCATGTGAAAGATTTCAATGGCCTAATAGACCTTTTTATGATATTTTTTCAATGGTACGAAATGGTATAATTAACTTTCCTATGCTGGAAAAATTAATCTCAGGACATCCATCAAAAAGTCACTTAATAGGTCATTTTCACAGGGAACCCTTCAATTGATTATAGTGAACAATTAGCACTGTATGGAAAGTGGTTGGTAACTGATTTTGTTGACCAATTACCATTATCTTACCATTGTCACCTTACTGTTATCTTACCATTACCTTACCATCACCTTACCATTATCTTACCATTACCTAACCATCACCTTACCATTATCTTACCATTACCTAACCATCACCTTACCATTACCTTACCATCACCTTACCATTATCTTACCATTACCTTACCATAACCTTACCATCACCTTACCATCACCTTACTGTTATCTTACCATTACCTTACCATCACCTTACTGTCATCTTACTATTACTTTACTGCTACTTTACTGACCATTTTCAAATCAACAATCATAAAAAATCAATAAATATTCAGTTTGATTTATGAAAGTAGCTTTTTGACCAGGTTTATCAACCACTTATTGACCGCTTACCAGCTACTTATCAACCACTTATTGACAACTTACCAACCACTTATTGACCATTTATTTTGACCACTTACCAACCACTTATTGACCATTTACCAACCACTTATTGACCACTTATCAACCACTTGCTAACTACTTACCATACTGGTGCAGTTTGTTCACTATTATCTATTTAGTTACCACTTATCAAAGTTCTAAAGAGTAGTTAACCTCTTACATCTCTCTGATAAGTGACTATTTAACCCTAAAACCACCAATTTTTTTTGCCAGGCATTCAAGTGGAAGATTGCAAAAAAAATTACAATAAAAAACTTCAGGCCTAAAGTTTTTTGTCTGAAAACGTTATCCTAGTGATTTTGATGAGAAGGAATCATTTTGATGTGGAGGAATCATTTTCATGATACAAAATAATGATATATATTACAAGTTTTCTATTTTCGTGACCTAATGTAAATGCTTGACAGACCATATGGTCCATTTGGTGTTTTATAGATAATATTATTAGCTATAATCACAATGTACCTGAAAAATATAAGTGCATTTTGTAGAAATATGGCAACACCAGGCCATGGCTTGGGGTACCTACAGGTGGAACAAATATACATTCAAGTATGTAACTATCTAATTTAAGAGGAATAGAGTGATGGCACTTAAACCATGAAACAAAATCTAATAGTCAATGTCTAATAGTCTAATCAAAACAAAAGAAACAATGGAAATAGTGTCTACTGATGTCTGTTAGACTAATACACTTATCTATTTCACGGGTTAGTGCCATCAGTCTATATGTAAATTAAGTGTGTAACTACATAGCTTACACCCTAAAAAATTGTCCATCAATCAGATTGATGTACTGATTTAATTTCAGCTTCTTAAGAAAAAATAAATATTAAAAAGATCTTGAGATATGATACAAAATGGAGCCATGTGAATGATCCTTGAGTCAAACCAGTGGAAATGTCCCATGCAAGTACAATTTCACTGTTAGTGGGATCATTGCAAAATGAGGATCAAGTTCTACATTGTACTTCAGTTAATACCTGATGGTTCGCAATCCTGCAATTTTTCTATGTTTTTATTTTTATTTTTCAGAAATCCTGCATCCTAAGCCCTCAGAAATATGACATTCCACTACAACTCAGTCTTCCTGCTAGTATTTTGACTTGCATCCTAAATGCCACCTCTCAAAATCACCAGATTCTGTATCCTGCCAAACCTATACCTATGTGATATCTCTGCAAATGATGCTGCAGTCAACAGTGAGTGCAACATTGCACTATACGTGCTATAATTTTTAAACCATCTTGTAATTCAGTTAACCCTCTCTATGGTGTGTTTAATAAGAGTTTACAGTTTTCATGGAACACATAATACTAATTAAAATAATATACATTACTAACCTGGCACAACATATTCTCCAAAAAGAATCCAGCAAGCAGCAATTAACCCACCAAATGCCATGAGAAAACCTATTATCAACCATACTCTGGCACCTACAGAACAGAACTCATTTGAAAAAATGATTTGTATAGCAGCTTTTTGAAGGGAAGGCAATTAGGGAGAAAAAGAAGCAAAATGGAAGGAGGACAAGCAAATCCCTGGTATTGATGACACAATTTGAAACTCAGTCAACAAACTGTTCTGTACCTGTTTGCCCCATACATCCTCCAGTTGAATAAGATTCACCTCGTACTTGAGCATTTGAGACTGCATTTATCCTGACAGTGTGTAAAAAAATAACATATTAAGCTCAGAAACCTGAACAGAGAAGAAAAGAAAATCTAACCATTTAATTGAGCCAATGACAAAAATCATATTCAATCTATAAAGAGGAGTTTCTATACAGTGATTGCTACAAAATTAGCTGTGTAATGCATGATTGAACCCTGAAAAGTAGGCCTATTTAAGGTTGGTGCCTACTATTGTCCGCGCGCACTGCTTTCTGCGCATGCAAAAACACTGAATTTTTGTCGGTAAAGCAATCGTAAAAGCAAGGCCTTTTTACGACTTTTTGAAAAAATAAACTTACAGAATTAAAGGAAAACCATTTACCTCTCCTGTGTTTGAATGAAATTCACAGTTGATAAATAGAACCTGAGTTACAACGCCTGTTTTGACTATCATTTCTACCAGAAACGATCTGTTTTGGCCGCCATCTTGAAAAGTTCCCACAATGCATTGTAATTCGCTCTACTTTCCGGGGAGGGCTAGGGAATTTTTGATCATTTTCGCGAATTCTGATCAGTTTTCGCGCGTTTATCGACAAATAACTTTCTAAATCGCACGGATACCCCTATTTTTTATTTCTGTAAATTGTAAAGTGGGGATTAACCTACTATTTTAAAATACTTTTATGAATTTAAAATTGAAACTGGATTGCAAAAATTGGACATTTCATTTGGCGGTCATGAACCAAAACAGGTCTAAAATTAGTAAAAAGTCATTGAAAAAAATTGTTATTCTGGTTTTTCATATTTCGTATGGCATTGACAAGTAAGAGAATTGTGTTGTAAACGTTTTAGTAAAAAACGTTTGACATTTTTTCAAAATATGGGGTATTTATGATTTTTTCTTTGGGCCTCTAGAATAGGCAGATTTTGCAACATTTGATGGCGTGTAACTCATTAATATGCACGGTGACCCCCAATTTTTTCCTTGGATTCTAGCTCCCTATGATGGGTTCTTTGATACCCATGTGGTTTTTGGCCAAAAAAATTACCTTCCCATTAGTAGGCACCAACCTTAACTCACTGTTCTTGCTTCTAATACCCACTACTTAATATATGTTAGTCTCCCTCATAGCCACTACCAGTGTTGTCATGCAACGCTTTCTCCCCTGAGTTCTTGACACTGGTAGCAGCTGTGAGGGAGACTACCTACACATATGCATATTCATTGATTTGTTGAAGGCTTCAAAATCCGTGATGCACATATTATATTCAAGACTTTTGAGTGAGGCATGATTGGTCTCTTTTTGGAGAGAAAGAGAGAGAGATCGAGAGAGAGAGAGGTGATATCAATTGACTTACATGAATACTGCTACTGTTGAGAAAACTCCAGGGGTATGGAATGCTGGCTCAAACGGAGTAGTAGCGGCAGCATCAATCAAGACCCACCATCCTATAAAGAACTGTTACAAAAGAAAATTACATTAAAAAGACTAAAAGGTTCTCACAGCCAGAAGGGAAATTTTAATTTGATTTTAAAAATCAATTTACTTTATGGAGACTTCAGAGATGAATGCCTATCAAATAAACAATCCCAATGAGCAAAATCCCAATGTATATGTTGGAAATCTCATTACAACAAATGTTTGGATTTCAGATAGGGAATGAAAAATACCATAAGAGTCTCCAATGGCAAATAAAATCTTGAAGATAGTTGTAATCCCTTTATTCAAATAGACCAATTTAGCTTGGCTCAATGTTTTCCCAATACAATATCCCTTTGGGATTATATATTCTTTGTTTGAAGTACTGTTAGTAACTAGACAAGCACAAAAGAATGTCCACTTTGGACAAAGATATCTTATTCCCAAGAGAACTGAATTGGGTAAACATTGCAGGAAACTAAATCAGTCTATAAACCATGAAATGTAGTAATCAAAGCTACAATCAATACCACAATTTGGCACACTGTCATTAATTAGGTTGTATATTAGACATACACATGGTGAGTTTTACAGAGAATGGATCCCCCACACCCCTTACGAAGTTGCTGTGAAAACTCAGAAACCTACAAAAATCAGTCAGATAAACCTTACCACTTGGGGGATACTCCTAGTATTTTGGAAATACTGATACTTTGTGCATCAGGATCTGGTTTGTAGGCTAACACAATTGGTAAAACTGGTTTTGGAGTAAAACTGAATGATGGATTTTCCAATGGCAAGAAAACCAAAAAACCTTCAAAATTCTTTTCCTATATAAAGTTGTTTTTTCATGGTAGGATGCTGAATTTTGCAGTTTTTTTTCCAGTCTCTAGTGTGAGCTGCAGTGTGTTGCACATGCTCAACCACCAATAATAATAATAATAATAATAATAATGAACACTTATATAGCGCCTATCAAAAATCTGCTCTAGGTGCTTTACAAAAACATATAACATGCATGGTAGACTGTGAGCATAGGATGGCGCCTTGGGCTGCCGAAACCAACATTGCATAGCGGTCAGGGGATCCACAGGTACCAAAGTGAATGATGTAATATTAGCAAGATTTGTAGCTGTTGTAGTCTGAGTGGTCAGTTTTAGATTTTGAAGTCAATTTTAGACATTGACTTGTTATAAATTTATTTTGATCAGTCATAGAAAACAAGACATATGGAAAGCAGCTACATTCACTCAGACTGTCAACTTGAGTCAGTAAACATTTTTAAATGATCTGAACAGATTTCTTCCTAAGTGATCTGTACAAATCTTGATATGTCAATCAGAATGTTTTTACATGACATCGTTCTACATCATGTCTGGATAAGATGCTGATAGACCCGACAGTCAGTTCAAAGCCACCACAGACACGATATTATTATTGAGGTCACAAAAATATGAAATATAACGAAAATAATGAAAATAACAAATAACCAAACAAAAATCTAAATCAAATAAGAATGTTTTGGTCATAGAAAACATCTCAAAAGTGACAAGGGAAAACCTTCGATTAAGCTTATATATTGACAAGAAAATGTGTGTGGGAACAAAAACTCACCAGTGAGCCACTAACGATGGATGCTATCATATTTCTACGTTCAGATATCGCATCAGTCCAACCCGGGCAAGATACATTGTCAAAACAACCGCTCATTATGTTTTTGATCGACGAAAAACGATTCCTAAAAGTTGATCACATTCTCTCAAAATAGCCTTATACATATTGCCCATAATGCCTTGCGTTCCCAAAATCGATGGACAAAAACTGGGGATTGCATTCCATTTCAAGTATTTGATTTAAAAACTAACAACTAAGGATTTGCAGTTCTACCTTATACGTTTTCAATAAAAGAAAAAAACGAATAAATACAATAAAAGCGAATTTGAAAATTTTATTTTGAGATATTTCTATGGACTCGTACCCAGTTCTAACACGGCCAATATGGCGACTTTCAAATTTTACCCATAAGCTCTGGCGAGCGAAAGAGGACTTCGTGACCAGGCCTCATTAGTCAGCAAGAAAGCCGCCATCTTTGTTCCACAGGAAGGATATCCTCGTGTTGGAGTTTTTCTTTAAAATTTACCAAGATGTCTATTATGGAATATAATGGGGCTGCTATTATAGCAATGGTTGGTAAACACTGCGTTGCTATAGCTGCCGACCGGCGTCTTGGCATGCAAGCACAAACTGTCTCCAGTGATTTTCAGAAGATCTTTCAGATGGGTGATAAAATCTTTTGTGGCCTACCCGGCTTAGCTACTGACGTCCAAACAGTTTCAAATCGGTTAAGGTTCAGGTTGAATCTTTACGAGCTAAGAGAGAACCGTTCAATCAAGCCCAAGACGTTCTTGAGTATGGTTTCTAATCTACTGTACGAGAGAAGATTTGGTCCATACTTTGTGGAGCCGGTTGTGGCTGGTTTAGATCCCAAAACCAACGAGCCTTACATTGCTGCACTAGATCTTATCGGATGTCCTATGGAAACTAAGGACTTTGTTGTTAGTGGTACTTGCTCTGAACAGATGTATGGTATGTGTGAGTCACTATGGGAACCTGACCTTGAGCCAGATGATCTGTTTGAAACCATATCACAAGCCCTGATGAATGCTGTAGATAGAGATGCTGTCAGTGGATGGGGTGCAGTAGTCCATGTTATTGAACCTGATAAAGTTACTACCAGGACTCTAAAAGCAAGAATGGATTAATGACCATAATTTTGCATTGTGTTAACAAAAAAAAACTGACAAATTTGCATATCTTGGTGGTCGTCATGGGAGGGAGGGAGCAGATATGACTTTGAAGGTAGAAAGCTTACTAGTTTGTGAATACAATTTAGAAGTGTTTTCTTGATAGACAAATAACTGTAAAACTTTTCTATATGAAAACTATGTATTTTAAGTGCGTCAGTTAATGTTTGAGTACATCAATCCAATATGGTCTTACTCTATAAAAATGTTAAATTTGCAGTAACAACCCTAACTCCAAATTTGGATTTTTGGACTTCTGTGAATATATACATGTTTTGAACAAAAATCAATATACCTGCATCTCTGCCCCAGTAAAATGTACATTAAACTATGCCACTTGAATTGATGTTTTACATTCTTTCTTAAAATGTGCATTTTATATCATTTCATTGGTCAAAAATAATTTGCTTCCAATTCATAATGACAATTTGAACAAAATTCAATTTATCTTCCTTTCTTCCTTGAATATTTTTATTGTTATTACAACTTTGAACAGTTTTATATCAATTCTGTCAGAGACATACACATTTCTCTCACTAATGTACAAATCAATGTCCTCAAGACTGACAGGGACATATAAATCACAATAACAATTGTTTCAAGCATATTTATATGTGAAATGTATCACACATATTTATATGTGAAATCTAATCTACAAATGTATCACACATATTTATATGTGAAATCTAATCTACAAATGATCCAAGCATATTTATATGTGAAATCTAATCTACAAATGATCCAAGCATATTTATATGTGAAATCTAATCTACAAATGATCCAAGCATATTTATATGTGAAATCTAATCTACAAATAATTCATAATCTACAAGTGATCAAAGCATATTTTCTAAATAACTCTGACCGCTGAGAAACATAAGTTGAGTGAAGTTTTTTAACCCGACCTTGCTCATCAAAAACGATACTGTTGCATGAATAATTGTACAAATTATTTGGCACTGGAATATTTAATTTGGCGTTGGACTTCAGTTTATCTGACCGAATTTCAAATTGAGACTTCATCTACACAGAACTAACTTATCTAACACATAAATTGCAATTGTTTCTTTTGAAATACGTTTGAATTTCTCGGCCGAACTAAACTGTAACGTCGGGACTGCAACTTCACACTACTTAACGTCTGAAGTAATTCGAATATTTTAACGGTCATGCATATATATGATAAATCATTTCTTTAATAAATCATTTCTTTAATCAGTAAGCCTATATCACAATAGTGATTTTCAATAGGGAACTGCGGTAGAGAAAATGAATAACTGAATAGAAAGAAAGAAAAACTATACAAAAAGAAATAAAATAAAATAAAATATATAAAATCTATCACCTAATTATAGCTTCAGATTAAGTAAGGTAACATTTAAGTGCTTTTTTTAATTTCTTTTTAGATAAAAGTAACTTAATGTCATTAGGTAACTGGTTCCAACTTTGAGCGCAGGAATTCTGTGATGTTTGTAGGCCCCAGTTTGTGTTGGATTTAACTGTTCTCAGCAGATCTTTATTACGTGTGTTGTACTTGTGGAAATCTTTGCCTTTGCGGAAACTTGGTGCATCCTCAGATACTTGGCTGTGCATGTAGATACAGCGATGGAATTCTCTACGTTGAGATAGATCAAGCCACTTGAGCTCTTTGAGCGCGTCAGTAGAGGAAGACCATGGTGATTGGTTCAGGATTAATTTAGCTGCTTTATTATGAAGTACCTGGAGCGAATTCATTAAGGTCTTGTTGTTCTTGTCACCCCAGACAATGGATGCATAATCAAGCACAGGAACTATCATCGTCATGACGTATAACTTTCTAGCAAAAAGAGGCAACAGGTGTTTTATGCGTTTTAATACCCCAAGACGCTGTGCAATCTTGGAGTGTAGCATCTCAACGTGATCATGCCATGTGAGGTGCTGGTTAATGATTATACCAAGATATTTAAACTCTGAAACGTTCTCAAGACTATCTTGTTCCACCACTAGCTGCATATCCTGGAAGTTCTTCAGCTTGACCCGGCTGCCAATAATCATGAATTTTGATTTTTTAATATTCAGGGTAAGCTTATGCTCTTGTAGCCAAGAAGAGATACTCTGAAGGTCATGGTTAAGCTTAAGCTGTAAATCAGCGGCACAGGTCTCAGGACAGTAAAAAGCCATGTCATCAGCAAACAACGTCATCTCGGAAAACTTGAGGGTAGATTCTATTCCATTGATGTAAATCAGGAAGAACAGTGGCCCAAGTATACTACCCTGTGGTACGCCAATGGACACTTTGCCTTCAGGTGACATGGTATTACCACACACAGTTTTCTGGGTTCGTCCAGTGAGGTAAGAATTGAACCACGACAAACTTTTTCCAGCCACGCCCAAGTTCTTTAGTTTCTTTATGAGGAGTTCGTGGTTGACGGTGTCGAACGCCTTTTTTAGGTCCAGGAAGACTACACCTGTAACTTTGCCACTGTCCATATTGTTTAGGATGTAGTCTGTGAAGTTAACCAGGGCTGTAGTTGTTGATTTGCCTAGTCGAAATCCAAACTGACACATGGATAATAAGTTATTGTGCTCAAGGTAATTACTCAGTTGAAGATGTACAGCTCTTTCAATGATCTTACTTACGGTGGGCAATATTGAGATTGGTCGATAATTATCCTTTGATAATTTGTCGCCTCCTTTAAAGAGCGCTGAGACCTTGGCAGATTTCCATAACTTGGGAAATACACCGTCACTAATGGACTTGTTGATCAGTGATGTTAATACAGGTGAGATGACAGGACAGCCATCCTTCAATAGACGTGCACTAAGTTTGTCGAGTCCCACTGCTTTATTTGGTCGAAGCTTTGCAATGGTTTGTGAAACAAATTCCACATTAACAGGAACCAGGTCGAAGTGGAGTTGTTGATTGTTTACTGTACATGTAGAGAACGTAGATGTACAGTGTTTAAAGGCTTTGGATAACTTTTTTCCAATCGAAATGAAATGATTATTCATGATCTTCGCTATTGAAGCGCTGTCAGTGTAAACTTTGCCATTGTCAAAGATTGAAAACATAGCAGAATTCTTTGAGTTTGGTAGAGCACTCTTTATGGCTTTCCACATTTCCCCTCCATCGTTTTTAGCCTCTTCAACTAACTTACAGAAATATTTGGACTTGAGATTCTTTTCTTCGTGATTAGAGTAATTTTTTAATTTCTTGTACATTTTCCAGTGATATTCACTATTTTGAGTTCGTGCCTTTTTGTAGTGATAATCTCTATCGCGTCTTATCTCTAGTAGCTTTGTTGTTACCCAAGGGTTCTTTGTTCCTTTAGCTCTCTTGAATTTTAATGGTGCATGAATTTCTGCGACACCTGAAAACAACTGGTCCCAGAGGAGAACCGCATCGTCGATATCATCAACACCATCGATAACTGACCATGGAACTTGGGATAGATCTTTAACAAAGGACTCTTTGTTATAATTTTTGAATGAACGATATTCAAATTTCCTTGGCGGAAGCTTGGGTACACCAGATTTCATGATGCAGAAAGTTAAACTGTGATCACTTAATGTTGAATGAATGACTCCGCTTTGGACAATTCGAGGACTGTCGCTTACATAAATTAAGTCAATCAGAGTTCTGTTACTCAATTCGCTTTACATTTTCAACAGGATGCGGTGAAATGTTTCCACGTCTTTAAACCACATATTTCGGTCCAAATCGGCGGACAATTTCCAGTTCATAAAGTTCCAGATAAAGTTCCAAAGTTTAACTGAACGAGGACAAATTGTCATTCGATCCAAATTCCAAGTGATCGTTTTGATTTGAAAATTATCCTACCATTTTTGATTACTTTCAGTTGTCTCCCCTGCTGTATTTTAGATTTGATTTTTACGTTTTAATGCAGGCCAACGATGTACGTCTTTGAGACAGGCCAACGTCAGTTACATTTGCTTGAAATCCAACGTAAACCGTGACCTTTTGCACCTGAGATCGGATATCGTCGTGTAGTTTGATACACTTGAAAGTATATCCGATCTCAGGTAAATAATAATGGGATTAGCAGCGAGTGATCTGCGTATGTCTCCAACTTCTATTGTCTTGGACAAATGGATAATTTTGAAAGGATTATTTCTAGCTGTTCGTACTTCTACACTGGACTGTAATGCTCCGAAAAACTTTTGGGAGACTGTATACGACTCTCTTTATCGGTAGCCCTAAACCAGGTTAAAACCGTAATTGAAGCCACTTCTGTCCAGCGGTTCGCGCATACTCGTCATGTTATCACTTGCTCCTAATGGGATTAACACTGCAAAAGGTCACGGTTTACGTTGGATTTCAAGCAAATGTAACTGACGTTGGCCTGTCTCAAAGACGTACATCGTTGGCCTGCATTAAAACGTAAAATCAAATCTAAAATACAGCAGGGGAGACAACTGAAAGTAATCGAAAATGGTAGGATAATTTTCAAATCAAAACGATCACTTGGAATTTGGATCGAATGACAATTTGTCCTCGTTCAGTTAAACTTTGGAACTTTATCTGGAACTTTATGAACTGGAAATTGTCCGCCGATTTGGACCGAAATATGTGGTTTAAAGACGTGGAAACATTTCACCGCATCCTGTTGAAAATGTAAAGCGAATTGAGCAACAGAACACATATATATGCATGACCGTTAAAATATTCGAATTACTTCAGACGTAAGTAGTGTGAAGTTGCAGTCCCGACGTTACAGTTTAGTTCGGCCGAGAAATTCAAACGTATTTCAAAAGAAACAATTGCAATTTATGTGTTAGATAAGTTAGTTCTGTGTAGATGAAGTCTCAATTTGAAATTCGGTCAGATAAACTGAAGTCCAACGCCAAATTAAATATTCCAGTGCCAAATAATTTGTACAATTATTCATGCAACAGTATCGTTTTTTGATGAGCAAGGTCGGGTTAAAAAACTTCACTCAACTTATGTTTCTCAGCGGTCAGAGTTATTTAGAAAATATGCTTTGATCACTTGTAGATTATGAATTATTTGTAGATTAGATTTCACATATAAATATGCTTGGATCATTTGTAGATTAGATTTCACATATAAATATGCTTTGATCATTTGTAGATTAGATTTCACATATAAATATGCTTGGATCATTTGTAGATTAGATTTCACATATAAATATGCTTTGATCATTTGTAGATTAGATTTCACATATAAATATGCTTGGATCATTTGTAGATTAGATTTCACATATAAATATGCTTGGATCATTTGTAGATTAGATTTCACATATAAATATGTGTGATACATTTGTAGATTAGATTTCACATATAAATATGCTTTGATCACCTTAAGATCATGTGGAATTCAGTTATCAATGGAAATAATGTACCAACCTATAGAATACATCTCATTATACATAATTATGTGACACATTGAGATTATTTTGTACATTTTTGTTTTGAAACATGTATTTATAATTAAAGAGAGGTAAATTTGTCTGAATTGTCTTTGTTGATTTTGTAAATCTTTTTATTAGTGATAAGATTTTGATTTATGTCAATTAATATTACTTGATGGTGGAATAAAGTAGCATTGTGACCAAATTTTTATAGAGAGCATTTTCAATGAAAGATTTATTATCATAAAATGTCCATTTTGTTGCTTTCTATCTATAAATACTTTTAAGTAATGCATTTTGTGCTATAAGGTTGTGGACAGCTTTGACTCATTTTATTGTTAAACTTGTTTCATACAAAAGCAAAGTCAATGTTTCAATGACCACAATCAATGCATTTCATAGAGTTGAACATTATTGAATACATGATCTTTTTCAACATTGGCAATGGGACAAATTTGCTTTATGTATGTAAGGAATTTGTCCAAAACACAGCTGCATTCACACTAGTCTAAAAATCTAAATTTCGATTTAGGGTTGTTAGTCTATGTACAAAAAACCAAACTTGTGAAAACTAGGAAAACGTGTGAAAAAAATAAAAAGCATCATCACTAAAAGTTCTGACTTTTGAAAATTTTTAAGTGTTTATTGAATAGAGAGATTAGGCATTACGTACACTGAAAAATGGCAGACAGCAGAGAGGACCATGTGACCAATGTTTTTGTGCATCTGACATTGTGAGTTTGGTACTCCAGTGCAGTGACAGAGTGACTTCACATTTATGGCAAATGCAAAATGACACCCTTGTATTGAAACGGCTCAAACCCTGACCCTGTTCCAGAGCAAAATGTCCAAAATGAATACCCTGTTCCAGACTGTTCCAAGAAGACATAGCCCCCGCTCCCCCCCCCTCCATGCAGTAATTACATTTATTTGCAGACAGTCTTGTCTTAACAATTTTAGCTTTTTGTTGGTAGTGGGGAGTTTTTATTAGCAAATTTTTCTCAAGGCAAGGGTTGATTGTAGTGCAAACTAGACGGAAAACAAGGCCTACCGGACTGTTTGTTTTTAGAATATGTAAACCGGGTTTCCTGTGTTGCAAGTTTTGAGCCTGCGAGCAACGCTTAGGAAGGTACTTCATGTAGGACTCTTTCGACGCTTCACAACAGAAATTTATTGAATATAAATGCTATTTGTGACCTTCATGACGTTTATAGCTCTGTCGCTGTCCAAGCTCGTCCAAGTGCCAAGTTGGTAAATAGTCAGTGTTTATAAGAGAATTTCTTGCATTTATGGATGACTTTCCTGCTAAGAGGGTATGTATTTTTTATTATTAGTCCCTTTGCCATCGAAAAAAGTCCAAATAGATGCGTAGGTCGTCCACGAAATATGAAGTGTTTAGTCGAGAATATTTGCTTAGCAACTAAAGCGTCGCGACCAATGCAAGCCAAAATTCTAAAGTGTTAAAGTTTTATTAAAATATGAGTTAGGGGTTGAGTTGAGTTTGAGTTACAACTGAGTTTTGTACAATTCTTTAACTGTGCACCCCCTACGACAAGCTCTTGTACAAACTGGGCCAACCTGCATGACATGAAATATATAGAGCTTAATAATTCCGTAGAAATAAAACTAGAAATGGAATTCTCACAAAACTTCACACAGTAATAATTTTTGAGTTGCTTATCCCAAAAATGAAATAAAAAACGGGGGTCACCGTAGCCGTTTTTGCGCTAGATTGCTTTAAAGTACACCATCTTTTGTGTCTTGAGGGCTCAAGATTCGAAGATCAAAATCGCGCCAAAAATAATTAATTTCTTAAATCTGAGCAGTGCTAGCTGACTAATATGAGCTCATTTTCTCTCTTTGGGCAATAGCCTAGTATTATGATGCAATAAATTGTTGTAAAAATGCGTTTGCTACAAGAGAGAAGGTAAAATTGGTTGATAGTACATGCCCTTGAAGCAGCGTGAAAGCACCTTCCAACCGCACGTTTTGTAAAATATCTAAAAAACTGGAAATGGAATCTTGACTATAATTATATATATGATAGAGAACCTGATTACCGTTGATTTGCAAAAATAAAAAGAATAGGTGCCCGTGCTCGTTTCCGCGCTACGACGCGCTAAAGTGTGAAACAAGACGTAGTAAACAGCTTGTGACCGAAGAGGACTAAGGCGAGTAACCACTATAGCGCCTCTTAGAGCGTGTTTACTGTTCAAAACTTCATACGACTAAAGCTTGCATCATTTTATTGATCGGTAATAACAAAACCGGAAGTTGATTGAGCTTTGATGGCGGCAGCGCGCGTTTACAAATTCATTCATGAGGCAAAACTCGTGTTTATTGCCAAACTTTGAAGACCAATATAGAACATTTATTCCGAGAAAAAGATGATATTAACCAACCAGGAATGTCACCAAAAAAGCTGCAACAATTCTCCGAAAAACTATGTGTAAAAAAAGGTCAGTTTTGTGTGAATTTTGATTAAAAACTTTAACTGTAGGCAGCGACGTTTTGCTTTTTATTTTGAACCGAGGGAAACATTGGCGGTCTCGGGACCACAAAACATACTGTTTCCCTTGGTCACAGTCAATAAGTGTTAATTGATAATACTGTTGAGATATAATTAGATGTGAAGTTTGTTAATGATTACATCCTTTATTGGAAAAGAGTCAAGTTAACTTTGGCGTAAACAAATCAGATTTATGACAATCACGTTTTTCATTTAAGGTAACTCAAAGTTAATTCAACCTCAACTCAAACTCAATGCAACCTTTAACTCTGTGATTAATCTATCTTGATATAATATAGAAGTGATTCTTTTCTTATAAAAATTTGTAGCGGATCGAACTTAAAAATAAATGAATTGAGTCTATTTATTAGGCTTATAGACATAATTTTCATAATTATTTTGTGAAATGTAGGGAAGTAAGTGGTAATCAACAACTGATTGAATGGACACACATTCTTAACGCAATTAAACTCCAGTCTGAGAATTTAAACAAACCTACTAACTCTGTACAAGAATCTAAACAACAAGGGACAGGCTATTCTGAAATGTCAAAGGTACTCATAAAATAAATCATTCTATATTTTATATAAACTTAAATTTTTTTACTGTCTATTCTAATGAAGATTGTTTTTACTTTTCATTAGATTTATAATCATATTTTATATACTCAAATTAACTGAAAGACACTATTCTATTAACTGTTCTATAAAATCCCTTATAATAACATCTGATATAATAAAGTCTGCTTATAACGAAGTCTGAACTTTTTGAGTTTCAATGATGATTGATATCCATCTAATCCAAAGTGCAAACTACAAAATATCAAAGTCTCTAGTAGGTGATTATATTAGAGTACAAATACTATTAAAAACATGCAAATACTTTGCACTATTTAGTTCTAATATCACCAATATTAAACAATAGAAAACAATAAAATTAGCATAAAGTGGTACTTTTTTGTACTATTTATGTTGCACACTTTTAGTGTTTGTACTCTAATTCAGTAGAATCAGCAATAAATTATGTTAATAAAAATAAACCAGTAAATAATAATTAATTATTTTTTTAACACTCTAGATCTGTTCTATTCTCTTAGTTACTCTCCAATGTTCAAATCTGTTCCAGAGAAAAATGTGAAACTTGTGACTGCTATCAGGAAATAGAGTTTCAAAATAATGATCTTTATCATTAATCATATATTCTCTCTTTTATTAATTTCTAACATTTTTAAATTTCATTTTCTTATCATCATATATTCCTCTCATTTCTTCAACTCTGCTAGCAACTGGATTCTGATTCTAACTTGTCACATGATCTTGAAGAAAGTCATACAGAATCAGATGTGCACAAAACTACAGAAGTGGTAAAATGCATGGGTTGACAAAAGCTTTTATTTGTTGTGGTTCAATTTTATTCTTGGTTCAATTTTTTCACAATTTGTTTTTGTTTGTGGTAATGTATGATACTAGCAACTGAGTATAAAACAAAAGGAGATAAAAATTGAACCATGCATAAAATTGAACCACAGTATATATTGGTTGTAATGCCATTGGTCAAAGCTGTACGTACATATGTTGTGGTAGTATACTGATTGCTAGGGGTTTATCATTGATGTCCTTTGGTGGATAGATTGTGATGTCATCACTGATAACAAGTTGGCAATAGTTGTTCTTCACTTATTTCTTGCTCTGACATTCCATTTTTATTTGATTGGCTACTTTGTCTTCACTTCACATTTTCTTTCCATCTCCTTCCTGTTTGTTTCTCATTTTTTAGTACTAAAAGTACTACAATTGCAAAATGAAGATATCTATTTGAGATTGTTGATTTGTTTGTATGAGCTTTGGTCTTTCCAAGACTGTGATTCTTGTCATATAATAAAGTGCTGTTTCAAATTAAAACAATGTTTGAATGTATTAAAACTCTGATTACTGGTAACATGTCAAGAAACAATAATAAGTTTTAGTAACAAACTATGCATAAATGAACAAAAAATATAAATCTAGGCAAATTGCATATAATTATTTAATAATAATAATTATTAAATTATAATTATAAAATTTATGATAACAAGTCTATTAACTGTGTAAGTACACTTAGATACATACATGTATTATTGTAACTACAGGAAATCCGTCAAGGTAGAAGAGCTGGCACACAAGCAGCACCAACTCTTGATAGTGATGATGACTTTCTAGATAACATGACGTCTGGTGATAATGCCTTGGGAAATTCTGTTCCTCCTGATGATGTAAGTCTGTTGTTGTCTTGCATTTGTAACAAAACATATTGGGTTACATGGAAGTATCCAATATATTCTAGATGCTCTGGCAGCTGGCTTTTTCACTATAGAGGCTTTGCACCATCATGTGACGGTGGCCATGACAGGAAAAAGGAACAATACTGGACTAATATGATTTACATGAGAAAGAGTTCAGTTTCCCAAGGGGGAAAAGACTTTATTGTTGTGCCTGCTGTCATGGCTGCCATCACATGATGGTGCAAAGCCTTTATTAATAACTACCTATTCCAGTTTCACAAAGGGTGGATAACACTATCTGTTGGATATCAACATTAAGGGAAGTGTGCTTGACAAATACTGACTACCTCAAATTTGGGGCTGCCTATTCCAAAATCTCTGGCAAACACTTGAAGTGAGTCCTATTATGTTATCTTCCTTAGATGCCTCCCAGGCCATCAAGAAGACAAGGAGGATGGGCAAGTGAAACGGCTGCAAAAGAAAAGAAAAAACCGTAAGTCATCAAGTTGTTTTCTGATATTATGTGCTAAGTATTATCAGCATTATTTGTTATCCATGCTAATTAAGTTGTTTTCTTTTGATAGTGGACCAGGAGATGTAGAAGCTTTTGAAGATGAGTGAGTTGGATTTTATCTTTACTGTTACATTTTGTTTCATTTTACATCTTTTCAGGAGAGTAAGGTGTTGTTTGTATGAAGGCAATTTGCCTTGTAAATTATCTCTGAAAAATCCTTTGGGATGAGTTAATAAAGATGTATTGTCAGTATTGTATTGTCCTTGGTTGCAGGGATCTCTTTTTTTTACTTTTCTTTTGGGAGACTAAAACAAAAGAGTTATCCTGGTTACCAGGGACAACTTGCCTTCACATTAAATGGCCCTTGAGACATGTATGTCACATTATGTGACAGGTTACCCTACATTTTGGCTGTTTTAGACCACTAGCCACTTGTTCACTCTGAAAGTTTTTATAATAATAAACATTTGCCAAGCAGTACACACTGAGAGTGTTTGAATCAAGTTCTAAAAATAGCGCAATGCAAAGCAATACTTCAAATTTGACTTCTGAAGGTTTTTATTGGAGCATGCAATAGCTTCAGTCTCCTGGCTATGCTCTGATCTTTTCCTAAAGTTCTTCCTTTTCATTCTATTTGTTTCTTTCCTACTGTTAGTCATCTCACCCATTCTATTGAGTTGATTCTGTCCGATCTTTTCCTATAATTGGTTTTCTCATATTATTTGTTATGATTGCTTTTCTAAATTTCATCTACAATGGTTCCCATTTATTATCTCATTCCCATTTAATTCCATTTGCTATATTCATCACATGTATATTCTCCTTTTCTATGTTTTTACAAGTATTTTTGATTTCCAGTGAAAGACTACGTATGGACAACACATCTCCCAAAGATGATGATAATGGTAACTGATTTCAGTGATTAGAGCTCTCTTTATAAATCTTGATTATGCAATACATTAATAGCTATTTGCACAAACAATTGACCCTTCAAAACTTCAGAAGTCGAGACCGAAATGAACACTAGGTAATTTGTTGATTAGTTGATTTTGTAGAAGGCGCGTGTACATGAACGTTTCAAACAGCAATTGAGAAAAGTGTTTTGTATTCTAAACTTGATTATGTAGCGATTTCATAGATTAAACATATAAAAATGCAAATATTGACTAGTGTACCCAGCAGCCATTTCCGTCTCAGCTTCTAGGTTCGATGATTTTGAAAGGGTCAATGTTTGTGCAATTAGCTATAATATCTACCTGTAATATAATAGTAGCCCTCTACCTTTTCACCCAAACCTTTGGTCCTTTTATTGATATTGTTAACTGTATACTTGCGTGTCAGATATTCTGGTGATCCCTGACTTGGAGGAAGTTCAAGAGGAAGACATGGCTACACAGATTGCCGCACCTCCAAGGTAGCCATATCCTGTCCTGTGCCACACCCGGGCACCACCCCTTACCAAGAAGTGACTTTACCACTACCCCTTACCAAGCACTTGTTACTGTTATCTTACCAACCACTTATTGATCACTTACCAACCACTTATTGACTACTTATTGACTACTTAGGAGTTAGGTTGCAATTGGGATGAAAGTCCTGTTCCTTTCCCCTGCCACACCCATGAGATTCATACCCATGTGTATGTAACTTATGTGATTATAACTGTTAACTAATTAGTTCTGTGATTGTAATGTTTGTGGCTAATTCATTAAACTAAACTAAACACTTACCAACCACCTATTGACCACTTACCACATGGTGCAGATTGTCCACTGTTACCAACTTTTACGGTGAACATATATTTTGCATATTTGTAGTGTGCAGGTCAACAGAGTTGCTACTTACAAAGAACTAGACAACTACCTTCAAAAACATGCAGCACTCTTTACACTGGTAAGAACATCTCTTCATCTGACTGTATTGTAGTCATTGAAGTAGTTATGCAAAATCCCTGATTATGATGAAGCATGGCCACTGTAGTTTGCACTGTGCATTCAACAGATGTCAATCAATCATTGCCTCTTGAAAAATGCACATTTTACAAGAAAATTGATTGCCAATGTCACAGAAAGCTAAAAATAGTTTCTTTAAGGTTGGTGCCTACTATTGTCCGCGCGCACTGCTTTCTGCGCATGCAAAAACACTGAATTTTTGTCGGTAAAGCAATCGTAAAAGCAAGGCCTTTTTACGACTTTTTGAAAAAATAAACTTACAGAATTAAAGGAAAACCATTTAGCCTCTCCTGTGTTTGAATGGAATTCACAGTTGATAAATAGAACCCGAGTTACAACGCCTGTTTTGACTATCATTTCCACCAGAAACGATCTGTTTTCGCCGCCATCTTGAAAATTTCCCACAATGCATTGTAATTCGCTCTACTTTCCGGGGAGGGCTAGGGAATTTTTGATCATTTTCGCGAATTCTGATCAGTTTTCGCGCGTTTATCGGCAAATAACTTTCTAAATCGCACGGATACCCCTATTTTTTATTTCTGTAAATTGTAAAGTGGAGATTAACCTACTTTTTTAAAATACTTTTATGAATTTAAAATTGAAACTTGATTGCAAAAATTGGACTTTTCATTTGGCGGTCATGAACAAAAACAGGTCTAAAACTAGTAAAAAGTCATTGAAAAAAATTGTTATTCTGGGTTTTCATATTCCTTATGGCATTGACAAGTAAGAGAATTGTCTTGTAAACGTTTTAGTAAAAAAAAGTTTGACATTTTTTCAAAATATGGGGTATTTATGATTTTTTCTTTGGGCCTCTAGAATAGGCAGATTTTGCAACATTTGATGGCGTGTAACTCATTAATATGCACGGTGACCCCCAATTTTTTCCTTGGATTCTAGCTCCCTATGATGGGTTCTTTGATACCCATGTGGTTTTTGGCCAAAAAAATTACCTTCCCATTAGTAGGCACCAACCTTAAGAACAGTTTGAGTGGATTTTGAGTCTATAGACAATGATTGTTGTCCATCTAATGCACAGTGCAAACATTAATATGAAAGTCTGGGTAGTTGCCCCTCATCAAATTTGGTGATATATATGAACTTGACAGCTTTTCAGCCATCTGAACAAATAATATAACTTTTTTTAATTATTAATAGGATGGTGAGATTGATTTAAAGCTTCTTAGCAGTGTTCTTTCTCCTGAAACTGAAGTCTTTGAGGTAAGTAATTCAAATTCATTCACTAAACCCTAGTGGAGGCAGTTCTATATATCATCAAACTCAGCTCACATGACCCAAGCTGGAAATACAACTCTGAATGGGCACTGGCCGAACCATTCCTTTTGGAATTATGAAATTTAATGGCCTTTATAAAATAATTAAATTTGGTGACCTTTTCAATGGCCAGTATAGAGCCTCATTCACCCTTCCTTCCACACCACTCAATAGCCTGCTTTTGTGGTGCGTGAAACCAAACCCCATGAGTTGTCATTATCAATCCTTTTATAATACAGCTGAACAAGAATTATTTTCCAAGTAAAATTAAAAATTTTGAGCTTTTGTCATGATAATGCTTGTGCATAATTTAAAAATATGAGAAAAAGTAAAATTCACTTAAAACGTTTATGAAAAAACTTGCAGTATTGTCTTATGTGCAGTCTAGTTGCAACAGTTTTTATGAAAATTGACCAAAAACAAAATAGAACAAAAAACAAAAACAAACCACAAACAAACAACAAAAACCAAAAGTCTTAGGCTTCTTAACCTGTGTGCATAGTGTGTATCAACAGCGACCCAATGCATGCCGTTGTATTGAACCTAAGTGATGTGCATGTATGCTTGTGTTGTTAGTGTGAACTTCTGTAGGCCTATGTGTTTGCATACTAAGTGTGAACTTCTGTAGGACTATGTGTTTGCACACTAACATGCAACCTAATTTACTACTTCCATGTTAGGAGGACAAAGCATGGGATTGGAATAGATTATTCACCGAAGTGGCTTCTGAACTCCAGACTGAATGGGACAAAGAAAGTGAAGCAAAGCCAGGAGTTAGCAATGACAAGACATAATACACTTAAATGTTTTATTTATAGTATTTATATTACATTATCACATTAATTATTATTTTATCAGTACTACTCTGCTTGCATTGCCATTTAGTGTTTTTTCAAGCAAATTTTGGCACATTAAAGATCACATTACATAGTGAAATAAATTATTACTGTGATCTAGACTAATTCCACAAGTTTTGGTTTCATAGCAAGCCCAGCTAAGGAGCAAATAGACTGACTTAAGGCGGTGTTACAAGAGACGATTTTTAACGACGATTTTCCGCGCAACGTTGCAACAACTTGCAATATTTTGCGTTGCGAGTTTCTGACTTCGATTCAAAAACTCGCAACGCGTTGCCGAAGCGAAAATTGCAAGGAAAATGGTTCCAAGTGTCATGTTACACGAGAAAGATTTTTAACGTAACGCCGTTGCGCTGAAAATCGTCGTTAAAAATCGTCTCGTGTAACACCGCCTTTATGGAATCAGTCCAACTGTGATCCAAATTTCCACAATACACCCAAAACATTGTATCACAAGAGGCTAAACTTTTCCTGTTTTAATTATTTTATAAGCAAGGCATTCCTATTGACATGTACAAAGTAAGGAATAAAATGTAAATAATTTATTGAACACACAGTTCCATACATTAGTATTCTTATGTTTACTGTTATCATCTCAAGATGCAGTGAAAGTAAACGTCTTTGAAGTTTAAGCTAAGACATGTTGAAATGGTTCTAAAGATTCATTGAATTTCAAATAATTCTTGAAAAAAATCATATCTAAAAGCAGTAAAATGTAAATGTACTAGAATTAATATCTGGCTTATACCAGTGACTTTTCTGTAAAACTTAGTTTGTTCAAGAAATAAAACAAGTGGGTCTGTTCATATTTTGTAAAGTTTATGAATTGACTAGAATTTCTTCTTCCTCTACAATGACATCATCATCACTATTCTCAGTTCCTTCATTTTTACCAGTAAATAACGTTTTCTTTACTTCTTCACTGGTGGGCGTTGCCAACACGTGGGAGGGCTCGGTCTTTCGTTACTTTTACAGGAGTTGCTGCCCCTGGTGGTGGCACTAGTCTTGCGTAAACTTTAACACGTTTAGTTTTCTCGTCTTTCTCAGCGACTTGACTCTCTGTCGTCAAAATAACACGAACTTTTGAAAAAATGGTCAGCGTTTGGACGATATATGGACCACTTTCAGGGAACCACGTCAAATTCATGCTTGCCACTTTATTGTCAGGGTCTTTGACCAGATGAAAGCGCTTTAAAGCCGAGCAAAATTTGCAGTAGATTCTCTTTGTGACTCCAAGTTCCGGTATAAACACGTCAAATGACTGGTCCATCACAGCGGCTACAAACCCTTCCTCCTCCAAGTGGCCCACACTCTCGAACAAAGATAGCAAAGAATAGCTCTACGCTGAGTTCTCCTGCTCTCTTGGCTGAAAGTTTACGATCGTTGCAATGCTGCGCGATATAATCCATGTCGTATTTCTGTTCGTCAACTTGCTCGTCTAGTCCCAGGCTCGCTGCTAAGAGTCGGTGCACTATGACGTCTGGGTACCGTCTAATAGGAGAGGTGAAGTGAGTATAAAATGGGACGCTTAAAGCGTAATGTGCAAAGTTCTCCTCTTCCATCGATCCTGAACAAAAGTATACAGCATTCTTCATTGGCTTCATTGTGTACTGCACTAGTATTTCACGCTTGGGAGAACCAATGGGGAACTTTGCTAGAGACTGTTGAATGGTTTTAGAGGACTGGATGTTGAACTGAATCCCATGGTTTTGGCAGAGTTTGACCACTTCATCTAGCTGTCTTTGGTCAGGTTTGGGGTGACGACGCAATAGAGCGATCCTCGGGAAGGCGTTGTAGATGTGATGAGCAACGGCCATGTTGGCGAGCAGCATAAACTCTTCAATTAATCTGTTACTGTCCCTTTGTTGATGGGGGTGATAGCCGTCTGGCAGTCCAGTTTCTTGGTCGAGATCGAATTGAAGCTTTACCTGGTGTTAACAACAGAACATCACATTAAAGTGGTTAGCGGTGATTAGAGTAATTTTTGTACGAAACGGACCATTTTTGGTGTGAAACAGACCGTGCCTTGGTGTGACCATGTCAGTACCGTGATGTCTATAAATTAATATATTATAATATAGAATTTCGTGCCCATTAGTTCACGGTCACACAAAAATTGCTACATGGTGTTGCTTGTACAACAATTCTGATTCGCTGCTAAGGTACGGTTACTATCACAGCTTGCATGCATTTATCTTGGCCAATAAACATTATTTTATTGATTGCATAGCACAGCTTAAGGAATCTTACCCTTGCAAAAACCACATACCTGGTCGAGTCTCAGAGCGCCATTAGCGAATCTATTGCGTCTCAATTGTACAGCAATTTTGTGCAGCAAAAGGACCTTGGAAGCGATTTCTGATGCATCAGTTCCTTGAGAGATCGGCGGCAGCTCCCCTTCCTCCCATTTTTTAGTTTGGTTTCTGGATCATATCGTGTGCATGCTCGTAGGCAAGCTTGACACGTGATCGAATGACACTACGCCCCTTCCAGTCACTAAGAATCTCTCCTTTGTCGTTCATTGTCCACACAACTGACATGGTTAGTCGATCTTCATCTGGGTTCAAACTGCAGAGTTCCTCACATAAAAGCCTTGGTAGCATAGGAACTACAGTTTGTACCATGTACGTGGATGTTGCACGCTCTTGAGCCACTTCAGTCCAGAGCTGTTCCTTGTCGTACAAAGTAACTCACATCTGCAATGTGAACACCAATCTCGATGTTACCGTCAGGGAGTCTTTTGCAGTGGAGAGCATCATCAAGGTCCCTGGCAGTGAGTGGGTCAATAGTAAAGACGCACTCATCTCTGAAATCTCTTCTCTTTGTTAACTCTTCTTCGGGAATGATCCATGGGGTTTTGGGTAAGCACTTTAGGGCATCCTCAGGGAAAGGCCCAGAGTCAATCTCGTATTGAGTGAAGATGGCTTCGGTCTCAGGCACGATTCTCTCCAGCTTCGCCAAGACTTCTCATAATCGCCCCCGTTGCTAGGAAATTATCAAACGAAGAACTTTCAAGCCACTCGGTGATTCTTGCAACAAAGAGAGAATTAGCAAAGTCTTGGGGTCTCTCGAAGAAACCCGGTGGACAAGTCTCGTGTGGAATGCGTAACCTAGGTAACCGACTGTCATTAGGAATGAACAAGCCATCGGCAGCTGCTTTGTTTTTCGTGTTCATTGGTTTCAAGTGTCCTCCTACTGCACGGGAATGCTTCTTCTCGATAATGTAAACGACAGTGGCAGTCTTTTGAAGGAATTCATCGGGAACATCAGCTTTGCGGATTCTCTCTGGAGTGCTTTGCTTTGGAGAGGCTGCATCTCTTACTTAGGTCAAGATGCTGTTTCTTTGAGCTTATCGGCTACTTCATTGACATCTGCCTTCTTCTCGTGTTTTAAGTTTGCTTGATGTTCCTCGAGTTCATCCTTCATCACCTTCCATTTATCCCTTGGAAATACTTGCAAAGCCACAACGTCACCCTCTAAAGCACGATTTCTTACAACCATGCCTTCTAGTACTACATCTCTTCGCATTCCCTCAACAGTCACCCAAGCAAGTTCGTAATTCTTCTTGCTTATTCTGATTGACCCTTTTAGAAGCTCACCTCTTTTTAAGCCTTCAGAAACCTTCTCTAAGGACCAGTACTTTTGATAACTCTTTCTGGTCTTGCGGTTTGGTGAGTGAGATGCTGAGTTATTATCGTGTTTTCTTGGAGTAGAATGTCTGTTTGCTGGCGTTAAACTTTGTAAATTTTGCTCTACTGCATTTTCCTCCTTTTGTGGAGTTTCGCCATCAGCCGTGTCAAGTTTTCTTTTTTCTGCTTCTTCTACGTCTACGCTTATGGCCCTCTGGACTTTCTCCTTCTTCTTTCTCTTCGTGACTGGCTGACTCCATCTCCTTCTTCATCTCGATTCTTTCAGCTGCAGATTTAGGCCTGTCTTTCTTGTTTGTTTTTTCATTATCTGGCTTGAACATCTTCTAAAAGTTCTTCTATTTCTTTTTCTGATTCTTGCTTATCTGTGCTGTCCTTCTTTGATCTTCTCCTTCTTCTTCGTCGCTTCTTCTTTGTGCTTTGAGCAAGGCCACTTTCTTCGACCTTTTCTTCGTGCTCATCTCCAGAAACACAAGGCTCATTTTCTCCTATTTCTACCTCTTCGTACAGGTATTGGAACAGCAGATTTGGCACTATCATTTGTAGAAGCAGTCTCCATATTGTAGAAGTGTTTCAATTATTGCACGACAGAATGATGTAACAATTGCAAACACTACGAAACCCCAGACTGCTTAGCCGCTAGACACCTTTCAAACACGACCTTCTATTCTTCAAACAAGCTTGATTTCTTTTGATGTTACAACCTACAAACAATTGTTCATCACTTATATAATCCAATAAGTGATTACTTCAGTGCTTTAGGGACACTACAAGCTTTAAAAATTACAAAGAATTCTATGCGTTTCTAGGAAGAGTTCATTTCATTTTCGTCCGCCATGTTTTACGTCACAGAAGTATCTCATTCCACCAATCAGATTGGCTCCTTGGGGTTCCTGAGTTCTAGAGCTCGCGCATGTGTAATGAGTTCCTGGGCGTTGGGATCCAAGATGGCGGACGCGGATATCTGATTTTGCGAGCTGGAGGAAGGTCGCTTTATTTAAATTTAATGATCGTCCTATAAAGAAAAATGAGTGCTGAGGGACAGAACCTTCAAGCCAAATATCAGAAACTTGCTGCAGAGTATGCAAAGGTAAGGCAATCGTTTTTGAATGAAGAAGAATTTCTTGTAACATTCGTGACAGGGACAAACATTCGCCGTCTGGCCTCGCTGTAATCCCCCGTGCGATTGGATTATTACGGGAAATAAATATCACCTAGTTGTTAATTAAGACAGGTTCATTAAATTGTTAATAATACGGTCAATTTTGGTTGGTAAAGTTTGATAAATACATGTATACTTTTGCGATGATAACAAAGTCGTCCTGCAGAGTCAGTGAATCAACACGAAACAGGAAGCCCAACATATCTTATGCAATTATTCCTGTCCTGCAATCAATATATTAATGATGATAATTGTTTTGTAGTTAAGAGCACAAAATACTGTTCTCAAGAAGGCTGTAATCGAAGAACAAGAAAAAACAAAAACGCTTCAGGTATTATAATTTGGAATCCAGGTAGAGTACTGCCTACAGGATCTCTGGGGAGAGGGGGGGGGGGGGGAGAGGAGGCATTAGGTGCTGAACTAATGCTATTGTTTAAGATATTCACTGTGTTCCACCACAGACACAGGCATCTCACTGGGTGTGGTGCCTAACTGATGACATTTGAAGAAATTTGTGCAAAAACAGTGTAAGTGATTTATGATCAAAAGGCAACTTCTCCTATGTTAATAATTAATTTGAGTAAGAATTTACCATTTGATTACAGTTCATGCATGTTGGTTTTGCATTGATGTCTTCATTTGCCAATATATACACTAGAAGACAAAGTTATTTTATATTCAAACTCACATTGAAATAGATGTGAATTGTGAATTTTGGCATGTTAAGAGTATGTTGGAAATATCAGCTAACTATCAAAATAAATTATTGTAATTATAAATTATTGTGACTGTTTTGTTTTTGAAATAGATAAGCTGAGATTGACCTTTATCCTTCATGGTGTAATCAAACAGGGCTCTATTCAAACTAGCCATGCTAATTAGATGTCCTTGTATAATGTTACAAGTATAATAAGGGCATATATTTTTAAACTGCAACCTCTCCCTTTTTCCCTCTTCTGACCACTCACCTCTTTTCCTCCCTCCCTCTTCCCCCCTCTCCAAATAGCCTGTAGGTGGGCTTGAGTCCTTGTTAAGTACTTTCTTTATGATTGTAATGTATCAGTGAATTCTAAGAGTGTGGGGAAAGGGACCCTTGAGTACCTGGTACTCTTGGAATGGATTGTGTGCACATTAAAATATTATAAAATTGAATCATTCAATACTGAAGTTGTATTTATTTAATGCTATAAATTGTATTCAAAAGGAGAATGCTAAGCAAAAGGATCAAACCATTAGGAAATATGAGCAAGAAATTGACAGCCTCCAGTTTCGAAATGATCAGGTAACAACTTGATGATATATTTTGTAAACACACTCAAATTTATTTCTTTTATGCACTGAAATATATTTGGCAGTCATGCTTGTTTTTTGGTGTCCTTTCTGTAGTTATCTAAAAGAGTGACTGTGCTTCAAGATGAATTGGACAACTTAGGGAGTAAAAACTGGAAATCCTGGGTGAGCTGAACTTACTGTATACTCTATTATATATGACTATTATATATTATACACTATTATATATGACGCAAGTTGCCCCTGGTGTATGAAGTTGGTATAACTGCTGTATTTTGTTTACTTTTCTTGGGACACTGAAAACAAAGAGCTACATGCTGGGAAAATTTAACTTACCTTCATTATAAACAGGGCCTAAGTTAGACTCGTACCCAGTTGTCACATATTTTTATTCTCCAAAGGAATCTGGGAAGGGGATTGGGGTGCGCAAAGGTGCTTGGGAAGGAGGGAAAAAAAGTGACTTTGCACTTTTCTTCCATCCTTCCCTTGATGCAATGCGAGCTTGCTAAATCCTTCCCATCAATCACTTTGCAAATAAGAAGAAGTGACTGGGTACCAGTCTGGGCCTAAGTTGTGATGTAATAACAATGATGATGATGACAGTATAATTATTTTGATGAATGATGATATGGTGAATGAATATATAAAGTATATATAGTCAAGACTATAGGCAGAGCTAGCTCTCATATCATTTTTTCTATATATGCCCTTTTTGAATGATAGCTGATATCATTTATATTGGAAAGAAATTTGGATCATACTGCATGAAAGTCCTAACACTTCTTTGAAGTCATGGTTCTTTCCTTGTCCTCACTGTCAATAAGAGTATGTGGCATAAGAGAAACCACACCGTTTTGTTTACTCGTGTTCAAGCATGGATCATACCCGATTGTAGCTATGAATCAAAGATTCCCATGGCTATTTTGAGCCTGCATTCATAGCTGTTTTCAGCTTATGCTGGTAGTAAGTGAGTATGCTGTCAAAACATTTGCAAGGAAAGGTTTAGATGAATATATTAGTCAGATAGATTCTTGAAGTACATACAGGTACAGTTAACAAGGGCTGCATGGTTTAGCCCTTGTTTTAGCCTGCTCTACTAGCTAGGTTAAAACAGAGCCCAGAAGACCTTGCACACATGCGTTGTGTTAGAAGTAACTGGACAGACATTGTAAAATAAATATTATACAACATAATGTTGTCTGTGAGGCTGCCATGTGGGATGTGGTGGGATGGTTTTATTTATTATAATAGCAACCATACACAATGGTAGAGAATAGGGTGTCATACAGAGGTTAAATTACATGATACAATATTGCATGAAAATTAACACATTTGACAACAAGTTGACAGTGTTTATGCAAAATTTGAAACAACAATCCAGAAATTACAGATTTAGACAGCTTTAATAATTGTGCAGAATGGAAGCTGGAAAAGATTTAAAGTATTGTAGTTGTTTGGCCACAACACTATAACTATCAACTAGCCGTTTCTAATAGAAAGTGAAATGCTGCGAGCAGAAAATAGCTGGTGCATCCACATTAGCAGAACTGTTCCCCTAAAACTCATGAAAGTACACCACTTTGTCTGATATATCTTTCTTGTCTATCTCCTGTGCGTTGTGTGATGAACACTGCTAGTTGACCTTCAATATTGAACTACAGAACATAATTCTCCAGGATCAGTGTCAGACACACACAGTTCAAAATATTCAGCATCTTGAGTAAATCATTGCAATTTTTCAAACAAACGGCTTGCGTTGGCAATGATTATAAAACTGACTACGGCAACACAAGTTTTAGAAATGTACAAGTACATTTTATTCACTGAAATATATTGCTTTTTCAATCACAAACAGTGTTAGCAATGATTATAAAACTAACTGATTAAAGTTTGTTTAGAAAAGGATGTGAATCGCTCTCTGGCAGCTAAAAGAGTGCTTGATAAATATCTGACACATAATTTGCCTTGTAATGTATAGAGAATGCATAAATATATGTGGATTTAACTGAACTACTGAGAGTAGTCTGCGTAAAGAAAGCAAAATTTCGATTCACCAGAAATTTTAGCGATATCGTGTGGCTTTCTAAAGAGATTTTACCTCTTTGAAGAGGAGAACATTGGAATGGAACTTTATATCGTCTTGCTTCGACCTAGCGTACAACGGCGATGAAAAACTCATAAAAGGACATTGTCTTTCCTGAGAAATATCACTAAACAGTTCATGGCCTTGCCGAACACTTCCACGAACACAAAGCAGGATTCAGTGGATTCCCACTAAACAGTTCGTGCCCTTGATGAATACTTCCACGAACATAAAGAAGTGGATTTTGCATAATAAATTTGAATAACAATAAAACCTTACTTCAAAACGACAACCAAACATCCAGCTCCTAACTCGAGAAATCGCTTAGTCATGCATTCTGTCGCGTCAGAGCAGTGATTTACCGCTGACCATACTGAATTCCAAGCGTATTTTGAATTATAGAAATACCAAGCGTATTTTGATGACGTCACGAATCATCGTTCACTACATCTATATACGTACGTGTCTACCAACAGTTCAAGACCGCAAGCCCATAACAAATGGCCCGGGCCAACTCTGTCATACGTAAGACAGGAAATCCATCCACAAATAGTGTCGCTGCTCACTTCGCTCACAGCAAATATTTTGAATATTGAAACCTGAATAACATTAATAACAGTAAATTTTACTTAGGTTGAATGAGTAAAGTGGAATGTTTAATTATTTTCAAACATTTTTTCTGATTGGTGCATATGAAGCATGTGCACCAGTCATTAATGATTATTGATTATAGAATAAAATATTGTTCTCAAAAGGCAAGCTCCAGTGCTTCTCGACCCGCCCCAGGCAATGATGTTATTGATGAAGAACTGCAGATAAAAATACTGGAAAATGAAAGGCTACAGAGACAGGTGAGTATGGTGCGACACTTAACCTACATTTATAGATTCAAGACATGAAAAACTTGACACAGTTGGCTCAGTTGGTTGAGCATTAATCTTTCGTGCAGGAGGTCGGGGTTCAATTTGATTATGTACATATAGATATTTGCAACATATAAATGCTAACTTGGCCAAAACTTTACTTTTCCACAGTACAGGCAACTTTGCCTTCTGTGTTTTGAATCACGACCTGGTTTTTTTCAGCTTTTTGAAACTTCCCAAGAGCAAAAGGCTGTTGTATTAAGTCTACAAGAAAGGCTTGAGGTAGCTGAAAGGTCAGTATCTTGAAAAAACCTGTATTGAAAATATGTGAACAAAGAACACATTTTGCAAAAATTGCTTTATTTATTGTATAAGCTGCTTATACTTTACTTTACTGTATAATTAGCTGTACCTTCCACTTTTTCATTTTATATGTACCATATTCTTGAAGGAAAAGCCAATTTCATATAAGAAAATTGTAGGCACTTATTTTGGGCAACTACTAATAAAAAATTTAGTGATTTCTCAAAGGGACAATATTAATTAAGCAGCTACTTTGCTTAGCAATTTTCAGGTAAAACAAAGATTTTTACTATGATTGATCAAGAATAACAAGTTAGAATACTAATTTTAGGGAGTACAAAATTTAGTGATTTTGAGGAACTTGCTAACTAACATTTGCTAAATTATTAGGTTTACCTAAAAAAGTAATCTTAAGGTACTAAACAGACAGTTTTCCCTACTTAAATTCATGAAATCCCTACCTTAATTTTTCTATACTTCTGGCCTGAAAAATGTAGTACCCATTTGGAGCTTGAGTAGAATTGTTGAATCCATTTTAGAATGCACCCCCTTCTATTACCTCCAAGCATCCTGACCAGTACTGTATAATGAATCTGTGGCAAGGGGAGGGGGTTCAAGACCACGCCTATACTGGTGGCAGTACCCCTCAAGACCTATTCATTCACTTTCATGGTTTTTTTTAAATTTAATCTATAGAACTGCTTCAACTCACCAAAAAGCTGTTGATGAAGCAGCAGAAACTCACAGAATGGTGATTGATAAACTACAAGAAGATAGAGCCATGATGGAGGTAGGAAAATACATTTAGATAGATATCAAAGTAGGGCACGACAGATTGTGCTGTCCACTAGCCCTGGGATAGTTGACTGGTATAATTTGTTGGGCAAGAGGAACCTACAGTAATATTTCAGGTTTGTCTGAACAGGCAAGTATCATTGGGTATTTGTTGTAATCAGAATCATATTCAAATTGAAAGATAGGTGAATCATTACATCCTAATATCAGCTAGTCAGATCGAGCTTTGGACTAACAATTTCATGCAATTTTAGATTTTAGTAGATTTTATAGTTTTGTTACACCTTGTCGAAAGTTTTGATATTTCATTCAAGTTTTTTACTAATACTGTTAACTTTATGGATTTGTAGGCTAAGCTTAGGAAAACAGAAGATGAACTTAGGACAGCCACTATGAATGCTGAAAAAAGGTAGATTACTGCTTATATGCAGGAATTATCAAAATTATTTACTAAGGCCATTTTGATGAAGTTTCAAAAGCCTACCAGTGAATCATTATTTTAGTGACTTCTCCACTCACTCATCCATTCATCCCTCCATCAATTCATCAATCCCTCCAGCCATTCATTCATGCATTTGTTTGTTCCTTTGTTCATTCATTTGTTCATTTGTTTGTTTGTTCATTCATTCCTTTGTTTGTTCATTCATTCATATTTGTTTTTCTAGTCAGCAGAAACTCGAACTACTCAAAAGAGAAATGAGCACTAAATATGGTGAGCATGCAGCTGGCTATTGATTTATACTTCAATTTATAATTCAAATCATTGTATGAGTAATAAAAAAACTCAACTTGTTACTTACTACAGAGAATGCATCCAAAGTAATTGCAGAGAAACTCCCCTTTAATGATACAAGTAAGATACTGACTCATTACAAAACAGTATTGTCTAATTAAGTGACAGAATTTTGAGGAATTATTATCCCCATCTTTTGACCATGTTTTGAATTCATTCTAATTTCAGGTATAAAGGAACTCAACACTTTGAATGTACCAACACATGATAGGAAACATCAAGTAAGTGCACAGTTTTAGTAGATATACACTATAATATTGGTATGGTACTTTCCGGCTAGGGCATTGGATCATATGTGAATTGAGTTTGTTTGATGTGTTGTTCTCTACCATGCCACAAGTTAGAGTTTTTTCTCCATGTTCTCCGGTTTTTACCTCCCTCAGCAAAAATCAACATGTGATTTGAGCAATGTATGCAAAATACTTATTGTAGAGGTAGTGAGTATGAGTGCCAGAAGAAGAATAGCCAGCACTACCTGGATCTGCTGTAGAAGATTATTTATTTAATTTAATTTATTTATTTAACAACTGTATAGTTACTAAATTAAAAGTCAAAAGCAAACAGCATTCGCAATGTTTTATAAATAGAAATGTTTAAATGTCTGATGGTGTTGTACACTGAGAAAAAGTTTCCTGTTCATATGACTTGAATGTAAATTATTTTGTTTTTGCTATCTTAGATAAAATCCAAAGAACTGATTGGACTAGCAGCAGATCTAATAAAGGAATTCACTTCAGCATTGTCAAATTATCATACCTATACTGAACAGGTGAGGTTTTGCTGTTTAGTATTAATTAAATTTAATATTCAATTCGAACATCATTATATCTGAGTCTTATATCTGTGATTTTATTCCTGTTATCATTAGAGAATAAAGACATTTTATGTGGAGTCTGCACAGGACCAGTTGAGTGCACAGACACAGAAGGTAACTTAAAGCTGTTTTGATTTAAGCAGTGGTTGATTATATTTGCTGAGCCTTACTTACATATACCAACCACTTATCCACTCTTACTTGTAACCACTGTTTGACCACATAGGTACATGCATGTGCTGTGGTTTAATTTTATGCTTGGTTCAATTTTTGTTTTCCTTAGTTTGTTTTGTACTCATTTTGTACATTACTATACATAAATACAAAGGAAAATAAACATTGAACCAAGGATAAAATTGAACCACAACATAGATACATGTACCAACAACATAGTTTATCCATTTACCAACCACTCAATATATTTAACCACTGACTGACAACTTATCATCCACTTATCACTGATCATTTATTGATTATTTATCAACCAAACTTATATATGGTGTTTGTTATTCATTATAACCCAGTTTCATTCTGTTTCATTTATTTAAGTATCATTGCAATATAATTATTATTTTATAAAAGTACTTGAATCTACTTCCCAATGAATATAATTATAAATACTATTGCTTGTTGTCTTTAAACAGTTTTGTGGCTATCTACATGAAAATGCTATAGTTCTCCGTGCTGTAGAACATTCCTTTACTTCATTCTACAAAGATTTAAAAACAGATTCACTTATAACTCTAGTAAGTACTTACAGCGGGTTACATGACAGTTTCAATCACATCCTTTGTATAAGTTGAGGTTTTACTGCAATTTTCAATAGAAAAAAGATAATTCTTTATTCTAACTCCTTCTCTTTCACTGTTTTACCCATCCTGTCTCTTTTTGTCCCTTTTAATTATGCTTTATTCATTTCTTCCACTTTCTTTCATTTCTTCCACTTCCATAAGTGGGAGTACAACTGTATTCTACTTCAAAATATGCTCAAATTACAAAAGTAATTTTATATTATATTGTACTCATAGGAAACAGCTTGTGGACTCCAAGGTTTTGCAGAGTCATTTCATAACTATATCAAATACTTAGAAAAACTGTTGCCATATTGTTATTTAAGGTAGAGGACCTTTATTCTTGACAGCTTTACTGTTGCTTTGTTGAAGTGTTTTGTCACTTTCTCTTGTCCAATGTGAAGCAAAATGTAGCAAAATATGTTTGCATGCATGCTTTGTTGAGAAAAATAAGAAGGGTTCCATGTGAAAATGGCCTAAGTGACGTTTTGATGATATGTTTTCAATGGTATAAAATGGTATAATTAACTTTCCTATGCTGGAAAAATTAATCTCAGGACATCCATCAAAAAGTCACTTAGGTCATTTTCATGGGGAACCCTTCATTAATCAAACAATTTTTAGCTTTGTAGCACTTTTGATTTCCAAGTGTATACAAATTAATGCTGTACATGATTGTACACTAAGCAATTTATGCATGAAATGAAATGTTTGTTATATATATAATAATTGGTACATGTATATTATACACATGCTTTGATTGGTAGAGAACCATGACTGTGTGATTGCAGTATACATCTGATCGATCCATAGATGACATAACTGAATCTTATATGCATGCTCTGATTGATTGAAATGTTTCAGTGAATATGATATAAAACAGATCCCATTTTTCCATGGGTCTGTACTCTAATAGCTATAGAGATGACGTCAAAATGTTGTGAGAACAACCTACAGTCACACCACTCAACTTCATCTCGCGGTGTACTTTTTGTTCTCACCACATTTTGACGTCATCTGTGCATCTATTAGAGTACAGACGCACAAAAATGGAATCTATTTGTTAACTACATTAGAGCACACAACAAAGAACTACAACTGTAACCTGTCTCAGAGATCATGTTACTTAGTAACCATACTATTATCTCTGTGTAGCACTGATGAAGAATGTAGTAGCTCACCGTGTTCTACGACACTTGAGGGTCATAATAGACAAGTAACATCATCATTTGCTGGTATAGTGAGAGTATTAACCAAGATTAACAGCTATATACAAGCCTTTGCATCTGCAAGTAAGTCTTAAAATTATTCAAAATAGTATATATGTGTTTGGTGCTCTTATTGTAGAGTAGCGACAAACTACATGTATGGGTCCATGAGTGGATCCAGGATTCCTCTGTACCCCCCTTTAAATATTTTCCTGGGGTTGCTTTATAATAGTTTGGTAGTGTGCAGCCTTCTTGATTTGCATGTTGTCCTTAAAACCCATTGTGGTTATACTAATGAAATGAAGCACCAATGGAGAGAGGGACCATAGAAAGTGCACATTTTGATTGTTGAAGAATGCTCGAATGCCTTGGGGTGAAGGGGAATGGCCACTATATATTAACAAAAACTATACTCTATGTGTTGTGTAGGTTCTGGTAATGGCCTTTTACCAGCCAACCACAATGTATGTTTTATGCAATTGACCTGTTTTCTGGAGGAATTACATGAATCCATCAAAGGTAAAAAAAATGTTAACTATGTACTACAATCAACTTTCCTATATATGCATAGCAAAATCCATCAAATTTGAAATGTGATACATTTTTGTTTGTAGAACTTTCCAAGAATTTTCACTCCAAAATCACTATTGAACATCAGTTACCAACCACCACTCAGGTACAACAGTGTATTTTGAACATTTATTTATATGTTTATCTAGATTTGTCTCTTATCAAATAATTGTTTTACTGACTGACTTCTCTACTTGCTGTATTCACTAACGTACTACATGTAAGTATTTCAATGGACAGACATTGTTTTTGCATCACATTTTGTTATTTTTGTCATATTGATTCAATTGCTTTATATTTCAGACACTGAAAACAACAGATGATTGTATTGTATCTACTCTTGTGTTTCTTATTACTGTTACTGGAAAGGTATTTTAGATATTTACAATACTAACGTTTTTGCTAACAAGAATAAACGTTTTCATTTATATACGAGAAAAAACTGTCTTTTTAAGATCAAATGTGTTGATTGTTTAGAAAATAACCTTTCTCAAAGCTTTAACTGAAGTTCAACTGTTATCGTCCAACAGATTGTCAAGTTTATGAACAACAATCTTGATTTCCTGACCAGTAAATCAGTGTTGAGAACCAGAGGAGCTTCTACTGCTACTGAGGCTGATGTAAGTTGACTGGGTTTACCTGCTTTTCAGGACCAATATTTCTGTAAAGGGAATTTCTAAACTAAGCTGCTAACTCTCTGACCATTTTTGTCTTTTCTGACTGAAATCAACATTGATCGAGTCCTGGCAATGCAGGGGCAGAATTAGGGAGGGGTCTGGGGGATACAACCCCCTCCCAAAACGGTTTTTGGCACTTGTCTTCTCAATACTTTTTCAAAATATCCTATGAATGGAATGTAATGCTGTAATGCTGTAATCCGGGGTGACTATTGTAGTTGAAGGTGGTGTGAATGTTTGACTAAATGACATTCTATGCTCTTTCTAGTTAACTACATCTCCTTTAGTTGTAACATTCAGACACCAAGCAGCAGACTACATCACCAAGATTGCTAAGGTAAAGGCTTGTTTCCTAGCAAGATGATATGGTGTTCTCCTCGAGAACAGTGAGCTTATTGTTGCTATCTTGTTTGCTACTTGTTCTTAATAAATTTCATGTTCTCTTATAAACCAAAAATCTTGTTTTTTCAGCCAAACCATGAGTCTGTACCATATCGTCTGTCTGTTCACAATCACCATGTCCTTGCAACATCGACAGAGAGCAGTGACACATTATCAGAACAAGTATGACTATAGATTTGATTTTACACCATGATACAATTTGCATTGACGATGTTTGGTGAAACACCGATGCCGTGTTACGTACAAAACGGAACGATAGTTAACGCAATTTTGGCTTCGGCAACATGTTGAGAGTTTTTGATCTGAAATTAAAAACTTGCAACGCAGAATGACGAATTTGGCCTAAATTGTTGCGGCGAAAAATCGTCGTTGCAAATCGTCTCATGTGACATTCCATGTACGTAAAAAGCCTTCTGGGCAACCATTCTCTGTTTTCCTTTTTGCGCTTGTTTTTCATTGCCTATTTTTATATGTACATTTTTTTATTTTTAGATAACACTTAATCAAGAAAAATTAGCAAAACTAGAGCAAGTAAGTTGTCCGGCATATGAAATATTTTGAGTACCTTTTTTGTCATTGTTATCAGGTGTAAATTGTAATACTATTTCTTCATAACTTTCTGTATTTAGATTTGACTGAAGGATTCTCAAAAATCTCTCTTTAATTTCTTTTCTTAGACCAAAGAGCATTGGATGTTGGAATGTCAACTTTTACAAGTCAAATACGAAAAGGAATGCACTGTGAGTAATAAGCATACCTACTTACCCTTTCCTCCCTTGATCAAATTTGATTCTTTATGAACGAACCAAAGCAATAATTATCGCCCTTTCCCCTCCCCCGTGACCAAATTGTACTTATGTTCAAAAACGAATAAAAATTGTCTTTGCTTCAACAGAAAGTTCAGTCTTTACAAAAAGAGCTTGATAAAGTGAAGGCACGACTGTCAGGAGAATTGGTGAGTTGATAAAAAAATGCATTTCAGTAGTATATTTATGAATTAGTACATTCTTTTGGCGTGAAACCGATTCTAATGTTATAAAATTATATCTCGAAAATCTGATGATCCTGATTCTTGCCATCTATTTAATATCTACTATAAATACCAGCCAGTATGAAATTTCAATGAACTATCTTACATTCTACCTGCCTCGATTAGCGCTGTGCTATTAGCAGGTAAATGTGTAATAATGTAAATAATATTTAATTTCTGAATAAATAATGTCAAAAAAAGTGTCAAATGAATCGAACGTTGAAATTAGAAAGGGCACGCAACTTTAAGAAAGAGGGCTATTTAAGTACCATCGAAGTATAAAGGTCTAATTCCTCTACTAAAAAAATGTTTTTCCTCTCTAGACTGAAGACCCTTCTAAAGAACGTCGCACATCATCGTCATCATCATCTTCTTCGCGCAGAGAACCAGATTTGAAACCCACAGATGTAAGAAGTGTACCATTTGTTTTACTTCATATTCCTGTATTGTCTTTACGATTTAATGTTTTCCTTTTTTAGCTTGGAGATGTGTTTTCAGAGACATCGAGTGAGGTACATGAACTATTATATGTCAAGTTTTTTTCATTTGTTCATTTATTTCACGTCCTTTTTATATATCTTCAAATTTCTTTCAATTTTTTGTTCCCTTCTTGTATTCACAGGGTTCAGACAGTTTAACACGAGAAACTCTTATCAAAAACCACTTCACATCACGAATTGGTGATCTTACCTCTCAGGTAACTAGCCTGTGTTCGCTCGCTACCGGAGTTTGCAAATTTAGGAAGCGAGCGAAAAGACGACTGTTTACTCAAGCTACCATGTAACGTGTTTCACTTTTGTTTGTGTTCATGAATGTTGCTGAAAAGTGAAGGTAACTTAACTCACTGGGTTCCCTGTGTCTTTAACAAAGTGTTGTGCTACGCTTTTCCGAATTTTAACGGCTAAGATTATGGTTTACCACTAGTTTTAATTATTTTGTGGTTTAAAGCCTGAGTATTCTTTAACTGTCACTTTGTTGATAAGAATGGTTTCAGCTTAGCTTGAATGCCAAAGTAGGGAAATCCCCTTGGCTTAAAGATCAAATAGATGACATCGCTAAGTCCACTAAGATTGCATAAATAGAAATATCGTCAATTGTTATAGGAAAATCTGTAACTGCAGAATACAACTATATTCAGTATAATTATCCAATTAGAAAATCTCTAGAATCATCTCTTGGCCTTCGTTTCCCATAATTGACAATGGATTCATGCTCAACCAATCACATTGGAAAAGGCGCCGTCCTTCGGTTGAGGCCTGTCTGTCGAGGCATTATAAAAGAGAGCAACTCAGCAAATAGTCACTTCCCTTCTAACCTTCCAACTAACTAGACCTAGTGCAGTATGTAGAACTTGTAAGGACTTAGGAGTCTTAACGTTATCAGAAACAATAATAAAAGGCACGTTCAATGTCCCTCGCCTAACAAATGGGAGCCCATTCCAAACCCTTGATATATTCATGATTCATTTTTCAGCTTCAAGCAACAGACAGCAAAGCTGCTTCCATTGCGGCAGAGGTAAGTATCATTTTAACAGATTTCGCAGCAATTTGCGGTGTTACAATGATGTATTTCTGTTGTTTTAGTGTCGTTCTCTTTACAAACGAATCAGGCATTCGGAGAAAGAAAGTAGTGGACTTTCTACAAAACTTCAAACAGCCAACAACAAAGTCAAACAAATCGAGGTATTTGTTGAGTATTGCAGGCCTTTCTCTTTCCATCATTTTTCCTATACTTACCAATTTCCCTAGTGACAACTAGACTTTACGGTCCCCTCCCTAAACCTAACTACCATCGTTTTCAGGATGAATTGGATGTGACAAAACGAAATTACGAAACTCAATTATCCATGATGAGCGAACATCTATGTGGAATGAACGAGAAACTCACCACACAGCAAGATGAGATCGAGTCTCTAAAGACTACTGGAAGAACCAAAAAAGGAAAGAAATGAAGAATAAAAAGAACAAATATATTTCATTTAGATATTCAAAGAACGTACCTCCCAGGGAACTCACCAAAAAATATATTGGTATTATTCTATAGAAGACATAACAAATCGCATAAACTTGTCTGTATGGTAGGCTGATAGACGCATTTTGGTTTTCACACAAATAAAGATTGTATAAAGGACCGTAATGCATGACAAATGACTCGTTCCGGTATGAAACTAGAATTCTCTTCTGCATGTACATTAGAAATATTCTGCCAAACAAAAAATTACTATTACAATTACTTGTCTTCCAAAGTCATCGCCTACACGTCTTTTCTTGTCGTCAGTCAAAACAAATCAATGTAGTCAGTTTACGCGATGCAAGTCATGGGGTGACTTCCATAAAACTTTTACAAGTGTAATGCACAAATGTAGCTATTGTTCTTGGCAGCTAAAACAATAGATACACTACTAAATTACATGTGGAAAAGTTTTATTGAAGTTACTCCTGATGCGACTTGAATAAAACTTTTATAAGTGTAATTCAAATGTTGTAGCTATTCTTGTTACATTTTTAAATACAATTGTAACAGTTTTATTTAAGTTAACCTGGATACATCAAGCCAGTTTTCATATCGGAGTGAGGATTTCTTAATTAACCTTCTTAGAATAGAAGGGCGGGAAAAATAATGGGAAAAGAATGCTGCTTTTTCTTTCACATATGCATTTATCTTCTTTGCTCTTACTCAGTATCAATTTGGTCCGCTTTCAAAGACTTGTATGTCTCGCTCAGCACTTCGCAATAAAAATACACTGCCTATAATAAAAAATCGCGTTGTTTATAGTGAAAAATTGAAGTATATTAAATTCACTACATATACATCACCTGTTCAAATGATGCATGGCAGAGTTTACAAATATTTTTTAACTATAAATTTAAACGAAATAAAATAAAGGAATGAATTAATTATGTGTGTTTTGTTTACCACTAGTGAGCCCAGGGGTTGCGCTGCTGCAGCGCGCACCATTGCGTGTATCCGGCCATAATAGCTGTTACGCGCGACGTCGCATGCAGAATACGGAAGTTGCCTCACGCATCGTTTGTCCGTAGGCCTTATAACTGTTAGACGCAACGCTGAAGAGAATTTATGTCCAGGAATGTTTGTATCGTGTGTCCAGGCATTATAACTGTAGCGTGTATCGTTAAACCTGAAAAGTGAAAACGTTGTGCAGGAATAGTTACACGTATAAAAGTACACGTTATTTCAGTTGTCGTTATCAGGTTAGCCAAATAATCATTTCAGTTACTGAACCAAAAGTATATATATTTGTTTCTTACACTGCATTGGAGCTACAGACTGAACAATCATTTAGATCAGTAGTTTCCAGGGGAATCAATAGTAAGATGTCTGCAATGGAAGGGCACAAATTTCCCTCTAAAAGTATACCCTCCCACTTAAATAAAGACGCACTTCAAAGCGGTTAAAAATGTCGTTTCAGTAGCCCGGCAATCTCAGGGCTTAGTTTGGGATTTGGTCAATTGTTGGAATTTTAGGGGCTGCTCCCATCCCTTTGTCCCTACTATTAAGCGTTTTTTTACCAAGTTATTGAGGAAAATTAAAGAGGTTTGATTCAACAGCAATTTAGTAAATTATGTTTGATGTCATGCTTAAACACAAAGATTTCTTGTAAAACGTTTAGACTAGTTTCTAAAAGTCCCAAAGGACGTGAAAAAGCAATTTTGGTCCACATCTCATGTTTTTTTCATTTGCTGTCGAGGTTCACAAGTTCCTTATTTTGATCGAATCTAAATTGTAAGAAATACTAAAGTTTGGCGCCGAAACCTTTTTGATTCTACATGACACACAAGCACAAACACACAAAAGTGTACTGATGTTTTGAAATGTTAGAAAAGTAAAACTGCGCGATTAAAAGGATGAACGCAAATAGTGTAATATGATTGGCTAGGTCTTCCTGTTTTGTTGTTGTTGTTTTTTTCTTTTCTTTTTTACCTTTCTCTTTTATTGTACTTTGGAGAATATAATAAATGGCCGGGAAGATAATTTTGTTAGTTCAGCCTCGTTTCTATGTTCATATGCAAATTACACTCACATCAATGCAATTTTTTACATGTAAATTTGTTCTTATCTTAAATCTTTCTCCATAATCACAGCTAATTTAACTTTTCTTCGAAATTAAGTTTTAGAATCAAGAGAAAAGCACATGGTAGATCATGGTAATATCTCTGGTAAAGTATTCGGCTGTCAATCAAATTATTCACAGTGGCACGTGATTGGTCGATATTCGGCATCCCTTCGAGTGCTCCCAAGCAGCTGTCCGTTTGGAATCCTCTGTTGTCAGAAAAAAGAGCGAGCGAGAATGGATTTATATGATGAATCTGTGCTCAAATCGCTCGCAATAACTGATCGAGAACCATATATAGCGTGATGATCACTATGGCCTTTCAACCGTCACAGATAGAGTACATTCAGCCGGTTCAAACGACCCAGGTATGTAGTTCGAATGTTAAAGCTTGGGAGTCGTGTGTGTATGATTTGAATTTCTCATCTTCTTAACTCACACCCCCTTTCTTGTGCCCGCCCCCTGCACACATTATCGACAGGAAATACAACCCTCTCCTCTGGCTCTTTTGGCTGCTACTTGTAGCAAGATTGGACAGGGATCTGACTTTGCAGACGGCCAAACTCACAGCGCCATTAATCAGGCTCAACAGCAGCAAGACTTCACTCAAGTTTGGACACACGACCATACAACCACCGTTCAAGCGAACGATGGATTTTCAAACAATGCTACGAACATTTTACAGGCTCCAAACGAGCCAACACCAGCCTTATATTCCCCTTTGAATGCCCTAAGTCAGATCGACAATGGCCAAGTTTACTATGCTATCGTGACAACTTCGCCTACTCCAGAACGACAGAACAACCAAGTCTTACAACAACCACCATCGAATACTAATGGCGCAACTCAGTCTCCGGAACAAATGTATTCATTCGATCCATCAGGAGTGTCCGATTCTCCTGGATGGAATACCAAAACAACAGAGGAAAATGCTGTGAATTCTGGTGCTCAGTGGTGGCCAAACAAACAAGTTAATTGGGTTAACGCCGCCACAAATCCTGAACAGTTTTCACCGTCGAATTGTACAACGACTTTGGTAGACGTAGAGAACGCTATCGAAGCTCACCAACAACAGCAACAACAACAGCAACAGCAGCAGCAACAGATGGTAGTTAACTCAGTAAATAACGACAACCAAACGGCTACATATATCCAAGTTACTAGAACTCCTCAAGGACATATCATTCTAACTCAAGATGGAGCGGATGCGGCCAAATGGCAGGCGAACGCAACAATTAATCTGAATGTTGTAGCTTCGCCACCACAAACAACCGCGACAACTAGTAACATTGTTCCTGTTACTCTACCACTAGATGTTGTTTCAAATGTTCAAAGTCCTATTAGTACATCACCACATACTCCCCTGAGTCCTTCAACAGGACGAAGGCTTCGTCGAGTAGCTTGTACTTGCCCAAACTGCCGCGACGGTGACGGAAGAACTGCCAACGGGCGAAAACAGCATATTTGCCATATACCTGGATGTGGTAAGGTTTATGGTAAAACGTCCCATTTGAGAGCTCATCTACGATGGCATTCTGGAGAACGACCATTTGTTTGTAACTGGCTGTTCTGTGGAAAAAGATTTACTCGATCGGACGAGTTACAAAGACACCGTAGAACCCACACTGGTGAGAAGAGATTTACGTGTGACGAATGTGGGAAGAAATTTATGAGAAGCGATCATCTTTCAAAGCATGTAAAAACCCACTCCAATGCAAAAGCAAAGGCAACAGCAGTACCCATCCAAGAACCGGTGCCAATACAGCCTCAGCCAGAAACCCTAGAAATCGAACCCCCTTGTATTCAAAACGACGGGACTGCTGTTGTTGAAATTAACATCCCTCAAGTGTCAGTCACTCAAGATAATTGTGTGCCTCAACCACGATTTAGAGAACAGACGATTGAAGAAGAATTTAATAATACTTCAGCAGAGGACTTTATAACTGCCACAGACTTTAGCTCTGTATCTATGCAATAAGTCAGTTTTGTTCTTAGAAGGGTGCATTTATACATGAATTATTGAAACTGTTAATGTTTCTATATCAAAATTCTACTATTGTATGTTTCTAGTCTCTATTTACATAATTTTCATCACAGTCATCAAATAAGTTAACCTGACTGCCCATTGAACCAATATAATATTTTTATCTCTATTTGTATAATAGAATTAATATTTTACATGTTATTAGTATTCATGAGATTTATTGTCAGTTCGTCAACATTCTGGACAATGTTACATGTTCCCGATAGACTGCGAATAGAAAAGAAACTAAGATATCTATGGTAATTTAAATTTAGTGAATATGTACTACTGTGATTTAGCTGAAAGCACATAAATTAATAGTAAGAGTGGTTTTCATTAACCTGTGAAACACACTTTAGTGTATCACTCTTTAATACACCCGTCAGTTTCATTGTGTTCTTTTATTATTTGACTATTACACTTTAACTAATACACTTTGTTTCACAAGTTAATGAAAACCACTCAAAAATAGAAACTGTCTTGTCGTTTTTGGATCAAAGCTTAATCAATTTTTATCCTTAAAATATTATTTTTTCAAGTACTTACATTAAAAATAGAGAAATGTAATTATAATTGAATTAAAGTTGATATGTATCTTCAAACGTTGAATAGTGCTTAGGTGCAATAAAATTAGTAGTTTGAGTTTTGTATTGAAATGTGACACCCAGGGGGGGATCCCTTATAGAATAGTTTTCTTATGAGGGGGGAAATGTCATGGATAGCATGTTACCAGGTTACGACAGGAATTTCATATTTTTATAGGCATCACGGCACTGACATGGTCATGGTGCTGACTGCATAAATAAGTTTCCCACCTCATAGAAAACTGCTCAACTTTGAGAATGTATGATGCTTTTTTGTCCTGGTCACCCAATGAGCATTGTAGAATTTGAGTTATCTCCAAACTAGAATTATTCCAGTTGAAGGATGGATAGAAGGTGTATTTATCAATTAGACAACAGAAAGCTGTGCACCCATGGCATTATAGATGCACGAGAGAAAATATAAAGAACGATTAACAAACGTAAGAGTGGCATGAGGTGTAGCCAAGTGTGACTCTAGTTCTTTATATTAAATATAAAGAACTAGAGTCACACTTGGCTACACCTCATGCCACTCTTACGTTTGTTAATCGTTCTTTATTTTTCTCTCGTGCGTCTATAAATCCATGGGTGCGTGGCTTTCTGTTGACTAACTGATTTATAACAGAGCCTAGAACGTTAGAAATGGAGCCATGCAGCCCATGGGGAAATAGTCATAGGAACCTATTGGTACTTACAGTGTTGTCCAGAAGTCCCAGCAGCTGGCACTTTGGCCAACTACGTCAAGCACTAGCTGTTTTTGTTAGACCAATTTTGTCATTCAGTGGCATGCTTCACAGGCACTCTGCCAATTGGCAAGTGAGAGTTAAAATTTGGAACTTCCTAGGAATTTCTGGAGAACACTGGGAAAACACCCATGGCCAATAACTGAGGCTGATGCCCTAGCAAATTTTCCCCTTTTCGGCAGTACCCACCCAACCAAGCTTTGCCGGTTATCACATTTGTAGCCATTGACCTAAGATTGGCCTAATTTAAAATTTTTGCTAAAGCTTAGTGGACCAAATCAGCTAGTAGTGCATTGTTGTGTACATTTCTACCCATAATAAATTCAAAACCTCTGGGAATAATTAAGAACTTTTATTCCAAAAATTTCCGCATATTAATATTGAAATGCAGAAGACAAAGAATCTTATTCATAGAGGTGTTGAATTGGGTAGAAACATACATAGCAACACCAAGCTTGGTTTTCACTTGTGCCAGAGTCAGAGTATTAAGCACCTTACGACAAAGTTAAAAACAGTTGGAATCAGTCATATAAGTGCGTCAGAATTGAAATAATTGCAAGGATTGGAAGGTTTCCATTTTCTTCCGATTCTGACTTCAACCCTTACAATAAGTGAAAACCAGAATATCAAAAGCAGAAGCAAACAGCCAATCATAATCTTGCTTTCTGTCTCAGTGCCATTTTGAATCAGAAATGAAATTACCATTTATACATTTAATAAATCGAGGATTCTGCTTCTGATAATTTTCACTCCAATTATTCTAACTCCACGGAACATTCCTCTAATCACCAAAAACGACTGTCAAACATTGATTGACATAAGAGGACCTCTATGATGATTTTATGCAAAGTAGCAATGGTGGTGTGGTGGTCAATAAGAATAAGAAGAGATGATGTCTTGTTTGGGGTTCCTGTGTAAATAGTTGAGCCAACAATTCGCGGTGATTCGATTCCAAGCATGCGCTGTTGATGTCGGTCAGCCATTTTGCTAGGCGCTGTGCGACTTCCACTAGACTTTTCCATCGTTCTTTTCAAATTTGCTCTGCGCTAAAAATGCCTCCGAAAAAGAAGGAAGAAGAAAAACCTACTCCTTTGATGGGCCGATTTGGCACTTCACTAAAATGTGGGATCGTTGGTCTCCCAAACGTTGGGTAAGTACTCCAAGTACATCACTTTAATACTTCATGGCTGTGTCAATTAATGTATCTTTGGCATTTTTGTTATCAATAATATTGCATGACTACGATATAATTCTTACATGAAGTATTATGCTTGAGGTAAATATTCACGTGGAACTTTACATGTTGTTTTGATTTCTGTGTTTTTGTAGAAAGTCGACGTTTTTCAATGTGTTGACCAAAAGTACTGCGTCGGCAGAAAATTTTCCTTTCTGTACAATAGGTGAGATCATATTTGAATGAATTCTAAACAAAAATTGAGGTCAATTGAATGGGGTCAGAATATTAGTAAACATGTAAAGTTAAGTTAAGCTTAATGAAAATTATCTTATTAAAGGTACTTTCAATTTCGTAAATTTTATGATTTGTTAATTAGTCTTTCACTTAATGTTTGCATTGATAATCACTGTACAGACATAACGAAAGTCAAGAAGTTTTAACACATTGATCTTCTGTTTCTCTTTTACAGATCCCAATGAAAATAAGTATCCAATTTTGGTGAAGTATAAATTTTGATTGCACATTTAAACTTTTTTAAGCTATCTTATTTTGAACCATTATAAATGAGTGTCAAAACATGTTTCATTGTCAAATATACTTAATATATGAGTTCTTGATTAGTCAATTAATTTATTGGTGCTCTGTTGTTCACGTCGTGTAGCTGTTCCAGATGAGAGATGGGAATTTTTATGTGACCACTTCAAGCCAGTAAGGTAAATTTTGTTTTAATTACTTTATTTTGATTGTGTTAAAAGAAAAAAGGCAGACCTAGCACCCAACCTGTATGTAGCATCCAGAGATCAGTTGCTCAAAAGCGGGCTATTTCTAACCAAAGGTTAAAGTCAATGGTTTTCTTTAGATTTAACCCTGGGTTAACACCAATGGTTTTCTTTAGATTTAACCCTGGGTTAACACCAATCGTTTTCTTTAGATTTAACCCTGGGTTAACACCAATCGTTTTCTTTAGATTTAACCCTGGGTTAACCCTTTCGCTACTGGGGATTTTTGAGGTTTTCACGCGATTTTGAGGTCATAATCGATTTGTGTATTTTTTCGCCTGCTTACTGGAGTAACCATAGAAACTTCTGCTGTTTTGTACTATTGAGGGCTCAAGTTAACCGGTTGAAACCAGTTTGAAGCGGTAGCGTTTTTGGTCAAGTGATGGTGGCATTTGAAAGTCCAGAAAACTTGGATTTCTGTGAATTTTCGAGCCTTTTTTCGCCTTTGGTTCCTACTGGCTGGGCATCATTAAGCCTGGAAGTAGCAGAGAGCTTACTTGCCGTAAGAATTCGTCAAGGTGTAATACTTCGTAGGCATTTTGACTCGTAGCTTTGACTGGGTGAATTTTGAGTGACGCCAAGACGAAGTGTGCTTTGAAGCTTGTCCAAGGGCAATTTCTCGGACCTGCCATGGCATTTTTTGGGAGTTGTGACGATTAAGGAACACAGCAAGCGCGAAATTTGGGCAGAATTCCGAGGGGGCTCGAGACTTTACTAAAAACTCTAAAAGATGGAGGGAAGGGCTGTGGCTGTCGCGTAGGAGCTGAATTACCCAGAATGCATTTAGGTCGTAAAAGTCCAAAAACACGTGCTTGCAAAATGGCCACAATGAATCAGCCACAGCTGTGTCTGTGAAAGGAAAAGAAGGCCAAAAAGTCCATGAGAACACAAGACTAGGACTGAATTTGGTTGTTAATGCTGTTTCGTGTGCAGGAAAGGATAATTTGTTGAGAAAAATTGAGGTCCAAAATGTGTGATTTTCAAGGATGAAAATTGAGCCCAAAATGGTGATTTTTTCCTTTCCCTGCCTTGAAATGACGAATTTCTGCAGAAATCGCCAGTTGTTTCACAATGTTTGATTTTCAAAACTTGACTCATTTACTAGAGTTTACTTTCTTACCAAAGTTGAGTTTGAGTTGTCCTTTTTTAGGAAGAAGTAATTTTTTAGACGAGTAGAATTTTTATGGCCGGTTTCGGGCGCTGTAGGAGCGAAAGGGTTAACACCAATGGTTTTCTTTAGATTTAACCCTGGGTTAACACCAATGGTTTTCTTTAGATTTAACTCTGGGTTAACACCAACGTTTTTCTTTAGATTTAACCCTGGGTTAACACCAATGGTTTTCTTTAGATTTAACCTTAGTACTAGTTAACCTGCTTTCAAGCAGCATTATTAAGCTCAGTAGGATAGTCCACACCTAGATCTCTTTTACCCTACTCTGCTGGATGAAACAGAGTCCAGAGATTTATGCCAATTTAGTAGTCAAACTTTGTCAAGCAATCACTTGACCATACTTCATGGGTGTCTACAAAATGCAGGTTTTTATTGTTTTATTACTGTTATTACAAGCTTTCTCTAATTAGACACTATTTCCTTACCACAGTGTTGACCACAAATTAATTCTGTGCATAATTTATAACTAAATTTTAATGAACTCACAATCCTTAGCTCTTCCTTGTTTCAATTTCATTTCAGTAAAATTCCAGCATTTTTAAATGTGGTTGACATTGCTGGGTTAGTTAAAGGAGCACATGAAGGACAGGTAAACTGATGTCTTGTTAAAAATCTGTCAAGTGTTGTTTCAGATGTTCAATAATCCATAGGACCAGTTGAGATATGGTTCAAAACAAATTTTAAGCCTGATTTCCATATGATCACAAACAAACACAGTTGATTCCATATGACTCTGATCATATAGAAACACACTTTTGACATCCTGTGATTATCTGAAATCACAGTCCCAACCAATTGCAGGAATGGGAAGCAAGGGTGGCAGAGCAGTGAGAGTATCAGTCTGTATCTCTGTGGTCCCAGGTTCAATTCCTGGACGGGGCATCATATGTGACTTGAGTTTGTTAGTTTGTTCTCTCCCTTACTTTGAGGGTTTTTCTCTGGGTCGTCCGATTTTCCTCCCTCAGTAAAAACAAACTAGTGAGCTGAGAGTTGTGTGCATAGAATATTAGAATGTATAAGTGGTAGTGTGTGTGTGAGAGTACAGTGTCTCCCAATAAGTGCACAAGTACTAGAAGACATGGACACTTAATAAACAGTTATTATTATAGAATCAGGTTCTGTTCCTGCAGTTGGTTGTGATCATTTATGATCATCTTTGATCATGTAGAAAAAGCTTATGCAATCCAAATGTACCATAGTATGATAGAATTTTGACAAGTTGAAGAGGGAACTAGATACAGAAATATTTATTATGGAAATTGACAAATAATATGTTTATTTGGATATATTCAATAATATCAATGCCTGTAGACTGTGAAATACACTGTAAGTGCTGGAATTTTTGGCATAATGCCCATGTAGCTATATATATAAGCCAAAGAAAAATCCAAATCATTGTAAATAAAAATAGATGTTATGCTAATTCAGAAATTGTTTGCAATGATCATGGAAACAGTTTGTGATTGTATGGTTGAGTGAGCTCCATGATCCTGTGTATGTTGGCAGTCATCTGCAATCATATGTAAACAAGCCTGAAGCCTGGTTTTTATGAGCTATGCCGAAGAAGAAGCAGGAGCATATTAAGGAGGCTTCCTACAATTTTTCTAGTGCTCGACCGGTCAACTTGAAACGACTATAGTTCTTACATGAAAGCACCTACAGTTATGACCTTTTGTCCACTTACTCCATAAAGAGTGAAATTTTTACTGGTGGGTGTTTTGTTTACATCAGGGTTACCATAGCGATGAAACGCTGACATCACTGTTTAAGATTCCAAGCAATTTTATGCGTGTTTCAACCTAAACTTTTAAAATGACAAACAAGACGTTAATATTTAGGACTTTGCCCAGTAGCATACAAATTTTGGAGAAATTCGTATAGACAGATTTTGAATTATTCGAGGCGCAATATTTTAACCCAAAAAATCTCAATTTCTAGTCTTCGATTCAATAATTTTAAAAGCAAAGCAGCATGACAACTCTTCGACTGTCCAAATGTTGTTCAAATATCAAACTACTTCTCTACGAAGTTGCACGTGAGAAAGTGCTTTGGAACTCCGTCAGCATATACGTTCATTTAGACATGAAATTGGGCGAAATTTTATCAAAATTTATACACAAAGCGTTTAGCACTCCAAAAGAAAAATCTCTCGGTCAACTGTTTTCTCCCTTTGGTGAGTAGAACTTTTATTAGTATATTTGTAATAAACTGTCCAAGCGCCGATTCAATTGAAGCTTGTAAGGTACAGAAATAAAATTTCAAAGTTGAGTATATTCGGTGTAACTTAGCGCAGCAAGATTCAAGGTTCAAGTTGTTGTTTTCATTCCACATTACTGCATGCAGGCTAGGCATGCTTCAGTATGCTAATTCGAGGCAATGGTCACCATGGCGTGACGCGCTACTTCACTACTGCGTTTCCGTACGTGTGCTATAAGTTTGGAATGCGTTCCCGGCTTTGGTTTTTTTTCTGTTAACAACATACCTTCAACGTTTCCATAATGAACACAGTAGTGAAGTAGCGCGTCACGCCATGGTGACCATTGCCTCGACTTCGAATTAGCATACTGAAGCATGCCTGCATGCAGGAATGTGAGAATGAAAACAACAACTTGAACCTAGAATCTTGCTGCGCTAAGTTACACCGAATATACTCAACTTTGAAATCTTATTTCAGTACCTTAGAAAGCTTTAATTGAATCAGCACTTGGACAGTTTATTACAAATATACTAAAGTTCTACTCACCAAAGGGAGAAAACAGTTGACCGAGAGACTTTTCTTTAGGAGCACTAAACGTCTTGTGTGTAAATTCTGATAAAATTTCGCCCAATTTCATGTCTAAATGGACGTATGCTGACGGAGATCCAAAGCACTTTCTCACATGCAACTTTGTAGAGAAGTAGTCTGATATTTGAACAACATTTGGACAGTCGAAGAGTTGTCATGCTGCTTTGCTTTTAAAATTATTGAATTGAAGACTAGAAATTGAGATTTTTGGGGTTAAAAAATTGCGCCTCGAATAATTCAAAATCTGTCTATACGAATTAATCCAAAATTCATATGCTGCTGGGCAAAGTCCTAAATATTAACGTCTTGTTTGTCATTTTAAAAGTTTAGGTCGAAAAACGCGTAAAATTGCATGGAATCTAAAACAGTGATGTCATCGTTTCATTGCTATGGTAACCCTGATGTAAACAAAACACCCACCAGTAAAAATTTCAGCTCTTTATGTAGTAAGTGGACGAAAGGTCATAACTGTAGGTGCTTTCATGTAAGAACTACAGCCGTTTCAAGTTGACCTGGTCGAGCACTAGAAAAATTGTAGGAAGCCTCCTTAAGCACCCTTCAATCCTTGTGAAAATCAGAAAAATGGAGACAGAAGCAGAAGGAATGGAATGATTCCATTTTCTTAGCTTCCGCTTCTGCTTTTGTCTCTTATGTTGACATGAAAACCAGAACAATGTAACCAGAAGCAGAGATGGAAGTATAGACCAATCAGAAATTCTTTTGGGAGGTAAAATTAATTGCTTGAGGTGACCATTCCATTGTGATTTGTATTTCAAACAAGGAATTCGATTCCCCAAGAGAATAGAATGGGAAAATTTAGCATGCAAAAAGGACTTATTGGCATTTAAGTGACTCAGGCTCCCATTTTTACTTCTGTTGAGCTGTTTTCATGAGAACATGAAGGTCTTATGCCTCTACTCCTGCTTCCCCTCACTTGCGAAAACCAAGGCTTTAAAGGACTACAACAAGACAATATTATATCATAATTTTTATATCTCGTTCTTGCAGGGCTTAGGAAATGCATTCTTGTCACATATTTGGGCATGTGATGCCATATTCCATCTACTTCGTAAGTTTAAGAATCTTTAAAGTGGATGTATAAGTTAGATTTAAAGACAGTATAGTTGTCTTGTAATAATTATTGTTGCATGTATTTTAATTTAAAGGATCATTTGAGGGAGAGGATGTCACCCACATAGAAGGTGACATTAACCCAGTCAGAGATCTTGAAATTATTTCCGAAGAACTCAGAAAAAAGGTAATAAATTATTGTAAGTTGTAATATCTGCTTAAGACACATACAATGTCCGCCTTAGAATATTTGGCCTGGTGTGTAAAGTGCACTGCTCATTTCACTGATGTTTGAGTTAGTTTTAGAATGAAATAGAAACCTAAATGTTGCTGTTTTCATTTTTAATCTCCATTTTTTATTTTAGGATGAGGAATATCTCAAAGATAAAGTGGTAAGGACAACTTCATATTTCACTGATTTCATTTAAACTATATTAATGGACAATTGTAAGACCTCTTGGACCAGCTTAAGCCACATTTTCTTGCATTTTTGATAGTTGTTAGTGGTATGTTTCATTTCCAAAACCTGTTACTGAGAAGCTGCCATTCCTGTATAACACAAAATATCACAAATCAGAAATTAGCTCCAAAACAAAATACCACATCAGAAATTAGCACCAAAAGAGTGTGTCTGTAAGACAAAATACCACATCAGAAATTAGCACCAAAAGAGTGTCTGTAACACAAAAAATCAAATTTTGTTGATACTTTGTTGGCAGAGATTCTGTCAGTAGCCCAACAATTGATATGTTATTCTATATACTTTAACCATGATAGTAATTTGTATTTAGTAATTATTACTAACACATGACCAACAAACAGCCAACAATCAGCCGTCAAACCACCACCAACCTACCACCAGTGGTCAACCAACAGTTTCCCAACAAGGAAGTTGGTACATCATTCTTGACTATGCTTTTGCCAAGAGTGATACCTTCACCTTTGTTGACAGAATATAATGATATTTACAGTACATGTATGATTATCAACTTTTTAATACTTACCTAGTCAACAATGGAAAAAAGTACAGTACGAGGAGGAGGAGATAAGAAGAAAGCCCAAGAATTTGTAAGTTAGGAAGTTTATTAGGATAATAAATGAGTGGATGAATGAATGAATAGATGAATGAATGGATAAATGAATGAATGAATGAATGAAACTTTGTCTATTCTTCTAGCAGTCCTCAAGTAGACCTATTAGATTGGGTCATCCACTACTGTTAGAATGAAGCTCATGATTTGCTAACACGACAAAAACAAAGAATATGTGGATTGCTCTGAACAATGTTATTTTGTTTTACTTGTCGCCTGTGGCATTGAATACACTTCTCACTGTAGTGTATTACTGATTAGATTTGTATAGTTTCTTGTAAATTTTGAACCCAGATTATATTTTGTGTTGTCATTTTGATTTTTATCATCGCAGGAAATATTTGTGTTGTCATTTTGATTTTTATCATCGCAGGAAATATTTGGGTTGTCATTTTGATTTTTATCATGGCAGGAAATTCTAAAGAAACTTTATCACTGGGTAGGAGAAGAGAAGAAGCATGCGAGGTTTGGAACATGGAATGCAAATGAGGTAAACATTTTCTGTTTCACTCAGTCTCACTGATCTTCCTTTCATTCAAGAGAGCAGAATACATACCTGCCAACCCTTCATGATTTTTAACAGGGAGAAATTGGATTTTCCTTGGCTTCTTTGTCAATACAGTGATTTTCAACCTCTTGACCCTAAAAAAAATGGTCTTAGTGGGATGAGGGGAGGGAAAAGCCTATGGAAGTCAGCTTCACTGATTCCAAAAGTCAAAAAGGGGGGTCACCGTGTTCGTTTTTATGCTAGATGGTGGTTATTTTAAGCATTTTTGAGGCTGTGTACCAGCAATTTTCGAAAACAGAATATCATGCGCAGTAGAGTGCACAATGCAAAACTACAGAATTACCTTAAAACATGGTGTGGTAGTCTAGTATTGGGGGATGCTTAAGGTGATTCCTCGGTAATTGATCCTACCTATAAAAATCGCTATAAATTGGATATTTTGTAGATTTTGAGTTACTTATTTTTTAACTAACAAAAAATGAGGAGGTCACTGTGCTCTTTTAAGAAATATTTGGCTTGAAAGACAAGGGTGTTTTAGCGATTTCGCGCGCATGTTCGATGTATTCTGGCTAATTCGTTGATAAGTCAATCGGGTCTCAGAAATAAATTGATAGACTCAGAGTTAGCAGCATTGTAGTAGAAAAAGATTAAATGGCGAGTTGTCTCTTAAGAAAGACCATTTTAAGCTTTTTTTTTTTCCAATAACTTTATTTATTTACAAATGACAGATTTTTTTTACAAGTTGTGATTTTTACAATGGAGGTTTTTTTACACACTTACATATTACTAAAACATTATAAAATTCATAAATTATAAATAAAACTTAATTACAGACAGTTACATTTCAAGACAGAGCATACAATTTAGAAAAGAAACAAAACACCAGAAACCAAATAACACACACACACATACACACACAAAAAGGAGTGAGATACATACAGATTTAATTTTTATCATCTATCATATCTCTGTGCCAGTCAATCAAAAACAATATCTTTTGATTTCAAGATTTTCGTTATTTTTCCCCACTTACCTAAATGTTGGGATAATTTGCCTTTTTTTGTGGCCACAAGGAATTCAATTTTTTCATAATGGCATAGAAGATTTTGAAACCTCGGTAATGATGGTGTTTCTTCTTTTTCACGTGCCTTGTATAATGAGTATTTATACATCAGAATTATAAAATTGTTAGTTATATCTTCTACTCCTAATACAATGTTGATTTTGTTGAATTCTGGTAAAAAGATATTAAAGTCTTTAAGCCAATTTCGAATTTTAAAGTAATAATTTTTTGATTCTATACCATTTTAAGCTTAATAAAATGCATTTTAGGACTTTTTTTACAAATTTTAGAAACCACTTTTGCGTGGAAACATTCGAGTTTGGACATTTTAGTGCTAAAATACGCACAAAAAAGTCATTTTTTCAACGTTTCTACCTATAACTTTTCTTAATTTTCAAATATGTTTTGTAAATCATAACAAGAAATCAAAATTTGAAATAAAAAATGGGGGTCACCGTGCTTGTTGGAGAGTTATTCTCAAAATTACCATCAAATTTGTGGTAAAATCGGCACTTTTCTGAGAAGGTACTGGGGCGAGTTTTACAAAACTCACTATTTGTCACACCAAAACTTGCACAATTGTTTCAAATTGTGTTTTTAAGCTTTTTGAGTCGTAATTTGAATGAAAATGCTGACAAAGTCGTAATACTGTGCTTTCTGAAGCATGCGCAGTAGACGTGTGCGGTGCAAAACAGAGGAATCACCTTAAACTATATGGTCTATTCTGGTTGCGTAGACCTCAGTGAAATAGACATGGACTTCTGCAGGAAATAACTCCAAGATGTTATAGATAATATTTTTAAGCAAAGAGCTATGTGCTTTATCAGAGGGGTCCTGCAAGTGCTTTTTATAGAGCAGTTTCCATATGAGTATGAAACTGGCCACGCCTTGCCGTGACTATCAGTACTGTGTTTATAAAACATTTGAAATTCCTGCTATAACCATGCCATGCTGTACCACTGTCACGTACAGTCATAAAAAAATGCTCCTGACCAATACTTTTAGTACAGTTTTCACTTTATCTTCTGGTCTGGTAGCCATTTCTTTTGAGCCTTTGACCTGAGACCAGTCTCTTACCTGGAACACTGTGTAGGTTTTTAATGGTAGCTAATTTATGCAATTGTTTTGTCCTACAGATTGAGGTTTTAAATAAACATTTACTGTTAACCTCTAAACCAGTCATCTATCTTGTAAACCTGTCAGAAAAGGATTACACTAGGAAAAAGAATAAATTGTAAGTATAGCACAACCTGTTTTAAGAAGATATTTTAGATCATAATAGTTTGGGCTTTTAGAACAGTTTTATTTGAGTTGGAAACCTTATACAATGTATGGTGTTTATGTATTTATACAATGTATGGTGTTTATGTATTTATACAATGTATGGTGTTTATGTATTTATACAATGTATGGTGTTTATGTATTTATACAATGTATGGTGTTTATGTATTTATTGACTCAGTGGGAGGGCCGGATGGGAAAATATTTGGCTTGAGGTCATGTTGTATGGACCGAGTGCAGCCAGAGCCAAATATTTTCCCTTCCCGCCTGACCTTACTTAGTCAATAAGGTCATTGATAATTATTTTGATCCTTTTTTGTTTAAAAAAGTGATAAAAAAGACCCTGCAAAACCATACCATGCAAAAATGAGCCCTGTCTGGCCCCCATCACATCTTTTCTCAAAGTTTTATTTGAGATCATGCAAGCATGGCCATATGGGTCATATGGTAAAGTTAACATACTGTATATGGCCCAGACATCAGCACTGAGTTGCCCAGAGGTGGGCAAGTGCTAATTGAAGGGTTAAAATCAGAGGTTTCCTTTAGGCTTTACCCTGGGGTAGCACTTAGCTGCTTTGAAGCAGCTGGACATAGGAGCCATGATGGAGCCCTGAGGCAATCAGAATTCACAGAAAAAATCATGCCATATCATTTCCACCTCCAACAAAATCTGCTGTAGCTGATTTGTTAACCATGAATCATTAGCACATAGTTGCAATATTGTTTGGTTACAATTGTTCCCCTGTGAGTGAAAAGATAGCACAAGCAGCAGCCATAATTACTTGATTGGGTTTTCTCTAGCTTGATCTTTTATAAACGAAAAGGTCTGTAAACTGTAAATAAAAATCAAGCTAGAGACAACCAAATCAAGTAATTATGAACCATCCTAGCTGCAAGTTTCAAATATTTAACGATATATACGTAAGCAGTAGCCATGTTGGGTGAATGAACAATAGGTGCTAATCTAAGATGGCTGCCATGAAGTCCCATGTAACTCTACAATACACTACATTTTTGTCAATTTTGTTTATCTTTTCTAGTTTATCTAAAATCAAAGAGTGGATTGATAATAATGACCCTGGTGCAGCTATCATTCCATTCAGTGGAGCCCTTGAAGAAAAGGTAACTTTGGAAGTTGATCTAGTCTTCCAGTCCGAGATTATGCATTATCATGAGTGCAGTGGAAAAGTATTGACAAGGGAGAGAGCAAAAATCATCTCAGGAGGGGGTGTGCATCCCTTGCACTTCTTCCCAGAATTTGCCTCCATCTTAGTTGTTCTTAGAGCAGATTTTTTATGAGTGTGAAATGGGCCGTGCCCTGCCGTCTATAAAAACATTCAAAATTCCTGCCATAACCATGCAGTGCCATTTTTACAGTCATATGAAATCTACCGTCTCTGACTAGTGTTAAGAATGGCAGTGTGAAGAAGACTTGAGTTGATTCAGTATATTAAATCTGACCTTTATATTTCATGGCATTCATATAGCTGACTAATTAGACTTAAAGGTGCAGTAATACAGGCAACAAAATCGTTGCATTGCAAGTTGCACAGTAAATGCTTGTATTACCACCGTGTGTGCAACAAATTTTCTTATTGCAAAAAAGTATACAGTGCTGCTTCTAACAACTTGCAACACAACTTGCACAATTTTGCAACAAATTTTCTTTGTTGCAAAAAGTATACAGTGCTTCTAACAACTTGCAACACGTTGCGCAAAATATTGCACAATTTTGTGGCCTGCATTACTGCAACTTAATCAATTGTGAAAAACTGTTTCTCAATTCAATGTGACAAACCTCTAGAGGACTGATTAGCTATTGTGTGGAAATCATCAAAGTATCCTCAATATTCCCCTCATACATGTATATTCACAATTTTTTTGCAAAGCAAAAGCAAATGAATCCTGTGGAAATTTGTCATGCTGAATTGGGACAACATATCACATGATAGATTAGGTCTATAGTAGTAAGTTATCCCCCTTTGGAAAACTCTTCTGGGGCCAGGATTAACATGAAAGGTTTTCTTTAGACTTAACCTGGGTTAGCACTGGCCTGCCTTTGAACAGCTGGAAACTGATTTAGGTATCAAGTGAAGGGTATCTACATTTGTAGTTACCACAGGAAGCCCACAGTGTTAATTATACCTCGGGGTGCGTGGAAGGTAACTAAGAAGTGTTTTTATTACTAAGTGTTTGATTTTCCTTAATTTTTAGCTTGTTGAAATGAGTGAGGATGACAAAGCTAGTTATTGCAAAGAGCATGGAGCACAATCGTGAGTACCTGGATTAAGGGTAATAATAATGGCGTTTCCCACAATTCATGCAATACAATACAATACAATTATACTTTATTTAAAGTGGGTAATACTCTTAGCCATAGGCTAGTTTACAGGTATTCCACTGAAATGATCATAAAAAAACTAATTCATGATTTAGCATGTGCAAGTGAGGTTAGGGTAAAAAAATCTTTAGTAATGATGGCATTCATTGGGAACTCTCGCATTTATACGAGATAAACGTTGGTTATGTCTTTTCAGAAGTAGTAAAAATTCTAGAGAATTTCCTTACAGTCCTTCTTATGAACTGTTATCAGAATTTTAAATTACTACACTTGTTTTCTGCTGATCTTTTTGCAGTATGTCTGGCTGTCTTTAATATATTTTACCTGACCTTGCTTGCACGCGCTGAATCGTAATGAATTCTGGGAAACTATGGGAAGGCCCATAACAACTTTATTTACATGTCATATTTCTTTTGCGTGGTAACACTAATTGGTGACACGATTAGTTATTACAAATTATTATCATTATTATTACTGGGCAGATCCAGGATTATACTTCCATGATCTCAGGGGCTGCAGTGTTACAGAAATCAGAAAGCATCCACAATATAATATTTTAGAAAAGTGTCAAGAACAAAAGGGCACAAAGTTGTTGCCTAACGAGGGGTGTGCCGTCCTGCCCCTGTGTGATGATGATGATGATGATGATGATATATCAACTTACTATATTGGAATAGATGATGATAGTAAATAGGAAGCATTATTGGGACATAGAATTAAGAAATTTAACGATATAAACTGAGCACGACGTTTCGGAGTCATCGTGACTCCATTATCAAGTGAAAGATTATGTTAAGCAACAGAGTTCAAGAGTTCAACGTTTCTTAAATGAATTGTCATACAAACAGTTTAGCCCTTAGGGAATCTGATTGCACGTTTAAAGATGGTTGCTGTTTTTGAATAAACAACATTTCGTACAATAGACAATGTACAATGTATTATTGGGACAGCAATGGCTAACACATCAATTTACAACCTTTTGATTTATCACACCTGTCAATTTTATTGGCCAAAGTAGAAATAGTTGTGAAAATACTGGACAGACTTGTAATTTCTATTTTACAGAGCATTAAACAAGATCATTACAACAGGATTCAAAGCACTTCAGTTGGAGTACTTTTTTACTTCAGGAAAAGATGAAGTTAAAGCCTGGACAATATTGGTAAGTGGTAAAATGTATCAGACAAAGAAACCACCAACCCAACCACACCCATTTATATCACAGCCTTTGATCATCTTATTTGCTATCATTGGAAGGTTAGCTTGTGTACCGATAATCCCCACCCACTTTGTCTACAGGTGTAGAAAGTTTTCAATCCATTTGCAGCTTAATTTAGATTCAGGATGGTACAGTTGAACCCCGCCTTTATTACGGCCACCCCGTTATAACAGCCAGTTGTCTTGCCCACAGGTGGTCATATAAACGGGGGTTCAACTGTATAATATTGAAACTGGGGTACATGAACCATGCAAATCAGTGTAGGGGTGGATCCAGGAATTTCCTTCCAGAAATAGAAAACTGTCCAGTTTGATAGTTTGGAAAGGTATCGAGAAGAAAAGGGCCCAAAGTCGTCTCAGGAGGGGGTGCGCAACCCCTGTACCCCTCCCTTAAACCCACCCCTGTAATCTCGCGATGATGTTTTGTTTCTCTGATTTACCTAATGAGCTTTTCTCACCCCTTGCATGACATTTTATATTTTAATCGAACAGGAACAAAAATATAATATTTGAAAAGACCAAAGTCAGAGGCAAAACTTGAAATTTTGCGTGTTGCTTTCCAACGAACGTTTCTATACAAAAAGCACAAACTTCGGCCGCCCATAACGCAATTCATCGGAACTCAAAATTTCAATTTATGCTAACTTTGGTGTGCTCTTTTCAAATACGGTATTATATTTTTGTTATATAAAAAAAATCAAAATATCACGCAAGGGGTGAGAAAAGCTCATTATCTACCTGTTAATGTGTTAATAATAGGAACATATTTTATCACATTCTTTTTCTTCCTTTCAGAAAGGAACTAAGGCACCTCAGGCTGCAGGGAAAATTCACACAGATTTCGAAAAAGGATTCATCATGGCTGAGGTCATGAAATTCTCTGACTTTAAAGAACTTGGTTCAGAAAGTGCAGTCAAGGTATTGTTCATGATTCTGTTCACCTTAACGTATCCGTTACTGTGCGGTGCCGTTCTTTTTTAATGTAATCGTGATACCGTGGGTTCTACCTTATTTGTCAAGGGAACACTAATGTATAAACGGACTGCGCCGTGCTGTACACAGGGTTTACATGGTCATGGAAAAGTCGTGAATTTAAAATTCTAATTCCAGGCCTGAAAAAGTCATGAAATATAGGAAAAAGTACTAAGGAAGAAGCATCATGGAATTTTAGATTTTCAACAAAAATGTTTGCAGCTTGGGGTTAAAAATGAAGACATTTTGAATTTTTTTGTTGAGCACAAAAGTCTCTGTTGGTGTGTAACAACTGTCAATTTTGCGATCATGGAATTGGATCAAAAGTCATGAAAAAGACATGCAAGTATCGTGGAATTTTGTGTGAACCCTGGTACAAACACGCGACATTCCTACTGTGAGCCTGCCGTGTCGTGAAGGTGCCGTGCCGTGAACGTGCTGTTTTACCAGTCAAACAAAATCTGCTTTACCAGTTAACTGAAAACTAATGGGGTACTAATTGTTTCTCACTAGGGTGCTGGTAAATACCGACAAGAAGGCAAGAACTATGTCGTACACGATGGTGACATTATTTTCTTCAAATTCAACGCAGGTGCCGGCCTTACAGATAAAAAGAAAGCTAAGTAGAGTACCAGATCCCCACGAACGATCAAACCACAGGAAACCCGGTTGTACGGGATATCAATTCAATGAGCCAAACTACTTGTTAGTGTTTTGCGGTAAATCACTAACGTCTAGTTTCATAAGATGTAGCTAGAATTATTATTTTATTGCAATAAATAAAGCACTACTTGTTTACCAAGGAAAGTGCTCAATATTTTAACAGCTGAAGTTTGAAATGTTCTTTTTGATTTTCCATTGGCCGTGGTCCTAATTTAACTCACTCTTAACGATGGCTGTCAATGTGGTTACCATTGTTTAAGGTGTGTTAACTATAAGTTAAATTCCCTAATGAAGCCGCAGTGATAGATTGGAATGTAAATTAAATGTTTCTCAGTTATGCCCTTTTAACATGTGCGGACCTGTGCGCCATCATTTTAGATCCCATCTACGTTTACGTTAAAAACCAAACGTTTACGTATTTTACAATCCCAGACGATATAAAGAAAGGCTTGGTAAGGAAACTTTTTTTAAACTTTCCATTGAGAAAACGTTGACTCTGGAAACACGTATCCATGTGCACGTGGCTTATTGGATGAGATTTCATTGCCAGAAGCATTCAGTAAAACATCCTTTTTATTTGTGATATCCAGATCATTGATGATGGTTAAAGCATGTACTCGGAGTCTCAGAATTAAAGGCTTTAGCTGGCTCTACGTTCCACGTCTTTGCGACATCAGTAACAGGATTCTTATGAACCAGTCATTTTCTTTCTTTCTTTGAATGGAGAACTAACTTTGCCCTCAATATTGTACAATTGGCTGGTTCGTCAGTGTTGAAGCGATCTTTGTTGGAGGATCAGTTTATTTCTCATTTAATGCTACCTGCAAAGAAGAAAGGAAACTGATTACCAAATGACCACGCCCACCATAACAACACGTGGTGCCATTTAATTTTCATCTCTTGCAAAGAACTGATCTGTCGAATCTGTAGAGAAATACGAAAGCTTCATCGATCCCCATTTCTTTTAAACTTTTAAAAAAGAAAACCTGACTCGAATTAGTTCCGTAAGATAAATACGGGGGCTTTTACATCATTTTATTAATCATTACCTACTGAGGATGGGCGGGTCTTTTGTGTGAGACACGTTGAGATTCAATAAAACGTACGTCAGTTGGAGTATCATTCATTTTAACTGTTTGGACAGAATGTCGTGTCTTTCACCTAGATTACGCAACGTTGACTTTAATTTTTTATTTGTGTTTTTTGTATTTCATTCAATTGAATACTTATTTAGAATATTTCAACCCTGGTTTTGACATGTTTAGATGTACAAGTTCTAAATGTTTATTAGTTTTAGATGTGATTTTATTGTATCTGCATGTCAGCTCCAGCAGGTTGGTCGTATTTCAAATTGACTAACTTCCCACGTGTTTCATCCACATTTTAAGTCACGTCGCTTTGATGAATTTCAAAAAAAGGCAAAGCAATCGATTCAAATGAAAGTTTGTCTCTATTTGTTTTTAACATATTTCAAATATTTCCTTGGTATAGTGATTTTCCTTTCTTGCCCTCAAGACAAAAGAGTCAAAAGGGCTTGGACTATAAATCAACTTTATTGTATGTTTGTATTCCTCGAGTTATCGAACAGGTTTCTATTGGTTATGTTGTTTGATTCTTTAAATTTACCCGAGATCCCATCACCTATCCCACGAGAAGTCAGGCAACCGCTTTTGAAGTGCCGATTTTCTCAATGTCAGTGATTAAAGTTTCACACCGCCCTTTTAGTACCAGCTTTAGGATTTAGTGCAATGTAAACAGACGATAAAATCTTTTTCAACGAAAAAAATCTGTTGAGTGGATATCTTGACTACTGAGACGGTGTGGAACTTGTACATTGTAAGTGACAGGTGTTTCAAATGTATTTTCTGTGATAACTTTTTTCTCTTTCATCCGAAATCTTTTGTTGGCTGTTACAACAAATTTAGCAGGTTTTTATGTAGGATTGTCTTGTTTAAAAATGGATTCGTCACTAAAGACAAGAGTCTGTATTTCTCAGCGGGAACAAACAGCAGGAGTCTTCGAAATTGGCGCCAAAATTGACATTCTACTTGACATTTCCTTGTTGAAAGCAGGTTTTGAATTGTTCGCGTTCTGTGACACCTGCAGAGAAAATTTAGCTCTTGGATACTAAATTTCTTGTAAACAAAACTTAACTTCTTGTTCTTAATTATTTCAGGTAAAAAATCAAAATGTTTTGCAAAAGGTTTTTTTGGACTGTGTCTGGCCATAGTACAGACGTGTGAAACGGGTTTATGTTTTGAAGAGTCAATCTTCTACAACTTCATCGTGTTCTTTCAATAATTATCACTTTAGTAATTGCAAAAGCTACTTGCTTTGAACTCCGCCTAGCACTTGGGCAATCACGATCTGTCATATTGAAATTTATTGTATCATGTATAGTGAAAAATACAGTGCAATTCTTCTAGTAAGGACAATTTTTAGGGGGAGTTGGAAAAACCGCGTTCTCTGCTTGATTTCTGCGTGTAGGCAACTAAGCCTACACGCAGAAATCAAAGTTTAGGCCGTTTTTAATTTTAAATTGAAAAGTATTGAAAGATTACAGCCAGTACTAAGCTAGTACATAAGCGTTTCTCAGAAGATAAACGGCCCCATTTTCAATATGATGACCACTGAGTCAACTGAAAAAAGGAACGGGTTGGTTTGCCTGTAGGTATTTCGCAGAGATCAATCAATGTATATCACACACATGTACGTATCTGCACATCTCAACCGTTTTGAACGTGATCATATCAGTTGTCTTGCCTTTGAGAAAAACACGACATATAAAACAAGATAAAAGCCAACACTTGGCAAACCATCACGAAATTCCCACCTACTAGAGAACAAAGCCCTCCTCTCCTCTCCAATGCATATTTCATTAGTGGAAAAACATCTCTAGTTTTTGCGCGCAACGTCTTTGAATGTTTTTTCGAAGCTAACTTCTGGCAACTTAGTTGGAGAGATTTTTTGCAACGTGGTGTCAGACTGGGTATGTACGGTGAGAGATGTTGTGAAGCAAGAGTGAACACCAATGAGTCCTTCACCTCCTGGTGTGAAACTTTACCCTTCTACATGCATTATCAAGCTACCTTATCAAAATCTAGCATAAGTTTTGCTCATTCTTACAACTGAAGACCGACTAAGAAATATTTCTAACTAAATGAAACAATGGCCAAGCGGTCGAGACGAATGGCGGAATATCCTGTCAATCTCACGTCAATTGGGCTTCATTTACTGAGAACAGTAGGCAGTTTAAGTCGAGATTTCTCTATTGGATTAGTCTATCTCCTGTTAAGATGAACTAAAAATTGTTCAAGATAACACTACTTTTCTGATAAGGCAAGCATTCGAGTTCTTTTTACATTTGCCATTGAACGAAAAAGAGTTGAAATTTTTTAGGTCTTTTAGAGCCACCGTGTTCACTACTGTGTTCACTACTACACCTATAAAATCTATCAAGGGGTGTGGGTTTATTTTACGACTGTTTAGAGCGCTCCCTTGCGGTAGCAATCACTAACAAGTCTAGAGTATCAACGAAGACACCCACGGTGAGCAGGCAGGTCGTGAAACGGTGTGATTCAAACTGCAACTAATTCTCCCCTTGCTCAACTAACTTCAAACCTAAGTACTATATATTTTACACTTCGCTGATGCCACTCAGTTTCAAAATTTCTTTCGTAACCAGCTTCCTCATAACGTTGATAACCACAGTTAGTTTGAATGGACATATATTTGCAGGTCTACCAATTCTACACACTTCCTTAAGGCACAGTCAGAGCCTCTTGCTAATTTTAATAATGCTATCGATGTACTTCTCTATGATAATACGACGGATATAAGGTTATGACAAAAGTAATCTATTTGAACAGGAATCTGATGAATCCATGTCGGCAGGGGGGTAGCACAGCTTATTTCTCAGTCTCTTACAACAAACGGAACGGAAACAAGAGTTTGTTTCAGGAGACGAAAAGTCTTTCTGGAAGGGTGAGCTCAGAACGGTGACTTTATTGCTTAGGAAGACGGGAAGCCATTTTGGTGTTATCCGGAGTACTTTTATGCCCCCGTGAGCAGAGTAGGGTCAACATTTTATTGCAGCACGCCTGTAGTATGAGTGGGCCTGACTCATGAACAAAACTTTCAATTAAAAAGGAATATCTGCAATTGCGTGGCTCTTAGAAGTGAAAATTGACTTAGTTCAATGCTTGCTATTGAATATAGCTATACAACAGCATTTGAAATCGTGATTTGAGTTACATTATATACGGTGCTCTGCAAGTCATCCACTGGTAATCATTTCAGTATTTAACGGGCACATTTATTGATTCATAATGTCGACACCAGAAGTGTCTATTTTAGGTCAGGTTGTTGATCAATAATTTTTTCCTTGCTCTTCGTGGCAAGGTCTTGAATAAATCGGTTTTATTGAGGGATGGCGCGGGCAGCATTGAAATGGTTCGCTCACGAAGCTTTCGTGTTTTTGTTTATTTTTGAACGCTTGCAGTTACTTAAAAGATTTGCAATTTCTGTATTTTTGATTCAAATAATTACTATCCATTCCTCGATAAATTTAGGGTTATCTAAAAGCAATTACTATCTATATGTGTTTGTTTTTCACAATGTCCTCAATCAATGTTAGTATAGAAAATTTAAGACACGCAAATGAGATGTCGAATTAAATGAAAAAATATCAACCCGCAAATAATGAAAACAAAGATTTAAATTATCAAGGAATAACCTCAACCTAACAAAGTAAAAAAAATCATTAACATTAATGTTTTCGTTTAAAAATGTAATGACATTAGCTGATAAGTTTTAACATCTAAGGCCGGACTACAGTGTTACAATATTTCAGATGCTTTTGCAGTTATGCACACTTTACTAGTCAGAACTGAAACAGTAAGAAAAGGTTTGTAATGTAGTATAGAAGTAAAAGAAAAGAAAGGAAATAAATCCCCCAAAAAACTAAAAAACTTGAAGAAAAGCTCATACAGTTATTTGATTTCTGCATTTCTTTTTTCAAAAACAAGTTTCAAAGAGTTCATTGAGAAACAAACGTTTATCCACTAACACAATGGAGATAGTTTGTTTGGCATAATAGTTTAGTAGTATAAGAAAACAACCGTATCAAAACTAAAACAAATCTTATTACTCTGAACAACTCATAATAACAACATTCCACTTCCATTCAAAAGATAGCCTTCTCCTTTATTAAACCCAAAGTCTCCTTAACTTTTCAAATTAAAAAGTCCAAGCAAGGGAGGAAGTTTATTGTACAAAAATTCCCCTCGACAAAGGTTTGCTCTACGTGAATTGAAAGTGACTTATTAAGTTTAGTGTTCTCTAAAAGACATTGGACGCTACATGTCAAGGATACGTTCAAAAGTCATTTCCTCGTTTTGGGGTATGTGTTGGCCGTTGTGGGGTTCGCAGTTGGGGTCTAACTATTCAATACTCGATACACGCTCTCGCCCATTTTACCTATGTATATATATATATATACCCTCAGTAATAAATATACAAACATCATTGCTAGCTGCAATTGATCCAAGAACTTTATTGTTTTGTTGCAGATTAACAGAGTTGTTAAATCATTATCTCAGTTACCGTAGTTCAAGAATGGAGTTTTGGGATCTGAAAAAGTCTTACTTTTATTCAATGGTTAGTATTACAGAATTTAACCTTTGTTTAAGGCATTGTTGTCTAATAGTTCTTCCTCATTAGCCACTTTTCTTTGAGATTTACCCTTTTTCAAAACAAATACACTTTAACTTACACTGTAAGAGATGAGAAGACCGAAATGAGGAAAATTGGTTCAGAGATATTTTACATTTAGCATATTTTAACTGTGAAATTACGGAACCAAAGAATATTTTAAATTAATTTCTCCGTAAATGAACGTTACTTTTAATTTTTCAAATGAAGTTTAGGTTAGGTTGACGGGGAAATAAGCAGTTTCTCTAACTAAAGGAATCGGACTGTCACCAAACTGGTTAAGTTTTACTAATTGTCTCGACTATCAGTGCATGACAGCAACATTCACAGCTCAGAATAGCGGTACATTGCAAAAATACTCGGGAAATTATTTTAAATTTAAATAGAGGAATTAAGTTAATACTTTTTAAAATATAAGGGTTTGGGATATCAAAATTATGAAGTCGCAAAAAAAATTCAAAAGTGAGATTACAATTTAAGAAGCAAGGCAGTTTCACGACAGTTTCATGACTTAAAAAAAAAGAAAACTTCCGTCTTGTCACATTGAAGCACGCTAAAAGCTGTAGACTGTTCCAGGTTATATAATGAACTTAATTAACAAATTCAACTTTTACAGTCAAAATCGGGTAGAGAAGCGTTTGGTCAGTTAATTGTAATCCAAAACCAACTAGCACTTGCCCGATTCTTTAAAGCTACAACAAACTCGGCCGTTTCGAGTTTTCTTTCTAGTCGTTCAGAGACGTCACTTTAATCATACTTCAGTAAGACAAGTTGATAGATAACGCATTGGTTAGAAAATTGTATGCAAAGTCTTTATTATACTGGACACTAATTGGTTTTTGTCGGTACCACAGAATAAAGCCAATTTGGATTCTATTGTGCAGGGCCTTTCAAGACAGTACTCGCTTTATAATTCTTAGCTCTGCCTCTTTCACGATCAAAAGGACCCGGCCACTCATAAAGAATATACATCTAAACACACGGCTTACAATCAACAAATGTTGATAAAAGACAAGCCACAATTCCTTTAGGTACCGCTAAAAGCCCGACCTACGTCGGCCTGGCCTGTTGAGTACAGTAGACCTTATTTAAATAAACAGTTTACACTCATCAAAACCACTAAACAAAATATTTGAGTTTTTAAAACGGTTTAGAAAGCTTTGCGAATTGCTTTTTCTGTAAATTCGGCATTTCTTTCGGTAGCGGGAGTATTTGAGCCGCCACGATATCACTGATTATATATTGAGTTTGCGCATCTTCCAAGTTTGTTCAATACTGACTTTATCTACCAAAAGTCTGCTCCAGATTTTTCTTCTTAAAATGCGGTTTATAAAAGGGAAATTTTGCATGAAAATGTTGAATTTTACAGTAGTATCTAATATGTCAAATGCGCGCCCAAACCCGGCGGGTTTAAAGACAGAGTTTCTGCACAGATTGAGCGCTTGTTGGTCCATTAGTTTCGAAATAAACTATTCCTCCAACTCAGTGAATTGTAGAAAATTTATTTTTAAAAAGAAAAACTTTATCTAGGAATGAAAGGAAGATCAAGACCAGCCAACTGAAATCAAGGGGGAAACCTTAACTTAAACCTACAGCTGACAATAAAAAAATAACACAGAATTGAAAAATAAATTAGACATTTTCAGTCTTTTTTTAAATGAACCGATCACAACCTCATGTTTTATAAAAATTATTCTATTGATTAACGCATAAAAAATTGAGTTGTTAATAGAGAACATGTTCGAATGTTGACTTGCCTCATGAGATCTCCACCTCACCCTTCCCCAAAGCCAGCCCTCTTTGTTTTCGCGCACAAATATGTCAAAACTGACGATATTTCTTCTTAAAATCTTCGAGCTTATTCTCAAGACAATGGTTTTCTTTTTTTGTTTTTGTTGCTCAATTTTTTTACTTAATTTTAGCAGTAGAATTCTTAGGTGTTATATAGATAGCGTGGGTGATGTCTAGTTATCAGTTGTGAGCTTTTAGGATTGCCGACAGTAGACTGTGGGTCTATGTTCTCCGCTGACATTGGAAGACCATCTTTACTCTCGACGAAATAAACGATGTAAAAACCCCATCAGATCAACATGCAGCACTATTTTTCGTTCTCAAACATGATTAAATTATTTATTTTCCTACGAGACCCGATAGCGCCAACAACAGACATTTCTGGCAGTGTACAGCTGAGAAGACGGTTCAATTACAGCTTTATCTAGTCGAAAATTGCCCTAAATTGGACTCAACCGAGAGTTCAAAAGCTGCCGCCTCAATTACGAATGCAAGTTTAAAGCACGAAGCTTTTTTAATAGCATCTAAATGTCTATTTGGGTCAGGTCCTTTTGACAACCCTTCGGAGTTCGTAATAGCTTTTAGAAGGAGTTCAAGATAAGTTTACTGGCAAATTAATTCGCAAAAACCCAGAGCTTTCAAGGTAGTAAATAAAGAGAGAAAGAAAACCCTAAGTTTTTTGGCAGACGAGTGATATCATCTTTTGAATTGAAGACACAGGAAAGAGAATGTTGCGTGGAGATTAAGATTGTAAGTGAAGCGAAGAGGGGAAAGGATTTATCACAATAAACAGTTTAGAGCCTGACTGAAGTCAAAGAAAATTTGAATTCGAATGGGACCGCGAAATCATTGTGAAATCAACATCAGAATGGAGGCGGAGAACAAGTTCGTAACACCTTCGAAGAACTATCTCGATACTCAGCGAGAAATCAGCTTACAAGACGAGGTTATTTTTGCAAGGTCGATGTTTTGACTTGTAGCGGCTTAAAAAAGCTTCGATTTTGAAATAAGTTTGAATATAAAGAAAACCGCTACGAATCATCACTTAAAAAACAAGAAAGCGTTTACATGCATTTTATAGGGAGGGCGGTGATCTAAGGGAATAAATACTACCAAATACAGCCCCAAATTGGCATTGATTTAAAGAAAAAGGTTTTTTCTAAAAGTTTCTTATCTTTGTCGGACCTGAAACTGGAATTATCTAATCGGGTTTGAAAATTGCCCTTTGGGCTAAAATGGTAGGCAAATGTTTTAGCGGCAAACTTTAAAGGATAGCGCGTCTCTTACATCGATGGCAACCTGTTAGGGGGCATTTGAAAAACTAGGAATTAGTCATGGAAAAATACGGAACCTTTTAGTTGCGGTAGTACATCCATCTCGTTAAAGAGCCTTCCGTATATAATCGTATTCAAAGCTACAAGTCGGGTCAAACGCAAACTATGATTTTGTGAACATCAATTTATCGATGAATGAGGCGCATTATAAGTGATAACAAACTTGGGGGCGTTCAGAACATCTCTGGTTAGTAGGTAAACACTAAGTTTTATTTGCTTTTTGATGGGTGAATGTTTTTCCCGCAGACTTGGTCTCCAGGGTAGCAGGGGTTGGAATCTTGCAGTTTTTGCTGTGCTGCACTCTAGAAAGAAAACCTAACTTCAGAGTAAGCCGTCAAATTCCATAAGAAACGCAGCTCAACTCTCATTTCTCGGTGATTACATATTCAAAGTTTTGACAAAACGTACAAAAGCAGATTTTCGTATTCCTTTTGAACTAGCCGCTTTGACAAGCCTTGCCGTCATTACGAATTCCATGCTAATTCTGATAAGCCAACCGCTTAATGTTATGTACCACAACATAATTTTTCACCCTTGTAGAAAATTCGACAGGGGACTTACGGGAAGAGATTTTAAAGGGGCTATTTCGGTTTGTTGGGAAGTCAGGTAATAAGAGTACTTTACGACGTTTTTGTGGAAAGAAAAGGACTTGTCGGCAGCGTTGTAGTTTCTCTAATTGACGTAGTTAGGAGTACAATGCGGTATTTGGTGAAGATTGGATAATTTTGCTCGTGGAAACACAGTAAATTATTCAAGAGAACCCCTGGTGTTTGAGGCACCACGCTGTCGGCGAGGCTGTTGGGTCGATATCTGTCAGACTGTTTCTACAGTCGCTTTCAACTGCGTGCAGTTATTTGCTAAGTTCTGTAGCCTAGAGAAAATCACAGGATGAAGTATAGAAATAATTCCCTGAGAAATTATCCAAAAAATTTTCGGTACCAAAGCTTTAAAGCTGTAGATCAAATATGGTGTTATGAATTGACAATATTAAGTCTGTGAATGGAATATAGCGACCACTACTTAATATCAATTTTACTGAGCTAAATTTTGACAATAATGTCCAAACTGAATGGTTTAGCATGTCATAAACAAACTCAACGTACAATGTAGTTATTCATAGTCTCCTCACAAAATCTTAGACTGCTCAGCGATCCACATTGTTTTGGATTGTAAGCACGTATTATCAAGCTACTTAGAGAAGGCAACTTCAAACGAATCTTTCAAGCGAGACAAAACTGTTGAAAATGTAAACTTACTACAGAGATGTCAGTCGTTGGTACATATTTCCTAGACAGAAGGAAACCCTGGTAATAAAATAAATAACCATAAGATAGAGAGCTATACATGATCAGTATTTTGCACCATACAATCACGGTAAGGGTGCCAATAGCCTGTTAATTGTTAGTTAAGGAAATTGGTCGAAATTGATCTCAGATTTCAAAGAAGACCGACAAATTCAAACTGAAATAGCAACGATAATTGCCCATGAAAATCTTAACTCGATGAGCCAAACGGAAAAACCAGGCTTCCAAACAACACGGAAAGCTAGAAGAAGCTCAGATAGAGCGTTTCTGGTTCCTTGGTAGCGAGAAATATAAGTTGTAATCCGATTTATAACATGATTGGCATGAATATTGAGGCCTACATTGAGAGGTGGTCCTTGAGGCGGCGTCCGTGGGCGGGCTTGTAATTAGTGAGTTGTGACCCAGCTTGGAGTTAAGCTGTACTCGACTTCAGCGCTCGCACGTTCGCTATAAATGTGACATTAAAATCGAATTTGAGAGGTTCCGAGAAACTAATATCCCCGAGCTGCTCCTAGAACAAAAATAACCGGAAAGCATAGGTCAATTCGAGGGTTTACTCTGTCTTCGATTTGTTCCGAGGTAAACAGATTCGTCAGTGCTTTAGTTGAATGATAATACGAAGTCGGTACGATAAAGGATTTTCTGTTAACACCTCAAGCGAGGGAAACTCACATCCACTGCCTCGTGTATTTGAATCCCAATTGTCCAAACCTTGTAACAAACACAATAGTCTGTTTGCGCCACTGAGTTATGTATTGAAGCTCTTTTCTCATTTAAATTGAGGCGGCGTCTTTGGTGCAAAATGACAGCACTTGTAAGGCTGATGACAATAACGCAGAATGATAGCGGAAAATACACAAGAACAAAACCGATGATTTTCGTTCAAGTGCTTTCATACATTCTGTTTATAGAAGCTCGACCAATGAATGAGCCTCGTTAGCGGCGGCCGGCTTTGATCATCGAAATCCAATCATAAAATGTCTCTTCTTTTGATTTTGCTCATTAGTTCGCCGCCCTTATACTCCTCCCTTGTCATGTCTGATAATAGCGACTTATTTGCCATAACAGCATTTGTGTGAGAACAGTATAAGCTCGGATCTCCGCCTCTTGTTTTTCATTGGCTGGCGGCACCCTTTGTCTAATTACATTTGGTCTATTTTCTCCGGCACCGGCTCGCCAACCAGCTGAATCAGTTTGTACGTGGAGTGAAAGCAGGTTCATTTCAGATTGACTTCGAACACGAACAGATCGCATCTCTCTACAGCTCTGTTCGTAAATTACTCTATTTACTCCCGAAAATGGCAACAGCCGCTCTAGTCAAGCCGGAGATCTTTCAATTTCCACATGTAAGTTTCGTAGTATTTTTGACAGGATTTAAGGAGTACTCAAGTCAATATTATTGTACCCTTACCCGTGTCTTTTTCGAAGTTGTAACTTATACTCCATTGTTTTGTTTTGTTTTGCTCAGGCTGGGTATTCCAAATCCTCGCCACTCGCTCTTCTAGCAGCAACTTGTAGTAAAATTGGTCAACCCAGCAGTGCAGTTATGGATTTAGCTGAATATCACAGTAAGCTTTACAACTCCATGCTCCAGGATCAAGTCAGTGCACAACACGCAATAAGTCTACAGAATCAACTTGCTACATATCAAGAAAGGAGTCCACTGCCTTTAACTCCTCCAGCAGAACCACACTTTGCTCCTTCGTATCCTGAATTCTGTTTTCCTGGTGTGCAAAAACCTCATCTTCCAGCATTACCATTTCACCATGGTGCGCCGTCACACTCGCCGAATTCTATTTGCATGTCAGTTCATGGCCATGGTTGTCCAGCATCAGTTGCAAGACCAACGTACTCACAGTGCACTGCTTCTTATAAGCCGAAGCGCAGCGAGCCGCCTCAGCACTGGTGGAGTGTAGAGCCTAATAAAGTTCCTCGTTCGCCGATGGCCGCAGCGATACCTGGATCACCGACGGGACACAGCTTTACCTTCCACGGGCTTCAAAGTCCCGGCAGCGCAGGATCATATCACAGCGCCTTTACATCAACATTTGCTGGCTCTCAGGTCACGGGAACTAGGAGATGTAGACGGTGCCGTTGTCCAAACTGCCAACTAGCTGCTTCAACGGGAAATACAACCAAACGAAAACAACATATTTGTCATATACCAGGATGTGGCAAAGTTTATGGCAAAACATCGCATTTAAAGGCTCATTTGAGATGGCACACGGGAGAGAGACCTTTCGTATGTAACTGGCTATTCTGTGGAAAAAGTTTTACACGATCTGACGAGCTTCAAAGACATCTTCGAACCCACACTGGGGAGAAAAGATTTCAGTGCGAGGAGTGCGGAAAGCGATTTATGAGAAGTGATCATCTCAGAAAACACCAGAAAACACATCAGAATATGGTAAAGAAGGACACTGGAAAACCTGAAAGTACAGAATACTATTCCAAAAATCTAACTGTGAATGTGTCTGAAGCAAATAAAGTAAATCCCTTGAACAGTGTTATGGCTTTAACGCCAAAAGAAGAAGAGAACGACAAAATGGGATCACAAGTTGACTGTTTTATCAACGTAGAACATTAGAATTTATTTTATATTACACAAGAATTGACTGACTTCTAGAGTGAATTTTCCATTGTGAGAACAATGAAATTACAAAGCAAAATCTGCGTGAATGTAAAATAATAATTTGTAAATATCTTGTTGGGAACTCCTACAGTAAAAAATATTGTATAAAATACAAAACAGTATCGAAATGAATCTAGCGTTTTAAGTGTGCTGTGCATACTGTCAATTAACCAAGTGTCTCGCAGTACTATTTTAAATTATATAACATACGAGACCGTCTGATCATTTCTTTATTTCAATAGTGTTAGAAATTATCGTTACAAATAAATCATTTTCTAGCAAACTTAAAGTTGTTAGTTAATGTCTACTAGCACTTGCTTTCAGCTTGGGAGCTATCATGAATAATGCCCGGCTTTTTTGAAGTATGAATCCTTTAGAATCCTTTATTCTTCCTACATAAGAAACATTAGAGTATCTCTAAATAGAAAACAGTGTTTGAAGTTTTCTTTGTCTAGTAATTTCTCTGTTCGGGTATACAGTTTAGACGTGTTAGGTCATTGTAGTGGCAGCAGAGTCGATTTGGCTGCTTTTGTTGCATATTATCCCTAGCCGAAGATCCCTTAGAAGGCGGTCTCTTTGAGAAACTTGTTTACCGAAATGTGGTTATATTGGCAATTAGAGGAAGACTTCTAATTATGAAAACTAAGCCTTATAGCGAGGATAGAATTGCTGAGCTATCCCTAAGACTTATCCTTTGTATTGCCTCCACTAGTTTCACGGTTGACAAGCAACGAGCTCCCCGTTCTGAAAGGTATCTCACTTGGTCTTTGCATTTATTTTGCCCGGGGCTATTAGTACAAAACAGGGAAAAATTCTTAACTAGTACCACAAGAAGGTTTATCACGTTACTACAAAGATGTATGAGACTTGTCGTGTTTTTCAAAGTAAGTTTGGCTTGCGGTTTGCCTAATGGAGTGACACCACTTTCGATGCAATGAATTCGGTCGGCATCTTCAAACGGCCAAAGAAACCGCGACAAAACTTTGCCTCTAGCGTTGCACGGGCTATTAGCCTTTTTTCGCTTCCCTCAGACTTCAGTCCTTCAGTATTACTTAAAAAGGATATGATGGCTAACTCACAAACAAGCACCCTAGTCTAGATATGGTAAAAAACAACACCAAGGCCTGATAAAGAGTAAGAGCCTCTAAGACTATACCCTAATGGTTTCTACTTTAAACTTCGTACTTTAAAGCTTCGCTTTCTGAATACCAGATCTTTCTTGAATCGCCAGTATATTTTCAAGAGATTTTGAGGTTGGTTGCGCTCTATGATGCTGGCTTCACCAGGAAGACTGGCTTAAGTTGTTTTTCAAAGAGGTAAAGTTCTGAGCCTCTGTGTAGAGTCGAGATAAAAATACACCAAAAACCTGACTGTGATTCAAGATAAATCATTGGTTCATAAATCTCTGCGATAATATAAATATTGTGAGCTTTCCTTTCTCTCGTACACTATCATCAATTCAGTTGTAATCTCAACTTTATTTTAGAAGCTGTGGTTGTGTTTAGAGAGCACAGGGAAGACAAAATAAGCTTGAAAGTCTAATAATAATTCAAAATAAACTCACAATTGACTTGAACTAGAGCCACACTTGAATGTACTTTAATGGAAAAAGCGCTAAACTAAAGCTAGTAAGATAAGACTGTACCTTTGATCAGTACAACCAGAAGGGTGTCCCTAATCAAGGCGTATCCAGTTCATTCCCGTTGGTAGCATTATTATCAGATTTTACGAACTAAGACAAAAACATTTCAATTTTCTCTGCCTATAAACGAGTTGTTTATCGAGGAGTTGGTGGAAGCATACAGTACATAACTTCAGTGCGGTAAAACTGTTTGCTAGCGTATCAAACCTCCACGGGGACCCGTAATTACACCAGTAAGGAACGTTGGTTCTATAGCCAATCGCTTACAAGCCTAATTGTCTTTTGTTTGATATCAACTTTACCGACCTTTCAGCTAATGCTTTCTTTAAACTGCCAATTAAGAAAGGACGCTTAAATGGACGGGCTGACAAAATAGACAAGCTATAAGGAAGGCTGCTGTTGCTTCAGTAGTTTTGTTGAACATGTTTTGAAGGCAGCACCACGGTGTTTTGGGACACCTGTGTTCGCCTGTCTGTATGTGGAACAGCTTTAACTCTCATGGGTTCAGTATATAATGAGGCTGTTGCTAGACTGTTGGCGATTTCACCCTAATACACACCCACAAGTATTACAAGGTGAAGGTTACAGTGAATGGATTTACATTTGGTTCTTTTTAACCATTCCCTTTCTGTGTCCGGTGATTTGTAAAACATATCGTAAAAATAGAGTTTGTTAAGCGAATTTCCGACCATACGGATTCCAAAATAAACAAATTACAGTTCCAAAAAGCTGTGTGTGTGGACACCTAGCAAAAGGGAATGAAGCGGCGATAACACAGAGAATATGGTCATTGTCATTCAAGTGGGGTTGTAATTTTGACATATTTTGCCTGTTTTTTTTTTTTTTTTTTTTTTGGTCTGCCATGGATATTTAAATTTAAATTTACTTACTACCAACGAAGACAATCGAATGAATTTGTCAGAATTTCACGATAGCACATAAATTTTCGATCTATTTGAACTCTAATTAGGCTTGTATACTAAACTGTAAAAAAACATTTAAAATGTAAACTTCTACAAAGCGAGCCGTCGCTGCATGTGGCAGAGACTCCGGCCCATTAGTCAGCTGTTTATAGATTTAAGTACAGAGTAAAAAATGTTACAAAGAGAAGTCTTGGAGCAGTAACGACAAGGCTTTACCGCCATGTTTGCTTCGCTATCGTGAGACAGTGAAGTGGGAATCGATTGTTCGCTTCCCTGTAGAGATGGGCGGCGATATTTAGGTTTAACACACGTAGCTCAAGCACCAGGAATTGACGTGAGTTCGAACTCGGTCTTTGTCCTTTGTTGATTGTAATTTGCGCGTCATGCTGGGAATTTTTATGAAAGTTTAGCTGAGCATTTTATAAAACAAAATACAACAGAGCTATTGTTCTTTCTTGTTTTATCCTCTTTTTCTTTTATAGTGTCTGTTTAGCTGGTTTTTTTTCTTCTTAGTTGAAACTGCGTTTTTTATTATATCATCTATTTTGAGTTGATTAAATTTTTCTGGGAAATTAACTGGAAATTAATATGATCAAATTAATCATGATTCTTTTTTTCTTGGATTCCTTTTTCTAGTTACATACCGCTATAACTTGCCTCATAAATTCATCTAATTTTCTGTCGCTTGAAACCAATTTCGCATGCAAAAACCCTATTTGGCTATTGATTGAGGGAAAGTCTTTGAAATATTCAAGTTCCACTCGTCCTACGTTATGAATTATAACACAGGGTAATGAATATGTACAAATTAGACTCACGCAACAGAAGTCTGGTACTTTAGCACACTCGTGGCTTGCAGACAAAAAAGTACAAAATTGAACAAATTAGCAAGACCGTATTACGCGAGAATAAACATCGTATAGGGACAAATAAAAACTGAAATCTTAAGTTTTTAGACGATTTCAAATCAACTACATTTACTTATGCAAAATTTACTTTATAACAAGGCTTTCAAGCAAATCACTGAAAATTCCTTTAATTATCTAGATGCGCTGATTAGTAACACAGTGAAACACTACAATCTACAAGTCCTTAAAGTAGAGGCCCGCCCGAGAGCTACTGAATGTTTTGGGAACTTGACTTGAATTGGTAGTAAGTTCTTAGCACACTATTGACTCGTGCTTATTACACCGCCTGAGACCAACTACTGAAAGCAAACGACTCTAGTTTTTGACATCAACAAACAGCTGGGACTTTATAGCAAGTGACTAAAATTTTTCCACTGAGAACGATTCTTGAATAGCGACCTTCTTAACACTTCACTTAAACGGCTACGACTGATTGGTACTTCAAGTAAAAGTCGTTGATCCAAGCAATGTGTGCTGTATTTGTCAATGATATCTTGGATTCTAAAAAAGATCTCATTGAAACCACTTGAGAACTCCACCAAAGTTAATTTGTAGTCACGATCAGTCTTCTGTATATGGGCTGTGACATGATTTATAGCAACCACTTATCCCTCTTGAGGCAGTCTAAGTCTCAATGAAAGTACTAGAGACTAAAGAACAATATCAAAACTCTCTTGGTGAAAAGTTCATTTGCTAAAAAGTGCTTCATCTTGGGGACAACTTATCAGTGATCTGAAAAACAGCACACAAATTGAAAGCAACACCAAGGGGAGGTCTAGAAATGACCGCTGCTAGCGGTAAAGAGAGATAAGAGTTCGTTTCAAGAGGGACGCTCCTTCAGCCTGACAGCACTTGAAGATAAAAACTTTAGAAGAGCAATCGTTCATTCTACTGCTGACAAGATAAGGACGGATTTAAAAAAAATTGCAAACAATTCGATTGAAAAAGGTGTTAATTCGATAGGTAGATCATACAAGTGGCAACCTCTAATGACCTTCGCTCATATTGGACTTTGAGAACTTATAGAGAACGATTTTCAATAAGATAAGAAATTAAATATTTTAGAGACATACTTAAGATTTACAGTACAGGTTAATGTCAAATATGACGTACACCAACAGTTACAAGCCTCCTAAGCTATCCCTCCCTCGCTTATTTATCAGTATCATTGTCTTATCAAATGACCGTAAAATCTCAGCTACGAGCACTAGAAAGATGCGTTGGAAGATGATGGTAGATGGGAGTTATTACCGAATGACCCCCTGGATACCAGAGGACGAAATATCGGCTTGACCGAGATAAGTATTTAAGACATTGATTGCACATAAGTTAACTTTATGATATTAACTTTATGATTACTTTATAAAATTACGAGATGAATATTTGTCCTAAAATGTACTTTTCAGCCTTCTTTCTTTGTTATCTGGCGCCACTTTGTTTTATGCTAATTTATTTGGCAAGTTTTTTATGCCATTTTGCCATATTTAGTTTATTTATAGTGACAAGAATGTTTTTACCAAAGTACTTTCAAAAAATGATATCAGACTTTTGTACTGAATTTAAACGAAACTGATACCAGTTGAAAAGATAAGCCGGACAAGTCAAATCTACTGACAAACTACCTGACTACAAAATACAAATTGAAATCAAATCAAATGCTTAAGAAAAAAGCTATGAGTTTCTGAGGAAAAATAAAGTTTGATAAAGAGTGTTTAAATAAAGACCAATTAACAACAAAAATTGTTTTGTATTTTCATGAACTAAACATTCCTACCCCATGGGACGAACTTTATTAGTGACGGGAGGAAAGTTGAAAATGTAATAAACTAGCGGAAAAAAAACGATAACCCAAACCACAGCAGTCTGTTTTAATATCTTTTCTTTGAGGTGAGAAGTATATTATTTTTTGGAGTTCTTGATAACTGTGATAGCACTTGTCACGAAACGGTGAACTATCTCAATTAAGATAAACACTTGCACCTGAGTTCATAAATTCAATTGTTCAAATGAACAAAAAAGGAATTTTTTTCAGCAAACAAACTTTATGAAAATGGCTTCGAAAATGTGCTTGAAACTCTCCAAATGTCATAACAGTTCTTTCCTGTAGTTATCGCAGGAAGTATCATAGTATTATCAAATAATGAAAACCGATGAGAACCAATAGCACAGGATATGTTCAAAACCCCGATAAAATCTTATGATATGTGTAATCCAATTTCACTGTATTTGACATCAGATAACCTTAATTTTAGTTGTATTTGAAGTTCGATTATTAAATTGGTTGATCTCCTGTAAGCCTATCTGGACTGAAAGGTACTGATTACTTGACAAAGGTCTGGTAGGATGGCCATTGTCATAAGTAAGGTGGATATAGGAAAATACTACGCTAATTCTCTTGATCCTGTAAACTGATACTAGAATATTCAATTCGTGAGGCAAATATCGCATGAGGTTTTTGAGGACACATTGCATTTACATGCAAAGAAAAAAATCATCATTGCTTTATTTTTTTCGATTTTTATTTATATACTCAAGATTGTTCTTGTCTTCAAACTGAAGTCATTAAGTAGATCTCTTATCCAATCAAAACACAGTTCTGAATCACACAAGGAAGTTACAGTTCACTTTGCCACATCACAAAGAGGATTGCAAATGAAGTTACCATGCAACATTGTTTTCCAGTAACAACCAAATGGTCTCACTTCTACTTTGATCAGTGTTCATGCATAATATAACTAATTAATCATCACCTATTGAACTCACATCAATTCTTATGATTGTATCAAGAACATTTTCACTGAAATATGCTGTCTTCACTGAGTACTTTGTGTCATACTCGAATTTCTCATCATCAAAGATTTTTCCACAAACTTAACCTTAGGGGTAGGGGTGAGGGGTAGAAGATTTTCCCAACCCCCCCCCCCCCCTCCCCACCACACATACACACACACACCATCTCCTCATGCTTAGCAGGCTACTAGTTTGTCACAAAACTTTTTTTGTTAGCCACTGTACTTCAGTTGCGGTGTTATTTCAAAAAAATGCCTATCCGCATTTCCAATACAAACAACATGATCTATACTGACAGGACAATTCTTCTGGCTTCCGAAGGAAAGTAAACATGGCTGTACAGCTTATTAACGATAGCTACTAGTAACTTTATAAACTTTTAACACCTCATATGTAAGGAAAACAAATGCAAACACGTTTGCACTCTGTTGAACTACTTAACAAGACAGTACCGCACAATTCAGTTGTTAGTTAAGACTTGTCTCGCCTGCTTCACACTTTCAACAAAGCAGACTTAGCCACTGCGGCACTACTCCTTATAAGTCTTCTAGGTGCTGTCTAACATGCATGAGTTGAATGCAAGCACTCTGACTGTACATGTTTAAATACTTGTATGATGAAAGTGCATAGACTTGCAATGGCTTACCTTAGGAGAGTCGTTCAGTTGACCTTAGACGCCGTCTGTACATCACATGGTTTCTACGCCGTGTGCATAACTAGTCCTATTAATCAAGAAGTTTACTCAGCTTGGGCGTACTATAAACATCACTGACAACCAGTCCAATAGAATCACTCTCGATCACCTTGTAGACGTGAGCACTTTTCACGAGGGCAATTATGGATTCAAGACTTTATAATTGACCCCAATTAAGACCTGGAGACAGCGTGCTGTCGGCTGTCGCCTCCCTAAAAAGACATCCAACAAAAGGCTATAGCGTGTATCAGCAGTAGTTGAATTAAACAAAACCACACGACACCTCAAACAGACATAAAACAACCTGCATCATTAACAACACTCGTACGTACAAGAATACGAGCACACATGTACAAAGAATAACCTTAAGCCTCACGAACGAGTCATTTTATTTTTTTAAGTCGAAAATTTTTCCAGTTAATTCCGATGAAAGACAACCACCCATAGCTTTCTTTCAGGGTTTTCAGTTTCAGTTTTAGTGTAATAACAACACCTTTTGTTGACAAAAAAATACGCACATGGTCGATTGGTACGAGATAAAAACGAATTTCAGTTGCCCATATGTTTTTATAAATAATGCCTTAGAACGCCAAAAAGTGTCAAAAAGCTCTACCAATACAGTAAGTTTCTCAAACCATCAAGATCCTTGCCAAACAAATCAAGTTTTGGAACTTTCAGAATCTTCGGTATATCGAAGATCAAGATACAGAGAGAACCCTTGTACAGGTTGGAGAAGATCTTGGATAATCAGGGTTATGTACAAAAATGAACTTTTTTTCAGAAGATGAAGAAGAAAAAAGAGGAAGAAGAAGAAAAGAAATCAAAACTTACGCACAAATACAAAAACGTACGCCCTTGAATAATGATTGCATGCGTCAATTTTTTTTGTTGGCACCGAAACTGTTTGACCACACATTTGGTCACGTCCCAGTCAATGAAGGATGGCAAGTTGACAGGAATGAAAGAAATCCAAATGATGGAGTTGAACAATATCAATGTTTCCATTGTTTCCCTTATCTTTCTCGTCATGATTACACTTGTTCACTTGATTACATATTTCTATGCTTGCTCTTGTTACGTGACTAATATATTTTTTAGTGTTTTTGTGGTATGGACTATTGAACTGATGTCATTAAATTTTTATGCATCATTCCTCAGACTGCTTCAGCCGTACTTGCCCACCTAAAAAACCTTTTGTAATTTCTTCTTTTGTTCTTGAACTAAAGCATGCTCTCACATGGGGGAGTTCTTGCACTTTTCCTTAGGTTTTCATTTTTTCATCTTTAAGAAATTATGCGCGACAGACTTTTCAGTTTCAAACAAGAAACCTTGGATGATACCTGGGCGTGCAGTGAAAAGGAGAAAAATTACCACCAAAACGGTAGCACGTTTAAACAACAGAACAGCAGAAAAAACTGAAACCAAAACCAGCACATTTGAACAACAAGACCAACGCAATGAAGTTTTCAAGATGTTAGGCAAAGAAATCAGTTACACAAAGGAGCCTTTACTTGACATCCATACAATTAAAAGAAAATGAAGAAAGATATGATTTCAATAAAACTGTTCAGTTGGTTCATATAACACTGCTACTAGTTCTCATTTGACACAAGTCATTTATGAGAGACCTTCACAGTGATATGACTGAGACACCATGAAGTGGGAGTAGAAACAATCCAATTAAATTCAGGATTGAGAAACACTCAAAACATCAATACAACTACTCACTGTAGAATGTTCTTCTTTGCAGCCTGAATGAAAGACTAGAAGCCCTTTGAGGTTTTAAGCTTGTAAACTACCTAATTGCAAATACAGAAGCTTTAATGTACTTTATTTATTTATTTATTTACTTGTTTGTTTTTTTGTTTGTTTATTTATTTATTTATTTATTTAATGACCCATCTTCAAGAAGCGAAAAAAAAATGTTTATGCAATGGCAGAAGCTTTCATCATGATCAGTTTTGTCCCAAGCAGTTTAGGATCCCTGTGCTTTCAAAAAATTGTTTTTGTTTATTATTTATTGAATATGACTGAAAATGTGCTATGACTTAATGTTTGGGTTGGTAAATGTTGATGTCTTATCCAATTAAAAATGTTGAGATACTGCATGACACTGCACACAGCCTATGTAGCTGACCCTCAGGGGATGGGGATAGGGGAGGGGCAGTGGGTAGCTACCATTACACACTATGCACATGCTACCCTGAAAGCTGGGAAAATACTAGTGAACTATTAACTGGGAAATCAGGATCATTTTTCCTTGATGGAGATGACTTCAGCAGCTGTGCATACCTCCAAAAAATCCTGACTGTGCCACTGAGTGCACCACTTTATGCAGGATACACAGCACAGCACAGCACAGCACAGTACAGCCTTTTACAAAGTCAAACATAAACTGCTCTATCATTGCTCTATTATTTATTAAAAATAATGAATGATTAGGGACCACTTGTTCATCAGGAGGCAAAGGCTTTTGCAGTAAGTTGGATTAGTTACCTGTATTGTATACCTTATTTGGTAAGTTTAATGTCTCCCACAACAAATTAATGCTATACCAGGGCTGACCATCCCTGACTATTCTTTTACTCTTTCATAGATAATGTACTACCTAAACTAAATAAATAACTCTTCTCAAATACCGTATTACCTAAACTAAACTGCAAGGAAGATGCTTATATGAATACTCTGTGTCGAACAGAATGCATGCATTATAATATTAGTATTCTTCACAGCAATTATTAGCTTCCTTCCCATTTCCCCGTGGTCCATCCCCACAAGCCACAATAGCATCTTGTGAGAATGGACTACAGAGTAATGGGAACAAGATTAATAAAGGCTGCAAAGAAGCAGTATGCTATATTATGCATATGCAAAAACAATCCAGCTTTCAATCTTTGAACAACAAGTTACTAATATCCCAAGGGGAAATGACTCAAAATCGGAAAATTGGAATACTGTGAGCTAATATTATGAACACTCAGCTTCATTATTATGCAGCTGAGTGTGCATAATAATTATTGCCATCAATAGACTGGCCTTTCTCCAAAATGGCCATCAATCATTAGCATAATTTTTTTCCAACCTAAAGACGTAATGATCCCTAAAATACTAAAAAGCATGTTTCACTGTGCAAAAATTTAGAAAGTTCCAATGAAAATATGCAGAGTTATGAATTTTTCAAATTGTGAAATTTTACAGACAATGTATGGCTGGGAGTATATGCTATACCTCCAGAAATACACTTGTCTGTAAAATTAGCAAATCTCAAAATTCCTCTCTCTGCAAATTTTCATTTGAACTTTCTAAATTTTTGCACAGTTACTAAGTGTGACATACTCTTTAGTATTTCAGGGACCATTATGTCTTACAGTAGGTTGACAAAAATTTTGGCTGCCATTTTGGGGAAAGGTCTATTATTATAAGTAATACCATGACCCTGAGGGATATTAGTGATTAAATGTCCCTGAAGCCAAGGGAGGTTTAGTGGAAGTCCCGAGGCCGTAGGCTGATCCTAAGGTTTGATGGACTTGTAGCTAAAATTCACTGGAAGTAAAATAGTACAATAATAAAAGGATAACATCAGGATAACATTAATTATAGGATATTAGCAATCAGCCACTTTTTAGATGGAAAGCATTTAGTATATATATTAAAGTGATATGTACAATATCAGGCTCAAAATTGATAAATGCATAATAATGGAGCTATGAGCATTAGAGTAGTTTTCATATGTCAGTATGAAACCAAGTGCTGTGCCATGACTATGTCATTGAAATATCTATAAAATCATTTGAAATTAATAATAATAATAATAATAATAATAATAATTAATGACTGGTTATTCACACTCTCTTGTAGTTACAATATATAGAGTGATTTTCACCGGACTGTGAAATAGTTACTAAGCTAATAGACACTAATAGACTCTGCACCCATTGTTTTCTTTTGTTGCAATACAACTATTAGACACTATTAAACACTGACTATTAGTAATTGTTTCACAGTCCGAGCTAAATTATTGAGTGCTGTTTCTTTCTTAATTTACAAACACTCACACAGCCTGGTTAACAATAAAAATAAATAGATAAAATACATAGAATGGAATTGGAAATATGGAAATATAATAAATTTAAATAAATTTAATAATATGAAAATTATTAAACTATAATTTTAATTAGTGTTGACATCACATTAACTTCAACAAGCTCAACAGCTATGATAAATTGAATGATATAATCCTAATGTTAATGGAAGGTGAGGAAATCTTCAGTCTTCTTAGTTCTAAGTTGCTTGTAACTGGTTCTAGTTGACCTGGATCTTAAATTATGTGGAGCACTGAATATTTCAGACTTGGGGCACAAGAAAGTGAGCAGATGTCCAGGGCTGTTTTTCATGCCCTCCACAAGTTTACTACACAGCTAGAAGATCCCTCCTTTTACAAAGCTAACAGCACAGCCTCTCTATAACTATGGAAGGGGTAAACTATTTTAAGGGCCCACCTTTGAATAGCCTGCATCACATCCGGACTTTTCCTCCGTTAAGTCCGTCTGCGAAATAACGAACAAAACCGTGTTCTGATACCCCCAGCAAATAGCAGGATTATAGATAATAGATCCTGATTGGCTGATGCATTTTTGAATTGTCTCAATTCTTTCAGAAAGGTAATCAGGTATGTCCTGCTATTCTTGGACAGCATATTTTAATAAAGAATATACTCTAATTATATCAGATGGCAATACCCCTACTGTTATATCAGCCAGTGATACCCCTGCTATAACCAGCTGTGCCATGACAGTGCTGTTTTCACAGTCATACAAAAACTGAATGTTGGTTGACACAGTCTTTAAAATACTCAAGGTGATTCTGATAATGATATTGTGATGATGATGATGATTTTAAAATATCAAAAGAATGATAAACAAAATGGATGATAGATATAACTGAATTAAAGAATAATACAATCATAATTAAGGAAAAAATCAAAATAAAATTAATAATAAACAATTCTAGTTCGATTTTCTGGAATCCTTGGGTTTCCTTACAGCAGTGTTGATGAGAAGGCCTGAGGCCTAGAGAAGTAAAAATAAACCACCGGCAAAAACAAAGTGAAACCTAAAGGTGAAGGTTAGAGTGGTTTTTATTAGGTTGGATCATCAATAAAAACAACTTCGAGTGGGCCATTTAAAGTGTGTGAGGTAAATGTAGCATTCATTGTTTTTGTTGCTCTGATACAAATACAAATCGGTCTACGAATGACGTCCACGTTAGCCTGCCCACGGCGGTTTAGCAAGGCATTTCAGGACGCCGCCAGCCGACAAAATAACAGAGGTAAGGAGAACTAAAATAATTAAGATAAGAAATATTGTGTTTAAAGTATTGTAAGTTATTATTAATGTAGATTAATAACTTACCTTATCGCAGAAATACAAGTAGTAAAACTAGTCGCTCTGTACATTTTATACGGGGCTTGAAACCGGGCTTGAAACGGTTTGGTCCGGTGTAGAAAAGTACATGATATACGCAAATACAGTTCTTGATCGATCGAAAATGATTTCTTCGTCCATCTGACGATAAAAAGAGGTCAATGACGAGTTAAACAAAGGAAGCATTGAGTCGGTTTCACCACGAGAGAACCCAACGATGGCGCCTTGAATTAACTGGGGATAAGCCGACAAGGTGTCAATCAAACCAGTTTTGGCGCGAATGGATTTTGGCGGGAATATAGAAATTTATGATTTTTTCGCCCCGTCGTTCGTTTTTCTTCCTTCAACATTTGTTTAATCGAATGTTTAGCTTTTAAGTTATGATTAGCTTAGTTTTACCTGTCCTAGCAAAGGAAAATCCATGAGGGTCGATGAGACCTCCAATAAAATTATTTTTTGCCGACACAGGGATCCCAAGCGAACGGGGCTCAATAGGTCATTTTATAAATGACTTCGTTTAATTTTTTCATTTCGTACCAATGAACAAAGAAGTACAAAGTAAACATATATGGTATAGAACTCCTATAACTATTGATTGAATCAGGACCCTTGTTGTATTAAGAAAGAGATGTATATTTTGTGCGTAGTTCACGGCTGGTATGAGCTTGTTAGTCGATCTGTGTCAAGAGTTTCTTTTGACATCCACTCTATAGCAGTACACCGAGGATTTTTCTACAAAAACGAAGTAAATTTGGATAGGTTAAACGTCTTCTAAATGTATTTTTTATATTTCATCAATAAAACCTTGACGTTGTAAGCCGTATTTTTCACTTTTTTTCCTCACGAGGTCAACTTGATTAGCAAACATGGCTTTGTTAGCCTCATGGCTGCTTTATTTATTTATTTATTTATTTATTTATTTATTTATTTATTTATTTACTTATTTCTTTCTTTCTTTCGTTCTTTCTTTCTTTCTTTTCTTTCTTTCTTTCTTTCTTTCTTTCTTTTCTTTTCTTTCTTTCTTTCTTTCTTTCTTTCTTTCTTTCTATCTATCTATCTATCTATCTATCTATCTATCTATCTATCTATTTATTTATTTATTTATTTATTTATTTATTTATTTATTTATTTATTTATTTATTTATTTATTTATTTTTTATTTATTTATTTATTTTTTCGTTTCAGGAACTTGTTTCCTCGTGATTTTGAACCAAAAATTGATTGCTTTTATATATTTGATTCTATCCCAAAATTTTCCTCCACTCAGTCAGTCATTCAGTCTAAGTTCCAGTTGACTAATTACTTTATCACAGTCTTGAAATCTTCGTGCAAATTAAAGCTTCCGTTTACGCCTCTTCCTACAAAAGCCCTGCTCACTGGAAAATGGATACTTTATTTGCAGTTTCCTGAATTCCCAACTGCATTAATTCTACCGGGACAAGTATGAATTTGCACTTTCAGAAATGATATTTTACTATTTACGCATTGTTGACAGAGTATTTAGTCTTATTTATGTTTGCCGGCGCACACCTTGCCGGTTGGTTCACGAGTTTACTATAAAAGTGGGTTGTTTGAAACATTTCAGATTCATTAAAGATAGAGAACTTTTTAATGAAATCACTCCAAAAGACTATTTTAACAGGTAATTTTTTACAGAATTGTGGTTGTCATTTAATTTCCTCTTTTTTATCTCATATATCTTTGCGATCGTTTTTAATATCATTCCTATATAATTAGAATTTCTTCATATATTTTATTTTGGGCGTGATCGTCATAATTGCAGTCTATTATGCACGCTGTTTTCCCAACAGCTAATCACCACGAGTCCATTTACGTGAGAACCGAAGATTGGTTATCAGGAGTTTTGGTCAGTTTCATTCTTATTGCCAACAGTATATTTTTATCAAGGATTCTAATTGAATAGGAACACTCGACCCTCTTCAAGTGCTATTTCGGATATGCCTTTGGTTAACAATGTAAGATCAGGCAATATAGTGGTTTTGCGTCAATTTAGAATACACGGCCAACTACATCCATCATCGTATCACATCGAAGTCTGCCCTGAAGCCAATTCGAAAATAAAAGGCTGGATTGGATTGATTTCATCTAAGGTTCCCTCTCAAATCTGTTAGAACCCCCTGCCTGGGAAACCCTTTTTAATTCCTTTAATTTAGGCGGTTCTCAGCCAAGAGTGTTTGGTGGTTCGTTTGTTGACTATAGTTTTTATTAATGTGAAATAATTGAAGCCGAAACCTTGCGTGAGATGGAAGCAAAGTTAATGAAAGGGTCCCAATCACACAGAGAAGCCGACATCAAATTACCTTTATAATGCAGAAATTGGACTCATTTTCTGACTTGAGACGTAACTAATTCTCAAAAGTGTCCTTGATTTGTTCATGAATTAGTTCAGCTCAATGCTTCTTAGATAATGGCTTTCTGCCTCAGGGGTAGTAGGCGCCGGCACTTCGAGCTTTACTCTTTATAGTTGTCTTTGTATAATGTATGGGTATCACCAGAAAGTTGACATACAGAAAACATACTGTTCGACGTAAAATTGGGTGACCTTTTGATATTGTTTGAATGAAAATCGGAAGAATTTGACTAATTTGAAGGTCAAGAAAAATACTCACAGAAAAAGGATATTACAATACAGCAAATGTGACAGCTCAAAGGGAACACAAACATCACTCTTCGAATTTGTACAAATGTTAACTATGTATTAAAGTAGCATTTGAAAGGAAACTATCACTTCACATATAAATTAATCAAAAAGCCTAGTGAAAGGGTGACTAAAGTCAACCTTTAAGTTAAGTCGCTAATGAGCTCAACCGGTTCCTTATGGCCTTTAACAAAGAAATTGCAAAGTCAACTTTGATTGAAAACGTAAATTTTGAAATATTTTACGACGATATTGCCAGAATAAGATACTCTTGTTTTAAACTATCCAGGATTTGTTATAAAGGACTAAGCCAAGATTCAATACTTTGCATTAGTTTTCCATTTGAGATGTTTCACCACAATATTGCCAGAATTAATTAGATACTCTTGTTTTTTTTCTGTCCAGAGATACTGCAGTTTTATGAACGACGAAGCAAAGGATAGAACGGGATTACTTTAAATGCTTACCCTAGTTTTCCTTTTAGTACAGTGGTGCACGATTGCTCAGATAAGATATCGCATTGCAATCCTACAGGTTTAGTCCCAGCCGTTAATTATTTAATTAATTGTTTGTTTGTTTGCTACCTCTTTTATTTTTCTTTTCCTTTGGTAATTTTTTTTGTGCATATCGTACTGAATTTTTGTCAAACTATCCTAAAAAAAGGATTTAAAATACTTAATCAATCGAATCAATGACTACCTTAAATTAAGTGAGCTATCCATCTCAGTGATCCATTTCAGAGTGGATCCCCTTCAGATCAAGCAGTTCTCATTGTGAAACTTTTTGTCCATCAAAAAGTCACATATTTCACAATCTTTTATGTAATTGGAAAAATGTTGGGATTTTGAAATCTGACCATTCAAAGCTACGAATCGTGCTTGCATTACTCAGCGGTGTTTCTCAAAATTTTCAATTCATCAGCATTGACGTTAGACCTGTCTAAACCAGACACCGAACGCAGCGAACTAAGCGATAAAGTTCGGTCATCCCAACTTTGTTATTGAAGTGTGTTGACTTTTTCTCTGAAGTGGTTTTCACTTGAAAGGGAACACCCAAAGGTTATCAGTCAGCTCTCTTCACAGCGATAAAAGGTTGAACGAATAAAATCTTGTCGAGACGAGTAAATGAATTTAACAAGTTCTTTCGAAATTGAAGTTTGGGATTCTACCGTGGTTTGGCTATATAGTTCCAGTCTTTCTTCCCTGTGTTTACTTATGATCTCTTTGTTTGCCGGTAAGGTATTTTCCCATGCAAATAAACCGTCGCCTTTAGCCATTGAAAAAAAGCCAAACAGGGAAAAAAACCTAGAACAACATATATGACTTGGCTTCCAGTCTAAGTGTTCGAACATACTATATGATCCACAATGGTATCGGATTTAAGAAAATAAGATTCGATTGCACTGAGGCGATTGCAGTCGCAATGCCGCGAATTCATCAAATTTTTTCCATCCTTACTTATGCTTACTTTTATTGTCAATAATTTATTTTCTTAATTTTTACATTCTCACTCCCTTATTTTACTGATATCCTTGTTGCTCTACAATTCCAATCCATTTCGTGCGATTGATGTCCATTCCAACATGTTTGCTATGATTGCGTGATGTGTACATAGAGAAGCCCGTCTTCGTAAAAAGTGGTTATTGAAAAGCTTTGTGGTTGTTATCAGGGTTCGGAAATCAGAGTTGAGTTCTAATTAACTTAGACGCCATATCATCGGCCAAACATTAGGGATTGTGAATCAAAGGTATAATCAACAGTCACTCTACTAACAGACAACTTCGACATCGCCGGCGCGGTACTTAAGTCAATCGAATAGGGTATATTTTTAGACTCTTCTGTCTGTAATAGGGTACACATTCAAGAGAAAACTACCCGGATTTTTGATCTAAAATTTGGGTATACTTTCAATGGAAAACAACGTTTTCGAACTGACATAGGGTAGGATAAAATCACATTTTTCGGTTTGAATTGGGATAAGGGTTCCATAGGACACCGTACACCCCACCCAAATTTGCAGGGAGTACCAGCTCCGCTGCCCCAGGGGCTTTAAGTGTTGATCTATGAATTAGCCTTTCAAGGCCTACCATGGCCTAATACTTGTAAGTCAAAATTGTAGTGTTAAAATAGCCTTAACGGTTGGGTTGTTGCAGATGTGTGTGGTACTTTTTGCCAAAAATGCGAGCAGTCTTCGGAAATTCCAAGTGGAGTCATGGGATACCACTTCTAAATTAGATACTTATTTTGTATTCTAATTTAAGTAGGTTTAATTTTATAGCTTTTATGATTTTTTTTAATATATGGGTTTACTATCTATGAGGACCACGGGTTTATTAGCCAAGCGCTATTACTTGCCATTTTGGTAAAATAAAAACCTATTTTACTTAGTGATTCAATCCTGCTTTCTCTGTGATCATCACCTTTTACTAGTTATCTTGACCTTCTGATTACATTTCGGTGAGTACGGTCTTTTCTTAGATGCAGAGTTCGGCAAAACTCAGTCCTGGTCTGCAACAATATGTACAATTGTGCAGGCAACTTTCAAAGCAACAAAATATTTCCTTTGAGTACAAATTTGTGCTTTTTAAATAAAAGAAAACCGAAACCTGAGCAAAATGCATACCTACTGCCACTTAGTACCTTCCGTTTCCTATCTATTGACTAGTGTCAAGTTATGATTTTCCTCTCCCGAGTCTCTTTTTGAAAAAGGTCTATGTTATTAGCCGAGAGCTGTGAGCTAAAGTTATGGCGGTTGGTCAAAGACTGGTAAGTTATCCGCCTGTAGTTAATGATACGTGCAGAATTTAACGGCACGAACTGAATCTTTTTGTATTTAAAAAAGGAGACGTTTTCCCAACAAATGGATACTCTAATTGTTCATAAGAGTGCCGAAAATATACGAAAAAAAAATTTTAATTGCTCTTCTGTCAAAAAGCGGTGAATTCCCATGATCAAACTTGTAGCCGAAATGTAATTCACCTAAAGCTTGCCCTCGGATTCGGAACAATGTTGACTTTCATTGCAAATAGCCAAAGAACAGATTTCCCAACCTTTTTGTTAAAGGAAATGCAAATTACTGAGAGCATGTTTATCTTATTTTTCGTTGAATATTTCATTGGTGTCTTTTTTAGTATTCAGAGAAGCTTTTAAAACCCATAGCACTTCGGCTTGCTTCTGCAAATAGGCCGCTTTTTGCTACATTTGTTTAACATCTTGTTAGTGCAGTAACCTCGTTAGCACCTGTACAACCTCACTGCAAAGTCTAACGCTGTTTACACAGTAACAAGAAATCCACCCAAATCTTGTAATGTAAATTCTTTACTCACTGTCTAGAGAATTGAGATGTTTAATGGCTTAGATAGTAGATACCTACTAACCCGACATCAATTGTACAACTCAGGTTACTGACCGACAAAACCGCAATATCAGGAAAGTTATCCGTCATTTAGACCAACCGTGTAAAACTATCACATTTTGTAGCCATGTATTGTAAAATAGCTAGATGTTTTTGTTGTAGAATGTGTGTTGAAATTCAAAGAAATGTTCATCGGGGGTTTGAAAATTCGTGATTTTTCCAACCCTGCCGTTGTTCCTATTGTCTGCTTGTGAACACGGTTTGGGGGGTTCTAGATTACACACACTATCTGTGGTTGTAGTCTTTGATGTTGCCGCTGTGTTTGTGAAAAAACCCAAAGCTTCTAAATGCATGTTTTGTCTTGAGATGTTGGTAATAGAACCAAGAAAATACTCCAGATCTAAACCACTGATCTAAACACACCGAAAGACTAAAAAGAGCCGTCATAAAAGGAATTTGAAAGAATAAAAAACCACAAGTTATCTTAAGAGATGACCCCACAAAAAACATACGAACGTGGTTTCTAACTTTCTAATTCACGTGTTTTTCTTCTACCTCCTTATCTCGTATTCTCTAGTGAATTTACCACTGATACCAAACTATCCATTATTGATGCTGATGCGATGAAAATCATATTGATTTTGTTTTTCGACTACCCTATAGTGCTCGTCTACTGCCCTCGTTTGGTTTACTCACATCAAGTTTTTGTGCCACTGTTCCTGTAGAACGTAATATGCCAGCTATGATAATATATTGACTTATCATTTCTGCATTAATATTATTATTAATACATGTATATACAAATATATCTGTTTGTCCGTGAATGACCTACATAAAGACGTAAATCATATGTATTTAACTTGAATAAAACATTCTATTGAACCAATAATCTAGATGTCTATATTTTACGGTCTGTGCTCAAAAGTCATTCGCGAATCAAAGAACAAAGGAACAAAAACAACGAAGTAGAGAGACAGTGTGCTGGACTTCCCGCAGAGTGGGAAGTGCACAAGAGCGCAAAAGGAGCGCCGGCTCATTTACCGTCGGTTCACTTGTTTTATGGGACAAACCACCTGTGATTCATGTCGTCATCTTCATCAAAAACTAATTGATAATCGAACTCCTGAAATAAATCACTACTGATTCAACAAGCACAAAAATCGGAGTAACAAAACCATATTTGAGGGAAACTACACAGCCTTCTGACGACGAAGCGTTGAGATGGGAGTGTGATGGGCTGTCTCAAGACAAAGTGGGCCGTGCGCACTTGTAATCCATGAAATATTAAGTACGGTCATCACATGTCGAACCGGGCTCATATTAGGTCACATTACAGCTCCCTAGGTGGTAGACCTATGACTCAACTCGACGTTTATCCTACTTTGACCCATAGGCATCAACACTGAACTTGCTTGCTGCGGCACAACTTGCGTTCAAGAACTCTGACATCTCAAAGCCACATTCCTGACAAAAGCAATCTTGTTTTTCTTTGTTAACATGTCAAGCAAACATGTGTGTTTATCGTTGGGTTTTTTGGGAGGTAGATTGGTGGTTTAACTAAAAACAACGTTTTGTCGTGAAACGTGAAGTGAATTTAAGGTATTGTTTGTGGATAAGCTATAAATGACTTGCCCCATGGGATCTAGGAATTCAAATTGTCTTACCATCAATAACGTGTCTGGAACAATGTAATGATTATCAGAGCCAGTATTGGATCGAATTGAATTAGAGCCCTTTTTTCTTTCCAAGGATGTACCGTCACCTGGGGGCTAAATCGCGACTTCTTCTCAATATTCTGCGCATTTTTCCGGTTTTTCTAACTTGTAGGTTGCAATTATATGGCTACCGTTCTTTAATATGTTTGTCTTGAATTATGAACCTGGCTCTGTAGCCTAGGGCGATGTAGAAATATGATCTTTACCATGCTTAGCGTTGTTTATATTCGTTATAGCGGGGCTAAGAGGGTTTTGCCATATCCACAGTGGGTGGAAAGACTTCCAATACAATACTCTTTCGTTTTGTTTGGACTTTTAAAGCCATCAACTTTGTACACAGAACCAAGGATAGGAATCGACTTTATTTACACAATTAAGAGGAAAAATTGATAGAAAAAAATAAAAGAGTTGTGAGTGATTATTTCTAATTATATATGTGACACGAGTCGGATACTTCACACACACAAAAAAAAGACTTTAGTCCAAGCTCTGAAATAAATATAAAGTGCCTATAGACCCTTATAGTTATTCATATGTCATGGTTTACCTGAATTTTAGAGTCTACATTTGTATAGCAATAGTTTCGCTTTATCAATTTCGAGGTATAGAATAAAGATTCGGATTTCTTTTGAATACACCGACTTATCTATTGGAGTGAAATTACAGACTAGATAGATTGAAGGCGGTTTCTTGAAATAATTCTTTAATTTTTAGTTTAAAAAGACCCCAGATTTATAAACTACGAACTGTAAATAACACTTTAGCGACTTTTGGTTTTTGTGTGTGTGTAGAATCAATATTTGTTTTGTCACTTGCAAGTGAAAAAACCGTAGTCAAACATACAGGAATTACACGAGTCACAAGTAAACTCTTTTGTATTGAGCCTGATGTTTTGTTTGCTGACTTACTTGGCAATTTTTCTTTGATTTCTCTCGGATACTTGACGTTTTTACAAGATATAGCGCATAAGTACAGAACAGATTCTAAATGTAAACCTCTTGAGAAAAGTATTACTGTTAACTCGTTTCTATGAGCTTTAAATTGAACGACAAAATGGTATTGAATCTCAATCTTCGTCACATTCTTAAGCATTTATAAGTTGCTCTAGGAATAATAGAAGCAACTTTTTCCTTTATTGAAGCTTAGTCTTAGATTAAGGAAATTTAGGATTGCGTTTTTAAGAGAACGAATTTATGTACCGTAAAACCGCCAAGAGTCTTTGAGCGTTAAATTATAAATCTCTTAGACCATCAAGAGGATCCAAATGAGAGCCTTAAGTGCAAAATTAGCTTTTATATTGAGATAGAGTGAAGCGCGTTAAAATGAACACGAGAGATTTCAAGGCCAACTGTTTCATGCTGGGAGCTGTTTGTTCAACCCACCAGGTCTCAGTGTGTGGCGTGAAAAACAGCTTAGAAACTTCAATATCTCAATCCGAACAGCACAAAACAGCTACTGTACTACAGACAATGAAGCAAATATACATTTTCAATTTTAATGTTTTCATTCTGAGCACATCTACCTTGATGGTGGTGAATATAAATTCAGTGAAATTTCTGTACACTCACAACTATCATTTCGACATACAATGACACATTCAAGTTGGCTTGGAATATTAAATAAATTGTGTGGAATTATACATGGGCCTTGTGGCAATAAATAGAAGTCTTTTTAAGCCAAATTCTTTTGAACTTGCTCGAGAGCTGAAACCCTACAACTTAGCAAGGATATCAGGATAAGCTTGGCTTAAAGGAAATGTTTTAACTTGTGTTGCAACTGTCCATTCATATCTTTTATATATCTATTTCATATTTCATTTACAATAATACACACTACTAACTTAGTGGATTTGTGGGGTTCAAGGATTCTTTTTATAAACAGCTACAGTGAACAATGAGAAAAATCGTCACTTCCAGAGTGCCAAATCCACCCTTCTCTGACTCTAGACCCAGACTGGCCATCCTAGCTATTCAAACATCGCATAAAGATGTTGGTTTTAAGTTCATTCTCTAGGAGTTTTGCCTTTTTATTGGAATTTCTTTATAGGGAGTAGCTCATATCGGTCTTGTATAGAAGTTGTGATGTTTTGAGGAAATAATTAAATTACTCCAATGGATTCCTCTGAACCCTCACTTTTTTCTTTGTCCTCTTCAGTTTTTTCAGGCTCAGTTTTTTTCACAGCGTTTGTACCATTATTATGAGTTTTTACGTGTTTTGAAAGATGGTCACTTCGCATAAAGCGTTTGTTACAAGTTGGACAAGCAAACCTTTTTTCTCCGGTGTGAGTTCTCAAATGTCTTTGCAGTTCGTCCGAACGAGTGAACCTCTTTCCACAGAACAGCCAGTTACAGACAAAAGGCCTCTCTCCAGTATGCCATCTGAGATGAGCCTTTAAATGCGATGTTTTGCCATAAACTTTGCCACATCCTGGTATATGACAAATATGTTGCGATTTCTTACGGAATGGAGCCCCACTAGCGCTCATCCGCTCGTTATCTTGACAGTTTGGGCAATCACAAGTTGCTCGACCAGTGTAACGGCGAGTCGTCCGTGGTACTAAGTTCTGAGGTGACTGCAAATAAGCCGCAGTACCGGGAAAGTAAGCAGGACCATCGATGTACGTAGGTATAGCAGATTTTATAGGCTCGTTTGCCAGGTATGACGGTGGAGGAAAAAAGTGTGGATGACTTCCTACTGTAACTGAAGGCATCCCCGACACTGAATGGTGTACGTTTCCCGACGTGAAATCTAAACCTGGAAAGTGACTCAATGTTGGATGAAATGGCGGCGAAGGAGCAGAAGCATCTAGCCACGAAGGGTTGCCATGAACCTCCCAGAAGCCTTGTCTCGATGTTTGGTGAGTCTGGTGTTCCAAGGACTGTTTATACCAGGGATTATTGTGGTATGAGTGAGACATACGTGAATACACAGGATCCACAGTGGGATGTATGCGGCTCACCGCGGCTACGTGCTCCGATGCTGAGCTTCGACTATTGCCAAGATTACATGCCGAGTAAAGCAAATCGCTGCTTTGTCGATCGCCTTGGGGTGTTTCAGGTGAAGAAACAAACGCTGAATTCATTCCACCAAGGTTTGCCTCAGACAATCTTGTTCTCGTAAGAGATACGCTTTCAAATGGTGCTCTGGCTTTCCAAGGGTAGAATCCTTTGGCAATGTCGCCTAGCAATGGTGGACTTTGCTTTCCCATTGGACTGCAGTTTGATGCTAGCATTTCCAGAGATGGAGACGGGTATTTGTCGGGTAAACTCTGAAGAATAAACGACAGAAGATCACATTAGCAAGGACAGTAAATCAGCTTAAAGATGTAATCAAATCTAATCAAACTCTTCTTGTCAAATCGACAACTACAAAAATGTCACCTTATAGAACAAATCCTAGAAATTCTATCGGAGCATTTCCGTACAATTTGGCTTCGTTTTCGCAGTAGAAAGCCTAACAACAATCTCTGCCGCCGGAGATATTCACAGAAACTAAAGATTCAGTCATGGTTGCGGTGAAGGACGTCTTTTAGGATGCCGCCATCTCGATGCGAACCAATCAACGACGTCATTTCGGCCCCCTTGACAAACGTGATTGAATGATATGGATTTGTTGACATATAATAAGTTGCTCCAAATGGCTTTATTATTCTTAACCAATCTATAAGAACAATACCATTGATCTATTGCTAGAGACCGGCTCAGCTCTCAAGGCTGACGAATTTTTGACGTCTTAACGAACCGTACATTTTAGCACCTCTAGTAAGCCTTGTAAATCCTACTTGTGAGTAAAATCGAACAGCTATAATACCCTAGAATACAAATGCGAAGTTTGTGCCACTTCACACCTTTCGATTGCTTACGGAAGTTCTAATTAGACTGAACCCTAACTAATCTACCGCAACCGACTGCTTACACACATACACGTTAGTCGACCTACACCGAGCTGTTGGAAAGAGTTACTTTAAAGCAGCATCTTTGACCCTTTCCTCGTAATCAGATCCTAAAAGTGGGAGGTAGAAGTGGGCGTCAAACAACTGTATAGGGGCGGCTTGATGGGATGGTTCGCAATAGTCCTTCCATCAACCAGCAAATCTGAACTCTTAACGCAAACCCGCTTATACCGACAAACCAAGTGAACCGTGGTAGGCCACAGTACCGCCGCACGTAAAAACAACTGACATAAACAAAAGAAACCGATCTATGGACCAAGAACACTAATGTGTAGTATAACTTACATTTCAAACATCATTGCAACTGAGATTTCTCGTTTACATGCGAAACAACTACTCGAGGTTTCACAGTAATGACTAAAAGATACGTGCAATCGACTCCTTTTCAGATCCACAATCGATTGTTTTCTTTGAGTATATAGCCATACGACTAATTATTCCAAGGCTATGCGAGGTAAATCCCTCAGGAGTAGTACAACACGATTTTACCTTACTGATCCTTCCTTAGGACCTGCTAGTCAGCAAGATTGGTCCTCAGTGGTAAAAGCTACAACGCGTATTACAATAACTCGCAAACCTGCTGAGCTTCACAGCTTGCCAGTAAGTTGTCTCTAAAGTCGAAACACAAACTCTCTATAGGACATAGTAAATGTTGACAGCAATCCTGCTGCGCTGGGCATAACTCGCGGATGTATTTGACGATTATGAACGGGCATATTAGTTCTATATTGACAAGAACTGGTCATTCTTTTCAAGCTTATTAGCTCAATATAGCTAGTTGTGCTAAAAGACACCGAGTCGAGTAAAAAGCCACCCTGCTGATTAAAAGGAGGTTTGTTTTGCTTGCTCCCTCGTGGGTAGTTGTTGTGATCTTATTCACTTATGTCTTTCACAAACATAGACAATAATCAACGAACTGGATGTTTAGAGTTAGCCAGCTACACACAGAGTAAAACGATGAAATTGATCTAACAATTTGTTTAACCACTTTCAATCAATAAGGAGAGAAATGAACCGTTTACCTCAGCTTGCCCGTGTGATGTTTCAAAAACGGAATCCTTCGTTGGTGGTTCAGAGTGCTTATTCGTTGCTTTAGTGTGTAATTTTGAAGAACTTGTGCTGTTCAAGTTGTGTTGTCACGATCGATACTCAGTAATGTTTAGTCGAGACGAACACGCACATCGCTAGTCAGGCGTGGTTTGAGAAATTATCAACATACGACCAACTTGATTGATTCAATTATGTAGCTTTTGATGTACCGCCGTTGATTGATAGCAAGGTCCGACCGGGGTTGATCATCTTGTTCGCCCATAATAAATCACACCTCTAATAAAAAGAACTAGATAAGCTTAACAGCTGGGAAGACATAAATTCGATCGTGTATTTCTTTGTGGCGAACAGCGCCGAAATACACTAACAAAGGATAGATTTGCGAGGTCAAACTTGCCTGCGGGCCTGACACTAAAGGGCTAATTACGAACATTCTCAAAAGTTTCTACCGTGCTCTCAGATTACGGATTTGCTTGCATTTGGAGTGTAAATTGTACCGAAACGCCCCCCTCTTGACAATATTTTGACAGTACTCATGTCATTTTCGGGTTGAACTCTTCATTGAAGGCATCACAGGTTTTCTCTTTTGTTCGGTTTTTATCCTGGACATTGCAGTATGTGTTGAGTGAGTAAAAAAGCCGCTTTCTAAGCGGTAGAAGCTGAGGACTGAGCTGCAAAGATAAGAGCTGATATTGAGATGGTGCGGTATAATCATCATTGGAGAGCACTCGAATATGTCGAGCCAAAATGCCCCCTAAAATTATCGGAACGTTTTATTGATATAGCGTATTCTAGCTTAATACTTTTGTTTACAGAAGGCTTTGTTTACTCAACTATTAATGTCACTCAGCTAACACCATTTGTAAACAATGAGAAGACAAGGCGAAAGACCCGCATAGTCGTGTTAGCGCGGGGGTTCTTTTTGGTCTCTAATTGAGAACACGGCATCCTCACAGAAATCTTAATAATCAAATTCTCAGTATACTTTATTAAGATATGTAGAGTTTGGGTTTTTTATGCCGCTGTTATGGTATTGTACTTAGTAATAGGCATAATAATGTAAATATAGCCTGAAGCCATGATTAAATCAATATGACAAACGCTCTAGTCAAAGGAATATCGGGCCAAGGAAATGAAGGAAGCTTTTTGCAGTTCACTGCACGTGTGCTGGTCAAGCTATGGGAAGGCGGTATTTTGTCGGTGTCTTCAAACTCGATTGGACAATAGAGCTAATTAAATTAAGACAGTTCGACGAGAGAGTTGGACAGTTGGATTCAAAGTGAATCCGGCAAAAAAAAAATTCGCGAGTTCCGAATGACCAACACTGTTTTATTCGCTGCCAAGTTAGACTTCACTTAATAGTTCGATTTTCAAGAGGGTCTTCAATAGACCCTTCAGATATAAAGTTGACCAATTCATTCATTCAAGGGCTTTGCTAATAAACGACTTGAGGTTTTTTGTTCGAAGCACTTATTCTCTGAAACAGGCATTCTCTGAGATAACCATTCATTGGAACATAATAAGGTCCGTTGTCTTACAAATCCATGGGATATCTTTATACTTTCAATAACAGCAGCCTGCTTTAAAATACTATTCAAATTCCAGATATCCACTCTATAATTGCTATATCAATGAAAAGAAAGGGAGCCTGCCTCAAAAGCTCTCAATATAATCCTTTGTATGAGTTGGGGTCCTTTTCAATTGGCTCGGAGAACCATTGATATACGTTTTAGAAATCTACCGCTTAAGGAGGTCGTCACAGCAATGCTTAATTGGGCTCTTTTAAGAACTCAGTATCGTGTGGCTAGGTAAGAGGAGCGATTTGTACACCGTTTGTCTTCGTTGAGTACCCCCTACTCGTAAAACAAATGCTCACGCCGAGCTCGAGAAAAAACTGTGTGACAGAAACCAGTTGTTATGTAGTTTACATCCAAACAAAGCTAAACCTTTGATTACCAAAATGATAATTATGTGTAGGAAAATGAAATCTTTAAGAATTAATTGTTTTACCCCTTTTAAATCGATGGAGCTGCTATCATGCGTATATTTGACCGTCAACAAAAATCCCTTTTTTGTCACATTCAAACGATTTCTGCGATTTCGCAAGAATGGATTAAAGAGTTAGTTCTACCGTGAAGTCTAAATCTATGTGGCTCAGTTTCACAGTGTGAATCCGATGTCTTGGTAGCTTTGCACAGACTATCAACAAATGTTCTTTTTCTTTGGGTCACGTGTCTTAACTTTGGTGTGTTAAAAAAGTTACAATTTACATTGTGTTCTTTGTATGGATTTTTTCAAACAACCTACTGAAAAGTTGAACTGGAGTTTTCAGAACTTCTTCAAATAGTTTCTTTTTAAAGTAATCAAGACTTTTCTGATTACAAAATTATTTCCACCTGTTCTCATGTTTGATGCTTTTGTTTGTTAGCCGAGTTATTTACTTATTATTTGGATCCCACAACCGTGCATGTGGCATTTGAGATTGGCCGGGATTCCTTTGTGTGATTCCAAAAGGGTTTATCGTATTAGCAGGTCGTTACTCAGTTCAAATTGTATTGTAATCTAATCTTGTTTGCGAAGACATATTCATTTCTAGTCAACATGGCAAATTCCTGTAAACTATCCATTTCTTCTCATGTGTTACAATTTTTTGTAAACATTTGACACTATTTTAAAATATTGATTCGATATATTCGTTTCTGTTAAACTTTGCTAATACTATAGGGTTCTTCAAGTTGGGGTTTTCTTTCGTCTTTTAAAGTACTTACAATTTTAGTCAGACTTTGAATAAAGTTGCCAGTGTGCACACGAGTAATTTCAACTATTTTTATCTATTGAGTCTTAAACAATCTCAACTCAAACTCATTGACTTTTCCTATCAGTATCAGCTTCATAAGCCTTGTTTTGCCCGGAGAAACCTTTAATATTCATCATTTTCTTTGTTCGACGAATTGGACGTATGGCCAGAGAAGACTTCCAGTCTGGCATCAAACTGATCCAATAGATCCTCTGATAACAACTAAAGTTCCAAGACTTTCTTGATAAATATATAAATAAAACGGGCGTTTTTTGTACCATGTGCTCGAACCTAGATCTTAATAACAACCTTAATAATTCTAGACTTTGTCTAACATTCATTTTCGAGATATCTTTGTCTAATAAAGAAATGATTTTATTCACGAAAGTGCATAACTCAAAAGAAATTTGCAGTCATTTCCAGCGAGAGCTTTAATCTTTGAAAAAATCTTTTGAGCGAAAAATAGTGCAAAAACTATTAGATTGACGGGGGATTTTCTCTTGAGAGAAATGGAATTTATTACAGTGTCAAGGTGTGTGCCACAAGCATGCCGTCTTGTTTGAAGTAATCCTTTATTGATGGCGGTAAAATGAAAGCCATAAAAGTTACTGCCCAATTTTCTAAAGTTACACTTTGGCGGAATTGTTGCCAACCATTTAACTCCCCGTAGAGGTGGCTCATTTGGTCCATATCGTTAATATTTTTAATCACATTGAATTTGTACCAAAATCAGGTTAATAAGATAGCCGATCTTAGAAGGATTAGAAGAAATCATTCTCTGATACCAGATGATAACTGTTTTTGCATCAACTACTGTTTATCATTTTAATTCTTTTTGTTTTCCCCAAAATACATTTCAATAAACACTTTTTGTGAATTTTGGTCTTAGTGCAAAAAGGCCTCACTATGTTAGCTTAACAAAGACTTGTCCGCAATCAACCCAGTTTTACTTTATTCGATATATTTAGATCGTTTTCTCAACAGAAAAACAAAACTTTTTATCGCTTCGCTTAGCTCATGAATTCTTGAAAGTGACATAATTAAAAGCAACCAAGAGGCGTTTTTTGACGAGGTCGGAACCGGCGTTGCCAATTTCGTTATCTGTTTAGCTGGCGGGAGAGAAATAGTTTGTTGAGAGCAATTTCTCTATGTTCTTTCTCCAAAAGGTTGGCTCTGTTAATGAGGAACTTCGCTATGTCTTTGTGAACTCGGAAGAGCAATCATTGGACTTGAGTGAGTATCTTTGCTGGAGTAAATATTAACTTTCGCCATTGTAAAATTTTCATGACAAAAAAGAGCGGCTCGAGCTAAACTGGTCTAATTTAACACTTTGTCGTCTACAGCGAGACGTGAATGACATGTAGAAAGCAAGTGTTCTATTTGATTTGCACATGTCTAGGAATCATTTCATACTAGTACCCGTATCGCAGCAATTATTCACTTCTAAGTTCTTATTGACTCCGTTTAAGATAATTAACGATGGTACATTTCGCGTGAAAACTAAAGTAAAAACCTGAACAGGTTCACTTGCTAAGCTTGCTTCTACCGTCGCTAATACGGTTATTACAAGTATTAGCTTTCTCTCAAAGGCTGAGTCAATATTTGTCTAAGTCGTTATGATATCCTTTGGCTTTCATTGGAAGCAAATATTTACTCATTACAATTTACTTAACCCAAAGGGCGTTCTACCTGTTCCATTGAACACCAAAATCTGTCGAGAACTTTTTCCGCCCTCTTGAAACCTTTTCTTCACCTTTTCACTTATTTTACTTGTCTGGCCCTCTCACATTTGAGCCACTTTTGCTGTGGGAAGACAAACCATGAAAGGGGAAGGCTAGCAGGCTTACCAACTACTGTCAGCCCATCCTTATTGAAAAGTAAATGACTAAATAAATATTTGATGTCCTATTTGGACGTCAAGAACGCATTAAGATATTCTCCTCCTACTTTCGAGATGAAAAGTAATTCTCAACAAGCGTTGACTGATTTGATACGTATTAAAAGACAACTCTTTATTTTCTTTGACGGTCTTGATGAAATTCTTGATTTTTCCTCCGATTAAGAGTGTTTTCGAAGCGGAGAAAATGAAGACGGGAGAAAGCATAACAGTGAAAGCGATGCGGTTATGTAATACTCAAGAGAATATTTTTTTCCTTTACTGAGTCTAGTTAGTTACAGAACTAGAGAAAAGACGAGTTTGTATTTTTGTTGATTATTGCGATAAAAGTCATTTTTGTTAAAGCTGAAATTATAGTGTTTTCGTTGATTATTGGCAAAAAAAGTCATTTTTAGAAAAATACAAACAAAAAGCACTTGATAATATTCTTCTTATATTACGTCCTACGAAGCTAAAGGGACATTGCCATTTTAAAGCCGTTTCTTGACACATTTTTGTGGTATTTATCACCCGGATAACGCTCTATATGACAAAAATGTCAATGAACTCTTACCAAGTTGTTGATTATCTTGTTCTTAATGTCAAACGCTTCGCTCCCTCTCGAACTTATTTCAAATCAGGTCCTCTAGTTGATGTGTCAAGACTGAGCAGTTAGCACTCGAACGACTTGCAGCTCGTTATGTCTAACAGTGAGTAGATGGTTATTTTGTGGAAGGCTTCATCCAGTGCTTAACTCCGCCCTAGTTTTCTATTAATAATAACAATTGCTGCCGATCTCTCCCCTCGATGAAATTTCGGTCCCATTGTGTTGCCTAATTCGTTAACTTGTTGGCATGTTCCCATCACTCTTCTCCTGAAAATTTAATTATTTGGAAGTGCTAATGAACCTCAATTTACATTGACTTTGCTTTTGAAGCCTGCAAATTTCGTTTTTCTGCTTAGCTACCCTGACAATTTTCATCCCAAAACTATCAACCGTTTTATTATATTTGTAGGAATTCTCCTAAAGCAGTTTTAGATGGCTTTAAGCGTCAGTTAGTCATTTTCCTATTTTCCTTTTAATGTGTTCTTAATATTCTTTGCAATAATCTTCTAGTCGTGTGTGTGTTACCGCCTAATCAAGTCGGGCATAGAGAATGAGCTTCGCGTATTCTCGATGCTCTATCATTTACGATATCTTCAACACAGCTTTCATTTTATCTGATACAAAGTTTGTTTGATGTTACCAAAGAAAACATTCACACTTTCAGCTGCAGTGCAAATGTTGCCATAGCTTTTGGTATTGATAATATTGGAGTAGGCGTCAATGGGTTTGGAAAAGGTTTGCTATCCAAATTGAGTCGGGAGTGCAGAATGCAGTGAGCTTGAGTGGTGGGAATTCTATTAGGCGTGACTAACAATAACTTCAACACAAAGAAGCATCTCGTAGAAAACACATTCACAGATGTAGGTTATCTCACGATTTGGAATGCGTCAATGAGATGTTTGTACTTTTGTGAGTGCTTTAACATTGTGTGTTGGTGTTACTTTTCAAGATTTTTAAAAGCAAAGGTTTTTATCTTCTTGAATAGATTGTCTGAATTCAAGAATTTGTACAATGTTCACGAGTGCCTCTTGAGTATATGAATAAACTTATGATTTACCCTTAAGACAATTTGTTTTGACTTTAGATTTCATTTTGAGTCTACTTTAAAGTTAATAAAAAATGATTGCTCTTTCGTCATTTTTTATTTCTTTATTTGTATACCGTCTTGTATTTATACTGAAACGTTTTAATATCCTAGAAATCCTCGTTTGCAATCTTGCCGGCAGAACTCGTCTAGTTAGAATGTCATAAGGTTATGTAAAAGTTACTAGCTATCAGTATTGAAATTTCTAGGCCAAATTTCGAGTGTTATTGCTAACTTTATGTGTTTTGAGGTCAGTGTTGTCACTGTCACCAAGTCTTCCGCAAGTCGTATGTTTTTGAGAGAAAGCCAAACAAGTTAGCCAGCAATTGTAGCCATTTGTAAAATGTCTGCTTTCAAACACGATTCGGTGCTGTGTAGAACAATTTCCCTTGAGAACAATAATACTGTTTTCTAGTAAGACCATCTGTTGGCGAATAATCCTAGCCAACTTCTCAAATGCAGCTGTTCTCCGGTAATAAGTATCTAAATGTTTCCTATCTTGATAATAATTACAAGTCTCAAAATTATCAGAAGATTCGGGAATTTTTTATTTGTAAAGACTCTCGTGTCGTCGTCATGCCACTTTTGTCGGAGAAATTTAGTTTACAAAAAGATTTTTCCATGCTTTTGGTTTTCTTTACGCTTCTGTAAATAGACGAGATTTGTTATTTTATTGAAGTAATTCTGTCTAGAAAATATTTTCGAAAAATATTGAGACAAGGAGTAAACAACAGTTAACTGGGTTTTTGTTTGACTTGACTACAATTTGACTTTCAATATTCTTGAATCAGTAAATTCAGGTGTTGTCAAAAGACAACCTTTTTAATAAATAAAATATTTCTCAATAAAAATGAACAACAAAAACTCTAGTTCTTTTAGTGTGTGACAAATTCCTGCTCCCATAGCCAACAAACTCGTTCATCACAAACACCAACTTTGCATGTCATATTTTTCTTGCCCTTTGAAAAATCTCGAAGATGAATATTTAATATCTAGCTTGGCCAAAAAACTTCGCTCTCCTGTATTTTCGAAATAAAAAGGTTGTTTGATAATAATAATAACGTGCTGATGTTTCTAGCTTTAATTATATTTACAGTCATTTGGGCTTATTTGTGTTGTCTTTGGCTTAACAAGCTAATAACAAAGTTTTTCATCAACTTTACGTAGGTAATTTTAAATGACAACCCAAAATGTCTTGTTTAGTGCATTCATTTGGAACCGTCTGGCAAACGCCTGAAAGGCCTTTACTAAACGTCAGCAACAAAATTCCGGTTGATGTTATAGTTCACTCGTACTATGACTTTCAATGGCCTTTTATTCATTTATTTCATTATTTCAAATTCAAAATTTCCCTTGAGTTTCTGCGCAGTTTTGACATTTAAATTCTATTGATAAAAGGTTCAGACTAGTGAACTTTGTCAGTGCGAAAACTGACCCCCGGCCTCCCAAATTTACCACGACAAACAACGGCACTTTCACACTAAGCCGTTTGTACTTCACTGTTGAAATAAAGTTCACTACCTCGCCTTTTAAAAAATCCAACAAAACCTTCCCTTGGGCGAAACACTCATCATAAATCATCGAATTTAAACCCATTGTTGTTTCATGAGGAAAACATGGGAATTCGTCTAAGAAACTCTTTCCCGCTGATGAGTTTATGTTCCGGATTTAACCGTAATTATATCAGGAAAGTTTTGAAGTCACTGGTGCCTTAACTAGAAGGCGTTTTTTCGCTTTGCGTGGGGTTTTCAACGTTCTTTCATGAAAACATCAGCTTGTCAATGGCGAGGAGGATCGAGGAACTCCTTCGTCTCAATGGAACGATTAACATGCCATCAATGTTCCCCAGGGCTCGATCCCGCTCTAATCCAGTTACCTCGCAATGTTTGCCTTGTTGGACGTCAATTAACGAGGTTGTTATTTGATAATTTGTAGACCAAAAGTAATTATTTACAAACAAATAAACACAAGTTTAAATATTAGCAGAAGGGGCTATACTTACAGTCATTTTTTTAACCGTTTAAGGATAGGCGTCGTTCTCTTGAGTAGGCAGAACCAAAAGCTTCACTCCCACCTTATCGTGGCTCGATTTCCCTATGATACTTCATTGAAAAGAGAACGAATGTATATATAGACAGGATTGTCTCTATTGAGCGAGCGGTGGGCGTTCATCAGCCTTTAGCACGGACTGGTGGCTGTTTTCATCCGTCCATTAGTCAACTGGTATATATGTCCATTAGGGAGATAAAAATTGAAGTTTTGTTCTTTTTTTACGAATCAGTCCAGTGAACCTCACCAGTTAAATGTCCTTTATTCAATCACATGCAATGTTTTAATTTTCTGACTTAGTTTTGAAAGAAACAGAGTAAATACGTGCTGCTATTCAACGATTGCAACACGGGAATAATTTAATGTCTTAAAAGAATGTTTTTCCAATTGTATATCCCTTCCAAAAATCAGTGAATTTATTAAAAAGGAAAAAAAGATAGCTGAATTGCAACAACGTAGTTTGTCAGTCAGTCAGGATGACAGCCAGCTATTTTTGTGATATTATATGAAGACAACGAGACATTATTTTCTTCTTTTTTGATACACTGTATATAAAAACGTTGTCTTGCCAAGAACTGTCAGTCGGACAATCAGTTTTTCAGTAGATGAAACCTTTTTCGTTTGCTTTTTTTATTTTCCTTTTAGTTCCTGATTTGGTGCAAGTACAGTGAAATTGTACAACAAACCTTTTCTAATCTAAAAACAAGGTTCAATTTTTGCATTATAATAAGCTGAACAACAGCTCGTCTTATTCCCATAACCTGTTTTCCACGTCGCACGCCATCGGGTAAAAACTAAGAAACGGATCAAACTTGATGACAGTGGAGCACATGTATAGAGAATAGAGAGATAATTTTTCTCCAGTTCAATTTTCTTTTCTTTCCTTGTTTTAAAACTACATCGGTAAATTGTTTATCGTTCAACGAGAAATGCATCATGGGAAAGATAGTCTGAACAAGTGTGAAAGACCAGAACTTAAAAATACCGGGGTTTTTTAATAAACTTCGTAACACTATACATCATCTAATGATGCAGATTTTCCTTGGTGCTAGTTATTATAAAAAAAGCTACAAAACTGAAGTGAATTTATTTCTTTAATTTACTCCACTGAAACTTTTGATTTGTTCCATTGTGCTTCATTTTGCTTTTATCTGTAACCTGTAGGTTTCCCCTGGATTACCTCATGTCTACTGACAGATTCATTTTACATCATGTAATTTCATTAGTACAACACTTTCTTTCGTTACATTTTTGATAGCACTATACTGTAGTTAAATTATCTCCTTGTACTTTTACCAACAGCCACAACAATCACGTTGGTGCAGTTGCAGGGACAAAAGAAATGTTCAACATTTCTTTTTACTTTTATGCAAGTTGACCTACAACCATGTACGATATATTTTGATTTTCTCTTTGTATTTCTCGCAGCATCCTCACCAAAACAATCACAATGTTGTACACACAAACCCCCAAAACATTGTTAGATAGATGATGCAAGGACAAAAGAAATGTTGAACAAACATTTAAATGATCGTCATTATTATTTAAACTTGAGAGTGCTTAACACTGTTTAACTGAACAATAGAGTTGGGTCCATCAAAATTCGCTGGTTGCTATAGCCGGGGCACTGTTGAGTACTTCTGAGATCCGTATTTTGTTATCGTGAATATGTTGTTGATTCATTTCAACTGCTCGTATCATTCAAATAAGCCAACGTAAAATTATCCTTCCCCACGCTTTGCAGGGTTTCCATTGTCCTACAACAAGACGCAACCTGCCAACAACTCTAAGGAGGATCCATTCGTTTCGCAGCCAGCACAAATGACTCTGGGTCAGTAACAGGGACGGACAATGGCTGTATCAACTCAAACTTGTCATTGCCAAGCAACAGAAGCTGTAAAAAGTCTGCATGTGAATGTTAGTGCAAAAATAACACGTGTGTATCTGGACAGAGCACCTTTACTACGTATCCCTACAATGTAACTTCTTCAAAATGGTGTGCCGTGATCCGTCTGGGGACAATAAATCACGTGTTGGGATGTTTAACGTGACAATAGGTCATGTGGCTCACTTTCAATGTCATTGCCTGCAAAGAATAGATGCAATTCAATTGCATTCGACATGCGGTTTGGGTGGACAATTGCAATTTAAGTGTTGCATCCAAGGTATATTCGCCTGGAATGTCTGGTTAGTAATAGTTTGACCTTCAAATTGACTTAGTTTTGGTCAATTTTTCAAGTTGACTCAGTTTGGTCCAAGAAGACTTTTATTGTTCTTTTCTTTTCTTTTCATTTCTAACTAAATGCATATTTAGTTGGACTGGATTAAAGTATAAAGTGTTGTCGATCAGTCTCTTATATCAGCGTCTGCAATGAAGCAAAATGTAGTAATCATCTGTTCTGTTTATGAACCATTGCAAATAGCAAAGCATATCTCTGCATTCTGTGACGCAGTGGTTCAATTTCTCCATTTCATTTGGTATTAGGGACGAACGTGCCCTGCCCTTTAGTGTACCTATAGTATAACATGTATGGAGGACTGTTATTTATTTGTATGATAATAAATGTTATAGATACAAGAAATTAATCGCCGAGCGCAGAGGCGCGGGCAACTCGGCGCAAAACTCTAAAATTGTATGGGACTCAGAAATTATTTATTTATTTGCAAAACTTTCGCCTAAATTAAAATACAATAATTGAATAAAAATAATAATAGTAATTAAACAAACTATAAAGACACGCAACAGAGCTAGGCTTCAATTAAAGCGTGCCCTATGAATGGTGATTTTGGTGATGGAGTGCCCTATTAAATGGTGATTTAACGAAGTTCTCAGTTGTCGAAACTTATAGTCTAATTGGTTTGTGCGCAAGAACATTTTTTCCTAAACTGCGTTACTGCGGAGATGAATTTAGAGGGTTATCATGCCAGGGTAAAGAGGTTTATTGAGTTATGAAAATATTATTTCTCAATAATTACTAGTTTTCGACAAGAAAAACTAACAAAAATAAATAAAAAAGTCAAAAGGAAAGTTTCTGACGCAGACAAGGTTCGAACCTTCAGCCAAAAGCAAATTAGTATGCTAATTTTATGTAAACCTAAAAATCGGACCATGTATTATATATATATAGGATGGAGATTTCGGCCCTTTCCGCGGTATTCGGTAGAACGCAGCGAGCTTCGCGGTCAAAGAGGTTGGAAACAGTCGGATCCTAGGCCGTAAAAAGACTGAACCATACCACTAGGCCAACTGGTCTTTTGAGGAAATTTTAGGACAAAATATCGTACTGTATTTGTGAATAGACAGTCTATTGTTGGACAAATTACGTGATTTGGTGGCGCAGTTAGAATTTAGCTGAACATTTTATACTTTTCTTCCACTGACTAGAGATACAATGCTTCAAAACCAAACAACTCAGTTGTGTATTAGCGTACGCTTGGCCGTTGCCATGGTGAGGAGGAATAGGTGCAACTACCAGATGAGTGGAAGAACCTTCATTGAATTCAACTTCCTGGTACCAACTGACAAAGTACAATGGAGACTAATCAAGAAAACTGTTTAGGCAGGTACGACCATTACAACACTTAACACAACTGATAAAAAACAATTTTCACTGATAAGCAAAATATTCAAAACCTACCTAAAAGGCTATCAAACACATTTAAAATGCTCAAAAATATGGCCCTAAATCGATAACAATGAAGCAAAGCGTATAGCCAATTTAAAATGGTCAAAGGCTATATATATAGCAAAATGTTCAGATTGCCCAAATCGACAAAAAGCAAAGGCTATTATATTATAGCCCATGTAAATGGTCAAAATTGGCCGAAATCGGCACAAAGGAAAAGGCTATAGCTCATGCAAAACTCGACAAAATTGGTCCAAAATCGCCGGCCAAAAAGCAAAGGCAAAATGGTCAAAAATGGGCCCGAAATCAAGAAAAAGCGGCAAAGATCTACCCATGTAAAACTGATCAAAAATTGGCCCAACTAGATCAGACTTTGTGCATTAGTGTACTGGTTTCACAATAGACGTCCGACGTGTAGGAGAGTTGACTGGAAGTCATATTTGAAACACGAGTGTTTCATCGGGGGTTTAGACTCGAGAAAACGTTTGAGTGGGATTTGATTTGAATTTGATTGTTTATATTGTTTTCGACCACATGCGTTTTTTTGTTGGACAATTACAATTAAAATGTTATGTCTATGGTATATTGGCCTGGACTGTCTGGTTAGTAGTAGTTTGACCTTCAAATTGTTTGTCTCCAAGCAGACTTTTATTGTACTTTTCTTTTCATTTCTAACTAAATACGTATTTAGTTGGACTGGATCAAAGTATAAATTGTTGTCCATCAGTCTCTTAAATCAATAATAATAATACTTTATTTAAATAAATGTATACAAAATAAGATACAAATATCTGAAAAAGTGAAATCCTGAGATTGTCCCTATATTCGGATTACCTAACGAAAGGATTGAATAAATGAATAAACAAATCTAAAAAATATACTATGTATATGTGTGTGTGTTAATTATTTATATTTCATATAATTTTTATAAAAGTTTTAAAAAAATTTTAAATGATAAAATTTTCAAAATATAGATATATATACATATAAAATTTGTTTCCACTAATTCTTATATAATTTAGTTTTGAAAATGATTCATTGTTCCACTGCAAATAGCAAAACATATTCCTGCATTCTGTGACGGAGTGGTTCAATTTCTCCATTTCATTTGTTATTAGGGACGTACGTGCCCTGCCCTTTAGTGTACCTATAGTGTATGGAGGACTGTTATTTATTTGTATGATAATAATGTTATGTAATGTATAAAGAACGAGAGAGCGTGTTATATCGGTGGAAAAAGATCCGAGCCGAAGGCGAAATCATATTTATTTCGATAGGTACGGAAACTATTAATAACAATGATTTTGATTGGCTGGTACAAACCAATGATAATCTCTGTTCTATATGATAAACCACAATGCCAAGCGGTCTTCATTTTCCAATATGGCGCTCCTTCCGCTTGACAGCTTTTTTCGCCTTTTTCACACCTTCAACGGCACAAAACCCTTAATTTTTGTACTTTTTTGAGCTTATTTGAAAGGGAACCTAATTATTTCAAACGTTTCAAATTTGTAAAAAAATCCATTATTGGATCTTATGAAAAAATTGATTTTGTAAGAAATTTTGTTCGACTTGAGAAGATTTTTTGTTAGGAGTCACGGTACAAAAGTCAAGAAATGAAGGTATTTCTTAGTCTTTATATCAAAAGTGTTTATGCCAATACATAGCACATACCATTGGCTATTATTTGTGCAAATGTAGTTTCTGTAGAAGTATTATCCTGCGATATGTAATTTTTTTCTTATCACTTCCGTTGACGCTATTTTTCCCTCAAAAACTCGCAAATAAGCATCCATTCAACGCTGATTATCTCAAAAACGAGCTTTGGATAACATTTTTGCTTTTCGTTTTTGAAATCAGTATTGAATTTCACTTCAGAAAATTGTAGTTTGACTAATTTCTCTTCATTTTTTTCTATAGTAGCCAGTCACCTTAACGAAGTTCTCAGTTTCGTGTATCAATTCAACTCATCGAAACTTTTAGTCCCGGGGGGGGGGGGGGGTACTCCCTATATTGGTGTGCTAGGGATGATCGTCGTATTTTTTAGGGGTTGAAATCGCCGATTTGGTATTTTTTAGGGGTTCTCAGAGAAAATCCAAGGTTTTTCAGAAAATATGGTATTTTTTAGGGGTACAAAATAAACGAGATGATTTTTTTTACTTACTGCCTTTTTATTAGAACACCGTTGGTATTTTTTTGGTATTTTTTAAGGGTATTTTTGAGCTGTTAGGTATTTTTTAGGGTCGAAAATTTTGGCATTTGGGTATTTTTTAGGGTACGTTTCGGAGGTTTCCGACGATCATCCCTAGCGTTTTGACCCCGAAGAACCCCCCCCCCCCCCCCCCCCGGGCTTTTAGTCTGGTTTGTGCGCGAGAACGTTTTTCCTAAACTGCGCAATGATGAATTTGCCTGCAGAGTAGTTTCTGTAGAAGTATTCTCGTTTTTATTGAGTTATTCTAGTTTCTGTAGAAGTGTTCTCGTTTTTACTGAGTTTTTACTGAGAAAAATTCAATTATCAAACTAGTTTTTCCTTCTATCAGTTGAGCCAAGGAAAATTAGAAAACTGGAAATAAAATCCACAGAAAATAATTACAGCACAATAATACATAAATTTCTAATGCAGGCAAGGCTCGAACTCGCAACCACTGAAAGCAACTTTGAATGCTAATTTAAAACTAAATATCAGACCATGCATCCAGACAAATCTTTGTTCAATAAAGAAAGATATGACAGACCAGCGAACATTCTACGACCACCATCGTGAGACAGTTGAATAAGTATCCTTTATTATTTTACCCACGATGAATAATATATCTCATTCTAAATCTTTCTTTCTTTCGTTTCTGAAGAAGTTGAAGTTGAAGTTTATTATTTAAAAACGGTAGCTACACTCATAAAAAAACTTACAAAAATAATACGATTTTCAGGTAGGTCGTTATAGTAAAAGCATACCATAGCTAAAATTACAAAAATATATATTTACTAATAATATTTCTCAAATTGACTTCCCTCTCTTAGGCATTTTATAACAGCCGTTTTGAAACTTTTCTGAGACTGAACAGCTTTTTTGTGATTTGGTAGAGAATTCCAAAAGTTTGCACCATGAAATCTGAATCTCTCCTCTCCTCATTTCGTCCTTGTTTACACTTCCATTCCCTTCTCATTTCTCTTCCCAGGGGCGTAGCTTGAGCTTTTTGCGATGTACAGAGAGATTTCAGCGAGCTCAAACAATCAAACCACTATAGAAGCATAAAACCTCGTTCATTCATGATAGACCCTAATCCCAAGAGGCCATAATACTAAGAGAGCGAAGCTCAGTATTGATGTCTGTGCCATGTTCGTGGCGGCTAAGGCTATTTTTAGTAACTTCGCCATCGCGCGCGCAAGGCTCTTAAACAATAGAATTCAAACGGTCCCGTCCGCGCGCACGTCAAAAATCAAATTCTATTGGTGGAGGGACTTGCGCGCGCGATGGCGAAGTTACTAAAAATAGCCTTAGCCGCCACGAACATGGCACAGACATCAATACTGAGCTTCGCTCTCTTAGTATTATGGTCTCTTGCTAATCCTCATAACGTGTCATACCTAAACTACCACAGTGCTTTTCGACATTTCTTTTCATATTCAAATGTTGAAACTTGTTTGAGAATACCAAGACAATAGTGAAAACTAGCACAACAAAAGAAGATACCGAAGAGGATTTCTGGAAGTGTAGGTATGAAGGAAAAGGGCTTATTTTCGATCTCAAGTGTGTGCATGCGCGGCTACGCCTCGGCTTCTCGTTACATCTTTTCGTTGGATTTTTGGTGAATGAACTGAAATTAGCCTTTTCTGTGATATATTTTCTTGTTTCTTAATGATAGTGCTTTATTTTTAGTTAGAATTTAGCTGAACATTTTATACTTTTCCTTCCGAGTGACTAGAGATACAATGCTTCAAAGTCAAACAAGGCTCAGTTGTGTATTAGCACCGTTGCCATGGTGAGGATGATTGGGTGCAACTACCAGATGAGTGGAAGAACCTTCAAGCCATACGTCATTGAATTCAACTTCCTGGTACCAACTGGCAAAGTACAATGGAAACTAATCAAGAAAACTGTTTTGGCAGGTACGACCATTACAACACTTAACACAACTGATGAAAAACAACGATTTTGTACGCAAAATAATATATCCAAACGGCTTACCAAAAATATGGTCCTAAATCGACAACAAAGAAAAAAAGCATAGCCCATGCTAAATGATCAAAAGCGGCCAAAAATCGATAAAAGCAAAGGCTATAGCCCATGCAACTATGCAAGATGGTCAAACTTGGTCTAAAATCGACAAAAACCAACGGGTGTAGCAGATACAAAATGGTCCAAAATCGACTAAAGAAGAAAGGCTATAGCCCATAATGGCTCAAAAACGACAAAAATCAAAGGCCCATCGATGCCAAACTGGTCAAAAATGGCCCAAAATCCTGGTGCACTGGTGTGTGTGGTGTACCCGAGGGTAAAAAGCCCATACAAAATCGGTAAGCCATATTTTTGGTAAGTTTGGATTAAAAACCCATACAAAATGGTCAAAATCGGCCCAAATCAACACAAAGGAAAAGGCTGTATATGAAAAATGGTCAAAATCGGGCCAAAACTCGTCAAAAACCAAAGGCTATAGCCCATACAAAATAGTCAAAAATGGGCTCAAAATCGCCAAAAAGAAAAGGCCATAGCCCATGCAAAATGGTCAAACATGACCCAACATCGACAAAAAGCAAAGGCCATAGCCCATGCAAAATGGTCAAACATGACCCAACATCGACAAAAAGCAAAGGCCATAGCCCATGCAAAATGGTCAAAAAATGGCCCAAAATCGAAAAAAGCAAATGCTATAGCATATGCAAAATGGTCAAAAATAGGCTCAAAGTCGACAAAAACAAAGGCTATAGTTCATGTAAAATTGACAAAAAGGAAAGGCTATAGCCCATGCAAAATGGTCCAAAATGGGCTCAAATTCAACAAAAAGCAAAGGCTATAGCCCTTGCAAAAATGGTCTAAATAGGCCCCAAATGCTGGGTGTACCGGTGTGTTGGTTTCACAATAGAAGTCAGACGTGTAAGACGGTTGATAAAGGTTTATTTCAAACAAGTGCATTACCTACAATTAACCAAATCAGTTCTCGTTATTATGTATTTAAAGACAAGGGTTTTATCAAGATATGGAATGCGATTCGCTATCAGTCTAAGTTCTTTCCATCCGTTTTAAAGATAGACACTAATCTTAAATCTAAAAGCCCCGACATGTTCAGTTGAGTTGTACGTGGCGCGCAAACTACGTTGCCAGGCGTCCATGCTGCGTAATTGCTCCGCGTTGTTATACAGAGACGTCAGAGAAATAAGGTCGACTTAAGCTTGAAACCTTGCGTGCAACGCAATACACGTTGTCGTATGCAATGTGTAAATTGTTTTTTTGCAGTTTATGAAAAGTAACTATTTGTTGCAACGTAACGTGACGTAACGTTTGTACTTGGTACAAGCCGCGTTTCCACTGCGGCGACTTACATTTTACGTCTCACTAGAAAAACGTTTTTGTGGGCTTTACTTTACGAAATTATTATTTTTTCATCGATTCAAAAATAGCACATTTTGAGCTTTACAAGGGATTAAATACAAAATAAATATTACCATCATTGGTTGTCAAATTGTCTATAATATGAGACAAGTAGAGCTCTGCGGAGCTGGAGATGCTTTAGCATCAGTACCACTGGGTCCCGCGGCGGCGGTATTACCGCTGGCTGGACTGTTTGCATCGTCAATTATTGCTCGAACGGCATTGATCTGAGGGATAAAATACAAATAGAAATTCAACAGAAATTGATTTTAAAATCGATCACCATATAGATATAAACACTTGTCCGATTTCTGACGTGCAAAGTAAATTTGACAATTCTGCAGGTACTGACCGATACGGCGATGTGTCCTTCTCTTGAACGCTTATCACAGAGTTTGCGAAGCTGATTCTACGAGACAAAAAAGAATGTTTGAACGATATTTTAATTCAGTCTTTCTTCTCTCCTCCTCAACTCATCCCCATTCTCCGCGCGTCTAGGTATTCTAAAACTCGCCTTTGCTGAATCTGGAGAGAAATGTAGTCTTTGTGATCGGTTCTGGGGGAAGGGAAAGAGGAGAGAAAGGGGAGGGGAGTGGGAAAGGAATTAAGGGATCTTTCCTTCCTCCTCCCCAGTCCCCTTCCCCTTTCCCTTCCCTCCCCTCCGCTAGAGCCAGCTAAGCAGGCTTGGGAAATGCGGGTGCTGTTTCAACGTTATCATGAATATAACTTACAACGTATTATTAACACAACTTACAATTTTAAGCTCAAGTCTTTCTTTACGTTTTTTCATTGTCACGTGATCTGACAAGCTCAATAAAGCAGGAGAATTCTACAATGAAACAATAAAAACATCAAAATAAACAAACAAGTCATGGTTCGCTAAACGTCCACTTCTTTAATTGCTCTCCTCATTAAAATATATGTCAGATTTTCACCACTATAGAAAATATATATTGACTTGTAACATTGTAAAGCCATTGAGCTGCCGGAAATGGCGCAATATAAATATTTATTTATTATTTATTTATTTGAACGCGTTTTCGTTCCAGACCGGTAACCACGCGCGTAAAGACAAGCATCAAAGCTATTTCTTTAGATCGACCACACCCTATTGTTTTCCTTTCAAACATCTTGATACTTTCATACTTGATACTTTCGATTGTCTTCTTAATGATAAGAGAATCAGACGAGAAAGTTTTCAGCCCAAGCCTCGCTCAATAATAAGACTTTCGTGTCACTTAGTATGACATGACTTTCGTGTCACCTATATTGACATTATTAATTTACTTTAATTATTTATCTATTCTTTTATTTCTCTGGTGGCCTATGTTATTAGGGAAGTTTATTCCTGTTGTTAGGTTTCCCAGCAGCATGTATTAGTTCTTTATTTATATTTTCTTGTGCTGTAAAATTATTAAAGTAAAGTAAAAGTACTTCTGGCTCTCTCTGGTAACATCTAACATCGTTTTAAAGCGTGTGGGATCTTGCATGCTCCTCACCTAGCGCACTGCGCATGTTCGTAAATCAATGAAGCTGATTTAACTTTTTGACTTTAATTCATTTTCAACAGGAGATTCCAAGACTTCTCGAAAACGAAAGAAAAGGGTGCGTCCAGTCTATAAACAACTTAAAGAGCTCGCACTTGGTTTCTAACCTATATGTAGAACAATACTCATACTAACACACATTTTACCTTAGAGCCCTTCGCCATTCCTTTTTTCATATTCTCTGCCTTCATGATGGCCTTGGTATCCTTGCCTTCCTTGGCAGCTTTATTCAAAGGCTTTTTGTCAGGAATTTGTTTCCCCCAAACTTGAATCATCACAGATTTTTTCATCAAATAATTAACAAACTGAAATATAGACATAATAATCAATGTGCGATTTGAGTGTTGCGTTATGCACTTATTTCGAAGGGGTTTGACGAAAGGCTTTCGACTATATACCGAAAAGAAGTGTGGATAGATGTTACTAAAGCATGCAAGTCTAGCTTGCTCCTGCCTTATTCCCCGAAGCCTGTGAGACCAAAGATAAACAGTAAGTAAATTATTACTACTAGGTACACTTCGTTTCGGTCATTTAGTCCATAAAAGCTTCAAGCCCCTCGCAAAACTTTCTTTTCGAAACAGGTTTATTGTTGATACGTATGCGGGCCATTCATTTGAATTATTTTTCTTTTGATTCATTGCAACGAAACAGCTCATTTAATTAACAACATATTTTCACTTCTGCAGTGCTGATCTTTCTAGTGCTGTATAACGAGCATAGGGACGCGCGCGCGTTTTATATTGCTTCAGCGATTTTGAATTTTCCGGATCCTAAGGAATTGATTCAAGTTATTAGAGAATCTACTGACCTGTTCGTTGACTGGGTCAAAGTGGAATTTTCTTTCATAGTTGAAATCTGGGTTCGTTGTTCCTGACACCTTTTCTGTCTTTGGGTCTTCGTCTAGATACAACTTATAGCTACAGTAAACGTCCTTTAGGGGGAAAAAAAAGTATATATCAGCAAGCACAATTATGGCACATTACATAATGGTATTATAAATGCTTGTAAGAGAAGCCTAGATGGTGAATTATTGACCAAAACCTTAACAAACACAGTGCTTTGCCTGTTACTCTTTGATTCATATCCATTGCGTTTTGATGCGTGTAAGTTACGTATAAGTGTGTATAGTTTACGCAATGGTATTTGTCCATTATCTGTTCGCCATGATACAACTTCGTACAAGGCCTTTACGTATTTGTTCGTATAGTTCACGTATCGTTGGTAGAGTATCAATTGTTACAAATTGCTGCGGATTAGTTAAATATTGCTGCGTATCCGTTAAATACTGCTATGTATCTGCGTTAAATAGTGCTGCGTCTCGGTAAAATATTGCTGTGTCTCCGTATGTCTCCTGTTAAACAGATTTACGTATCTGCGTGATAGTTAAATACTGCTGCGTAACTACGCATCGGTGTAATATTCCTGCGTATGCGTGGTGAGACGTATCCGTTTACATTCCTTACCGTGTATTTCTTGGGAAGACCTCTGGCACTTGTGATACGAACAACGAAATCCAACTTTTGTCCAATCTGTAAGAGAGACCACCCACGTAAGAACTAGACAGACAGACATACAAATAGGACAGACGGACGGACGGACAGACAGACAGACAGACAGACGGACAGACGGACAGACGGACAGACAAATAGGAAAGACACGAAGGAACAGTTAAAGAGAAATAGTACATTTCGAGAGACGAAATTGCGAAGGGACAAAAGGAAAGACGAATAGCTAAATGGATAATGGATGGATATATGGATATACTGGGTTCAGTTGCATAAAACGTAACGTCACACGTAACTGCTAACGTAAGATATTATTAACAGTGGTTTAACTGAACTGAAAGTCGGACGTCAACAGTTACGTCCAACGTTACGTTTATGCAACTGGCCCCGACATAGAATAGGTATTTGTCCAAGACGTCCATCTACGCGAAGGTTACACTACGTACCAAGTCACGTGGGTTGTCTATAAACAGGTCCGTTTCCTCGGTGATCTCCTTTCCCTTATTGTCCAGCGGCACAACTTCTACCTACAAGTAATGTAAGACAAAGTATGTTGTCAGTTTAGTCAGGAACTTTGGTTTCGATCGGGTGCAATGTGAATAGCGGTTTTCATGTATATCTTCTCTCTTCATCCTACTTTTATACATTCCTCCCTCGTTACTACTCTTATTCTCCTCACAAATCGATTTTCCGCTACAGTTGCCCCTCATCCTTATTATTTTGGGGGGCTGATCGCTAAATCGTCCCTTTCCGCTCTGGATAACAATTCAATCCCTTGCGTAAACGTTGCGAGTACGTTAGAGAATACTTACGTTTAAGTATCCTACTTCACGTCCTCTGAAATCCGTGATATTCAGCTGCTCTCTCATATCCAACTAAAGAAAGAAAATTAACAGTAAAGAAATATTTAAATGTGCACCGAATGTACAAGAGAACCTTCATGTGGTATTTGATCCTGGTTTGAGGAATTGCATCAGGGAACCATATCAGGTAGGACCGAGAGTTTTTGCCTCGGAGTTTGTTTTAAAATGGTATTTTCGCAGCACAGTGTTAGTGATTTTGTTTTCACTTTTAAATGATCGTATTTCCTATGTGAAATGGGAAAATATCAAGTCAAGGTTCAACTCATCTTGGGAAAAAAAGGCGTAGACATAGTCTCGGTTACCCAGACCCTCTCAGTCAAAATAACTAAACCCGAGAGAGGTCTGGGAGCAGCACTTATAACATTTTGTGATATTGAAAACGGACCATATTTGGGCATTTCCCCCCTTTACATGAATATTGTATACGATCACATTCCTTATATGGTCATCCATACTATATATGGTCATGTAATGAAATGAAATGAAAACTTTATTTAAGGAGGAGACCTCATCACCCTTAAGTGTTTTTCATGAGGGACCTCCATATAAAACACATGATTACAAGATAAAACTATAAAAATTTGCTAATATACATGTATACTAACCACATATCCAAGGCTTTCCATCGATACTTCCACACATCCAACCATGAAATCTACATCCGGGGACTCTGTGAAAGGATCGCGTTCATCTGGTAGTGCCCATTCCTCGCCGTCCTCGTAATTACTGTACATTTCCTGCATCAGGTACTTCCGGTTGATAAATTTGTTCTTGGGCCAAAGCCACTCAAGGCCGTTGTCAAGGTTACGCATTAGCACGCAAGGCTGAAACAGAAAAAATGTTTGCCAATTTGTCCTCCAAAAATAGTCGTTAAAGGGACTATTTGTTTCCTTGGAAACGGATATTTATCACCATGACAACACGGTTGTTTACCTCTGCCCTGCCGTCACTAAGACCACGTGCTTTGGCTGACATCACCACCACTTCAAATGAAACCTATTGACAAGTAAGTAAAGTAAGCAAAAATGTCACTCGAAGTAAGATGTTACCGCGGCTTCGGCTTCTACTACAAGGGTAGGGGGAACCGAAGCATGTTACTCCATCATAATCGTATCGTAAAGTGTTTAGGAGACACAAAGAATCGACGAAACTCTTGACCACCAAGCTGCGAGTCCGACAGCTCAATACAACCCTAGTCTGCGTGCAGTCATAACCGAAACGCGGTTAGGAAGTTTTGGGTTAGGTGCCACAGACCTTATTCGGGAACTCTCTTCCAGCTGCGATGCTGGCCATAGACAGTTGTCTAGCTGGTGTCAGAACACACTGCAAAACGTAAAGCTAGTAATCAAATCTAAACGAATAGCAATACCTTCCTATCGAGTTCCATACTGATTGCATTGGCTTCTTCTACCATTGGTAGCAGATCAACCAAATCCTCGTGAAGAAGCATGTCGTCTACAAAAGAAATGATTAAAATCAAGTACTAAACTCGTGTATATGTTGTGCTCCGTTTAGTTTTCAGGGCTTCCTTCTATTTTACTTGTGCCCTTTAAATTCGCAGTAAATCCGACCCAAACTTGTCCTTTATGGCAAAACTTCAAACTAACAAAAATCGCTTCTGTAGTAAAGCGAACCAACGAAAGAATGAGAGGTTCCTTTCCTTCTTATAACCCTTTTACACGACTCTTTTGTTATTTATGCCCGGATCAACTTCACATGAGCCCAAACTAACCGAAATAAATTCAAACAATGGGTTTGGCTCATTTGCAAATTAGGTTCGGCTCATGTGAAGTTGGGCGTTTGACCCGGGCTTTAATATATTTTCTCACGCGTTCATGCGCAATTCTTTAGAAAAAAAAATTGAAGAAAGTCCACAACTAGTTTTAGATTATTAGAGAGAGCTACATCAAGGATGGATACCTCGAGAGTTGTTCTCCTCCATAGCAAAACCTGAGTTTTGAGTAATCTCTTCTTGAGCCATTTCGTAGGTAATGGAGTCTGCTTTAATGGTAGACTTAGCTGCTTGCTTTGGATGGTGAAATACATAAAGATGACTTGAGCCGAACATCACTCTATGGAGAAAACACGGTACAGTAAAACCTCTCTTTACCGACACCTCCATTAATTACACGAACACCTCTATAACGGATAGGTTTGAATGCTCCTACAGAAGGATCTCCATTCATTTCCTTGTAAATGAAACCTCTATAAAACGGACGCCTCTTTATTACGTACACTTTTCCTTGGTCCTTTGGTGTCCGCATTAAAGAGGTTTCACTCTTTGGGAGTGATGGGTTTTGTAAGCACGTTGTGTGACATTTGCACTTATTGGGTGCACTGCGTGACCGTACCTGTCGTGATGTTCCAGTTCTTCCTCTTCAGTGATTGGTTCACCGTTAATCAAAAGCTTTGCGTCACCAATTGGAGTGATGGTGATTTGATCGCCTTTTATGCTGACTTCACAGTGTTCTTTTTGGATGCTGTGATATGAATGAATCATGATGGATTAAGTTGACAAGAAGCCAATAACGAAACAAGAGAAAGAAAAGTGAGGGAAACTCAAAATGAAGGTTCGTTCTTTTTTGTTGCGAAACGGAAAACTAATTACAGGTTCGAACGAACCCCCCTAGCTTCCCACAGAAAATAGTCGCTTAGCGCAAAAAAAAAAAAAAAAAAAAAAAAAAAGCCCCCGGCAGGTTTCGAACCCGGCTCTTATATCTGCCCATTTGCTTCACAGTTCAAGGGTTTTCCAACTGCGCCACGGGATCGCGTAATTTGCACAACAATAGATAGCCAATTTCACGATACACTAGGTTATTTTGTCCTCCAAATCCCTCAGTAGACCAGTTAGCCTAGTGGCAAGGTTCAGTCATTTACGGCCTAGGATCCGACTGTTTCCTCCCTCTTTGGCTGCGAAGCTCACTGCGTTCTACCGGATAGCGCGGAAGGGGCCGAAATCTCCATCCTATACGTAACATGCGATGATTCAGCACTTTGTCTGGATGCATGGTCCGATGTTTTTGGGTTTTGCATAAAATTAGAATACTAATTTCTTTGGGTAACGCGTTCGAGTCCTGCCTGCGCCAACAACATATTTCATTTTTTTCTTTTTTTCAGTTTTTAATGAGTTCTATTTCCCTTTTCTAAATTTCTTGGCTTAAAATTCTGGTCTTCAATGAAGAAAACTACATAAATTCTTTACATTTTTATTTAGCTTGATTCTTCAAATTTTGCGTAATTTAGAAAAACAAATTTCCTGAAATAAAAATAAGAGTCATCTTAAAAAAATTATTCCACTTTCCAAAAGCCCGTTGGACCTCTGATACTTATTCAGTTCATTCTGAAGCATTCCTAATCCCAGCCGAATATGAAATCGAACCTCGCCTATCAATATGTTTGCGACAGGCCTGGATTACGTAAAATCGTGAATAGTAAGCAAATTTCACCCAGAAGCACTGAAAATTTTATGATAGGAAATATCTAGGAAATATCTAGAAAATTGCATTTTCCTTTGATAGGAACTGGATGGCCAAATGTAGGAAAATACATTTTCCTAAATATTTCCTATCATAGAAAATTGCGTAATTTTCCTACATATTTCCTACCTTTTCATTTTCCTATGATAGGAAATATAAGTAGGAAATATCTTGGAAAATGTATCTTCCTACATTTAATTTTGTCCATGCAGTTCCTATCATAGGAAAATGCAATTTCCTAGATATTTCATAGGAAATCGTATGGAAAATCATAGGAAATGAGCAAAAATTTCCAGTGAAGGTGGAACAAGATGGGAGAACAAAGTAAGATTTTAAGCAAGAAAGTTAACATCGAAGAAAGGTAGGACCACTCATCCCTGGACACTTTGTGAAAGTTCGTTCTTGTTCTCAGAACAAGAGTTACATGAAACATGGTTGCTTAATGTCATGACTTACTTTAAACCAGCGAGTTGTATGTCTGCTGGTGGGTCTGCCTTCTTGTTGCCAATCTTGACTTTGCCTAATAAAAGACAATGGATATCAAACATGATGTATTTCATAAGACAAATACCCAATCTGCAACATCAATTGCATAACATTGCGCATAGTTATTGCAAAACTTGCGAGCAATCAGTGTTGTAGAAATATTTCTGAGTTCTGCGATATCTGTGATATGATACGATACTTTCAGGGACTGGATGGGAAGTTCTTGTGCGCTAAATTGCATCGCACATATGTGTCTTATTAGAGAGCCGCGTAAGCTTCACGTACACGTAAAGCAATAGATCGACGGCAGAGAGGACCGTGTGACTAGCTTTTTCGCGTCTGGCGTTACCGTTTTAACGGCGAAAGTTAGTCATTTCTCATTTGCCGTAAACATGCATGAAAAGATACGCTCAGGTTTGAGAGGTAAACCCGCATCGTAAGGCGCAAAAAAATGCAGGTCGTGTGGTCCTCTTTGCCGTCTGCCGTGTACGTAAAGCCTAAACTCTCTATAAATGCACTCAATGTTAAAACTTATCACGTGATGCGCTGTTGTCCGGTTCTTCGAAGGCGGGTTAGTGCCGACCCAAGGTTTTCTTTAGACTTAACCATGGATTAGCATTAACACACCTTCGGGCAACCGAACCCACGCTACGGATACAGTACGCTATAAATTATGCTTACCTTTTTTCAATAGATGCACTACCATTCCAGTCAGCTGAGAATCTGGATTTAAATTCCAGAAATGTGGAGTTTCCATTCGTTCTTTCTTTTGTGCTTCTTTGTCCTGTTTATTAAATACATATACCATTTGACAAATAATTGCTAACACGATAATATCAGTTGCCTTATTATGTACATCTTACATCAATTTCACAACCATCTCTCCGATATAAGTCTTTATTCTTTTTCTCATTTATTTTCAAACTTGACATTTTAAATTTTCTCTTTTATTTCCTCTCCACTTTCTCCGTTCCTTTTTTGTTCTTTTGAGCAACATACCCTGGATGTCTGCTCTGACTCAGCTAGTTTATCCTCCCAACTCTTGTTCATGTCTGCAACAGCTTTTTCTGTGTCTGCCATCTAGAAAGTCAAAAACCACAGTGAAATTCTTTATGCCTAAACGAACAGTTTAGAGCAAACCACGTAAACCTTTTAAGCGAATATATCAAGATCTAATCACTGATCAACACCAATTTCACCCAAACACACGTTATCTTATTGAAATAGAATAACTTACTGATGCTCTGATGTCTTCTTCGATTTGTTTCCTGAGGGCAGCCATTTCTGCAATAACCGAAAAGACATTTTTAACTGCCTTTATATGTCTAATGGAAAACAATCATTAATAAGCTAGAAGGCCATTCAGGGCTATCGCTCGTCTCTCCAGGGGCTTTACAATCACAAAATTCACTAGTTTGAGTATAGTGCTGTATTTTTCCGCGCATTCACGCAGTTTTCAACCCTATTTTCAAAACAGAAGCTCTAAGAAATGGAAGAAAACGAAAAAAGGATTGCAAAAAGGTTTGTCGATCGAGATTCGAATTTACGACTAACGTGCAAAAAGGCTCTGGTACAATGTATCCAAATACAGGAGGAGCTGAAACATCGTATTGATTTACAGTAGGGCTGAAGATTTCGACCCCAACCCCACTATCCCTTTGGCAGAATACAAGTTACAACGCTAACCCAGCAAGCCGGCACGTCCTAGTCCAAACTGATTCCATACGTTTGGCGGTACGGCGCTATATATACTCACGGATGAGGTAGCAGGAAAATTTTGTTACTTATAGTCTTTAATCTTTAATCAATGTAATTGTACCCTGGAAACCAGAGATCTAATTCTATCTTGCTTTTGACGCTTGTAATTCTGACGGTTACATCGCAAGGGGATATTGTAATTGCCAAAAGCTTAACAAATTGCCCTATCGCATAATGACGTCACAGTATGTTTACATTGGGGATAGATGCTCAGAAACAGTGCAAATTGGGACCTATTAATATTCCTTTTCGAAGTAGAACTTCAATGTATCGAGTTTTGATATATATCATGTATCAGTGATTGCACATCTGCATTTTATTTGATATGCAATCACTCTGATCCCCTCTGGCGACCATAATCCTTAGCGTCAAAACAATAAAATGTTTTGGTGTGACGTCATTATGCGATAGGGCAATTACAGCAATGGATGGTCAAGGTTTAAATTTTGGTAATATAGGTGTGGTGATACTTTTTACATAAGCCTTAAACAGAGACAGTGTATTAACATTATGCATTAACAGCGTGCATCAGACAGGAGACTGTTCCACACAGGTATGCAACGGGCCAAAAAAGAGTACTTGTAAGGATCAATATTTGCAAGTAAGAGCTTGTATGTCTTGTTATGCGATTTTCGGATACAGGAAGTATTAAGAGGAAAAGGCAAACTGACTAAGTTATAGTGGATCTTGTAACAGAGTAAGCCACGATAACTATTGCTATGTAGATTTTAGTAAAATAATCCGTTGGCAGAGGAATCTGCGCCAGTTAGTCTCTGAATCGTTTTTAATTCACACATGCCACTTTAAACTACGGTTTTTATATTTTACAAATTACGCGTATTTCATTTCCGTCTCACACTGAATCGTGTCCCACCTACGCACGAACGTGTAAGAGGGGGAGAGAGAGACGTTAACCTATGTTAAACACTGAATCAATTCGCCGTGGCTGTAAATATTAACATTCTGAACTGATGGAAAAATGATACATTAAATTGAAAGCAAACCATCTGAATTAAACTAAGGCGCAAAAAGAAATCACGCAGGCATTATAACCAAACAAAGGATCATTAAGTAGCCAAGTCAGTACATCATCGAAGACAAACGAACCTTCTTCTGACAACTTGCCATCATCATCATCGTCGTCATCGTCATCATCTATTTTGATCCTCTGACCAGATTCAGCGGCTTTCAGCTTCTCTAACAGCTTAGCGTTCTGTTCTTGTAGCTCACGTATCATTTTTTCAGTAGGGTCTTCGTTGACAGTGGCTGTGGTTTTGATTTGCTTGGCACGATCGGCTGAAACACAAAAATATTGATAGGAACTTGAGATGGTCCGTTCGTCACCATTATTGTCATCATCAAATCAGTATGAAAATTTTCATCGCAATCATATGCACTACAATCACATTTGTAGAATACGCAGTTATTCTCAATAAAGTCATCTGCGTCATGAATATCATTTGTACTACATATGAACATCATCGTCGTCGTCATCATCATCATCATCATCAAGTGACAGTATAGAAATAATTAAGATAAGCATAACCAAAAATCTATATTGTCATTAACATCATCATCATCATCATCATCATCAACACCGTCGTCGATCATCATCAACAGCGTTACATAGTAAATGTACTCACCGTATCTCAAAGTCGAAAGAGTTTCATCATAGTTGATATCAGCTGGACTGATTGCTGCAATCTGTAATTAAACAATGTCATGTAATATACCACGTGATTGTGTAATTAAACAATAGTATTGTGATATATCAACAATAGTATCATGTGATATACCACGTGATTGTGTAATTATACAATAGTATCATGTGATATACCACGTGATTGTGTAATTATACAATAGTAGCATGTGATATAACACGTGATTGTGTAAATGAACAATAGCATTGTGTGATATACCACGTGATTGTGTAATTGAACAATAGTATTGTGTGATATATTAACAATAGTATCAAGTAATATACCACGTGATTGTGTAACTGACGTCATGCGAGTCTGTGATTGGTTGTTTGACTTACCATAGCTGTCTTACTGTTGCCTGCCAATGCATTCTTTAGTAGCCTTGTCAAAGCTGAATCTCGGTAGGGAACTATGGAACACGATAAAAGTTCACAAGAATTCTACTTAGGGGGTTCATTGGATTTTATACTGGAGGACATTTGGCTGTGACACCCGAGCAAGACTACAGTTACATTTATTAGCAGAAGTTGGCTTGAGTTCTTCAAGACAGCTGGGCAAAACCCAGCACAGTTGTGTTCACACCTGGTCAATTTGCCTGGTGCCTTGCCCTTAATTGAACCCACTAGTTGGAATCTCGAGATATCCCCCCAGGAAGGGAGGAGCACTGAATAAAGTTTTATACGGGTAAGCTTATCCCTTAGGTCCACACCGTTACCCAGCCTTAAAAGGTGCACCTTTCGAATGCCACCAGCCAGAAAAAGGTACCCTCTTCACATCTCCATCCAGCCTTATACGAAGGGAGGTGAGGCTTACTGGAAGAAAGACAAAGGTACCCCCCTCGGGGGGACCTCCCTCTATAGTCTGTTATACCCCATTGGGCCGATCAGTACAGATCTTTGTTACTTTGATAACAGTTGATAGAATGAAGTCTACTCACAGAGGGTAACACATGTTCATTGTATCAAATAGTTAACTGTTCTCAAAGTAAGAAAGAATGCATTGGGCGGAGAACGTTTCTGATGGATATAACATCGCGTCATGAGCACGTGCGTTTTCTCATTTTTTGGCGGGAACATCAGCCTGCACTCTTAGGCCTTCATCAGATAACTATAAAAGTAAGAATTTACCTCGTACGTTCTTCCCGTTGGCTTTATCGACCAGAGCTGTAAAGAGCAATTTAAGAACACTTCATTAACACTAATTTCATAGTAAAAACCATCCACAAATCAGGCTTACCTGAAATAACGTTGCCAAGAGCTGAGAGGGACTGGTTAATAGCAGCACCTTCTTTCAAGCGATCTCCAGTAGCTCCTGTTGAATCAGCTCTCTCGCTGTAAGATATCAGTATTAGTTGAGTTTGAGAGTATAACACTAAACACGGTGCAAGTATGTGAGGTGAGAGCATGCGGCAGGTCAATGTGAAGTGAGATTTCTATCTTCATCCTCTTCTCTCACTGCGTAAAGCTGTTTTGTAATGCTATAAACGGATTACTCTGCCACCTTTACTGACGGCAATCTGTCCATGCAATAGCCAGCATTACCCATCGCCGCCAAAGGCCGATTTACACGGTGCAACTTTTGCCTACAATTGTTGCATGCAACTTGCTTACGACATTTTAGCGGCTATTTACACGCGCGCAACTTTGCAGGCGAGTTGTAGGCTTGATTTACAGACGCAATTCATGTTGTATGTATGTATGTCGCAAGCAAGTTGCGTGCAACAGTTGTAGGCAAAAGTTGTACCGTGTAAATCGGCTTTAACAATCCTAGCTATCCATACATTTACTATAAAATGAAACATCTGTACAATGACCACCTCTGTATAACGACCAGCATTTTCCATTCCCACCAATGATCCAATCCATACACTCTATATTGAAACCTCTGTACAACGATCACCTCTTTATAACGATCAACACTTTTCATTCCCACCAATGATCCAATCTATACATTTACTCTATATTGAAGGTTCTGTACAACGACCACCTCTCCACAACGGCTGCTCAATCTGTCTCTCAACGTGGCTGTCGGTTGTAGAGAGGTGTTCAAATGCATAGAAGAAGCAAGATTTTGAGGAGTCGCGTTTGAACTGCGCTGATGCTACACTAACCAACGAACTCAAATCCTTGCTCCTCGCCAATCGTCGTACGCCAGTCGAATGGTTGAGTGTATATATCACGTACCCCTGTCCTTAACCTTTTACGTCATCTTACTTCTTGGACAGACTCAGAATTCATTGTAATTTAAACAATAAATCTTACCTTCCAGCGAGATCCACTAAATTAATAAGCGACGTCTTGGCAGTTTCTTCTCCAGCTGCGTTTTTGCTTTTTTGAACGAACGTTACTCCCACAATAGTGTGAGCACGACTGAAAGAAAAAAATGGTACATCAGTTATTTTGATACATTATTTAAACTATTACACAAAGCCCTTCCCGCGTCTAAGGAAAACTGCCTTAGGAGGAGGGCTATAGGATGGAAAGGATTAAGAAACAAATAACCAAAGATGAACGATTATGTGCTCCTATTGGGTTACCTCGTCCATTTTCATGGCTGGCTACTGTGCGCATGCGCGCGCGTTTTATATTGCTTAAATATATACTATGCTTTGGTTCAATTTTATCCTCGGCTCACTTTAATTTTTGGGTTTGGTAATATATGATAACGATAAAACCATGCAAAATTTTCGGCTGCAATTAACGTTGCGTGCACATCTAGCAACAGATGCCGGCTATGTGTGCGCAATTTTCACAGGGGTGGACACACGCGGTGCAACTCAAGGGTGGAGCTCGATCTATGTTGCGCGCAACGTTGAAACAAAAGTTGTTTGGCAAGTTATACTTAATTAGTACCTGCTTGTAGCATTCATGTTGGTTGCAGCCACTGTTCTATTCTCTGTTCCTTCTTCCATTTTGTCTTCAATTTGTTTGTAGGAACTCACTGCAACACTCTTCAATCCTTCGGCGTAGAAACCTTTCTTAGGATGCTGTCTAATCTTTAATCCTCCTTTTTTGTTTGAGGCTGGGTTGAGAAGATCACGAACTTGCTCGTTGTAAATCTCCAGCATACTGAACATGACCTGGGGAAGAAATGAAAAAATGGAAAAGAGAATAGATAGAGTAAAGGAGAAATGGGTAGATAGGAATGATAAACGGATGCAATGAAAGATAGCTGAATATGTAGCAGACGGATAAGCATAGGAACTAGAGAGATGCACTTCCAATATAGGACTTCGATATGAGGGAGGTTGTATAATTAATATGTATAATTAAGAATAAAGTGGAAAACATAAATAGATCGGAAGATGAAGAATAAATAGTTAATAAGAAAGAGCTATGAAAACATAACAAAAGGAAACAGAGTATCCCCTTAGCAAAAGAAGGAGAAAGACAAAACTACAGGTCGGAATATAGATCGAGCGGTGAAACAGCATTTACCTCGTATTGACCAGTATCGCCTTCATCTTTTTTCTTATGAATTCCTTTGAACAATTCATCGCAAAATATTGGAACAATACCTACAATAACAACATCACTGAGTATTATATTGCTATCAAAAAATTTGCTTTTTTATAGACGCCTGTACCTTTATTGACGCCATATCCCACGATGGACCATGATTTTCCAGAGCCTGTTTGTCCGTATGCAAACAAAGTGCTGTTGTAACCATCCCATGCGTTGTTTAATACACTTTGTCCAACATCATCGTAAACTTTTCGCTGTACAGATGGAATGTCATAAGAATCATTAAAAACAAACAAACATTTCTTTCTTTCTTTTTTTCTTTCTTTGTGTTTGAAATTAACTTCGATACAGCAAAGAAAAAAAACTTTTAACACTATCCTGTTGGGAACACGCTTCTAAGGGCCTGATTATATGAAGCTGGCTGGCCCATGTAATCACAACGACCAAATTCTGTGACAAGCCGGGATCTCGACAAACCGCGGGCCAGCCTGCTTTATATAATCAGGCCCTAGTAGCACACGAAGGGACTTGTCACCGTTCAATGTCCATCCAACATGTCGACTAGTGTGTGCCAAGCTGAAGTAACGTTGAAATCAGAAGTATTTTTTGTCTGTCAGTTCGTCTTTTATCTCCAACAGTATTATTCTAGACCTATGCTGGCCACACTTAAAAGGCGAGTAAAGCTGAAGATGTTTGAAGAAACACACATGAAGACAGGAAGACAATAAATCGCGCAGTACATCCTCAATTAAACTTGTTACTTTGTCTGTCACTTCGTCTTTTATCTCCTATATAGAGTATCATTCTAGACCTATGCTGGCCACACCTAAAAGGCGAGTAAAGCTGAAGATATTTGGAGAAACACACATGAAGACAGGAGAACAATAAATCGCGCAGTACGTCCTCAATTAAACTTGTTACAAAAGGTCGACACCCACTATAGCTAGGGACACGTTGCAGGGACACGCTGCAGGGACACGCGCGGTGACTTGTAAGGGCAATACTCCATGTATACCGTCCATAAACGGACGCCTTTTATTAAGCGGATACTAGCCCAGATCCCGGCCAATTTTTTTACATAAACACTGTAAAAGTGAATGTCTACAGAGTACCCTACCAAGTATCCCCTTAATAGAAGTACCACTGTATTTAAACCAGTTTAAAATGACAGAGCACGCAGTCAGACCACGTCCGACGGGTCAGACGGGACAAAATTTCTGTCCCGCAACAAAACACGGAGATTTGTCCCAGAAAGAAGCATGCAACAAATTCCCTCGTGAGTACGGTGCTATTGTACTGACCTGATCAGCATAATTAGGTTGGGTTGGACCCAGGTATCCCGTCTCGTCTTCCTCAAAGCCATCATGAGACCAGTAGCTGTAATCAAAGGTAAAACTTTTGGGTTCTTCGTCTGGTGCTTCAGGGTTGATTAGTTTAGTTGTCGCACCGTTCATTTCCACGATAAGTGTAGCATTTCGTGCTTTCTCTCGTTTATTGTACGAACAGTTAAGGAAAATGACATTTTATTGAAAAGTAAAATGAAAGAAAAGAAAAATGAAATTGAAAACGTTTTGGCCTCGTTCTCATGCGTGACGTAATGAGAGAATGCTAAGAGAATCAACTCTTAGCTTGTGGACAAACTGTAGCGCCTTTGAATGAGAATAACTCCCATATTTACAAATTACATGTATGTGCTAAAATAAGATACAAAAGGCTTGACCCTTTCTAGTGAAAAATTAATTGGGATTTACGTCGCCGTTCGCGTTGTTTTTCGTGTCTTGCGTATTTAAAAAACACGTTAGCCCGCTCCCCAATATCTATGTTGTTCAAACAAGGTCGCCATTGCCCAAGGAAAGGGGAGGGGAAAGGCATATTGAGAAATATATGTTGATTTGAACTAAAAAGCCCTAGCGAATAATGCCAAATGTGTCGTCAATTGTCGAACTAACTAAGGTGATTTGTCGATTGTATGACGCATCTATGTCATCTATGTATATGCAGTGTTGATGGTATTGGTCTGGTATATAATTAAGAGGCAAGAATAACTTGGCGAAAAATGGCGAAATGATGAATAAATGACGTACGAACGAATGAGCAATAATGAACCGAACGAATGAACGAACAAACGAATGAGTGAATGGATGACAGAATTTCTGATGAAAACTGTATGGGTCTAACACGCTAAAGACAGGTGCAGTAATCGAGGACAATAATGCTTCTTCGATCCATAACTTACTAGTAATCGTAATGACCGACGCACTGGATAAACGGATGAATGGATGGATGGATGAATGGACGGATGGATGGATGGGTGGATGGACGGATGAAGAGAGGGAGGGAGAGAGGGAGGGAGAGAGGGAGGGAGGGAGGGAGAGAGGGAGGGATGGATGGATGGATGGATGGATGGATGAATGGATAGATGGATGGGAAAACAAACAAATGGCATGTGCTCTTACAAATGGTTATTGGATTAACTCTGGATACTGAGTGATGTAGATAAGTAATTAGTTTACAAAATACTGAACTGAATATACAAGACATTAGAGGATAAAAGACGAGTAGAAAATTCAACTGAAGAAAAAAGCCTTATTAGTTATTGGAAATGGCTTAGGATTATAATTTTAATCCACTGTCGATCACATGCTGTAATCACTTAATAATAATTGCATAGTCGATTGAATCTTTTCGCCATCAATTATTCCATTGTTCGGCAGTATTTTTGAATCGGTCCACAACTTTGTTATCGGTGTAATTTCCTAAACATCTAATGAAAGTTTTACGTAATAGTCCCAAGATACAAATAAATTTAACTCCAATAAGTTAAATATATCGACAATTAGCAAGCAACAATATAATGCTACATAAAAACAATTTTTAGTCTTATCTTCACATCGTACAAAAACATCTTCTTACTGACAAAAAGCAGTTATTTAAGTGTTTTGAATTATACAATGTAAATAAATAACATGAAAAATAATCTTCAAACTGAAGATGAATATCTTTCTATCTCGATTCTATCCGAAGGATGTTTTGACCAGCGTTTTATACTAAAAATAAGTGATTTTATGAGTCAGATAATTGAACTACTGTAATGTTAATGATTAATCAAAAAGTCTATAAAATTCAGGTCTCTGGAGTACTGAATAAATAAAAATTGTCATTGGAAAATGGAAGAATACACGATAACTGCGACTCTAAACCTTGATTTAGAAACTATAAATAAACTTGTAATAAAATTAAACGCAATGAACGTAAACTAAATTAGTCAGGGCAATGCATAATAGTTTCAACCTATTGACAGAATATATAGCCCACTTCCACAAGCTAGCTACAAAATTGCCGATCAATTTAAACTCTATCAAAACTCTAAGACAACAATACATCAAAGGATATAAATGGGCGAACCCGAACTGCAACTTTCACGTTTTCTGCCATCGTTTAACGAGTTAATTCTTGACGTAAACCACTCGGCTTGGCAAAGGTTGCGAGGGAAAACAATGTTCCAATATTCTGGAATATTCAGACGGTCAATCGGACACTCGTCTTCGACGAAAGACAGCGATTTTGATGCTTGACATGAGATAGATCCCTGAATATCGTTTTTGATGATAAATTATTTTCGTGCGTAAATCGTAAGAGGAGATTTGATAGTAATTACGATAATCTCTGTTGCTATGAAATACAGCAGCATTAACAGCAGCATAACAAACTCCTCACCACAGGAAACCCGCTGACAAAAAGCCGTATAAAACCCTTTGACTTGAAAAGATACGAATTGGTCTGAATTATTTTATATAAAGAAAACAAAAACAGAAAAATCAAGCAATGCTTTTACTCTCCAACATTTTTGCTGAATTTTTTCAAAATCTAGACACTTGATAAGTTTCTAGAAATGACTGAAATAAACCATTTCCATAGCAACCAAACTTTCAATGACCCATAAGCTCCCATTATCTGTTTCACAGGATTAACAAGCTTTTTCTAAAAGACTTTATAATGATCAATTCTATACTTCTCACTAACAAATGTTTTCTTTTGTCTGAGATTTGTAGACTGCCACTGACTTGATGGCTGTTAGTACTATCGTCATGCATCATCTCTGCTCTACAGCCTCAATAAGGATATTTTTCTTGGCCAAGACAAAATTTGTTCATGATTTGCACACTTTAATAAAATTCCCTGAACAAATCATTGATAACAGTGCAGTACTTAAGAGCTTGACAGGAGGTTGTGGGGGGAAGGGGGAGGATTTTTGTCATCATGTTATGAATGTCGATATTACAATATCAAGTAGGAAAAACATAGAGGTTGTTCAATGTTGTCTCCAGTGGAAAAAATACCTGAGATAAAAAGAAACACACACAAACACAGAACATTTTCTAGCTTTATTTTCACACAAAGTACATTAGTTCTGGCACTCTTATTAAATGTTCAGTCTCTTGAGTCAATATCTGCACCAAGACATTTATTGTCATTGCATGGTATGTACCAATGTGTTAACCATGAGAAATCATTGTTAGTTTGTGCATTCAGACACATGTAAATAAAACTCCTAGATTAAATAAAACTGTGTAGACTATGATGTCGCAGGCACACCACCCTGGCTTTGCAGTTGGGCTTGAATTTTCAGATTCATGGTCTCAATAACAGCTGAAAATAGACACAAAAACAAAGCAAAGAACAATATTACTAAACATGTTAAAGATGTTACAGCACAAAGCCCAAAAGTATGACCAGCTATAATATATATATTTGCATTCTTTTGAAAGACTGATCATCCAGTCAGCATCAAAGGATTCTCTTCTCTTCTCTCTTATCTAAGCACTAATTGGAGGAGGGCGAGACAAAAATATGCAAATGAATTATTTTGAGCCTCACACTGTAAAGATAATTTATATCAACAAATTTTGGCCACTGTATTGGAAAAGGTTCACAAACTTTCAGAAAATTTCAGAAGAAGATGCAGTGATACAGAAATCTGAAAGCATCCACAATCCTGACCCACAGGATATTTTGGAAAAAAGAAGATAAGGACCAAAAGTCATCTCGGGAGGGGGGAAGGGGGTATGAACCCCATACACCCTTCACTCAAATCTGCCACTGTTGAGTAGGAATACTGGAAACTAGATTTTTGTTCTCAGTAGTTTTTGTAGAGGTAGCAGATATGGCTATAGGAAGCTGATGTTCAGTTGTCAAGGAGATGAGGTGCAAAGTCAGAACCAAGCAGCTACCCTCATGGTATCCCCACTGGTTGCCTGAGCTTCTACTGAGAATGTCCACAAGAGACATTAATTTACTGTTTATCCCATAAAATGTGAACACCTAGACTTTCATATCAATGTTTGCAAATGCATTCAAAGAATGTCAATCATTCTATAAGACTCTAAATCCACTCAAATAAATTATTCTTATAAATACAATATGGGAAGTCAGTTGATATAATAGTAATTTGAGAGGGGTTTTATCTGACCTGGTTTTCAATTTCTTTTGAAATTTTTGGCTGACTCTATAGCCCTCATCAGCAAATGAAAGTCACATGAAACCAGCCAAGCATCAATTTGCTGATGAAGACTGTACAGTCAGCCTTAAATTTTTAAAGAAATTGAAAACCAGGTCAGATAAAATCCCTCTCAAATTAAAATTATTCTTAGCCCCAAAATTTATGAAGAAACTCTATCTTAGCTTTTTGTAACCAATAGCAATCAGTTTTTCTTGTCAAATGTGTATTTTTTGAGGCAGTGATGATTAACGTCTGTCTAATGCACAGTGCAAAGTAAAATGTTGAAGTCTAGGTGATTGAGCTTCATCAAAGTTGGTGAAAAGTTTTACAAAATTCAACATGCAATATTGGTGGAATCAAATTAGAATGTACTTCTGAATTATTGACCACAATGATTTCAGAGTGTGAACATACTCATGCCAAGTATCTAATGTACCTAATATTGTTAAGCCTGAGGGGGGAGGGAAGGAGACAGTTAAAGGATGGGATTTTATTGATATTGTCTCCCAGACGGTGAGGATTTTGACAGTGTTTTCCTGACAAACTTGATAGTTTTGATAATACTTCACCAATCATAACTTCCTGGAGAGAGGATTTCCACCATTGCTCCCCTTTCAGGGTTACTAATATTACTAATCTCTAATTTGAAATTTTGATAATAAATTGTTTCTTCATGAATGAAAAAGCTGAATGGTTTAATATTGTTGGATATAGACATGTTCTTTCTGAGGTTTAAGCATTTGAAATCTTAAAATGCAAATGAAATGATGCCAACCCAGGAATTATTATTGCTAAAATACACAATATGGTCAATGTTTTTGCCACATCTGTTGCAAAATTAGGAACAAGATTTGGCAAGTTAACTGGGTCAATGTCACCTTATTTGCATAATTTTCTGATTTCAAATTCTTACAACTCTAAAAGTACACATTCTCAGGGGCTGTTTATATAGAGGCCAGCCAGCCCGGTAAGGGGGCTGACTTCTTTTGTCCTATAGCCCCAAGGGAAAAGAAAACAAAAGAATTCAGCCCACTTACTGGGCTGGCTCGCCTCCATATAAACAGCTCCTTAGTCAAGAATATTGAACCATCCAGCTTTTCAATTCATGAAGAAATGATTATCAAATTTCAAATTAAGGGTTATGGGCATTTAAAGGAACACAGTAATAACTGTAGCCTTACCTTGTCTCATCTTATGTTTTTCTATAAGCAGAGGTTGTAGTTTTTCAATTTGAGTTGTAACATAGTCCATTTTCCTTTGAAAGTAATGTTCTGCTTCTTTAAGATCCTAAAGGGTATTTAAAAATAAACAAAATTGATAAAATAAATACTGGGCTCTTGTGTGAGCCAAATGGGAAGAAGTACATGTAATAAAAGGAAAATACATATTTTTATATGTTTTCTTTCAAAAACAGCTGTCACTTTTGGGGATACACCAAAAAAGATAAATGGTAAACAAAACAACAACAAAACCTAACAAATTCTTAAACAAATAAAATAAATAAATTTGGGGTAGCTCATCACCCTTCCTTGCAGCACAAGTGCTGAATTACGAAGGGCACAGCTCAATGTGATCAAGTCATAAGGCATTTTCATAGTGAAGACAGTTACACAGTTACATACACATACACACCTAGCAGCCACCATACAACCCATGTCTGATCATGGAGCACAGCTTAGATTGAAACTAGTTTGTTTTTACTGAGGGAGGAAAAACTGGAGTACCTGGAGAGAAAACTCTCAAAGCAAGGGAGAGAACGGACAAAAAACTCAAGCCATATCTGGGAGCCGAACCTGGGACCACACCTTGCTTTCTATCTTGTTAAGGCTGACAATCTCATTCTTAATCTTGCTCATTCTCAATCTCAATCTCAATCTCTCTATGGGAGAACAATCTTTGTCCATGATCAGAGAAAAAATACAATCCTTAGAATAGGACATTTTTATTATTGCATCACATACTCTGACTACCAGAATGCTTTGCCAACTTTCTTTTGTGAAATAATTAGTGCCAATTGTTCTACTATTCTCATGAGGAAATATTAATCTGAATAAGAAGGAGCATTTGTATTAACATTCTGGTAGTTGTAGAAAAATGATGCCATCATGAAAATGTCTGTCCTCGGAGACCCAGGGCGTCAGGGAGGGGGGAGGGGAGCGGAGGGGAAAGGAAAGAGCGAAAAGGAAGCCCTGGGCTTTTGACTACCCCTAACTTGTCTTAACGGCCAAAATTTATCCAAGCACTGATTGGCCTCATTATAATTTAATTATAATGAGACCAATCAGAAGCATTTGTGTGGTTAGATTAGAATCTTCTAAAGTTACCAGTAAACAAGTTGACCCCACGCATTGCAACACCTCCCAAACAATAGAAGCTGTCATGCTCTGTTTGAGAAGAACAGGCGATGGATAGTATTTCTCGTTACCATGCGACATGGACACAGTCATTACGAGATTTTCCAAGGAAAAAGTAGTAAGAGGCAAGTCATTGTTTGAAGTTTACACTGCTGACGTATCACAATCGCTACGATGGACGTTTTGCTGACAGGAACTGTATTTAGATCTCATTATCTCAAATTTTGCGTGATCTTGCGATAATTGATTTGGTCCAGGTATTTTGTCATTTGAACTTTGTTTATACATTAGACCATCTAATTGGATTAATTTTGGCCTCAAGACAAGTTAGGGGTAGTCAAAAGCCCAGGGCGTCCTTTTCCCCTCTTTCCTTTCCCCTCCACTCCCCTCCCCCCTCCCTGACACCCTGGGCCTCAGAGGACGGAAAATGTCCTATATATACTACTAAGTTAGAGGTTGGTAATTTCACCTTTTCTGCAAAGTACCCAGTACCAATGTCAACCATAACTGATTTTATATCCTCTAAAGTACCAGGAACATACATCTGAACTTTGTTAAGAATTAATATCAATATACAAAATAAAATCAACCACACATTGTGAGAGAAAAGGTAGTAAACCCTTAATTACAATGTAATATATCTTTCAAAGAAAATGATACTCCTTTCAAAGACAGTTCACATGTACACTTCCAGTCCAATTCACCTTCCCAGAGTTTCAGGTACCCCGTACCAATCAGAATGAAGTTTCTGATTTGTTGAAATAACAAAGAGCAGTAAAACAAACAATTAAGGCTAGAACAAAACACATTGTTCACAATAATCCACCCATTCTTTGGTTTTGTCATTTCAACAAATCAGAAGCTTCGAGAGTATGGGGTGACCCTAGAGTTTCCCACAATTCATTACAATTTCGTGCACTCAAACAAGGTCAGGGGTAAAAATATGAAAGCCTTAGATGAGCTGAAAAACTTCAGTGGAAAATGAGTGTAGTACTTACCTTCAAATTCCAATAAAGGTTCATGGGAAGAGAGCAGATTTCTATAAATTTTGGCACATCTGCCCCAATTCAAAAAGGCGGACAAATTAAAGCTTGAGGTGGATTATATTAATATTTCTAGACAGGAAATACAGACACACACAAAGAATTGACAACACTAAACAATGTACATGTTGCAGGTTTAAACACAAAGGTATCTTTGTTCTCTGTTTGCCATAAGTTTATTTACAAGGATACAGAACTACTAAGAGGAACCAGAATCTGTTTTCCTAGAAAAATAAAAAACAATACTCAAAATCCAACTATGAGGAGTGGGAAATATCTTAATGTAAAGACTGAAGGCATGTGAAGATGAACAGTTTTTTGAGAGATGCAACAATTAAGACCCATGCCAGGTGTTTTAGTTTTACATTGTGCAATTTCTAGTCAAATATATTATTGTTACAACATAGCAAGGCCATGTTTGACGTTACCTGTGTCTTGGTTCGCCATTTTAACAACATTATCTTTAGAATCTCTGAACTTTTGCTGTGCAACTTTCAGCTGTCCCATAGAATCACTCAACATTTTCACCTCCTAAACATACAAAAATCCCTTGAATTAAGAACATTTATAAGTCATGTCGTATATACCATTAAATTAGTCCATAGTACCTCCTCTAATTGACCTCTAAGCGCCTCTAAATGAGGGATTTGTAGCTGATTTAGTTCAACTGTCTGCGCCATTTTGTTTCTGGTGTGGTACCACAGGAATCCCGGTCTATTTCTCGCAGGAGATTCTGGGCCGGAAAAAAATTAATTTAGTATTCGACTTCCGGATATCGATAAGACCGTGATTACATAAAAGAACAATATTGCACATCCGGCCAGGAATATAATAAGTTATGCTTTTGTCGTAGGCTACTGCTTTTGTTTAGTACTCTTTTAGTATTATTTTGAAATACGATAAGCTTGTAAGGTGGCAAGAAAACACAAAAAGTTAAATGACTTTTCCCCAGAAAGAATACCCCCATCCATTCAATAGACGGGAACAAAAATAGCCTTTAAAATAAACTACACCTGTTCTTTTGTTCAGATACTTCCAAAAGTTCCTTTCTTCCCTTTCCATAATGAACAAAGGAATATAAATTTTCCATTTCCCAGCCATCTGCATGATAAAGCTGTCAAACTAGCCCCATAAATTTGATTTTATTTTCCTAGAGTGTTAAAAAGATAAACGAATTGTAATGTTAATGGTATTCATTGAAAGAAAGAAAGGGAACATGATATCGATTGATAACATCAATAACGCCATAAAATAAGGAACGACAGGTCACGTGAGCGGTTCCCGCGCATTTCTCACTGCGCACGCTTTGAGTCGCTTTGCTGTTTACTTTCAGTCTTTATTCGAATTTATTCCCGATTTTCGCTCATTTAAAACCATGTAACAACAGCACCGATTTGTGTGAAGCCCCGGTGAGTATTAACGTTCATTCTTAAGCGCATATTTAGCGCGTTTAGAAGATTTCTTAAGAATTCTAGTTCGATTTTCCTTGAAGGATTTGAAATCAGAGAAAGTAATGTTATAATTTAGCCTTTTACCGCGCTGTCTTGGTGCTCATGTGCTATCGAGCTATCTCTTTGTGTCGTGTCAACACGGCTAAAAAATACTCTTTTGTTCAAAAACCCTAAATTCCGTGCAAGGAATTGTGACTTAGATCTTCTTTGTGGTGTTTTTCAGTAGGAAATAAGGGACACGTGCAAAAGTCTCAGCTGCCGAATAACGAGTAATACATATTGTACTTTCAGTCGAATTGAAGTCTGCATGAAGACCAACTAAATCAAGCGGAATTTGAATTGCAAATTTGGTCATTGTATATTTATGCTTTGAAAGGGAGAAATCCCCTCGATTATCAAATCTTTAGGATTTTTTTATTTCAAAGAACTCCTGATCATTTAGTGGTCTGTCGAGAGTCGAATTCGGTCGTTTTCATCGGTCGAAGAAGCCATTGAGCGAGTTCTTTTTCGGCATAATCCGCCTGAAATTCAAGCCTCTGATTTCCTTAATCATCAAAAACAAATTGTGTTCGACAGGAACAATAGACGAAGCTTCGAAACGTTTTGTGTGAGCGCCATTGTGAGCATTTTTCTCGCGTACAATATTTCTGTGTTTGTGGAAATTTTACGAGCAGAGAAATAGTTTATGAATTTTAATCGAAAGCTCTCGCTCGCCCAAGGCCTTTATATTATTACACCAAGGTCTGAAGTATTTCTCTGTTTCATTGTAAATAAACATGACAGTTTTTGTTCCCGACAAACCAAATTTCCTCCGTGAAATTGACTTATAAAAATCGTATCTTCAGACAATTCCATTAGGCACGGTTTTAAGCTTTCTGTAATATAATCATATTTGGCCTTTACTTCCCTAGTGAATTTTGGGTTTTGCCATGCATAAAGCACTTGATAATTTCGACGGTTTTGACAACATTTCCTTTTCAGAAATGAAAATCTTAGGCATCCATCAAGTTATATTATATCTGACCTTTATGCCAAATTAGTAATTTAATTAAAATATATGCTTTTATTGTTCAGCATTCACAAAATAATTGTTAAATGATCGCTCATGAGCATGTAGAAGACTTTCAATTTATTTCATCCAGGGTTCCCAGAGAAATTGACTCAGAATTGTGATCTGTCTTCAATAAAATGAATAATTTTTGCTATTTGGTGAAAAAATCAAATCTTTGACATTTGTAGATCTTGTCTGTGCAATACTTGATTTTCTCAGACTTTAAATTTACAATATAAGCATTCTCATATTCATCCATTTTTCATTCACTGATTAATCCTTTTCAATAAATATCATCATTAGTATTAACAAAATATGGGAAACTCCAGATAACTTCATCTAATTTAGAAAGTGGAGTTTAAAACTAAAAATAATTCTTGAGTCCAAGATTATTTTGTATTATTATTTGAGTGGTTTCACTTAACCCATAAAAGCAAAACTCAAATAGTTAATGTGCAATAGCAAAAATAGATGCAAAAGAAAACTATGAAATTAAGGAGCCATGTGTTGTTCTTAATTCACATTTTAGTCAACCCAAATCAATGAAGCATAGCTTGCTGATTCAGACTTCCACTCGTTTCTGGCTCTACATTAACTATTGTAGAGGCATTTAATAATTATTTTGTTTGGTCATGGATGGTATGGCATACAAACCAAGGCCAACCCATAGCTGTAAGCAGCTCCAAATCAAAACAGCCATCCCAAACTGATTCAGATGCCAAACTATTTTTTTAATCCTTATGCATCTCACTAGTTTATAGAGCAGTCACAAAAATCTTCCAAAAAGAGTCTGACACCAAACTTACCATTTATTTGGTATGGTACGTGGTTAGCTTAAAATGCTACATTATCAAATATCCATGTCTTAGGTCAATTAATTGAAACCACCTAATTATACTATTATATACTATTATGTAAAAAAGAAACAGCAAATGACCCATGTTTTTTTTACTCACAAGTAAAATTTTGTGAGATCATCTTCAAATTTCTTCTTATATTTGTGAAAACATCCCAGGGGGGTGGGGACTCAGATATATTTTGGACAGGGATGATTGTTGTACCTTTTAGTGATCAAAAATCTTTGGTAGCTTAATTTTAGGGTGTTCACAGGCAGATGCTGGTACTTTTACAAAAATCTGTAACATTGAGGGGTTCTTGATGGGTGGTATTGAGTTAGAAGCAGAAACAATTTGAGAAATCTTGTTTATTTATTTTACAATTTGGTAACTTTTAATGATCATCCCTGACTAGAATATATGGGAGTCGCCCCAGGAAAAAAATGAGTATCTATGAAGGATACATTGTTTTCTTTAGACTTTTATTGACTTTCACATTGATATTGGAGTTCATCTCCAATTTTGTATAAATTTTGTTTTAAATTTGTACTTTATTTCAGATTCTGTTTAGTGTTCATGAATATGGAAACTGAGAGGCAGAACAAAAACACTTCACAAGTTTTGACTAAAACATCCCACAAGAATGGTACCATTGAGTCAACTGATAGCAATGCCAATGTTTTGGAAGCAAAGACAGAAAAACCATCAACAGTGACTGTCACACCACTTTCAGAGGCAACAGAAGCTATAAACAGTATTGTTCCTATGGAAACAACTGCCAGTCAGATAATAAAAAGCGAGACAAAAGTCCCAGAGGAAAGTCAATGCCATAAGAGTAAGATTTCTGTAAGTGACTATCTACAGAGTGCAGTACCTACTCAGACATACAATACTGTTCAGAACACGCCTGTGGCCACAGTTGACGAAAAGGATTTAAAACAACAAGTGACCACCAAGACGGTAACAAGTGATAAAGAAGTAAATCAGCAACCAGAAGTCTCCAAGATTCAACTACTCCAACAGTCTCTCCAACAGCAGTTACTACAACAGCAACAACACATTTCACTACCATATATGCCTACACAACAAGGTATAACAACGTACATACCAGTTGATGGCTCCCAAGGCATAATACCTGGCATGATACCCTATACTGGACCTGTAGTAGTTGTAGGAAACCCAAGCTCCTTGACGGCATACAAAACAGTGCTTCCCCAAGGAACTCAACTTATAACTTCAACCACCACAGGAACAACTCGAATCATCCCAGCGACTCCAGCTTCCACACATGTTGTTGATGTTTCTAACTGGCATGCAGTTACTGCTGTAGATCCTTTGAACATCAAGACATCTAGTGTTGGGCAGACAACAGCTGTAAACCAGGAACCTACCAGAGTAGTTAATGTTGTTGTTCACAGTGGACAGAGTGGGTTATCTGGTACTTCATTCAGTGAAGCCAGCAGCCATGAACCTCTCAAGGTAGCCTCTATGGTCAGTTCCTCTTATCCAGATGATGAGGATGACGACTCTGAAGACAAATCAACGCCAGATGAGCTGCAAGACTTTGCCAGGCAGTTTCGACAACGAAGAGTTGCCCTTGGTTTTACCCAAGCAGATGTAGGCATTGCCTTGGGAGAAATCTCCAATAATAATCTCAGTCAGACCACTATTTGTAGATTTGAAGCACTACAACTCAGCCTAAAGAATATGTTGAAGCTGAAACCCTTGCTAGAGAAGTGGCTCAGGTCCATCGACAGGGCATCAAATCCTTCTAAAGATAACGAAAAATCAACCGATTCCAATCTTGGAACCTTATCCAATCAAAACGGCTCATACAAGAAACGAAAGAGGAGAACAATCATTGAAAAGACTGTTAAAAGTGTATTGGAAAATCACTTTGATAAATACCCACGGCCGTCATCAAATGACATAAGCTCACTTGCAGAGAGCCTCAGTCTTGACAAGGAGGTGGTACGAGTGTGGTTTTGCAACAGAAGACAGAAAGAAAGGCGCGTCAGTTCATCATCTATTGTATCAAACGATGAAAATGGTGGAGACCATATACCTGACACTGAACACTCCTAACATGTAAATGGTTAAAAAAATACATTTTTATGATAAGATCACTAGATGTATCAACTTATTAATGTACATATATATGCCTATGATAGTCCACAGTGTGTCTAAAATAACCAAACAATGCTCTATACTGCATTGATACTATATAGTATATTAAGAATCAAAATTTGATGATTGAGTATGGCTTGCCTTTGAACAAATTTTCATCCTCCCTTGGTAATATAATTATTAATATTATTCATTTTAGTATTCCTCAAATTTGATGGTTGAGTTTTTAATCAGCCTTTAAACAGATAGCTTGTAACATTTTAATCAAAGGAATCTTGACAATGTGTAATCAAGCTTGGTCAAAACTTTCTCTGCATGTTTAGTTGCTATTCCAAGTCCAAATTTAATAGACTATGGTGTGCTTAACTTGATGGTATAAGCCTACAGGGCTGTTATTGTCTGTTAGTAGCCAATCAGGTTTTGAGTTGTAACTAAGTCATGCCAATAAAGACTGAGTGTACATGTATATGTGTATAGTATTTATTTAAGCACTAGATTGTGGTTGGACTTTAACGTTGGAAAAGATCCAGTCCGCGACTTGTTCAGGGTTCACACAAAAACCATTCCATGATATTTTCCATGTCTTTTTCATGACATTTGGTCCAAAATTGGCAGTTGTTACACACAAACAAGCCAGAGATTTTTGTGCTTGACATAAAACATTATCTTCACTTCTAACCTTATGCTGATTGAAAATCTAAAATTCCATGATGTTTCCATGACCTTACTATTTTGTAAGAGTTAATTACCGAGAACCGAGGCTATTAACCATATACATCTCGAGGGCCATAGGCCCGAGGGATGTATATGGCTAAAAGCCGAGGTTCGAGGTAATTAACTGGCTTATTATATGGTTGAGGAGGTTTTCACACAAAAACAATCCTACAGTTATTTCTCAACATGTTTCTTCACCAAAATTGGCTACTTAGTACATGATTTCGGGGCTCAGTAGAAAATTTCTAAGTCTAACATCCAAAAGCCCTTGAATTCATATTATAATGACTAGGGAAGTATGAGATATAAAGCCCTACAAATAACAAAGAAAACCGACTCAATCATATAATAATTCCCAATATTTCATGACTTTCCAGGCCTGGAATTAGTATTTTAAATTCCAGGACTTTTCATGACCGTACAGACCCTGCTGGTTGAGACAAAAAATAACAAATGCAGTCCACTTTCAGACAAATCCTAACAAGAAGAAAAATTGGCTCTATTATAATTTCATCAACCCAGTTCCAGAGTCAAAACTACAAGGTAAAAATACACCCCTCTCCCCACCCCCCTCCACAGAGAAATTATCTTTTTACCGTGTTCCAAAACTTTCAGAGGCTAAATTAAGTAAAACCCTGTGGAGCAGCACATCTTTATACAGCTCATAAATGGGGGTACTCTAGTGATCCACAACCAAGTACGTGAGAAAAAAGTCTTGCCAAAATTGCATGGTGCTTTACCCTGGATGCAAGTGCTTTGGCTTGCATTACATTTTCATTTTTAATTACAGAGAGTTATTAGCAAAACATGCAAGGTAAAGCTCTTGTGCCCAGAGTAATGGTACCCGGCTGATGTGCTAAACGCAACAAAGACTTTGAACGAACTGCAAGAATAACAAGCCCAAATCGTGATGACATTTTGACCCCCTTGCTATACCAAAATCCTTTTCAAAAACCTTTCAAATTTTAAATCCTTTGAGAATTCAAACAATAGTTTTAATATTAAGTGAATAAAAGCTTCTAGAAAAGGATTCTGGTATAGAGGTCAAAATGTTATTAGTCTTGGGCTCACAAGGGCGGATCCAGGGGGAGGGTTGCGGGGGTCAGGACCCCCTGTGTTTATCAATGAATGTCATGAATTTGCGACAGCAGTAATTTTTTTCTGTGAAAACTCACTTTTAACATTAATTGAAATATCACAAAGCAATGCCAACCCTCTACCCATTCAGTTGTAAATATAATATTTTTGTTTCTAATAAAAAGTGTTAAACAATCACTAGTCTAAGCAATTAATGTCATATTTTCAGCAAGTTTCAATGGCTTAAGACATTTTCATTTGGGTTCCCTGTTTGTAAACGTCAGGTGACCCCCACCTTTGAGAAATCCTGGATCCGCCCTTGGCTCAACTGCAATTTTTTCATTCCAAATTTCAACAAAAGAATACCGTCTTAGGTTGAAAAACAGGATAAAGCTACTATTCAAGTTGAAAATTGAACAAGTGAAGACAAGTTTATTCATGAAAACCTGTTTGACTATAGTATAACTATTTCAATACCTCATTCTAAAGAAACCAATATAATTAACATTTGGCATAAATATAATACTACCGTATTCCAATAAATAAACCTAATTACAACACAATCACTGCTATTTTAAATGTGTTACAATTTGGAAAAAGATGTTAGAATAAATAACAAAGCTAACATAAAATCAGTGAATTTGAATAAAAGTTCCTATAATATACTATTGAATCATCTTGTATACATCTAATTATGCAGAGTATAGTCTAGGCATATTTTAGATACTATGATATAATTTGATGGAGAATAAAATGTTGCCACTATAAACTTTAAAAACGTGCTTTTCTGCTCCTCAAGAATCCAGGGATTATTATTGTTGCATTGTCAGGGGAAATTTTTCTGGAATCGAGGAATAAGCGACAGGATAATAACTCTCGAGTCCCAAGGATGGCTTTTCTGCAGTTTTATAGTGCTCTTCTTCCATGGCTTGCACTTTATAAAATGGTTAATGCAACTTTTTCAGTAAGGAAAAACCTTAGTTTGCCCTGATAAGCAAAATATACCACAAGCATACTCAGAATGAGCCAATAATGGAACTAAATACATACTAAACTTTTGTATACTGTTAAAATTCACTCCAACCAAATTGCCACAGCATGTAAAATAGCTCTAGACACTCCGCATGTATAAATATTCATAAGACTACATTGAATTTCATTAATTGATGGTCAGCAATTCACCTGCTTTGTTCCATCTATTTGATTAACTTTGTACAATGTCAACATTTGGGTGTATGACATTCATTTCAACAGTAAAAACTATTCTAATGTGCATAATATCAATTAATTTTATGTACTTTCAATTTTGTGCTTTGCTTAGTGCAAGCAATAGTTACCACCTACCCACCCATCCATGGAAAAAAGAGGGATATGGAGTCACTAACCCCTAAGCAACAACAAGATTAATATTTAAAAAAAGTTTGAAATTAGCCAATCTCTATTCACTGACAGATTTTTGAAATAGAAGAAAAATAAATTGACAACTTAATGTTGTTAAGTTTCCTTACCAGTACGTGTTTGCATAATCACATACTGCATCAGACAAGGTCTAGATTTGGTATAGGTTACTGGGACTCCAATGTTTAGACAGTCAAACAAGCAGTTTCACCATTGACATTGGAGAGCACTGCCTATGCTTGTCTGAACACTGTTTGAATGATGGTAGCCTATTGGCATATTCTCAGTTAAGACTGTTGTCTGACTTTTGTGATTGTTATGCAAATGGTGATAAAAATTATTATAAACTGTTGTTTACACACTGTATTTTTTGACAGACCAATTGAAAAAGTTTTTATTTCATGACATTGATTCATTGTGGTTGCTTTTTCTGGCTAATATGACTCCTATTGTATTTTAGCCACTATTCATACTATCAACTTCAATTAATCAAACCAAGACAACATAATTAGTGCTGCTTGGCAGTATAAATACCATCTAAGACACCTGTCGTGATATTTACACATTATATATATCTACACGTAATCATCATAGCAACAGAAATCAAGAATTGGAACATCCTCAAAAATCCAACAATAGTTGCTGTTCCTTGAAAGATACCATCAGAAATGCTACCCCTGAAAACCTGCCATGAATTATTCCAGAAATTAAACAAATAACAGTAGACTGACAACGATGGAAAGCTACATTTAGTGGCCTCAATTTGCTTAAACCTATGAGTATCGATTGGCCAGTCAAGAGTCAATCCAGTAGGTTTGACATTTGAAAAGGTCTCCTTACTACAATGTAATAGCATAGTCTACAGGGTTGTAGCATCTTCTGCAGTGAATACAATCAACAATGTCTAATGTTTCTGAGGATGAGTTTATTATGCCTGAACTCACCTCAGATAATATTTTTAGCAAATTTCATTATTTTTGATCCATGTTCAATTATTTTTACTATGTATACACATATATAAAGCTTGTGGATGCAAAACCAAATTGCAAAAGGTTGACCAGCAACAAATTATGCCTTAATATTGCCACAGGATAATTGTTTCTTAAATGCGTTAAGCAACTGTGTATAGTTAAAATACAAGGACTTGTCAATCACATAAAAACAATATCTTCTAAATTTTTAAAAAGCATTTCTATTTTTTTCTCCAAAACTGGAATAACAAAATGTGTCTACATTGACATTGCAAGTGGAAGCCCAGAGCAAACTTTATATGAGCTGGCAAGCTGGTACAGCACAGTTTCTCTAAGACTGTAACTGCATAACCATATTTTCAAATCTAATTGGTGCATTTTCCACACCTTAACCAAATGTCGAAACCACAGACGTACAAAACTGGTCCTTAGTGAGCTTGGTATTATGTAATTACTGGCCAGATATGAAGCTTAAAATGTACAATTTTAAATAATGTATTCCATCAAATATTTCCACAAACTGCAGTTCAATTACCAGCAAACTCCTATTAAATAAGAATTTGAATTTTGTACAGAATACCTGTCTAGTAAATAATCAAAATTGTTCAAAAGCTTCTACAAGCTTGTAATTTTATCCCCAGCAAAGAGATTCACACGATATGATTCCAAATCTGATGTTGGTAGACTTTTGACTTTAGTTTCATGCAATAGGTCAATTTCTTTGACAGCCTGTAATAGAAAAAAATATTTAATCATCACTTAACTACAATATACAAATGGTGCTAATAAGGGAATGGAAATGCTTGAAAAATAGTTGTTAGGTTGTTGGTATGTGGTCATAGTAAGGTGTCATAGAAGTGATTGGTAAAGTGTCAGTAAGTAGTTGGTAAGGTGTAAGTGAGTGGTTGGCAAGGTGTCAGTAAATGGTTGGTAAGGTGTCAGTAAATGGTTGGTAAGGTGTCAGTAAGTGGTTGGTAAGGTGTCAGTGAGTGGTTGGTAAGGTGGCAGTAAGTGGTTGGTAAGGTGTCAGTAAATGGTTGGTAAGGTGTCAGTGAGTGGTTGGTAAGGTGTCAATAAGTGGTTGGTAAGGTGGCAGTAAATGGTTGGTAAGGTGTCAGTGAATGGTTGGTAAGGTGTCAGTAAGTGGTTGGTAAGGTGTCAGTAAGTGGTTGGTAAGGTGGCAGTAAGTGGTTGGTAAGGTGGCAGTAAGTGGTTGGTAAGGTGGCAGTAAGTGGTTGGTAAGGTGTCAGGAAGTGGTTGGTAAGGTGTCAGTAAATGGTTGGTAAGGTGTCAGTGAATGGTTGGTAAGGTGTCAGTGAGTGGTTGGTAAGGTGTCAGTAAATGGTTGGTAAGGTGTCAGTAAATGGTTGGTAAGGTGTCAGTGAGTGGTTGGTAAGGTGTCAATAAGTGGCTGGTAAGGTGTCAGTAAGTGGTTGGTAAGGTGTCAGTGAATGGTTGGTAAGGTGTCAGTAAGTAGTTGGTAAGGTATCAGTGAGTGGTTGGTAAGGTGTCAGTAAGTGGTTGGTAAGGTGTCAGTGAGTGGTTGGTAAGATATCAGTAAGTGGTTGGTAAGGTGTCAGTAAATGGTTGGTAAGGTGTCAGTAAGTGGTTGGTAAGGTGTCAGTGAGTGGTTGGTAAGGTGTCAGTAAATGGTTGGTAAGGTGTAAGTGGTTGGTAAGGTGTCAGTAAATGGTTGGTAAGGTGTCAGTGAGTGGTTGGTAAGGTGTCACTAAGTGGTTGGTAAGGTGTTAGTGAGTGGTTGGTAAGATATCAGTAAGTGGTTGGTAAGGTGTCAGTGAATGGTTGGTAAGGTGTCAGTAAATGGTTGGTAAGGTGTCAGTGAGTGGTTGGTAAGGTGTCACTAAATGGTTGGTAAGGTGTTAGTGAGTGGTTGGTAAGATATCAGTAAGTGGTTGGTAAGGTGTCAGTAAATGGTTGGTAAGGTGTCAGTGAGTGGTTGGTAAGGTGTCAGTAAATGGTTGGTAAGGTGTAAGTGGTTGGTAAGGTGTCAGTAAGTGGTTGGTAAGGTGTCAGTAAGTGGTTGGTAAGGTGTCAGTAAGTGGTTGGTAAGGTGTCAGTGAGTGGTTGGTAAGGTGTCCGTAAGTGGTTGGTAAGGTGTCAGTGGTTGGTAAGGTGTCAGTAAGTGGTTGGTAAGGTGTCAGTAAGTGGTTGGTAAGGTGTCAGTAAGTGGTTGGTAAGGTGTCAGTAAGTGGTTGGTAAGGTGCCAGTAAGTGGTTGGTAAGGTGTCAGTGAGTGGTTGATAAGATATCAGTAAATGGTTGGTAAGGTGTCAGTAAATGGTTGGTAAGGCGTCAGTAAGTGGTTGGTAAGGTGTCAGTAAGTGGTTGGTAAGGTGTCAGTAAGTGGTTGGTAAGGTGTAAGTGGTTGGTAAGGTGTCAGTAAGTGGTTGGTAAGGTGTAAGTGGTTGGTAAGGTGTCAGTAAATGGTTGGTAAGGTGTCAGTGAGTGGTTGGTAAGGTGTCACTAAGTGGTTGGTAAGGTGTTAGTGAGTGGTTGGTAAGATATCAGTAAGTGGTTGGTAAGGTGTCAGTAAATGGTTGGTAAGGTGTCAGTAAGTGGTTGGTAAGGTGTCAGTGAGTGGTTGGTAAGGTGTCAGTAAATGGTTGGTAAGGTGTAAGTGGTTGGTAAGGTGTCAGTAAGTGGTTGGTAAGATGTCAGTAAGTAGTTGGTAAGGTGTCAGTAAATGGTTGGTAAGGTGTCAGTGAGTGGTTGGTAAGGTGTCCGTAAGTGGTTGGTAAGGTGTCAGTGGTTGGTAAGGTGTCAGTAAGTGGTTGGTAAGGTGTCAGTAAGTGGTTGGTAAGGTGTCAGTAAGTGGTTGGTAAGGTGTCAGTAAGTGGTTGGTAAGGTGCCAGTAAGTGGTTGGTAAGGTGTCAGTGAGTGGTTGATAAGATATCAGTAAATGGTTGGTAAGGTGTCAGTAAATGGTTGGTAAGGCGTCAGTAAGTGGTTGGTAAGGTGTCAGTAAGTGGTTGGTAAGGTGTCAGTAAGTGGTTGGTAAGGCGTCATTAAGTGGATGGTAAGGTGTCAGCAAGTAGTATTGGTTGGTAGCATTCAGTATGACCTTGGTAAGAAGTGGTCAAGGTCATTCATTGGTACATGGATATCTATGTGGACTTACTTTTTCTTTGTCTGTTTTAAAAATTTCACAAATTTTTTCTTGCTCAGTGATTAATTCTTCCTTTTCTTTGTCATGAAAGTCTTTCATCTGCACAGAATAAAAGAAGCAATACTTAAAAAGTAAGACCCAATGAGACATTGTATAAAATGTGTTGATCTAACAACAGAATGATTTATTGAGATCCCCTTCTTTTACCTTGTACATATTTTTTAATAGTCTTATTTAATTTTAATTTTACTTTTACTGAAGAAGACCGAAGGTCGAAACGTCTCTATTAAAGCTTTTGTGGACATTAGAAGTTGCCTGCCTTCTCTTTCAACTAAATTCAAGAAACAGAATGATTTATTGGTATAAAAGGATTGGCCTTCCCTTGCCACTTGCCCTTTTTGGAATTCCCTTTACGGCAACAGACATGACAAGCACAGGAAGTCCAACAGTCAAAAGGAGTAAAAGATGTCTGGACATCTCATTTAGGGGCAGACGAGAGGATTTACGGTGCTTATTAACTTGATTACCTTGTGTCTTTCTTTAACAGCCTGTTCTATATGTTTTTTGTTCTGCTCTCTTTTTCTCCTGTAGAAGAACACAACAAATTAAAGGCATAATCTTTTTGGAAGATTATTCAATAATATTAATAACAAACCTTTGTAGTTCATCCTTCTCTTTGGTGTTTCTTGATAAATACTTTAACTCTTCTCTATTCAATTTATCCTGATCTTTCTTTAGATCATTGATTTGTCTGCAGAACACAACATGACATCAACAGTTATAGACTCTTTGCACAGATGTTAAACATGTATCTCATAACCACAGCCTTAGCAGTTATGTTGGAGGACAACTTTAGCTTATTGCTGAAGTAGAAATACATTTTATTTCAACAACATTGTCATTAATAAATTGATTATTGGTTGGAACAAAATTAATGAGCACAGAATTACTTGCATGTGTTACACCCTCTGAAATCATGAATCCTGACTGCTAGTCCATGTACAACTAATGATGTGAAAGGCTTTGCAGATAACAAGGTATTCAAACTTACTTAGCATGTAAATCATCAAGTAATTTGATTTGGTCTTCATTTGATTGGACCATGACACGTTCTAACTCTTCGTATTGCTAGAAGAGAAAGAAAACAGTTGTAAGAGCCACAGCCTAATGTGCTATCAAGTTCATAAGACAAAGTATACGTGAACTTACAGGGTCGACTTGCTTTTTAGCAGCAGCTAGTTGTTCAGACAGCTGGCGCTTCAATAATTCTATCATTTCATCCCTGTGTTTCCTCTTCAGTGCATCAACCTGTGGATTCAAAACAATTTGTGAGATCTGATTCAGTTAATTCAGCATTAAACATGACAACATTCCACTCTGGCAAGTGGTTATTAAACAACCATAATAGGCAACAACCCATTTATTTAATTGTCAGATGTGTTCTAGCACTTCTGTACTAATAAATATTGTACTACTTTCAGCTCACTTGTTGGTTTTTACTGAAGGAGAAAAACCAGAGGATCTGGAGAAAAACCCTCACAGCAAGGGAGAGAACAAACTTAAAAGAAACTCAAGTCACATATGATTCCTCATCCACAAATCAAACCTGGAACAACAAAGACAGATCTGCACTCTCACTGCTTAGCCACCCTTGCTAACACTGAGTCCACAATTTAACACTACAAATTCACATTTAGCTTTTCACACAAAAGTCAAAACTGACCTGATCATCATGTTGCTTATTGAGAGAATTGATTTCATCCATACCATTTTTATAGGTTTCTTCATAACTCCTATAAAACACAAGATGCCAATAAATTTTGAAACAATGTGACTGTATAGTTCCAGAAAATATCCATATAAATGGAAATTCTGGAGAGGAGGGGTCAAAGAACAAAATGACAGAGTTTGTATGGAGGAAAAATGGAAGTTCCAGGGGATAGCTAGGGGTCCATTAATTTTTCCAAATTCCCTCCATGGTGGGGGTATGGATATTTTCTGGAACTACACAAATGTCTGCTTTTATGTTACAGACTGCATATAAATATGTCTTTACCCTTTTTTCTCAGCCTTTCTCAGGTCTTTTTCCACTCTTCTTTTCAACACAGTCTTGTCTTTAATTAAATCCTTGAACAGTTTGTCTTGGTCAAGAAAATGGCTTTTTTGTACCTTATCTTTCTCCTGCAAACCAAGCCAACCAAAGATTAAAAACAAACAAGGATATTTTGTTCAACATTATTTTCATTCAATTTCATCCAATGTTCCATTTTAATTTCTTCCTTCCATTAATTTGTACAGTTCTGAGCCATGAGAACAAAAGTACAGAACAACTTTCCTCCTTTTTACATACTTAAATAAAAAAAGTTTTTATTGTCTACACAAAGTTTTGGGTGTATCAAGTTACTTACTTTTTCATGTTTTTTGACCAACAGTTCATGTTCTTTCTGTTTCTTTTGCAACAGTTTTACATATGACTGAAAAGGAATATAATTAATAATAATGCTTTGGTTTCATAATAACAATAATGCATAATATAAGATATTCCAGAGACTACAGGCCCCAGTTTCACAAAGTATGCATAACATATTCCTTACAACACAAAGTCATAACTTGTGAAACATGGCTTTATTTTAAACCAAATTTGAAAAAAATAAGAAGAAATTGTTTAATAAATAAGTACTGGCTTTAAAAACAGGCTAAAATAGTTGTAAATCTTCCGAAAAATTCATCATGTTTGGTGGATTCCAAGTACTCATATTAAGTCATGTATGCTTTGTGAAATCAGGATCAGGTCATGTTTAATCATATTTACATCAATAAATGCACCTTTTGCTCCTTTAACTGGTCTAATGACATGGCTTCAACCTTTACATCTTTAGAATAAAGAACATATTTTTATAAATATCAGGTTTATGGCAAACTGCAAACAAATTGACAGTAACCTGCACGACAACATCATAAATAATAGTAACAGCAGTACAACAAATTATATAACATTAAAAAAATAAATACAGACACAGCAAAAGCACTAATAATAAACAAGAACTGCTTGGCAGAAATGATTATGACTAAACAAAAGCACCAGTATACCAACTCTATCATCAACCAATAGCACTAACAATACAGTTACAGCAACAAATTATGCAAAAAGCTGCAGCAGCAAGAACAACAACAGTCAATAACAGCAGCAACAACAACAGCAAATATACAGGAGCAAAATAATAATCAGCAACAATAACAGTAGAAAATAACAGCAGCAATAACAACAGTAGCAGCAAAATCTGTTACAGCAACAGTATAGTAGTAGTAGCAACGACTACAACTGCAATGGTAGCAGTGCAGCAACAGCATCAACAACTGTAGCAACAATAGCTGCTGCAGCAGCAATAACAATAACAGCAGCAATGGCAACCCTTGCATCTAAAAACAGCTACCACAGCAATAACATTACTCACAAATATGATTCCAGGACAATTCTTCCTCATTCTTTGGTTTACCTGAAAATAGAAAGGATTCCTTTTATCAAAAAACAATTAAACAGATGAATTTGTTAATAGTAAAATGAGAAATACCTTTAATTAATAAGTATTAGACATGTTTAGTAATAAGTTAGATTTTTAAATGGTTTTTAAAGGAATTTCAAATTAAAGTGCAATATTTAATACTCACAGACCTTGGAGAAGGTTATGCCCACAGACACCAGTGTGCTTTTTAGAGTTTAATAAAAAATCAGCTTTGTTTAGAATTAGAGCAAATTTACAGTGAAGAGTAAAATAGAACAACTTCACCTTAGTGGTTAAGTTTCAGATGTGTTAATAAGTCTGGCTTGCTCATATTGAAAAGGATTGGTGAATTAAATGAACTACTAATAAACTGCTGTCCAGAATCACTGCTGGATTCCTCAGAGGTGATACGTCATAACATCACTGCAACTAAGAAGATTGCAGACCACTGCACTGCAAGGAATTAATCTTATAGAATCACTGCTGGATTAATTCTTAGTACTACACTTCGAATAAGTCCTCATCCAGTTGATAAAAATAATATGGTTGTTTTCCAAAAAAATTAACCAAATGATAAGGAATTTCCAACAGATAGTGTTAATATATCCACCCGTTGTACCACCAGGTTTTATAGAGTAAGCCCAAAATTTGTCATTGCTTTATATAACAAGATGTTAATCATTAAAACCAGTTCTCAAGGCATGCATGCATGCAAGCTGTATTTTAAGTGCAAATAATTAAAACAAAAAGAGACAAACTTAAGAGTTTTGTTAGATTTTCACACATATCAATATAAAAAAAATCATTTTCTTAATAGGAAGATATTCCATATTGAAACTTTAAGGATTGTATGATTTTAGCAATCTTATAAACTTCATGTTTTTATTTTTCAGTCAATAATAACTAAATAGTCGGTGATGACTTTGATTTAAAGTATCTGTTCTAGTTTTCTCTAAATTAAGGTATGTCATTTTTGGAAATTTTCCTTTTATGTAATTATTTAGTTTTTGAAATAAAAAAAAAGTTTAAACTAATCTTTTAAGTGTCATTTTAAAACTTTCTTAATATTTGAAGCAATTTCTGTTTACCATCCACGCTTGTCCATTAGCTTTTCAGGTTTTTAGTGAGAAGAAATGTGGAACAAAACTATGTACATACGTAATGAGATTTTTCTGGAGTTAGGTGGAATCTTGTAGACTACTGAAACATATGGTAAAACACCAATATAAGCAACAAAACAAAACATATGAAGATCTTTAAAACAAGAGTATCAAACACACTTCCATGCCACCTAAATAATTATTTCACAATGTCAAACATGGCACAGTACAGTAACTGGAAGTGTGATGCAATTAATCATGAAGCATAAAGCTGTCAATTTATCCACTTTTGCGCCTTGATTCTGATAGAACATTAAATAGTAAGAAAGTTATTTGCTAGATGAAAAACGGTTCAATATTGCCTGTGATATGGGTGTATAAATATTTCATTTTCCCTAACAAATCATTGTAAATGTTGCTTGGATCCTAAGTTAGGGTCCAAACTAAATTTACAGTGATTTGTTAGGAGAAATTAATATATATTTAACTGCCCATATCTCAGCCAGTATTCAACTGTTTTCCAAGAAATTTGGCATGTAATATCCTTTCATGATATTTATCAAAAATGAGAAGCAAAATTTGATAAACCAAAAATTATTTTTTTATGATATCATCACTTTTGTACTCTATTGCAGAATACAGTTAAGCAACTTTCATATGAGCTTTAAGCAGACTATACCATGCTAAGGCCATATCAGTGCTGTGGTGTATCTAAAACATTACAAATTCCTATTATAACCATGCCGATGCCGCAACCATGCAAATTTTACAGTCATATGAAAATTGCTATACATCAACACATTTAATGGGAGTATCCTGACATATTGGCTGGTCTCTGTACATTGTACAAACCCCACTATACTTGTACCACAAAATCACTTGTTCCTCTACTCTGCCTATGTTTTCATTAACTGGATTAATACCATTATGTATACATATTAGTTATACAATCCTTTAATAGAGTTGCATACCATGGAATATCCCATGCGTCACTTGTATTTTCTATGTGTACACATGAGCCCTTGTATGTGTATACAAAGAAAATACAAGTGACAAGCTTAAGTGGGATGTTCTATGGTGTGCCACGAGAAAGCATTGTATAACTATTTTACCCCACACCATAGAAAATACAAATGCACGATGGGAAGGAAGAGTGGAATACTGATGAATATACAATGGCTTTCCTTCTTTCTGATTGGCTGTATTTTCTATGGTGTGGGGTAACAAGGAGTACAGACTGCAACTTGATCTGACCTCACCAAAAGAAGATGGGACTTTCATACTATGCATATTACTAATATAAAGATTTAACAAAAAGAACAAAAATTTATGTAATTTACCAATATGGCTAAATTTTCCAAATGCCTCTAAAATGTCTGATTTTTCTTGTGTAAAAAACAATCAAGATTTGTATAACATTTTAAAACAAAAATAAAAATTCAGATAAATGTCCTTTAAATCAATTTCAAGTGTTCTGCCAAAATTCAACTGCAAAATAAAAACATCAAGTTTTTTTGTAACAATAATTACAATTTGTCCAATCGCAATGGTGTCATGTTGACATACCCTTCTCCTCGGCCTCTGAGATGATGATCATTGAAGTAGCCTTGCCTTCTCTTCTCTTTGCACTGTAAGTTCTCTTACATATTGCATTTGTATCAGGGGGAGGTGGGGTCTGTAAAGAGTGTGTTCGTCCTGATATTGGGTAAGGACTTGAGACTTGATGTTGAAGCTGAGGCTTGATTCCTGTTGAGTATGTCTCCCTCAGGCTTTCCCGATGAGCAAATGCCGATAGGGAGGAGCCTCTGCGTTGGCTTAGAATTACATCTGTTGTAGTCATTAGGGAGTCAGCTAAAAATCAAAATAAACATTTAAGATTGAAGCCTAATCAGCTACATGAGGTACCTATACAGCTAAGACTGAGTCAGTGTGGCTGAAGATACTAGCAAAGAGAGCATTATCATCCAGCATGAAATACACAATTGTTGAACAACATCAACACGTCATGTTTTCAGTTTTCCACTATTGCATTAAATCTCCCATAATTAAATATTAGATGCACTTACATCTACTTTCCTGATTTTTCTTAAATGAAAAGTTCCTGGATTTAAATTCCTTTTCAGGGGGTGGAGTTGGCTTGGGGGTGCTATTATTCTTGCGGGTATCAACTTCTTGAGTTTGGTCCTCAAACACCTCCTGAAATACAAAAGGATGCATCAACATTAATGCTCAGTTTAAGGAATGCAGTAAATATTCCACTGTAGATGGAATTAGATATAGATGTATTTCATTATCTAGTCTTTTGTAGATGTTATCTCTATTTTCTCTCTCTTTGGGATTCCTGTGGGATTCTTGTTTGAGAAGAGGGGGACTGAGGAGAGGGGAGGGAGAAGGGAAGAAAGGCTCCCTCTCTATCAGTAACACAGGAAGGATCTAGAAAGTTACTTACATCTCCATCCACTTCATCTTCTTCCTCATCCATCAATGATGCAAGTTGTTGTTGTCTCTTTTCATATTGTGATTGATAAGCAATAGGATCGCACAGAGCAGCTGCAAAATCTACAGAGAAAAATGTTTTGAATCACCAGACATAAAATTTGAACCCTTGTAGGAGTCCAACATAAAATCTCAATATCACCAACATAAAATCTTAATACATAAACAAAATAATGTAATGATCTTTGCCATAACAATCAACAAGTGCACACATTGAACTGTATCTTTGCATTAACATTGCTTCATACCTTCAAATCCGTCAGGGACATAGTCTTTAGTTACAATATGTACAAACAGTGTTGGTAAACAAAGAGGTTGATTACACTCATTCCTAAGCTTGATATGCCGATAACCTATCCAATCACAAGTGATGCAATATTGATTAGCATAGGAAAGGATAAAATAGCAAAGAAACTGAATAAGATGAGTAATTAAAAGCTTTACCCACTGGTTGGATACAAAGGAGGGGGAGAAGAGTGGTAGGACAGGATGGAACACAAAATGGCATTGGATAAGATGAGACAGGATAGAAAGTTAATGGGAAAAGTAGGATGGAAAGAAAATGGGGTGAAGGCAGGATGGAAAGTGAACGGTACAAAATAGGATAAAGCAGGTTAGAAAGTTAGTGGGACAAAGTAGAATGGAAATGCAAATGGGATAAAATAGACACAAATGGGAAAGGGATGGAAAGCAAATGGGACAAAGCAGGTTAGAAACTTAGTGGGACAAAGTAGAATGGAAAGCAAATGAGATAAAATAGAAACAAATGAGAAAGGGATGGAAAGCAAATGGGACAAAGCAGGATGGAAAGTGAATGGGACCAAAGTAGGATAGAAAGTGAATGGGACAAAGTAGGATGGAAAATGAATGGGATGAAGTAGGATAGGAAGTGAATGGGACAAAGTGTGAAAAGACATGATGTACTGTCAAGAGTGTGTGTATGATGTACTGTGTGTACCTGGATGAAGGCCATCAACAGGAAGAACCCTTTGGCCAATTAATTTACCACTCTCTTCATAAACAGCTATTCTAAGTACAGCTAGACTTGGAAGAACAACCTAAAGAATGCATGTACAGATAAAGAGGTTAAAAATAGACAGTGGTTACAACAGTCAAGCTGTACATATTATGGTTTGAAATTTCCCACTGGATTTTTTAGTGCACTGCTTTGCATTCTTAATCCACTTCCTTTAAGTTGAAGATCATGCATGATATGATTCTTGACCAACCACCCAAAATATAAAACCCTTTACCTAATCTCAAAACAACCTTAATTTTTCAAGGATATCTTTTTGTCTCATTTTTCAAGGATATCTTTACCAACCTTTTTAAAATCAAAAGCATCTTCATCATAAACTGGATTAATACCATTGCTAGTCACTACTTTGGTTCTGTACTTCTTACGAACTGTGTCAGCTGGAAGACCATACATCTCTACCTCTACATAGGTACCAACTTTTTTGTCAGTCAGCATTTGACCACTAAGAATCTGAGAAGAGAAAAATATTGCTTACTGCTAAATGTCTGCAGATTTATGAATTCAAGGTAGAGTTGTCACCAAAGTCTTGTATCTACCAATATTGAAGGGATTGCATTGAAAACAGCCAAAGTGACTTTTCTGGTGATTGATAGAGTCGTTTTCGTATGAGTGGGAAACTTACGATGACGAGATACGACTACGATACGGCTACGATACGGATTTGACCACCCGAAAAGCATGATGGGTTGTTATCATTTATCGCTAGCAACCTAAGAGGTCACATCTCATGGACCATGCAGGTGGAAATCGTACAGATTAAATGGCGATTTTTTTTCAAATTGTCGAAGAAACATGTTCTTTTTCCTCATTTAGATTTTGGCAATACATTTACTCTGTAGTTTTTGCTTAGAATTCTGAAAGTTTTTGTATTTTCGATGGATAATTGACCTCGAAACGAGATAGTCGGAGCCAGATGGTCTTCGTGAACTGAATGTACGCTTGAAGAAAGGTAAGTTAAGAACTTTTGATTAGTTTTGGTATATTGTGGAGGCTTAATTTTAATAAATTCATATTTTTTTAAAAAGTTTAAATACTTTCGATGTGGAATTGAACCGAGAAAGAAGAAAAACATAGAATTAAACATCGTTTTGCAGGCACATATTAAAGATGAACTTAAGTTTATGCGCTTAAATTTCAATGACCAATGACTAAATTTTATAAGCTGTTTTGCGTACATGAAATGAGTTAACTGTCAGTCCAGTCGCAAATGATTTTTGTTTTTACTTGCTTGTTTAGTCTATGGGAATAGGCTCATAAACAAAATTACTAGTCCTGAATGCTGTTCTTGCATGGTGAAAATATCTCTGCGCCGACCAGATTGTATTGTTATTTTTCTTGTCAACATAATTAATTTTGATATTTCCCGATATGTTCATGGCTGATCTTACTTTAACAGCTTGATAGTTTAATACGGTATCTAGAAATTTTAAAAACATGAAATAGAGTAATAGTATTTGTGTCTCGCTGGGCTCTAACACCCACTGTTTTCTAGTTAGGGACTGGTCATTATTTACAGGGGGGGGGGTGCTGGTGGAAAGGTAGTGATGGCCCCTCCTCCCTTTCTACATACATATAACAACAATGCAGTGTGTGCATGAAAAATGATACCCCCCCCATATTTCCACCAGCCCCCCTGTAAATAATTACCAGTCCCTTAGACTTTGAGCACAGAACAGTGGTGTTGGAGCCAGACACAAAATGTATTACGCTAGTTTCATGTAGTTTTAACATTTCTAGATAGATGAAACCCTATTAAATACGATAACTGTCATAAAAGGATGACCTGAGTGCATGCAACAAAACAAAACACTATTTTTAAACCAATATTAATTTCAAATCACAAAATATTTTTCTTGTAGATGTGATGCTGCTTACAAATTTATATCACAAGTTTCATGGTAATGGATTCAAGGAAGATAAAAAACTGTTGTTATCAAACACCAGTTATTTTATTAACTGAGGGAAATCTAGAACTGTATGGCCATAAGAATTTATGAATAGCAGTGTTGGGATTTTGAACAGTTATCAGCAAGTATTAATAACAAAAGAAAATTTAAAATTATTTAAGAAAAAAATGTATCTGATTGGCTGTAATAAGCTAGAGGACAGTCCATCACAGGTGTGTAAATGAAGGATGCATTAGCCTAGTGATTGCATTCCCATAGCCTGGGGGAGTATATGACAAGAAACTCAGAAAACCTGATAAAGGAGTAGAAACTGATTATTACTTGTTTATGACAAGAAACTCAAAAAAACATGTAACAGTGCTAAGTATAACAATGGAGATTGCTTCAAATTGTTTTCATTAAATGTAAGTTTGTTTGGTCAAAAAGATCTGAAAACAATTTGAAGCAATCTCCATTCTTATACTTAGCACTGTTATATGCTGGCTATATGTAACCCGAGGGAAAGGTACTCCCATTGTATGAACCCTATGGGGATGATCCACCACTGAGCAGGGCATGGTTTTTTGAGTTTCTTGTATTTCTATGGTCTGTATTTATTATATTATATTGACAAATAGAAGAAAGTAGAGAAAAGTTATGACAAACACGGGTATCAAAACGTGTGGGATACAAAATCAGCAGAACTACACATGCTCAAACAATACTTCAACTTTTGAAAATAAATAAATACCTCAATTTAAACAATTTTGGTGGTTATGAAGTTGACCAGTAATTATAAAAGATAATCACTTCGGCACACAGCATTTGTGGGTATAATGCAGGCAGCATTATACCCACGAATGCTGCGTGCCTCAGTGTTTATCTATTAAATATTGTGTAGTTTCAGAAAATATCCATACCCCACCATGGAGGGGATTGGAAATTTTGGAGGGGAGGGAGGGGGTCAGAAAAACAAAATTACAGAGTTTGTATGGAAGAAATATGGAAGTTCCAGAGGGTAGGGGGTCCATTTACAAATTCCCTCCTTGGTGGGGATATGGATATTTTTTGGAACTACACATTATGGTAATTAGTAATGTAAAGCTATTTAAAATAATATTTAATAATGTGACTTGAATAAAGGTTTTCAGAAAAGTGCTACTATATTTATGATTTATGTATATATATGCAATAGATACAATATGAGTGTAAATACTGGTACAGTTTTAATTGTTTTTCATAGGACATACTAAATTCCTAGCTAATCATGAATTTAAGGTTTATGTCAAGATATAGTCACTGGGCTTATAACTAGTTATCTTTTGGAGAGGCTCGTGAAGAGATTAAATGGGAACTGGGATTGGCCTTTTTGGGCTGGGAAAATGGGATTTGATGCACTGGGACTGGGATTTGTGGACATAAAATGGCAATGGGATTGACATTTGAACAACATGAGCTGTGATTGGAAATGGGATTTGAATATAATTTTGGGTTGGGAAATGGGATAAGTCCCCCTTCAGTTCCCTCCTTGAATACCTGTGATCGAGTAGTCACCTATGATATCCCCATCCTACACTCCTTATAGGAGATCTATTAGACTTAGACATTGTTATACTTTAGCCTACGTGTGAAGAAGTCTTTGAAAAAACTGAAGTCAACAAGACTCCAACCTCAGATCCTTGGCTTTCTAATCTCTATCCCTACTCATAAATATTAGCTCTTGAAAGTTTTGGAGAAAAAATCCTGGGGGGGGGGAGGGTCGTACTCAACTCCATTTTTCATACCCTGCTCAAGACAAATGAGAAGAAAATCGACCCTACCCTAGCCTAGACAAAAATCGGCAAAGACAGCAGGGCCAAAAACCATACCCTATCCAGCGGCACATACCTGTATAGCAAATATATGGGAATACCCCCACCCCTGGAATAAATCAAATAGTACTAATTATTGGGTTCCCTGTGATAAGCTTAAGGCTTTAGGCTTGGTTACACTTGTGTTCTTATTCTCCATTTTGAATGCGGTGTCATGACCGCCTTTTGAAATATATTCTTTCGAACTAAAGGCATGATTCACATTTCGGGTCCTCTAGACCAACAAATCATTCGAAAAAATGTGGAGTAACATAATTTTGAAAAAGAGAAACAACTTTACACATGTTTGATGGTGGCAAAAAGTTTGCCATTTTGCAGAAAAGAAGAACGTACCGCACAATATTAAAGAGGTAGGTTTGAGAAGTTTGTTCATCTTCTTTTATAAATCTCACCTCTACTTGAGCATTAGGTAAGAGGTTTATATAAGCTTAAAAGCTCGAGCAATATTGGTGTGTTTTTTTTTCAGTTAAGGCAATGGAAGTGATGAAGGATGCAGAATGCCAAAGATAAGTAACATCGATTGAATTTTTCTTGAAGAAGGAAACTTTGTTTACTTACGCAATTATTATATATTACAGATTTGAAATGTTCGTATTTCATGCTTATAATCGAATTTTTTTCCTTCGTTTTGATGAAATGTTCTTCAATCGGTCTGACGAATTCGGCGGGAAAGTTTGACGCGCGCGCGCACAGTTTTCGCGCCAAACTCTACAATTGTTACTCTATTTGTTTCATCTTTTCTTGGCCACGAAAAATGGACGCCAATGTACGACGTTGTCGCTTCTGTGCTAACCATGATCTGTCTGTCCCTTTAATGGGCCACAAGAATAATTGCCCATTTAAAGAATGTTCTTGTAAAAAATGCGTAGACTTGAAAGAAAAAAACAGGAGGGACAGAGAGTATCGAGAGAGAAAGAACACGCAGTCCACAATGCCGCAACAGGTTACCAATATCCTCAATTGCAATGATAAACAAAGTCAACAACCTCTTTCTGCTGCTGCAAAACGAGCAGGTTTGATTCAGTTCGCCATTGCTGTAACGTTTTTTTTAGTTTTGTTCCTTTTTTATTTATTACAAGTAAGCTTAATTTTGCCATTAGTTTATACTGTAAGCTATTTAAAGTGGGACGACGATGAAATTAGCGCCCTTATTATTTTTATATTTGTTGACATCCTTATAGCATTGATATTAACATGTCAAAGCGATTTTGTCGTCCGATAAAAAGAACAACCTCAAAAGGAGCTATTTTCCTCTGCTTTTATCGGCCGCCATTATTCAAAGGAGCACTTGGATGAAAATTTATAACGAATGAAAATGACTTGAAACTCAGTCACACCGAGTAATTATGGCTCCAATTATCACCATGAAGCAACATTTTCTTCTTATTTAGAGGAGACGGATAGAAATTGTTAAGTATTTTAGCATCTAAATTTTAACGCTATTGTTCTCTTAGGTTTTAAACACAAATTTCTCTGTGATAATGTGCTTAAAATGCATTTTTTTGGCAGAGAGTAGTAAGTTCTTCAGCTATATTCACCTTCTGATAATTTTTTTTTTCACTTTTCATCAATTTTTCCTTTCAAAGTACCAGATGGATTAATGGCGGATGGCATTTATAGACAGTTCAACTCAAAATTTTAGGGATATAATTTTTTCCCAATTTTTTTTAACATCGGATTTCTATTTTGCTCAGCAACTAATATTTTGATTTTTAATCCGAAAAATCGTCTTTCAAACGGTCAAGATTTCATTGTCATCCCACTTTAATTACAAAAATTAACAATCTACAGCTATATTATTTTTAAATGCAGCTGTATATTTGTTTAACTTTCCTTTAATTAATCCTTTGTGAACTATTTTTATTTGGATTTCACATTCACTAAACATTTTGTATTCATTTTCAGAAAACACTAGAAACCGCAAAATAGAAGAAAAAAACAATGAAATCAGCACATATTTGCATTCTTTTTTTGATGAATTGAAACCAGAGGAAAAAAAACTGCCATTCATCACTAATGTAGCCAGGGCTTTCAAGGCCCATCATCCAGGAAAAGTATGTGTCATAATAAGTATTGTTTTAAATGATGATGATGATGATGTGGTTTATTTACATATCCACTAGCACTGATAAAAAGATTTTTTATAGTCAATTGTTATTGTCAAGGTTGGCATCAGCTTTGGGTCATTGTTTTGTGGCGAGTACAATCGAAAGTTCTAACATATATCAGAAATAGTTTTTCAGTAATTAGATTTCCAACATGATTTCCATCAATTTTCTAAAGGGACAATTGCAAGCCTATGGAGATGTATAACTTCATTTTTTCTAAAACCAAGAAGACAGCAATTCTAGACACAGCTTTCATTTGGCCTTATAATTAAAATTCTTTAGGTTATTTTTTCCCTATTTTTTTTTCTTGGTTCCTATATTTTCGCTCTATTTCTTTGAATTATGTTCTATCTTAAGCCATATATTTTTGAAGGAGACCACTTGGAGACCAGCTTGTTATTCTGGTTTACAGATAAAAATGGTCTCTAAGTTAAGAAATCTGACAAAAATTATAGTATATAATTATTGTGTACCAGGAAGTGAAAAGCCGACCTAAATGCCTTTGATACATTGCTACGACTTGTTTGATTTGTTGCTAAAACTCAGTTTTTAAATCCATGATACAGTCTACAAGTCAAGGAGGTACCTGCAGTCAACTACCTCAGGGAGCAGCAAGGCAAAGTATGATTCAAAAGGCAGATATCCTCAAGGAGATATTTCCAGCTGCATCATTTGCAGCGATAATTCATGCCTTGGACTCCTGTCATGGTGATGAAATGCAGGCATGCAGTTTACTATCTTCTTCATCCACCTCTTCTTCTTCTACAGCAACTGGAAACTCGTCTACAACAGGTTTACTATCTACTGTTAATACTTCATGCAGTGATACTAACATTAACCTTTCAGAAGTTTTTCCTGATAGAGCCTCTGAAATTCCTTTTTTGCTTTCTGTCTTCAAAGGTAATGTTACTTCTACTCTAGAATATATGTTAGCTAATCCAGCACCCACTCTGCCTTCTAACCTCATTTCCTTTTCAGGAATTACTGTACCATCTGTTGTGGGAATGCCAAATACGGCATCCCTAAACCTTTCTAGAACTGGTAATGTTCATGGCAGACCATCCAGTTCATCTGACCTCCCAGGGCGTCGTCCCTGCAGATGCCAGCAGTGTGGGACTGAATGGCCTGCCCTGAACAATATGCAGAACTGTCCACACTGTGCCACTCCTTACAATCAGCACATAAGATATTAAATAGAGGATATTACATGGGCGCTTGGAGATACAAATTTTATCTTCTCATGTTAATATCTTCTCACTTGTTCGCTGCGCTCACTCATGAGAGATCTCATCAACACTCGAAGATGAAATTCGTATCTCCAAGCGCCCATGTAATATTCTGTTTAATATATAATCAACGATGAACTTAGAATGTGCCATCATCGTGAAGCTCCTGAAAAACGTACCTATGGCAACGGTATTATCTTCATATGTGAAATAACATGTTATCTTTACATGTGAAGATTTCACTTTTTCGAAACAGAGAAAAATAGATAATTCATCGATGATTATATATTAAAACTTTATATTTTTGTGATTTAGAATCATTTTTATACGAGAAGGACATGATAACAGTGCATAAAACAAAATTTGACATTATTGTAAGAATTGGTTCATGTTTGGACATGCCACTCATTTTATAATTGAAAAATAAAAATGTGATTCTGTGTCAGATATCTTATACTAATGGTAGTTATCATAGCACTGTTATATGTTTTCATTCCAAAATGTCCTACTCATACACAAAGTGACTCTATTATTATATTTTATAATCAGCTGGTACATTAAACTTTTCATTTCTATTTCTTACAAATCATGGAAATTTTTTTTACAAAACCTGTGCCACATTTGCTGTTATTTGATAAGGTTTTGCAAAGAATTGTCCTGTGTTTGTAGAATTGTCCTGTTTTACTGCACTTCAACTGTTTTTGATGTGTGCTTGCCATGATTGTGATCCTCCATGACAGCAATACACAATACAGATTGTAGAAGAATTTTAACTTGATCAATCCATAATAATTTATTATTTGGGGTGCTATTCTTATTTATTTGCATATGTGACGCAGAATCTTGCATATGGTAAAACCTTATTGCAGGATCATTGTGAAAGAGGACAATTTTACCAAAAATGTTTCATAATATTATGAGCTTTCACATCACTGCATGAAGTATTTCTTTTCTTTTTGTTAACTTCTGTTCTCATTCATCGATCGTCTTTGGGGTAATTTGATTTGGCACATGTGAGACTCAACTTATAGACTAGGCCTTAAAAGTAATATTTACAAATTCCATGATGGGAACACCAAAATTCACAGTTGCCAGTTGGAATTTGCATTTTTACTGCTGCCAGTCAAAAATATGAAAGGTACCAACTGATTATCATTGACTGATGGCAACAAAATTGCCATTTTGCAATTTGATATTTGAACCTTCAGTGTAATTATGAAAATTGCAGTTAAATATCGAGAGTCAAGATGGAAGTGTTATTTTTTGAGTGGGACAGCATTACAAATTTCTCCAAAAAGTATATCAATTGCTCAAAACTTTACAAACAAAGATTTTCTTTTAAATTTACCTCACAAATCTTGTTTGCTCTTTGAGGAAATATTTGTGAAAGTTTAGTTAAATCTATTTGTTTTAGAGTTCAGCCGATAAATCCATGAAACAGTAATAGTAAACAATAGTTTTGGTGCTATTTATGTGTAAATTTTATAAAGTTATGTCTTTCATGGGTTTATTGGCTGCAATCTAGCTACATTTTAATTAATTAACAATTGATATTCCAAAAACATAGGGAATAACAATGTTTTTACACGTACAACATAACTATTTATGGCACATGAACATTAATTAATTGTTAATTAAACTACGTAGACAAAACAAATACATGAATATGAAGCCTACATTAATATTTACACTCACTGATGATAAAAATATGTCCTTAGTAATCAAACATTTTCATTAATGTTTTATAATGCAATAATGCAATTTTGTTGTGCATTATTGATGAGTTTTGTGTTTTAAAACTTATTTTGTATCACTTTTATTCTTGATATTGCATTCAACATTATGATTACTATGATGTGTCATTGATATATTTAAGTATTTTGCATAGGGGAATCCTCAAGTGCAAATTGTGTCCTCATTATTTGTATTAATGATAAGTATTTTTGTATGAGGTGTAATTTGAATCCTCAAAATTAATGGAAATTTTGTCCTCATTGTATTATAAATTATTTATATCATAAATTATCTGTATTTATTCTAAATTATTTGTATTTATTATAAATTATTTGTATTTATTATAAATTATTTGTATTTATTATAATTATATTTATTAAAACTGTTGACAGCAAAAGAGCTAGTACATAATTTTGTGTAAAATTTATTTTGAATAGAGATTTCAGGGAAATAGCTGTTCTTACATATACCTGCAAATGAGATCGCAAGCATTGTATTCGCCCAATGGCCTTGCTTGCATGTTTCTTAAGTAATATTTAAAAAATGAGCAGGAGTGTGTTTTATTTAAGGGATATAAAATGTGCGCGTATGTCTCTGTTCTGTGATATAAACACGATGGAAGGTGTAGAGCAAGAGAAAAGCAAGCTTAGGAACACGAGGCGTAGCCGATTTTATTTACATACATTTCACAAGTATAACAGCTATAGGGTAGAGTACAAACATTTCATCTGTATCTTTTACTCGTGATTTACCATCCACTATAGGTCCATGTAAGGAAAAACTGTAGAAAGGGCATTCTTCAGTCCTCGCTGAAATCACTCGCAGTGAGCTAGCGAGTACTTGTTGATAATAAAATCTATTCAAAATTTTGCACTGAGTAAAAATGATTGTAGCTAGTGCTTTCTGTGATGATTGGAGAATGTGCTTAAGAGATCAGGATACACCCTACCTATGTTTTCTTTGTCACACTTTTCCACTTGAGTTCTGATAATTTTTCTGAAGTTGTTCTATTTTCAGAGTGTTTGATATAGAGTACAAACACTAAAAGTGTGCAATACTTTGCAGTATTTAGTACTAAATAGCACTACACTGTAATTAAACAATAGAAAACAATAGAATTAGCATAATTTAGTGCTATTTAGTACTATTTCTTGCACACTTTTAGTGTTTGTACTCTATACTATATTTATTGAGATATTATGTGTGCCCGGAGGGTTACCCTATATTTACTATATGGGAATGATCTGCTGAACAGGGTATGGTTAAGTTTTTCAAGTTCCTGTCATAAACAGGGTATCCTTTTTACAATTTTTCAAGCTTCTTGTCATTTTCAGGGTAGCAACTTTCTCATTAACCTTAGTCATTAGCTAGCCACAACAGCAACAATCAGTGTAGAAGCCTTATTTATCGTTGTTTGATCACAATCGCGACAAACTCATTATGAAACTCACCTACATTACTAAGTACATTACATTCTGCAATTATTATGCTTCTCATAAACAGGGTTTGGTATTTTGAGCTCTTGTCATAAACAGGGTGACCGTTTAGGATTCAAGTGGAACACCCCCACCCAAATCCTGGTCAAGTAAACCCCCCTCCCTAAAATATTAATAAAGTAGCAAACCATATAAGTTTTCTCAACAATAATAGCCAAGTATTAAAGTTTCAACTTTTGAAAATAGATAATAGCAAGAGAAATATCTCCCACTCACAAAATATAAATAACACAAAAATATAATATTTTCTTTCATTGGCTCACAAAGGCTTGCTCTGAACTACTCAACCCCCTTCCAATAAAGTAAAGAATGTCAACTGCACAAAACAATGGTAAACATTTCAGATGAATGTTAAATTAATGTTTATTATAAAATTTACATACATTTCAAAAGTAACAAATCAACTTTTTCTTATGAAATACAATTTATGAGGTGAGTGAATTTTGTGAATATAAGGGATCGGTCATTATTTACAGGGAGGGGGGGTGGCTGGTGGAAATGAGAAAACTGCTGCACAATTTTTGATGGCCCCACCCCCCTTTCCACATACATTCTCTTATAACAATAATGCAGTGTGTGCATGAAAAATGATAACCCCCCCCCCGTATTTCCACCAGCCCCCCTCCCTGTAAATAATGACTGGTCCCTAAAAAGTCATATACAAACAAGAGTCTGCTACTGACAATGTAACTTCTACTAGCTTGTCAAATTGGCAAATGAACTGCCAATTTAACATTATAGTTTTGAATAATTTCCTGATTAAAGTTCTTAATATTTGATTCAAAAAACAAAAATTTCTGTAAGAATGTTACTGAAACAAATTCAATGTACTTATATTTCTAAGGATGACCAAGCTCAGGCTGGACCCTCGATCAAGTGTTTTAAGATGCAAAACAAACTCAAATTAATAAGATTTATAGAAAACAATGAAATTGTATATTGTTAAAATGTGTTTGTATTTGCTTTTTGGATAAAAATTAAAATGTTTAAGCTTATTTCATTTTGAATCACACAATAATCTGCCAACTCTTTCGATAAAAATTTTGTACAGAGTGAGGGCTCACCTGTGTAAATGCATTGACAATAGCAAATGGCATGTTATTTCTAAGAAGTCCTGGATTACGCTTGGCATAAGCTTTCGCTAGTCCATTGACCATCTCTATAGGATTTAGGTCATAAGAATACGTTGGAAGTTTAATTAGAGTCATGTTCAAAGGTCGAAGCAAATTCACGAGGTCAGCGTCGTTGTGGATCGAGGCATTGTCCATAATAATGTATGAACCAGGAGGTACAAGCGGTAAAAAGAAACGAGACATCACAAAGTTGAAAGTTATGCGGTTATAATTGCCGTGAATTGGGTAGACACCCAGAACTCCTTGGTCGTGTCCAACTATTGCCAAGACGGACATTTTTATTCGTGCGTCACTCTTGCGATCGTAGCTAGGCAACGAATCATTTGTATGACAGCGACCTATTGTCCTCACATCTGTGTCCAGTTCAAAGCCAGTTTCATCGACAAAATACATTCTTCTAGGATCGACTGTCGCTCTCCATTGGAAAAATGCTGCTCGTCGTGCCATATTGAGGGGAGTGAAACGCTCCAAAGCTACTTTTGTTGCCTTGTGTCTTTTTAAATCAAGTTCGTTTAGAGTTCTACAAATGACTGATAGAGAAGGTACTTCATGAGGCTGTAAATTAAGTTCTGTTCGCATCATTCTTTGGACTTCATTAAGATGGAGAAATGGGAAAATAGTAATGAGTATTTCCAAGTAAACTCGCTTCCACACGTCCATAACTTTTTGAGGCTTCCCACGGTCTCCAGGGTCACAAGTACCAGTTGCCAAAAACTTATCGGTAATTTTGGTAACTGCATGAACGGAGCAAGAGTTCTGCTTGGCGGTTGTAGTTTTGTTTCCTGTTTGAATCCATGTATGCAGTATCTGGTGTCTCTTCAAACTTGGCAAAGCAGACCCTTTCTTGTAAATGCCATCGTTCGCGTTCACTCGCCAAGCCATCATAAAAAGTGGAGGAAAAAGTGTACAAGAAAAATGGTGGAAAACACAACAAAAAAGAAAAAAACACAAACAAAATGACAACTATTGAACCAAGGTTTAATTAAGTTTGTTGAGAGAATTGCGCGATACCGTCAAGTGCCGTATTCATCCAATCAACCATCGAACTTACGATACAGTCAAAATTGATCTAGACCTTTTTCATCCAATGAGGAATCGAACATACGATACCGTCAAACTCAGTACGGTCAAGTGCCGTATTCATCCAATGAGGAATCAAACTTACGATACGACCAAACTACGGTACGGTCAAGTGCCGTATTCATCCAATGAAAAATCGAACTTACGATACGGCCAAACTACGCTACGTACATATCGATCCAATCAGAAATGGGCAGAAAAAATTGACAACAAATCAGAATTGAGGCATACGATACGGTTACGATACGGTTTCCATACGGACGCGTATTCGTCATTTTTGTTTCCCACTCATACGAAAACGACTCTATTGTGGCCCATGCAGGAAAGTCCATCAATACCATACTAGACCATTTGAGAAAACTTGTGAAAATTATAGAAATGTCACTTAAGGCATTTTCATGGGTAGCCCTTCAACTGTTGATGGTTCTACATGTATATAGAGTTCGCATAGAAATGGAAGTGAGTTTTCACCAATTCCCAAAACAAAACTGAGCATAGCAAAGAAAGCATGGAAGGAAGTCCATATAGAATGCTGTCAGAAGGTGTACAGGTGCACTCTTGTAGCTCTATAGTTACATGTAATAGGGTAAATACAAGGTACAGTAATTATGGCCAATTTCAAATGTTTCCACAGACCTCACATCATTGACCTGATCACAGCAAGGTGTAGTCTGTTTCTCACTTACATAAAAATAGCTCTAAGCAGATAAGAGTTACCTTCACTGACACAGCACCAGCAATAATGCCATCAACAGTTGACTCTGCAAATGGATCAAATGTTCTGTCTGGTCGCCTCATAAAACTTGGTTTCAGTAGATATCTAGAAGTAAAGACATTGATGAACTTTAGCTGATAAACAGTACTAGTAAATCCATGACATACCAAAATGCCCACACTCTGATAATAATAATTTGAACCCAAGACTTTTACATGAAACTGTTTCATAATTTAAACTTGGAGGCTCTAAGACTGTGATTTTTTTATAGTACTGTAAGTAACAGCGCCTTAAACAAAGCGAGCTTTATCTTTATACACAAAACATACTTACCCACATCGTCCATTATATTCAAATATTCCTAAGTTTAACATCATTGGTAAGTCTGTCAAAAATAGAGGAACAATTTTATTGATCATGGGAATAACAGTCAGAGTAAATTCAAAATAACAGATTTTATTCATATTTCCAATAAAATCTAAATCTAAATTTACCTAATGTCTGAAAATTGAGAGCCACTAACTGACAACCTGCATTCCAGAAAATCTGAAAAAGATAAAAGTGTAACCACACATTCCTTGACAATTAAGAACAGAAATGTCAACAAGCAAACATACCTGCGGCATGTAATTTTCTGATCCAACTCTGGTTCCTTTAGGGTAGATACGACTAAGTTGTCTCTTGTTATAACTGTATTTAGTTTTAAGGAATGAAACTATTTATACACTGAAAAGATGTTAATAGAAGCAAGATATCATGTAATTGATAAGCAGCTGCCAACTTAAGTTGAAATTTAGGGAGTTCTACTCAGACAAACCAAGAAAGAACTCTGATATTTAGTGTGCAACATTCTAAGTAAAAGATTCATGGTTCAACTCTGACCGCTGTACTGGGTCCCCAAACTCCATCTATGTGGCTCACTGTCAATGGCTAGTGAAATTGAGCAATGACTGATGGAAGAAGGGTAAGAACCCAAGGCTACACTATGAATTTTTACGCTATCAAACAATTAAGTATCATAAAGGATACTTCACAAATTCAACAGGCTTTTCTTTAAGCTGCACAGTTGCAACTGTCTCCACAAATGATGACATTTCAAATGATCGATTTTTCTCTATAATTTACAGAAGAAAATGAAAATCAGTCATTAATAATCAGATAATAATAAGATGCTTATTAAGTGCTTACACAAGTCTGTTCTAAGTGCTGACTAATATACAAACAAACAAACAAAAATTACAACTTAAAAGCTAACTTAAATAAATGAAATGAAGAAATATTATTAGTGTCAAAAGTAACAAACAGACAACAAACTCGTGCTGCCATGATGCTGGAAGTCCTAGCTCAAAAGTACATAAAGGAGATAAAACCAAAATGAGAAATACAATAAGGCAGCCGTGACAAGGACTGGAATCTTACTTGAAGAATATTCAAAGCTCTTGAAATGCACAGGTTGAATGTAATTCACAAGTTCAGACAGAGATGTCTCTGGAGCTGATTCTTCAACCTCTTGATCTTTCTGTGAGCAAAACAGTAAGAGTCAGTATTGTTCACAAACAAATGGTAAAAATGGAAATGGCAATCAATGAAAAGAAATAGTGAGAAAAATGAAAGGAAAAATACATGCTATGATCTCTCTATTGCCCAAAACAAATATCAATCAAACACATTAACAAACAATATAACTCATTAACAAACAATATATTAAGTGGAAAATGTGAAATGGGATAAAAGAAAAATTCTTAGGAACTGGGATACAAAGGGATAAAGATAATTTAGTAAAATAACAAACAAAAATTTCTAAATAGTGAACACCTACGCCAGTTTCATTATTTTCAACATCACCATTCATTTCTGACTTGTTGTCGACACTGTTAGCATCAGCTGTGACGGGGGTGGTGGGAGGGGCATCCGTGGGTGTCTGAGGTGTGTTATCATTCTCATTACCTGAAAAAACAAAACCATGTAAATAGTATCAAGTCTGAATGAGATAATTTATATATACAGCTGTGCAAGAGCCCGTGTCCACTCAATACTACTATTAATATAGGTACTTATTGACCATGTACAAGGACCTATGTACGGGGAGTAAAATGAGCACACCATCAACCTCAAGTTTATCAGTTACTCAAATTACTGTCACGAGTTATTGACGTAAAATGTGGTCGCTTTACTTTTTTACTTTTACTTTACTTTACCTGGAAAAACATGACAGTATGAAATGAGTGCATAGAGGTCCATACAGAATGATCAAGAGCTAGCCTGACCTCACTTAGGCAATAAACCTTTTGTCATACGGGTTCAGGTTTCCCAGACCAGGCACCTTCAAAAATCCATAATTCCCTGTCATGTGACTATTTCCAAAAGATTTTCATATGCGCTAGTGCTCAGGGTTAAATATGGCCAGTCAATTCAAAGGAAAAAATGTCAATTTCCAATTTGAGTCAAATATGGGGTTTCCTTGGGAGTAACCTGGGAATCTGTTCTATTTTTAAAAGTCTGGGAATTAGAGATTTCTCAAGGAAAATAGAACAGATTCCCAAGTTACATACAGGGAAGCCCCAGGTTGGTAATTGATATTTTTTCCTGCGATTATGATAAATGTAAGTATATGATATTTATGGGACAGTTATATCTTGAAAACATGTAAACATGTACAAAATATATGCTTTGAATGCAAAGGATGCTTATTTCTTACTTTCTTCTCGTTTTGAGGACTTTTTCTTGTTCTTGATAATAATTTTTCTTAACAGTGTCTTGAGTGTAGGTAGAGGCTTGCCATCTTCTAGCTAGAAATGAACAGATGTCATTTTCAAATTCATTAAAAGAAACTTTATCAAAAGAGTGAAATAGGTGAAAATTAAAGATCTTTAACTCAATTTAATAGAAAATTATAAAAAATAGGATGGGAATTATAAGGGTATAAACAGAGAGTGAAATGGAATGGAAGCAAGTAAAGTGAGGAAGGAAGTTATGAAGAAAGGGAAGAAAGAAATTAGAGATGGACATGAAATAGAAGAAGGGATGGAATGAAAGGGGAATGATAGAAAAAAGGAAGAAAGAAATGGAAAGTACCGAAAAGAAGGGTTGGGAGGAAGGAAGGAAGGAAGAGAGGGAGGGAGGGAGGAAGCAATGGAGGGAGGGAAATTAAAAGGAAAAAAAAACAAAGGAAGGAAGGAAGGAAAACTTACTGGAAATTCATCAAGGGGCTTGTCAAGCAGCATATCACCAAATATATTGACACAGTATGCAGCCATCTTGGATTGCTGTTTTGGTCTGGAAACAAATTTAATTCAAAGAATTGATAATAATTCACTTAAATGTTCGTAGGCCGTGTTAAGATTCATTGATCAAGATTTTGCTTCATCAGCCTTGCATTTTTATTATCCAAGCTTTCGAGCAACTTGCTCTTCATCAGGGTAAACGGTTGTGACAATTACAAGAAATCACGCATGTAAATACACTGCGCGCGCTTCTAAGACGTTAAAAACAATCCGCGCGCTGTACAAGTAAAATTGCGCGTGCTCTAATTACAATCATTAAACAAACTACGATAACTGTCTGGTAGATTCCGGCCACTGGCCATTGATTGGGAGCGATCCAAAGTTATTTACAAGGAAGAACGATGGCATCAGAGGAAGTGGCTGGAGGCCTGGCAAATTGCAAAACATGGGTCAAACGTATTATTTAACAAAGACAGTGGCCGGAATCTACCAGACAGTTATCGTAGTTTGTTTAATGATTGTAATTAGAGCACGCGCAATTTTACTTGTACAGCGCGCGGATTGTTTTTAACGTCTTAGAAGCGCGCGCAGTGTATTTACATGCGTGATTTCTTGTAATTGTCACAACCGTTTACCCTGATGAAGAGCAAGTTGCTCGAAAGCTTGGATAATAAAAATGCAAGGCTGATGAAGCAAAATCTTGATCAATAATTCACTTTTCACTTATTAGTTCTCTGAAAAAATCATTCATTTATTATATACATACGTGCAATGATTCTCAAATGACAAAATGACAGGGTAATCAGAAGTCTTGAATGCACATTCTGCTATAGCCTCTATTACATCCTAGCAATGAAATACACACAAGTAATGTATATAATTATGCTACAGATGTGTATAAGGACTGTTAGAATACCACAACAAAAGTTTCACTTCTCTACTACATTATTAATAATAAATAATAGATATATAGATCCTTTTGAATAGACAAAAATAGATTCCTGCAAACACATATTAGTTTAGCTAGTAAGCAATTAACAAACCTTGAATAGAATATCAGTACAGAAAGTCATTCCATGAGTTATAACTGGTTCTTGTTCTTCTGTTCTTCCATCCCAGCAGTCAAGCTCAATACACCGGCAACCAATTAATAACACCTGCCTGTATATCTCGACTGAAGATTTCCCTGTTAACTGATGTCCTATAAATGTCACAAATTATATACCATTTGGATCAATATGACCAATAAGCCATGTGGTTAGAGCAAAGTAGAATAGAGTAATGTGAAGTAGGCTTCCTCCTCCTTCAATTTTTCCTTCCCTTTCTTATTTATGTCCCTTCCTTCCTTCCATTCCTTCCATTCCTTTCCTTCCTCCCCTTTTTTCCTTTCCTTCCCTTTCTTCCATCCATTAATTTCCTTTTAACATTCCCTTTTCTCTCTCCCTTTCTTTTATATTTTGTAACTATTGCTTATCTACAAGTACAAACAAGGTTTCAATCAGTGACATATATCCAGGATTTTTTCATAGGTACACACAGACAACACCAAACAATCATTCCAGTAAAGAGTTAGCCCCAGTTAATCAATTATAGTTTTCTAATATTTTCCCAGTTTGCCAGGTATGCAAGTACATAGTGCACAGAGGTAGCTAAAGATCTGCAAACATACCTGTTAAATATGTATTATGTGAAGAGTTAACAAAGTAATGTGCAAGACTTTGTGTCATATCCTGATGAAGTGACAGTCTATCAGGATTGATAATAATATTGTCGTGGCTCATTAAAAATCTTGTTAATCCTTGCACTGAAAATTGACCTGAAATAACAAAGATAAGTAACTTATCAATAGATAACATCTCAATCTAAAAGATTCCTTAGGTTTGGTCAATTTTCACGCTCAGTCGGAGGGAGGGGGGATCTTGGTTAAAATGGTCAAGATTTCAAGGTTTGAGCGATTATCCAGGAGACTTGACTCAGGCTCTTATCTTGAGACCGGGTGATTCGGTTCAAAATAAATCAGGGGACTTCTGGATTATCCAGGAGAGTTGACAGCCCTGTCACTGTAATGGCCTCAAATTTTTATCTTTTAAAATTTTGGGGCCATTGGCACTTCCTTTTTTTTTTGGTTTATCCTATCCACAGTCTGAACATGAGTGGCTTAAAAGTGAACCTGAATATTAATTTATTTAATAATAAGTTCTTGCTATTTTGAGAAGGAGGCCCAAGGGAAATTAAAAATGAATTGTATAATCAAAAGCAAAGGACATTTTCAAAATACAGAACAATGCTTGTTCACAAAACAAAAAGGCACTTACCTTTTTTTACAAAATCTTTTTTAGGTTCGTATTTATTAATTAATTCTTGAGCCTTTTCAGGATCACAGTATGGGAAGAGGATCTCATTGAGTCTTGGATCCCGTTGATTATTGTTGATAAAATCCACAACTTGCTCTGTAGTTAAATAAGGTTTTTTCTTTGCTCTAAAACAATGGAATGACAAGAACATTCAATAGTATGAACACTATAGTCTCTACCATTCTTTCAAAATGAAAAAAAATATATATTTAAGGAATATAAAACGCGCGCATGTCTCTGTACTGTGATATAAACACGATGGAAGGATGTAGAGTAAGAGAAAAGCAAGCTTAGGAACACAAGGCCTAGCTGAGTGTTTCTCTTGCTTTTCAAGTGCTCTACATCTTCCAGAGTGTTTATATCACAGTACAGAGACATAAGCGATCGTTTTATATTGCTTTTATAAAATATTTTCCACATTTTTTGAGCAAGCCATGTCTCTGTCCTCTGATATAAACATGGTAGCCAGCCAATCAGAGCGCGCGTTATATCTCAAATATTTTATAAATAATAATATACATGTACTATGCAGGGCTGTCAAGCCCCAAGGCTTTCGTATCTGGAGATCATCATTTTTCCATAGGTTTGGTTGATTTTCAGGCTCGGTGGGGGGCATTTCAGTTAAAATGACCAAGATTTCAAGGTTCAAGCAATTATCCACTCCAGGAGATTTCAGGCTCTAATCTTGAGACTGGGAGATTCGGTCCAAAATCTGGAGATTCTTGGATTATCTGGGAGAGTTGACAGCCCTGCTATGTTCACTATGAGCAACAACCTCTATTGTGATCAGCTGATACTATACTATACCCTTCCCTCCATTGATGGTGTTCTAGGTCGTGGGTACTTAAAGCTACATGTACCCAGCTGAGATACAAATTAGAGAGAATTCAACACAATGATATGAGAACCTCGTGACAAAAGGATTTGATATTTGGAAGGGTAACTTACATTTCAGTAAATATTTTGTCAATGTCTTGTCGATTGCAAAGTCGATTGTAGAATTCCAAAAAAATTTCAAAAGTGAAGACATCTGGGCTAACAGTATCATTCTAAAAAAAGATCACAAACAAACTCAAACCAGCATACAAATTTCTTGGGATTGAATTGGGATTCCTGTGGTAATAGTTCTATTTTTCTGGGTTGCCTGTGGTAGCTGCCACAGGTAACCCATTAAAAGAGAACTTGGATATTAAATTCACAATCACTCCAAATAAAATTAATAGTCCAGTTCTGAGATATGCTTCACCTGCTACCTACAAAGGATTTTAAATGAGGCGACGTGCTAAAACTTTAGTCTTGTTATGAATGACTGAGCTTAATATGCACGTAGTCTCGTCTTGATACTTTTGTATGTGGCAAGTTATATAGTACATCTTGGAAGTTGGCTATTGCATACATTAATTCTTAAATGTCCTTCTATGGTGAGTCATCTAAGAAATGTATTGATTCATTTGGCATGACTATAACATGAATTAATAACAAGAACTACTTCCAATAATTATTATCCCTTGTAAGAGGGATTTACAATTTTCAAATCCATTATAAATTATCTGCACATTATTCAAGAGACTGTTTTAAGATAATTAAATAATAACCTTGCCATGAGGTAAGCCAACAGACTGAAGAGCATCTTGTACTCGTTTTCTGTCTTCTTTACTTGAACTTGTAATGTACTTGATTATACTATCAACAAAACATTCATTTCTCACATTCAAACCTCATGCCTTCACAAATGCTTTAATTTGTGGATAGGTTTAGAATGGTATTAGAGTTAATAAAAGTTAGGGCCATTTTATTTATTTATGATTCATAATAAAATTATGCATTTTCTGACTACAAGAATATATAATCACTACTCTTGGCATTAAGTTAACAACTGAGGTTAAAAATGGCCGAAAATTATATTTATTTAATGCCTATCTACATAAAATCAGGGTTCATGCTGAGATATGAATTTAAAATTGGAGAATCCAAGGGGTATTCAAGGACCAAAAAACGATTTTTGAAGGAGTAGTGTTACCTATTTTTTACTAATGGTTTTACTGAAATACTAGGACATCCTTTTGTATGTCTATGTTTCCCATCCCGTTCAAGTCCCTTATTTCCCTTATGTTTTTTTGTTAAAAGTATAAATTCAAGGAGTTTTCAAGGAGTTGGAGCAGAAATTCTAAAATTCAAGGGCTTTTCAAGCGCCCTTGAAAATGTAAATAAAATTCAAGGAGTTTAAGGAGCAGCATGAATGAACCCTGTAAAATGGGATGGGAGAAATTGTTAGTTAAATCATGGGCTCAAAGAAAGAAAGAAAGAAAGAAAGAGAGAGAGAGAGAGAGAGAGAGAGAGAGAGAGAGAGAGAGAGAGAGAGAGAGAGAGAAGAAAAGAATAAAGGAAGGAAGGAAATAATGGATGGATGGACTGAATTTGTGTTAATTTATCAAAAATACAGTACCTGTAAATTTACATAAAATATTCAGAAAAGATTGTTACTTACTTTTTCACAAGAATCTTTCCTTCTGGATTTGTCTGGACACAAATCTTTGTATAACTGAATTAAAAAGATTACTTAGGTTAAATGTTATCATATCAATCAATAACACAATATCATCTTAATCACCATCATCTAAAATGACATCATCATCATCATACTAAAGAAGAAGAAGTAGCTCCACCACCAACAATTGCCCTATCGCATAATGGTGTCACAGTTTGTTTACATTGGGGATAGATGCTCAGAAACAGTGGAAATTGGGACCTATTAATATTCCTTTTTGAAGTAGAACTTCAATGTATCGAGTTTTGATATATATCATGTATCAGTGATTGCTCATCTGCATTTTATTTGACATGCAATCACTCTGATCCCCTCTGGCGACCATAATCCTTAGCGTCAAAACAATAGAATGTTTTGGTGTGACGTCATTATGCGATATGGCCATTCAAACAGTGATTTTTTTGCAAATCTCCATAATAAACACCCTTCTATTGAACCTAAATTCAGTAATATCACCATAACTAGACTCTATAAAAGATAGAGATCTTTCAAGACACACAGCTGTTGATCTCACATGTGCAGATGGGTGAGGTGGAAGTTCACTGTGCCATGAGATATCAACATTATTACCAACTAATCTTTTAGATAACCCTGTGTACTTACTGTTTTTGTAGAAATGTCGAGGGGCTGGCATTTATGGCTAGGAGGTTATGTGTAAGCTTCATTAATGCAGTTGTCCATTGTTGTGCAGTTTTAATGGAACCAGACACAAAGTTCACAAATACTAAATCGATCATGTTACTGCCATGTACTATAGTTATTGTCCGGTTTGGTAGCTCTTCATCTGGTCCACCAAACTTGACTGAGTCTCGTAAGCGAGGGTCCTAGTGATTGATAGCGATCAATTTAAGAGGTGCAAATAAAAATTAATTTGAGTGGCTTTTCTGATGAGTTCAAGTTTTCTAACATGGTCCAAAATGGTGTCAATGGACTTTCCCATCAAATAGTCACCCAGACCATTTTTTGTGGTAGCCCTTCAATTGTAAAACAAATTAATACAAAATTGAACAATGTCAATCATCTTTTTGTATAAATGAGTTATGTTACAACTTACTGCAATTAAATTCTAATTTGGTTCTCATTGACACAATGTCAACAAAATGTCAATATTAAATTTTTCTTGTATTTTTCTTGCAAAATATGACATTGGTTTGTCTGACTTCAGACATACATGTACCATATAAATTAAACAAATTTTATAGAAAATTAATCCTTAAAATGTGGACTTGAAATAGATGATGCAATATCAAATCAGTACAATAAAATCTAAAACAAAATCTAGATTGAGAGAATAAAAAGGTGTATTCGGGATTAGGGGTTTAGATAAATAATTTTGTGCCAATAAGGACGTTTTGGATCTAAGTCTCCTTTATGGTCAAATACCAACATTCCAAAAATAATTGACCTTTATATCTCAAGTCATGGGCAAAAACAGCAAACAACCTGGGTTAAAGAACAAAAGGACTTCTCTTAAAAACTAGAAGGAAATTAAATGTAGATGTCAGATGTCTTCTTGAAAGAACACTGTCTCCATCATTTAGACAGAAAATTTCTGTCTAAACCATTTAATGGTTCCTTAGCTTACAAGCACAAAACTTATATCCAAGGTAGAAGAGATAAACTTAATGCATTAAATTATTTATTCCCAAGATCTACATCTATCTTAATTACATTGAAAATCTAATAAAAGTGAAAAATTCAGAATAAGGGATGGAAATGGGAAGTGGTAAAAAGATGGAAGGTATGAAATTGAAAGGGCGAGATTCAAAGGAAATAATCAATGGGGAATTTTAAACATAAATGCCAAACAAAAAGAAAACAAGATAAAGGTCCTGATATCATTTACTGTAAAATTATGCTTTGCATATTTCTACAAGACACAGTTCAAAAAAAGCCTTAAAAACTTAATACTAATAAAATTGACTTAAATACCTCAGCAATAATTACAAGTCATATGCTATTAATATTTTATGTGCATTAATGATTCCATTACTTACATTTTAATCTACAAAAAATAATTAGATCAAAACTAGCTTTTGACTTCCAGTCAATTTTATGACAAAGTACATTGTCAAATCAAGAACCATGGCTTAAAAGCATTATGCTATTATTAGGTATAAAAAATTTACGATATCATAATAGACATTAAAAACTGTTATCATAAATGATCTCAATTCTAATTGACGCTAAAAACTGATGTGGTACATATATTTATAGTCTGTAATAATAATAGGAATACTAGATTGTTGAAAACAATAAGCCAGAGGCATTTGTTTATTCCTTTCTTACTGTGATAAGTTAATGACATAGCAGTAGAACAACCACTGCTCAAAGAGTAGCTTATAATAAATTATATAAATATTAAGAAAAAATCACTTTTGACTAGCTTTTATGAAACACTAGCACATACAATGTGGTGCTAAAATTTGAAAAGTTAAGTGTGTCTACAAACATGGAGACATCTTACCCCTTCCAAAAAGATAACATCTCAAAATTTAAATACTTTGTATTTGTTGATCATTAGTAGCTACCGACAAAGTCATAAAGCATCTTTAAACATTAATATTTTAGTCAGAGTGTATGATAATAAGATTGACCTCAACAATTCTGAGGATGGTTTTACCCATTTGATAACATTATACAAGTTCCATTGGATAAAGTAAATAGTAAATTTTATAAAAATGTATGAAAATTGCAGAGAGTTCTTTATTTAATTGATATCTTTAAATATTAATTACAAGACAGGAAATAGAGAAACTCCCCAAGGAAATAGGTAAAAAATTAGTGTTAATTGAATGGGAAATTCTATGTTGTATCCAGATAAGAGATATTGAATTTTTGAATAACACAAATCCAAGGGGGAAATCTCATCATGGACACAGACAAATATATTGTAGCATATATAAGCTATGAATGAAAAAAAAAAAAAAGAATGGGAATGAAAAAGGAGAAGAAAAGAAAATGTAAGGTGGATCTGTCAAATTATAACCAGTGAGCTTCTGTCAAGGTTGTCAAAAAGCACCAGCATCTGGTAATATTGGCTGCCACTTTGATGTTTTTGGCAGCTGAAATTCAATGGGGAAAGTGAAAAATAAAATGGTTGATTCAAAATCAGAAAGAGACCCCCCAGCATTGTCTATTAAAGTTCATTTACCATGTAGTCTTTTTGGCAACCGTGCTCTTTTGAAAAAAAGAACAGTCATTTTTTTTAAATATAGAAAACAATAGATGGACCTAAAAGAAGCAACCAAACACAATTTATGATAGACCTATGACACTTGTGCCTATTTTTTGCAAGGTCAAAATCTAAAAAAGAAAACTAATTTAAATTAATTTTAAAAAATTATTTATGGGTTTGTCTACAAATAATTATCAGCATATTGCAAGCTGCTGTTTACATACTTTTTTATGTATATGAAAATATACATGTATGTGAAATTCCTGCCATAACCATGCTGAACCATGGTCATGCCTTTTTCACAGTCATACAAAAACTGCTAGTCTGAAATCTTCTTAGAGATATTCTTTAAAACAATGTTCTAGTCCTGATCAAAACATCACCTCTCCCATAGAATAGGGTATATTCTGAGACATATTCATCAAAATTTGATGGTACTTGATACATTTTATTGTTTGGTCCAAAAAAGGGCTTGTAAATAGAAATAATATTGAGCTGAACCATGTGTCCTTTATATTTTGAGAGGCTGAAGAAACTTGTTTTTCCTGCTGTCTTGTTAATTGTTGTTATGTACACTGTATATAATTGTAGTCAAGAGTTCCAGATAAGAGACAGGTATCAGGTCTATTGCCCAATAGAAATGGTTAGTTACCTGATTCAGGATCTTTAACAGAAAATCTTACTTTTAATTATTAAGTGTTAAATCATATGATAAATAATAGCACTGATAAATAGCTAGTTAATAACTTAAGGTACTTAATATAAGCCATTAAAAAGTCGATGACTTAATACAACTTCTTAACATTCCAAACCACAATAATTATCCTGACAAAACAGGAAAAAAACACTTTTAAAAGAAAAACACAAGACCTGTCATCTTGGAAAAAAAAATGAAAAACCATGATTACATATTAAATAAAAATTCAATTTATGATTTCTCTTACATCTGTGCCATCTTCGAGAGTGATGGTAGTTTTAAGACATAAAGGCAATTAAGACTTGATATATTAAATGATATTAATGTCTGGATCAGGGTTTTTTGCCCAGGCATAATCAAGAAATCTGTCAGCATGGTTACTTGAAGGCATGCATGATATTACCACACAGACTTTATAATTTCCACTGATAAAATTTTGGCAAATTATTTCTTCCTTTGTATTTTCATACATATATAATAGAAGAAGATATGATATGGCTGTCAGCTTATTCTGCAATTAATACTGGCCTTTAAACCACTAGCCACAGAGATTTTGCATACAGACAATATCACCCCCTTTACCATTTATTATTATTATTGAATACAGACTATCGCCCCTTTATTCATCCACCTATCTAGTGCCAATAGGATAGTGGGATAGAGTTATATAAGATATTCCAAGAAATATCCACCTTCTCATAAATAAACAGTTGAAAAATACAAATGAATCTTCAGGAATATTTTGGCCTCTTTTGGTTTTAAGCAAAAGGGCAATTATTTAACCAAGCATACAGTCATTTCAGAAAAGGTTAATTGTCACTGCTCGGCCTCAAATTATGTGACTTGACCAAAAGGGAGTATGGGTAGAAATTACTGAGGCGCAACTTTAAAATGCATACCTATTTAGTCATGCCGAGGACCTGAACCATTTATACTACGTGCCGGTGAAGGTATGCAATATAAGGTCAAGGCATGACTTATTATAGATACCTATTTTATAGTCGCCTCAGTGATTTCTAGCCATCATCCCTTTTGATCAAGTCACATAGGCTTGAGATTGATCAGCGACAATGTTTTCTGAAATGACTGGATATGAATGCCATGAAGCGAATGTTAAAGGAATAATAATAATAATAATGGGCCCATGGGCCTGCAGTAATTGGCCACGCTGTTGCGGACGCCCTGCCATATACTTATTTGTAAGCAATTTCATGGCGAAGTTAATAAAATAAAATAAATAATAAAATAATAATAATAAATTTATCCAGGAAAAATACTCGCAAAGTGATTTTCAGTAGGGTCCTGCAACATAATAAATAAGAAAAAACTACAAGATAAAATATTAAAAAATTCTAAAATATATATTATATAAAAATATATAAATTAAAAATATCAAAAATAAAAATTAAAAATAAATGGTTGGGTTTACTGAGTGATTACTACTAACATAAGATTACATAACCTAAGATTATATTAAATCACCATGGTCTGGTCGCTGACCTAGTGAGGGGTTCAACCTGCACAAAAAAAGTGTTATCTCCCCCTCCCCTCCCTCCTATATCCCATGGGCAACAACCTGCAGCTTTAAACTGCTCTGGAGTTCCCACATTGAGTTTTCCCTAACAAGACACCACTGATAAATAATTAATATTAATGCATACTCAAATGCAAAGTAATTATTTATAATATCAAAATACAGAACCTTATAGATCATTATTGTGTAGAAAAGATGTATAGAAGAATAAGAAATGTTCCTATGGAAACATTAGATATCAATTGATTAAATGCTGGCGAAAAAATTGTCCACATGATATTTTGGGCATGTGGTACTGAACAATACAGTTAAGGCTTAAATGGGAAATATTAGAAAATGATAATTTTGATTCTCTATTCTTTTCCCCAAGCCTTTTTTAATGTTTTCGTATACATGTGTGTGCAAACAATAACTAAAAGTGAACTAGCAGACTGTTAGAAAATGAGTTCAATGCCTGAGGCTCATTATATATTACTGAGAAATATATTCCGTATTGTAATTAATGTAAGATGAATTAAATGTGTTTTTGTAATCTAGGAATGAAAAAATATTAATAGCAGCTGTGAACTGTAAATATTGAGGTCAGAATTCCTCACCAACAAATATTTAGGTATCTTTGCTATAAGCTAAAATTCTTATCAATCAAGAAAATTAATTTATCCACAAACACAAGATGACATATAGTTTGGTCAAACTGAAAGATAAGGCCATTTTCAAAGTACTTTATTTCCTATTGAGTTAAAATTCCAGTAACAATGAAAAGCTAAAAATGTTCACTTTTGTATGTATTTATAGGTTAATCTTTTAAGACTTTTAATAAAATAATAATAATTACTTCAAACACTTGGAGATATTAGTTTTTTAAAAGATAGAAAGTTCTAAAACAAAAACAAATCATTCTGTTCCTACTATTCCTCCTTCCTTTATTATTCATAGACATAATTGACACTCAAAGTCTTTTTGGCTCTTCTGAAAATTGATGCACAAAAGTTTGATCAATATAACTCTTTGGAGAGCAATGTTTAAAAGATCCTGTTTCAGCGTCTTCAGATTACATTATAGTTTATTGACTTTTTCAAGAGAAACACAGTATATAGCAAAGGAACTAACTAAAATTCACCATAAATAATATATGAGGCACACTTTGCCAGGGTGTTATATACATAAACACATTGTACAGTTCAGCATCAAGACTTACAGTGGGAAATGAGGAGTTTGTAAAAATGGTTTTAAGCTTAGGAATTTAGGTCTATCAAAATAACAATAAATGAAACAGGACAAAAAGAATAAGGCAAGCAAAGTAGAGAAAGAATATTAAAACAAAAAATATTAGAAGGAGCAACGAAACTGATTCACACGACGACATCACAATCACATTTTGCATGCTACTCCAAATAACCCCATGTATGACACAATATCTTCAACTGGGAAATGCTATGATGTGTTCTTGATTTGACTTTTTGGTTTTCAGCCAAATTTACATGTTATTTCAATATGTATAATATGGCAGCTGTCAGAATTTCCACAATTTTGCATACTTCAGTATGTAATTACAATCACATTGTAAACCTGCTAGATATACATGTCGTTGGCACTCAGGTAAGAAGAGAAACAGTATACAATACTTCAACCACAAATGTCATTCATTCATGAACTCTGTATTACACATGCTGAGTTAAAAATAGATATAAATGGCTCTAATAAGTTATTTTAAAGTCTACAGACACTGGAAAAGAAAAAGAAAAAAACAGTAAAATATAATCAAATAATGCACGAAATTACACATGTTTTGCTCTAGTATATTAGTTTGACTTTAAAACTCCTACACAATAAAGACTAGCTAGCATCATGCATACTTGAAGACAATTATATTGTTTTATTATTGTCTGAATTTTGGGTTTTTACTATTTTATAGCACAAACATAGTAATACCTATGGAGCTGTTGTGAAAGTTTTTGAAGTAATTAGCAAAAATGCTCAATGTTAAACTTCAGCTCTTAAGTAGGTTCTTGACAAGTTTTGGGTAATAAATACATTTTTTCATACTATCGAACATGTGTCATTTCATGTAGATTCAAGGTAAAATATTGAATTCCTGAGGCTACCTTTTATATCTTCTAAAATTACTAATAATCAATATATTAATAATCTATAAAGTTTATGATCAGCTTACTGATAGAAGTCAAGATAAAGAAATTGGGGATTTTGAGATTAGGGGTAGTGTAAATATCCGTCTAGTGTTATGTAAGCACACTCTAGCATAGTTATGAAGTTATGTACAAATTGTTATGAACCACGTCTGGAGATATTTATAAATACACAGCTCTTACAAGTTTGTTTATAATATAATCATATTAGTTGTCGAATGTGTTAGAATTTAGTGCACCCCAATTTTCTTGGTGATAAAATGATAACAACACTTTTCTAAGCTTGCAAAGAGTCAAATTCTTTAAATTTTAACAACTCAAAATTTGAAATCATCAACAGTGAATGTAGAAAATTGTAAAAATTGTTGGTACAAAATTCAGAAGAGTATATATTTTGTGACATATTGGTGCCATATGTCTACTGACACATGACCCGTGTACACATGTCAAATTGTACATAACTAGCTAAGGTTTCATACTAATTTGACATCTTTCATCAAGATAGCTTTTGGAATTACCAAACCGGTTCATATTGTAATTCAGAATTGGTTACAAGGGACGGACTTGATCGCAGTTTAAGAAAAGAAAGGCAATTGCAAAGATTAGGAGCTTTCAAGTTTCAGCTGTTTATTATTGAGAGCCAAACACACGATTCTACAAAGCCAGAGAATGTACATATAGATTAATCTCATTTAGATTACCTCATACATAAATCAGTCAAGCGCTACAAGACTGCAAGAAACTAGCTCTCCACTAGCAGATCTTATGTTTATCCAGTCGATAAAAAAGCAAAACCCTTGTTTAAATTCAAATAAAACTTTGCAGAATAAAACTCTCTATGAATAATGTAACGATAATTAGAAGAAAGCTATGAATAGCAAAGAAGTCGGGAACCCCCGAGTGTTTCAGTACAGTATTCCAAGGCAATAAACGAGCTCCAATTTCTGTCTCTCTCATATTTTCCAGCTGCCGAAAATCCATCTTTGTACAAAGGAATTAATTTTATACGGACAATAACTAGAAAAATTGTTTGCAAGTCCTAACAAAAAGAATAAATAAATAATTAAAACGCGAACTTGGTGGATAGATTCTGTTTAACTCAAAATGCTAAGAGAAAAAAATGAACACTAAAATATCTTCCATTCGAGAGGGTTTCTGCCAAATAAAATATTAAATTGCTTGCTGTGAGTTTTTTACAATTAAAATTCGTTGTTTGTAAACCACAGTAATATAAGTCATCAGAGAATGATTTGTAATTCAAATGTCAGACAGAAAAATTCTAATTCCAGTTGTATTTTATTCCACTTTAAATTGACTGAATCAAACTTAAATGCTCTGGGCGAAAAGGCCAGTTTAACTTGGAATTATTTAAGGAAATTCGTCTAAAAGTGACATTTTTTGTGCCAATTAGAGTCCTACGGTACAATACGAATCTCGTACTATCGCTGGTTATTTACATCGTCCGCCATCAATAGTATATATGATTATTATCGAACATCGAGACAACATAATTCGCTGCTAAAGCTATCGTTTGATTATTTGGAATAAAAGCATACAAAGCATTACAGTATATCTTTACCTTCGGTATGCGAGCCCATCTTCCTGTCCTAACGTCACGAATGGAAGTCAGTTCCAAAAAATCTGTCTCCTGAAAGTGAACGCGATTAAAACAAAATGAACACGCAAAACAAAGTTCGAGTTTGGCTTTGACTATAGTCCAACAGCTACAAATCGACAAGAAAACCACAACTATTGTCTATAACACTACAAGAAAAAGATAAAAATTACAGCTGCCTTGGTTCAATAGATTAAGAGGAGAGTTGGTTTGCTGGTAAACATACAAGTCTAGTATTTTGGTATGGTTGAGAGAGTCGTCCATGTGGTTCATACAGCCATTGAGATCCATACAAACATACATACTTTGTCTTCGGCCTTCCAGTAAACTAAATGTCCAGCTTGGTCCACCTTGACAACACATTTTTGGCCAGTCGCAGAATCCTGAATAGCAAAAATAAAAATACTTGTCGTGATTCTTCAAAGCGTACGAGGAAGTGAGATTGTTTCGCGGCTCTTGCAGGCGAATAGGACGTCAAATTACTCGATTGCCTTTCAGCAGCCGAATTCAATTCAAAACCCTGAAACGATAACTGCAGATAACGACAAGATTCCATGAGACTTCAAAGGCTGGAAATCCTCAGAAGTTAGGAACCCCGAAATGTGTCCATACAGCAAGATGCAAGAGCATGTAGATACGGTGCTTCGGTCCTTCGAACACTTATAAAATCCGGGTAAAATCGAGTTCAAATCGAACGAGTGATCGTATACTTACGTCGTCCCATTTAATAAATGTGGGTCCTCGTATTAAACACTCTGCAACCTCTGGTGGTCTGAGCTTTTCGAAGTACACTTCTCCGCCCGCCATTTCTCAGCGTCTGAGGTTGGTAAGTGCAGAGCGGTCTTGTACGAATCGTTCAAAATCAACTACTTGCAGATATGACTAGGGCAAAGCGCGCGCTCTGATTGGTCGAAACCTTTTCAGATCCTAGCAATCAGTCCAAATGTTAAACACATTCGCTTCGAAAATGCGGAGAAATTTTTATGGAAAACGACAACGATCGGCCAGAAGCGGTGATATATTGAGCATACGCTTAACTAATTTCTCACAAACAAGCTGTGAAAACCTTTGGCTCACTAGTGGCTTACACGTACCCACGAAAGACCTTTGCTAGAAGAATTTGCATGTTTCAAATATGTACATGAATAATTAGCAGGGCCTTTGCTAATTTAAAGAAATATAGATTCACAAGAAATAGCATGTCAGCGTCTTAGATTTTTAATGTAAAAATAGAGCGATTTGTATTTATCTAATATTCCGGGTAAGATTTTAAATAAAAACTCCCTTCTTTATCGCATTCTTTTTTTAGAGCAGAACCACAGTGGAAACTCATCACGCACCGGACAAAATAATACAAACACTATCTGAGAAATCTATTCATAGGAATCTCCCAGCTACTTGACAAAGCCGAAAAGTTGATTTTAATCTAAGTTTTGATAGAGATTTTACAAGCTCTACGGCTTCGGTGGGTTATCAGTAGTTGTTTTGTAATGTGACAAGAAAGTTTCCGAAGCCTTTAAATTATGAAAACGTCCCAATGAACCAAATTGTCATTTTAAGAATGAGCACTTCCCAATATTATTTAAAACAGCTTAATTAATTGGGTTAGCCTTATTTTGCTGTCCCGTCCGGCTAAACAGCAAGAATCAAATATTCAGGTAACGATAAAAATAGAAGTAGCTAGAAGAAACTACAGGTGTCGATCGACTTTCTTTATTAGAGCCAAATAATCAAAAAAGCCAGTGAATATCAAAGGCTTAGTTGCGAAGAGACAATTCCTCTGCCGAAGAATGCAAAATCATTTATTTGCCAATTGATGTATAATATTTTCTTTTTAAACCTCCAGTGCCTGTTGAGAAACTATAAATGACAAACTGTTTTGGGTGAAAAGGCGTTGCATAAAAGAACCATTGGTTGTCAGATGGAAGCCAACTCAGTTAGCCCTCAATCTAGCTACATTCAAAATGAATGTCATTTATCACTAATAAGTGTGGCAAACCAAATACTGATAGTCCAGCAAAAAAAATAATAACTTCAACGATTATTCAGTACCGCGACTAAATCTTATTCCGTAAAACACAATAGAGAAGGACAGGGGTATCACAAGTTTCTTTGTCGCATGGCGTACCGCACTACTGATCCTGGAATATATAATTGTACCAATTAAAGCGCCAAGTCACAACAACTGTTAGTAAGTGACCAACAGCAACCGCAACAAAGATAAAAACATGCAAACTAAAGCTGGTTAATAAAAGGCCACGGAACAAAGCAGTGTATTCATTCTGTGGTAAAATGAAGCACACTACAGCGAGTGATCACGGATTAGCGCGTTTTTGGTGCTTCTCTTTCTTGTTCCTCTCCGAGGCTCTTAGGTTTAAGGAGATGATCTCGACAATGTTTATAAAATCTTCGTCAAGTGCCAAATTACCAGATAGCAGAAAGAATCGAGAGAACACAAGAAATAATGTGCTTGTTTCAGAAAGGCAAGGGAAGAATACTATTGATATTACAACTGATTCTCCTTATTAAAGGGCACAACGGCCACAAGAGCCAACAATATTCCACAGGCTAAATTGTGTATCTAGATAGACCGGGTGTATTGCATTTGCAATAGAACCACAGATTCAAAGGTGAATGTCATCTTGGAACAGAAGGCGGAGCATCATAATCCCTTTAGTTACAATCTTATTAAGACTACGTCCTCTTATTCAGCGCCTTATTAGCATTTTCACTAAAAAAAGGTCGAAGAAAACCGACTTCGCTAACACGGTCAGTTACAACGTTCGACGTTCCAAACCCTTTCGTACTTGTTTTGTTTGATTGTTTGTTTACGTTCATACGAAATTTGCTCAATAACAACAGCAGTCATTTCCATGTCACACAACCAAATTTGCGACAATTAGCTTTTTGCGCAGCGCCGCGAGAAATTCGTCTTTTGCTGTTGCGTTTTTTGTTGTCGAAGCCGAAATTTTGCGCTAAAAATCATTCCGTATGGTGTTACACGGCATAGACGTTTCGCGAAGCGCTTTTGCTTGCAAATCGTTTGGTAACATCAGTTTTACGGAACAAAACTTGCTGCAAAAGTCAGCTGCAACAATGACTACTACATTACAAATATGTTGTCAAAAGCCGCGGGTCCAAGGCTTCCACCGCTAATACTATATCACTGATGAGCGTGGGCGATGACCGTCACCACAAGGTCAAACAGAACAGCCAAGTTTGAATTTCGTAGACACAGGTGTAAGGCAAAGCAAAAAATGTTTCTGAAAAATGTGAGGATCTCAAGTACGGCTCACAAACTAATTATTTTTGTAGCTATATGGCCATAAAAACATCTCCACAAGGCCTCCAGGAGAGTCGTAATAACCACTTATGATATAATCATGCCAAGAGTACGTTAAAATACGAGAATATTGATGGCTTTGCTAGTCAATTATCGCGATTTATTGAGTACACAAACAGCTGTCTCCATGACAACCATGATGCATATTGCCAGACATTATATCACTTGATCCTTTCACTAGACAACAATATTAACGTGCTCATATAGGACGCACATAGAAACTGGGTTTTGAATAATAATCAATTAAAATTTATATTTCTGCATATAGTACCCCAGTATGGTGGCCCATTGTTCTCATAGCAATAATTAATGAAATAGTGATTTCAATATTGAAAATTATTAATTTTTTATCATTAATTCAAATAAAAATATTAAAAAATGAATAAATAATTATAATAATAATAAAATTATTTCAAAATAAATGAAAGATAAAATAATAATAATAAATAAATAAAATAAACAGTTGGAAAAATAAAAAAAATAAATAGAGTTTGAAAAACATTTGAAATTAAAAAAACAGAGATTGAAAAACATTTGAAATTAAAAAAAAAAAACAGTTTGAAAAACATTTGAAATAAAAAAACCCCCAGAGTTTGAAAAACATTTGAAATTTAAAAAAACAGAGTTTGAAAAACATTTGAAATTAAAAAACTCAGAGTTTGAAAAACATTTGAAATTAAAAAAAAACAGAGTTTGAAAAACATTTGAAATTAAAAAAAAAAACCCAGAGTTTGAAAAACATTTGAAATTTAAAATGAATTTGCTATGAGAACGATGGGCCATGCCGGTGGCCCATTGTTCTCATAGTAAATCAAAAGTGAAATTCAAAACTCTGCACGTGGCCCATCGTTCTCATAAAGCACAGCGCTTAATGGAGGCCGTTTATATCCGTAAAAGACTGGGTTTTGTAGGGTAAATACACTTTTTTCGATTATTTGCTGTTATAGAAAGGAGAATTCAATAACATTTTTCACATACATTGGTTGGTATAAAGGAAAATCAACGAAATATCTGTCGATTCATAGGCAGTAAGTATTGGCCCATCATTCTCATAGCCCGCAATATCTACGGTCAGCAGGCTTTCTTGGAATACAAAATGGCGTCTAGATCTGGTGGCGAACGTGTTCGAAACTCGGATTTGGTGGATGATGAGAATTTGAAAGCAGATCTTAAGAGATACGTTATGCAAAATCTTACTAGAGAAGAAGTGCTAGACTTTGTTCAACGTGATTATCCGCAATACGCGTGGAGTTGGGGACATTGAGTAGGAGGTTGTCGAGCTTCAATATCAGATATGTACGTTACGACGTAGACTTAAAGGAAGAACTCGAATGACCCGGTCAGCTCCTGGGATCTCGAGCGATGCACAGGAAAATCAGAGAACAGCACAATCTAGCTGTTCCTCGTTCTTTGGACTGGGACTGGGATTTTTGTCCAGAATAGAACAAACAAATGGAATGGTATTTTTTCCTCTCTAAAAACTATTGTTAATTGCAAGGCTTTGTCCTGGATACTTGAACTGGAGCCACTTGACAGATATAAACCTGTTATTTGCTGGACTTGCACTTGAGGCTGCAGTCATTGAATTTATTAATGCTGAGGTATGCAAGATTGCCACAGCAGAAGTATAATTGATAATTCCTGGGATTGCTGGCTGAAATAATAACACAGATCGATATAGTCAACACATATTCATGATTAAGTATTAGTGAAAATATGTAAATCCATTTATAAATATCATTACCTATGGCCTTGTTTTTCACTTTTGTATTCCAAGAATTCTACGGCCAGCAGGCTTTCTTGGAATACAAAAGTGAAAAACAAGGCCATAGGTAATGGTATTTATAAATGGATTTACATATTTTCACTAATACTTAATCATGAATATGTGTTGACTATATCGATCTGTGTTATTATTTCAAGTTCTTCAAGTGCTTATCCACTATCAGTGTCAATAGATACTTTGCTGAGCAGTGGCAAAATATATTAAAACAGTGATGCTGTTTGTTTGGTTCTAATTGTGCAGATTATGAATATGTTGTAGTTTTTTTCATAAATAACTTGGTTGACTTACTGTGTAAAAATAGCTATTGATTAACATTGCACTTTCTGTATAACCAGATTGAAAACTAAAATTGTCTCTACAGTAAGAAAAATGAATTGTTAGACTGGTTATTCTGATACTGCTGGAGGCAAGGTTCTCAGTATGACTCAGAAATTGCCACTGCACAGTTAAGAAGTGATGCTACACATGAGACCTACTTCTGCTGTGGCAATCTTGCATACCTCAGCATTAATAAATTCAATGACTGCAGCCTCAAGTGCAAGTCCAGCAAATAACAGGTTTATATCTGTCAAGTGGCTCCAGTTCAAGTATCCAGGACAAAGCCTTGCAATTAACAATAGTTTTTAGAGAGGAAAAAATACCATTCCATTTGTTTGTTCTATTCTGGACAAAAATCCCAGTCCCAGTCCAAAGAACGAGGAACAGCTAGATTGTGCTGTTCTCTGATTTTCCTGTGCATCGCTCGAGATCCCAGGAGCTGACCGGGTCATTCGAGTTCTTCCTTTAAGTCTACGTCGTAACGTACATATCTGATATTGAAGCTCGACAACCTCCTACTCAATGTCCCCAACTCCACGCGTATTGCGGATAATCACGTTGAACAAAGTCTAGCACTTCTTCTCTAGTAAGATTTTGCATAACGTATCTCTTAAGATCTGCTTTCAAATTCTCATCATCCACCAAATCCGAGTTTCGAACACGTTCGCCACCAGATCTAGACGCCATTTTGTATTCCAAGAAAGCCTGCTGACCGTAGATATTGCGGGCTATGAGAATGATGGGCCAATACTTACTGCCTATGAATCGACAGATATTTCGTTGATTTTCCTTTATACCAACCAATGTATGTGAAAAATGTTATTGAATTCTCCTTTCTATAACAGCAAATAATCGAAAAAAGTGTATTTACCCTACAAAACCCAGTCTTTTACGGATATAAACGGCCTCCATTAAGCGCTGTGCTTTATGAGAACGATGGGCCACGTGCAGAGTTTTGAATTTCACTTTTGATTTACTATGAGAACAATGGGCCACCGGCATGGCCCATCGTTCTCATAGCAAATTCATTTTAAATTTCAAATGTTTTTCAAACTCTGGGTTTTTTTTTTATTTCAAATGTTTTTCAAACTCTGTTTTTTTTTTTATTTCAAATGTTTTTCAAACTCTGAGTTTTTTAATTTCAAATGTTTTTCAAACTCTGTTTTTTTTTAATTTCAAATATTTTTCAAACTCAGTTTTTTTTTTATTTCAAATGTTTTTCAAACTGTTTTTTTTTTATTTCAAATGTTTTTCAAACTGTTTTTTTTAAATTTCAAATGTTTTTCAAACTCAGTTTTTTTTATTTCAAATGTTTTTCAAACTCTATTTATTTTTTTTTTATTTTTCCAACTGTTTATTTTATTTATTTATTATTATTATTTTATCTTTCATTTATTTTGAAATAATTTTATTATTATTATAATTATTTATTCATTTTTTAATATTTTTATTTGAATTAATGATAAAAAATTAATAATTTTCAATATTGAAATCACTATTTCATTAATTATTGCTATGAGAACAATGGGCCACCATACCCCAGTGTGAAAGCAGTAATAGGGCGCTCTGATTGGTTCATCTACGAGAGAACTATCAGTCAGTTCAGTAAAGTACAGTAAAGTAAAGCGACCATATTTTACATCGATAACTTAATTGTGACAGTAATTTGAGTAAAGGCGCTGTTACAGTGCGCTCATTTTACTCCCCTCTCTCCATCGGTGCTTCGTTTTTTGAAGGGTATTTAAAGCTACTTAAAAACAAGTTTTCAGAAGAACAAATTGTCTAATAAGGGTTCGTACGCTGAGAAAATTCAATAAATCCAGGAGTTTCAAGGACTGGATGTTCAGATTATTTCCAGGAGTTTTTTAGGAGTTTTTCACTAGTTCACTAAAGCAAAATACATTTGCATAATGTTTTTTACTGGCTTAGTTAAGGAATGTAAATTGAGCTTTTACGCAAACATATATGTACAGTAAACATACACTTATTTGTTTCTGTTTTCCAGGAGTTCTCCAGGAATGTATTAAAAATTCAGGACTTTCAAGGACTTTCAATGAAGAAAATAAAAGTCCAGGATTTTCCGGTATTTCCAGGAGACGTACGAACCCTGTCTAATTTGTTTTGTTTTGTTCGTCAAGACGAACAGGCCGACCAAAGTCCCACCTAAATAGATATACGAATATAATAGATATACGAAAACACCGAAATTTGACGCTGTCAAAACATTAAAAAACTGAGCGACGAAAAGATGGAAGAATCTGTTTGTACCAACTCCTTGAGCTTCGAAAAAGAAGAAAGATAAACAAAAGCGGTTTTTTTTTAATCAGAAACTCATCTTGAGAACATTAAACTCTTCTTATTGTCCTTGCATAAAAGACCTGATAATTGCACAAATACGAGCCAGTATCCTAAGGATGAAAAGCATTTTTGTGACGGCATAAAATCAAGGAAGCCAATACAATGAGTCTAGTCACGACTTAGCATATTAACGACAAAACACTCATTTCCGTGAAGGACCCAATTTTGTCTTCGAAAGTCTACTCCTCTTTGGAGTGAATAATCTTCTTACTTGATATTGCTTCTTTCCTGATTGTTGAGATAATTGCTTCTTTTCGATCAATCTCATAATTCTACTACAATTTTACGTGATCGTCTATTTTTGTAAATACGGTGATGTTATCGCGCATGGCGGAAGTATTTTGTTTCATAAAACGGAAGGTTTTGTTGTTGATAATTAAACTAAAAATCCTCGTAAAACGATGACTTCCGATGGAACACAATTTTACTTTATTACTCTGATAATCCCTTAACCTAGAAGGTAATACGGTTTCAGGAATGTATACAAAATTTTAAAATTTTCAGACGTTATGATTGAAATTCATGAAATTATTGAGCTTAGAACGAACGAACGAATAAATGAGTGAACGAAGAAAAAATAAAGCCCAAAGAAAATCTAATTAAAGATAAAAACGTCTGAAAAAAATAGAAAATGTGATGGAAAGATAATAAAGTCTGAATGGATGAGCGATGTTGGTAAAAGAAATTTAGAATGAACGATCAAAGAAAGCCTGAATGAATGACCAATGGAATCAAAGTTTGAATGAACGATCAGAGAAAGCCGGAATGAATGACCGATAGAATCAAAGTTTGAATGACGGATCAAAGAAAGTCTGAATGAATGACCGATAAAGAGAAAGTCTGAATGGATGGCCGATAAAAAGAATGGCTGACGTTTTTCCAGTTAATTTAATTTAATTTTTTTTTTTTTTCATTTCAACAACAGAGACAGACAAAATTTGCCGGCACGGGCCTAGTTGTCATAGTTGTAACTGTTTGTCTTATCTAAAGAACTTTCAGGGTTTCTCCAATATCTTCGTGATCCGAAGGACAAGGTCGGCTAGGATATGATAGGGTACAGTAGGGTAGGGCAAGAGTAAGATTAAGGGTGTAGCGGTAGAGTGGAGTAGGTTAGAATAGGGTAGGGCTTGGGCAGGGTAGGACAAATATGTAGTTTATAATAGGGTAGGGTAGAGTAGGTTAAGGTAAGGTAGGATAGGTACGACAGATATGCAGCTTAAAATCATTTCAATGTTTTAGCGAACAACTCCCCTTCAACACAAACACACAATTAGTGGCTTCCCCTTGCAGCATATGATGATGATGATGATGATGATCGTGATGATGATGATGGTGGTGGTGATGATGATGATGATGATGATGATGATGTTGATTACTATCATAATCACATCCATATATAAATGAAACTATATAATTCTAAAGCAGTAAATGTCTGGCCTTCAAAATTCGCTAATTTTAAATCACTGGACTTTAATGAGTAGATACCTAGCCAATCCATAAAAACAAGTATTATATCTTTATATCATATGCTATCAACATTCACCTTTAAAATCAAATAAATATGCAGACCATTATTAAAAATAGAAGATTACTAATTCACCATCTATGTTAATTCATCACCTATGTTGATGGACCACAGATACATATTACACTTGAGACATTCATGAAGTGGCTTATTATTTCAAAACTTCTGAATATATGTAAAATCATCAATAACATATATAGATGGGTAAAGCAAGATGCTATCCATCTGTCGTGCCAACAAAGATTGTATGTTGTGCTGTAACAATCTTTCAGTACAAATCAATATCTTTTTTATTAGAGTACTCTCAATTATTTATTAATGAGCAATATAGTGTACATATTATGAACAGTGCAAATTTTCTTTTAATTGATTCTAAGGTGCGCTGTGGCTGTTGTGTTATTATCATAATGTCAAATAGAGTTTTTAAGGCAGATGGTCTACAAAGTAATTAAACACAGAATCTCCTTGAAAACATTATTGCATTGATGTGCAATTGTATAATCAGTTTTCCAGTAGCTTAGCTATATTTTAATTATATAACACCATAAAATGAGTTGTTCCTAAATTGATTTTCCTTTGTCCCTTACTAATGATATTCTATGACAATAATTAAAAGGTAGGTGTCTATCCCTTCCTCATTACTTTTTCTTTTCAAAAGCCTGAGTTTTATATTGTACATGAAATGATAATGAAGCTATAAATAGAAATGATCAAAAACCCTCTATACACAGCAAGACAACAAGAAAGTAATCTCTTAAAAAAGCAAGACTTGAAACTAACTGTGCATGTATATAGATTTTCTATTACTTGTCTACCATATTGCTGTATCATCTGTCAATCAGTAACATAATTTTGAAAGGAAAATTTGAAATTGGGATATAAAAAGATTGAGATTTTATCATAAAAAGTGCAAAAGTATTCAGAAAAATGTCACAATACAATTACATAGAGCTAGACAAGTTCTATAAAGGGGGTCTTTGCATAGCAGGACAACTTTGGGGAACAGCAGATATACCAAGGATTCACTGATTACATTGGAAGTCTATTTTGGTCATGAGTTGATTTAAAATTGATAAAACTGATATCTCTTTACTGACAGGTTAGGATACATTCTGTAAAGAGATTTGAATATTGTTTTTGCTATGTTGAAATGACTGTTCTCATTCGTTCTTTCTTCTTTCGTTCCTTCTTTCTTCCATAATTTCATCTTTTTTTAAGATACTCTAATATCAACAAATATATTATGAGGATAATGCAAAATAAATTCTATAGCTAGTGCAGCTCACAAAAATTACATTTATTTATTACATTACTAAAATTGCTGAAATGAGTTCTTTCTTTCTTTCTTTCTTTTATTTATTTTTTCCTTCCTTGTTTCTTCTGTTGTTGTTGTTTTTTGTTTGTTTGTTTTTTCCCAAAAATACTTCAATTCCAACAAAAACATCAATGCAAAATTATCCATAAGCACTGCTCACAAAAAAAATTACAGTACATTATATTCAATTTTACAAAAATGGTATTATGCAAGCTCACATTTTATCATACAGATTATATCATCAAAATAATTTTTCATTGAAATTCAAGCTAGGTTTCAAGTAAGATAATCTCCTCAAATCAACAGATTAAAGGCAAAAATAATAAAGTAAATTCCATTTTAATCAACCCAATGATCAGAAAAATAATGTCAAATATTGAAAAATCTGATAAAAATGTAAATTAAAAACATTACAAGTGGCAATGAGTTCTACATTCATGTAAAATTGACATGAAATTATACGCCCTAAAAAATAGAATGAATTTCTAGCTAGAGATAACATCTACATGCAAACTATTCTCTTCTTCCATGATCTTTAATTTCAAAATGTAAATTGAGTTTGATAATTGATAACTGTTGTTTTAAAAAACCTGCCAACTAGGGATCTAGAGTGATATGTATAATATATATATTATTAAGTCAAATGCTTTATTTGTTTCCATACAAGAGATAATGAAGTGTTTATACTGGCAAACACCAAGCTTATATCTCATGCCAAACTAAAAGAACTTTTGAGGATCATCAAGTTTTTGCTGGTTTTCAATCAACTACAAGAGTGAACAAATCTCGTTAACTTTCCATTAACCTTAAATTATTAGTTTTCTTAAAATAAAAGCCAAATACAGAAACATTGATCATGAGATCACATTTTTACTTTAAATAGAGATTATTTAATGATCTTAAAATGAAAAATAAATAGAAAAGGTGTAAACGAAAAGGAAGGAAACAAACCAGATAAAAACATTGATAAAAGAACATTCAAACAAAAACAGAAAAAATAAAAGTAATTAAATTACAAATTAAAACATTTGTAAAGAGGCTAATGAGAGAGAGGTAATAGAAAAAGAAAATGAAATAAAAACTTCAGTAAAAATAAAAACTGAAAACAAGAAAGAAAAAGAAGATCAAGATAAAATTCATTTATTTTCCAAATTTAAAATCTGATAAGTATATAAATATTCATTGAGATGTATGTCACACTGTTTACAGGTAAATTATGTCCAAATATTCTGTTGAGTTTGATTTCAACCAGAAGTGAGGGTTCTGGTTGAGAAACAGCTGATGATTTTGGAAAAGTATGATCATATCATTTTATTTGGCTATTGCTTTGAAAAACATTAATGACTGAATTCCTGGTATGATTTTATATCATGCTACATCTATGTTAACATGGATTTTGTGTACATCTATGGTACACAATTTTGTCAATATTATACACACAGATATATTGTATATTAATTTATGGCTTTCTTTATGCCAGTCTAAGGTCATCACTTCTATAATTTTAAAGTTACGAGCCAAACTGGAAAACCTTTTTTTTTGCTTGTTAATCCCTTTTTACAGAGTTCCCATTAATACATAAATTAATGCATAGGGCACTATGCATCTCCAAGATGCACATGATACTCAGAATACATTGAAAATGAAATGTAAAAACCTTCAAGGGCCAAAACAAGTAAATCTCCACAATAACACATTGCATTATACTCTGAGAACAACATACATTAAGTTTGGAACTTGGGGCGTTTTCCATTTACCTAGAAAAACCATCAAATTCTGATTGGAAAACAAATTGAATTCTGATTGAAAAATTCCAGAAGACTCAGTCTTTCCATTGAGGTGATAAACTTTTCCCACTCTCTTTGGTTCTTCCAGTAGATGGATGTACCATTTGTCGGATATCAAGCCTCCAGCTCTTTTTTTACGAACAGCAAACAAATTTCCAACCAGATGGATTGGTTTAAATGGTAAGCACCCCTGAAGTTCTGTTTCCATATAGCAACATGAGGTAACACTTGTTTTGTCCTTTACCAAGAGAATTCCAATATAACTGTTTTGGAATTTTCATATTACCAGATATTATTTCAGTTTCCTCCTCAGCAACAAGTTTGCAACATGATTGTTTCCATGAGGGTATGAATTAATTAACAAATGAATTTCCTTTGGTAAATTAATCAGATTGTTTCCATGGTAACATGAAGCCACAATTGAGTTCTTAATTCCTTAGTGTTGAAGTTCCATTCAATGTTGCCATGGTAACATCCAGTTACATTTACATTTTCTCCTTAGCAACAAATGCAGTCTATGGCTACTTACATAGTAACATGAAGGACAGAATACTAAAAATGAACTCCATACCTCTGTCTTGAAAATCCATAAACTTAACATTTTTGCTCGTATTTCCACTTTACACATACTTATGACTTTCATCCTGCTCATTTCTTGCTGCTAAAAGAGCTTCCCGTTCTTTCCTTCGTCTATCCAAGTATGGCTTGGAGAAGTAGAAAATGGTTGCACTACCAAGAATAAAAGATGCCCTACAAAAACATGGAAGTAGGACATTAATGTTCTTTAACTCTGATATGGAATGAAGATATTGGTCCAGTTAACACAACAACATAAGCATAAATATACTGTAAATGTAGTGCCAGTTCACATACTCAACATAACAACAGAAGCATGACTACAATCATAAGAAAATAGAAAAGTTCTGCTTCTTGTGCTTATGTCTATGCCTATGTCACTGTGTGGACCAGGCCATAAAGCTTTTGTTTTGTAATAGATAAGATTCAGGTGTAGATAAGATGCAAGAACAATATTTTTGAGCTGCCACACTTTTTAGTACTGCACACAAAATATATTAAGCAATATTATTATTGGATGAGGTCAAGTAGGATATGGGGAATTATTAAGGCCGAGGTTTGTGTTATCTGCCGAAGCCGAAGGCTGAGGCAGATAACACAAACCTCGGCCTTAATAATTCCCCATATCCTACGAGAAACGAATTCAATAATTGTTTTATTATTTTTTGAAAATAATTCTTTCTCAGTTGTGCTTTGTTGACAAGAATACATGTTGTTGTTGTTTTCCTGCTTTTGGCATGAATCGCATAAATTAGCGTGACATCATACAGCAAGCTAATTTTCCATATTCGAGAAAATTACATCATAACTTCGAATAATGGTTTTCAACATTTTCATAACTCCAAATTTATCCGGTGGCTCTTAGCCAATCAAAACTCTTGAATTATTTTCAAAATATAATAATCATATTTAATGATCCCATACCTACCACCACAGCTGTTATTAGTTATTAGTTATTAGTTATTATTATTAATTTAAATCATCCATGTTCACTGTTTCAGACCCAATTCTAAGGAAAAAATGTTGATCTCCAGATACGAAAGCCTTGGGGGTTGGCAGCTATGCTATTATGTATATAAACAAATTGAACCTGAACTGCTCTCGCCATTTTGCCGCCTTGTAATCTACAAATATAGCTTCAACTGTCACTTTACACTGACAATTAAATCTACAGTGAGTCGTACGTGGTTTAAAACATTTTGCATTATGTGCAAATCAAGTCCAAAAACCTTCATGAACAAATCGAAAATTAAAAAGTCCCTTTCTCTGTTCCAAACTGCCATGCAAGCAAAATTATGCATATGCGCGCCATGTTCAACTCCCAGTGGTCAAACACGAATTTTATTTGATTTTAACAGAAAATGTTGAATTAACATGGCTTACCAAACTCCTGATATGGCACAAACACGTTTTATACGTAGTCTCAGAGATGGATCAAGTCCAGAAAACTCACTTTTAAAGCTCATTGCGCCAACAACTCAACAACTTGTCACTGAAGAAACAAAATCAACCAGGCGTTACTTGGAGACCGAAGTGAAATGGAACGAGATTGTCCATCTACCACAGGAAACCCAAGCTTCAGGAGGCAACATGCCAAGCCACTTCCTTTCAATCATGTCAGCTGTGGAGACGACAACAAAGATCTTCGATCTATACCGCAAGTATGGCGACAGGGACTATATAGGTGAACCAGTATCACAAACAGAACACATGATACAATGTGCCATGTTAGCGGAGAAAGAAGGCTTTAGCGATGAAGTAGTTTTAGGGGTATTTTTTCATGACATTGGCCATCTCATAGGATTCGCTCAAGACATGCCTCAGATGGAAGACGTCGGGACGCAAAACCACGACGAGATTGGTGAAAAGTTCCTAGCTGAATTAGGATTTCCCGACTCTGTGACAAAGCTAGTTTGGGGTCATGTGCAAGCTAAACGTTACTTGGTGTTTAAATATGACGATTATCACGACAAGGTAAGGTTTGGTTGTATACGTAAGTTTCCGATCAGTCCATTTGATTTGAGTCATTGATCAATCAATAATCGAACTCACAAACCTTACTATCGATAAGACTTTTCAGAAAATTACGGCAAAAGCAAAGACCTCTACATTCGCAGGAAAGCGAAAAAGGAGTCCCTCTCCCCTCCCCCTGCCCTCCCCAGGGCCGCTACGCAGGCTATGTTATGGGTAGTTGTTGGACCTCGCAGCTAGGGCAGGACCAACCGTTTTTATTTCTACCTGCCTGAGCAATACTATCCAAGGTTGTTCTACATTGTGCGCTTCATTCTAGTTCTAGATTTCCAGATTTACAGTATTGTTTTGTAGGATGAATCTTTCTACGAAATTCTTCATGGATACGCTCTCTGAATATGTCGTCATATTGTAAAATATGGACTGGACTGGACTGGACTGGACTGGCTGGACTGGACTGGACTAGACCCGAAAAACACGGACCCATGATCCGCGTTTTTCAGAAACACGGACTGAGTCCACGTTTTACAAAAAATTGAGTGTTTACCAAAACAGCTTTCCTGTATTCTTATTGACTGTATTTTATTTTGTATTTTCTGTGTTCTCTGAAAAACGCGGACTCATAGGTCCGTGTTCGGGTCCAGTCCAGTCCAGCCCAGTTGAGTCCGTGTTTTACAACATGCCCTGAATATCAGCAAAACGCTTATCATTTTCACAGATGATATAATCATTTATTGTGATAAGGGAGCCTTATGACTTCAGCTCAGGGGCGGGTTTAGGGGAGGGGTGCAGGGGGTGTGCAACCCCTCCTGAGACGACTTTGGGCCCTTTTCTTCTCTATATTTTTTCCAAAATATCCCTGGATAGTTTCCAATTTCTGTAACAATAATCCTGGATGTACTCCTCCCTAAACAACTGAATCCTGGATCCGCCCCTGCAGCTTAAGCCGGCGATACACGCTGCAATTTTTTCTCGTGCTTGCAATGCAAATTTAGGGATTTTGTTGCGAGACTGAGCGAAATTGCCAAGTGTATCGTGTCTGGCAACATGGGCGGCAACGATGTCTCGCAACAAAAAATTGTTGCAGAAAGTTCAAAAGTTTGAACTTTTCTCTTCAACATTGCGCGCTAGTACTGAATGTTGCAGAGTGTTGATAGACTCTGCAATTTTTCTCTGCAACAGAATCAAAAATTTCATTGCCAGCGCGAGAAAAAAATGCAGCGTGTACCGCCGGCTTTATACTATTATATTCGTCTCCTGTGAATATAGCTGAAAATTAGCCCATGCAACCAAAAAGGTACGTTTATTTTTGGGACTTAACAGCATGCCCAACATCCAACGCACTTGCTAGTGGAGGCAATCCCAAAAGTTAACTTAAACTGCACGATCGCCTGCATGACCTGCTCATCACGAGCAAAGAAAAGGGGAAGGATTTGAGCATTAAATCTTCTAGTCTATGCATTTTTTTTCCTCTGCAGTTGTCAGAAGCAAGCAAACTAACATTGATTCATCAAGGAGGACCCATGACTGCAGAAGAGGCATCTGAGTTTGAAAAGCTTCCTGTTTTTAAGGCATTGCTTCAAATTCGGCGCTGGGATGACCAGGGAAAAGTGAAAGGTCTTCCAATAGAACCACTGAAGAAATATGAAGACATGTGCCTTCGGTATCTTAAATCTATAGAAACTGAATCTTCTATGAACAACTGTTAAATAAAATCAAAAGAAAAAACAACGAGAATCGAACTTTTCTCGTTTATACAAAACTGATATATTTTATCAGAAGGCAGATTTCAATTTTGTTATATTTTCAGATTAGCTCAGTAAAACCCCCTATAAAGTATGGCAAACCAATAGACTTGCTGGAAGCGTTTTTCGGTAGCAGAGCCAGACATTGTTCTTCAAGAGTCATTGTAAATTCCAATTCTAAACAGAAAATTTCGTGTCAGTGAAAAAGCAATTAGAGTTTTATATATGAGTTTGTTTTTCATGTGATGTTTTCAAGTTTGTAATGGGAATTTGAAATGGGTATCAGATACAGTACGAACAGTGGTGTGAAGTTCATTTCTTCAATTGCATTACTTCATTTTCGATACATATGAGTTTAGTTTCTGCTTGAGAATGGATTGCGAAGAGAAGAACATTGCTACTAATTATCACAAGGTAAGTTTACTTCAAATCTTTTAAAATAATATACAGTCATTTTTGAAGTTTGGGGAAAACTTTCAAATTAATAATTATTATTCTAAAGGTTTGAAGATATTGGTGTTTTCGTAAATTTATATCTTCGCAAATGTACCCGCAAACTTTGTGACCTTTCTTATTCAAAAACCCATGTAAACGCAATATTTTTTGTTGGTCTGTAGACCGAGAACTCATTTAAGGTGTCTGGAAACAGTTTTTTTGGTCACCAACTGATAACAAATAAACGGTTTAAAAATCACTTCCCTGTGGTCGATTCTTAAAGATATTATAAGACATAGTTGGTGAAGGATTGAAGTTTCAGTGTTTTGAGGGTTTGGCATATGGCAATCGGCGTTCATTTATGCATATTATGGGGAAATCCCGTAAATCAGACTTTTCGTTTTTTCTCCAAAACTTTACTATAGAATCTTAAGCAGACTCTGGAAATTTATCTTGGAAGTATGAACTAAGTTTTCACCGAGCTTCGAGGAATTTTATTTCGCCAACCCCAAATTATGGAGTCTTAAATCTGGAATATGAATTTTTATAAGACGATTGTAAATATCTGAGCGAAAAGCAATGTAGAGAATTATTATATTCATGTACATCAGTTGATTTTATGCTAGTAGTTGTTTATTACACTCTTTACTTATATGAAACGTTTAGAGACAATTCCTTTATTTTTGGCGGTAGTATAGCCTCGGAGCTGAGAAAGATGACTTTTTCGCACAAGTGTCCACAAATTAAGAAACCGTACTAGTCCAGACCCTCTTTTCTCAAAACTGACTCCAACAATTTCTTTCCAAACTTCTGCATAGAAAATTTAATCCTTTCCGATTCAGCATATGATGCTTGTATATATTAGAGTTTTTTCGTATCCTTTGTATTTCACATGTGAAATACATAACGTGGAATTCTTCATGCAAATTAGAACACAGGAACCCCAGACGATAGCGGTACCGATCATAGAAATTCTCGTAGATGGAATACAAACTAATTTTAGATATGGATAACTAAATTGCTTTTTCCACGAAATTTAAGAAACGCCATAGCTTTCGCACAATTGCAATTGACATGAGTACAATCAGCAGAGAAACTAATGTATTAGAAGAAGTGAAGAAATATTTCTTCTATTTATGTGAAAAAAAAGAGGATGATTTGAACTCGGCCCTTCTAAGAATTTATAGCTTAGTTCAAACAGTAGACGCTGCTCAAGAGTATTGCCTGGGGTGCACACAAAATTCACACACAATAGTGGGGGTGTAGAATGGTCTCGGCAAAATTCAATAAAGTTTTGAAGTCCCGGATCAGTTTGCATTTTTCGCGGTTCGAAATCTCGGATTTTTGTAATGTGTGGCTCGAAATCGTTAAGAATATCGGATTTCATTTGTGTAGTGCCTGTGTAGCTATGCATGGATCGGAATACTCAAATTTCAAATTGAGAATTTTGACAGTCATATTCAAGAAAATTCAGTTAAATGATGAAAGAAAGTCTGAATGACCGACGCGATGCAAGGAAAGTTTGAATTAATTATCAAAGAAAGTTGATCAGACTTTGTTTTTGTCGGTCATTCATTCTGATTTTCATTGAGCGTTTATTCAGAATTTCTTTTTGTTGGTCGGGTACTAGAGCTGTCGTCGTTGTAAAGATTTTGGCCCTGCGGCCGGCTCTAATGATCTATCCATCCATATCCAGACTTTCCGGCTTTGATCGTTCAAAGGTTCTTTCCATATCTATCATTCATTTATTCAGACCGGCTTTCTCTAAAACTTTCTTTCTATAGCTATCGGTGATTCATTTAGTCTTTCTTTGATCGGGTTTTTTTTTTTTTCTAATTTTTTTCTATCGTGCACTGACTCATTTTAGACTTTCCGAGCTTTGTTGGTCATTCATTCAGACTTTCATTTTTGTGTCGGTCATGATTGAAACTTTCTTTGGTCATTTCTTCAAACCTTTCTGTATAAGTTGTTCTGTTGTTCATTCAGAATTTTTTAAACTTTCAACTGAATTCTAATTTTGACTTGCCCTATCGGTAAGTCATGCCGACTTTCTTTTTTCTTCTATTCAAACTTACTTGCACTACTGATATATATAGCAGTCATTCATATATATTTTCTATTCTACTCAGACCTACTCAGACAAGCTACTGGCTATAGCGCTGTTTACTGCTGAAAAGGTTTTCTCGTAAAAGGACTACTGATCAAGTAAGTGACCACGACCCTGACTTTAAGTTTTTGTCTAGAAATCTGTCGATGTTCTAGTCTTTTTACCACGATCCTATTCCGAACGTTAAATAGTATCTAAAGAGCATGCGGTTCAAAATTTTGCGCTTTTATCAAAATATGTCCACTACGCTATTGCTCTGTCCCGAGTTGGCCAACATATATTACCGTATAAGCGCCGACTATGCATTGCATCCTCACATTATTACATCCTACCAACGTGTCACCTAACTTAAACAAATTTCCCCGGAGAGACTGTAGCATGTACTGCAACTACCTCATCAGTTTTCTGTCATGCATAAATTATTGTTCTAGACACTGAACAGTAGTTTTACAGCTAGGCTCCTACTCCCCTAAAATTAGTCTAAACAAAAACTGATTTAACTGAACCCTGTGTACGGCTGCTGGACGTACGTCCTCGTGCGGGTAATGACCCACGATGCGGTGGTATTTCTCTTTAAGATTATTCTTTATTCTAACTGGTTCTCAAGTAGTACTTGCGTTAGCTGCGCTATAGTTGACGTCCTTTGAACTCACAAACTAGCTGGTCGCAACTTGCGCAAGGACACATGCATGATTGAGGTACAATTCTCCTGACAGTAATATAAAGTCTCAGGCTCGGATTTTATTCGATACTCCTAATAGTAAATCTTTAGCTATGACAACAACAACAACAACAACAACAACAACAACAACAACAGCAACAACATCATCTTTATTTGTGCCCATAAAGGTACGGTAATACGAGCAGCAAATCGTGCAACTTGTCGGGGAACATTGTTGCGTTGCAAGTTGTAGAGCGATGTTGCTGGTATTACCACCCCGCGCGCAACTTGTCATGCAACAAAAATCGATGTTGCAGGTTGCGGCTACTTGTTGCAAAAAGTAGAAAGTGGTTCTACTTTGTGCAACAAAGGCAGTGGCCCTAACAAATAACTAAAAAGCTAAAAATCAGTTAGGACCAGAGGACAAGTATTGATTTACATAAAACAGATGGGGGCTTTTACAATTTTCAAAGGTATTTAAATTACATATAACTAAGCTAGAATACACACAACATAGTCTATAAAGAAAATACACATATACACACACATACACACACCACAACATTATTTAGTAGTATTGACTATGGCGAAAAGGAAAAGCAGAGAAGTAAAAAGCTAACTTAACGTAATGAAATTCAATACAACTCAAGAAGTTTACTTTTGATGTTGCATTTAAACTTCTTCATGCTCATCATTTTTACGTACGGAGTCACCAATAGAATTCCAAATTGATGACCCCGTAAATCTGATATTAAATTTACCATAACTTGTGCGTATTTGGGGCAAATAAAAGTGATCTCTAGTTGCTGACCTTGTATTATATTCATGAATTTGTTTAACTGAAGTAAAAAAAACGATCAAAAATTGTGGGCAAAATATTATTTTTAAATTTATACATAAAGACTGCAGTGCAGTATTCTACAAGATCATGCAATTTCATTATGTTACGATTTTTAAATATGGAACTAGAATGAGCATCAAATGCCGAAAAGGTAACTAATCGCACAAGCTTTTTTTGTAAATTGAAGTTCTGTCTGGCGATTCTGAATAACTATTTCTTGTTCCTCATCACTGCCACCTTTCTTCGTTCAATTAAGCAAACACTTCCTTGGTTCGGTCTTGATATTGATTTCTACACCAGGCAACATTGTAATATATCCTCACTGCATACTCATTAACTCATCGTAGAATTAAGTTATGGGAGGAGTCCGCGACTGATGAGGTAATAAGCATGTAACAAGGATATAGGCAAGTCATTCTTGAGTTTGTTTTGCGCGGTGAAATTTTGGATTTGTGTAATAAACTGCCGTATTCTCCTGTGGGATAACGTATAACTGAACGAAAACGTTCCTGGTTGAAATATTACAAAATTGCTGGTACTTTCTGGGAGCGCAATATCTACGTCGCATTCAATGACTTATTCCCTTTTAGGGATAACTTTTGGGAGTTAAAAAACCATGCAGAGTACATAGGAAATTGGTAGGGACGAGGAGAACGAAAAAACGCTATTGCCTTTATGGAGATGATTTGGGGGACACTACGGAAAGGCAAAGGGTGCACACATAAAACCAAGCAAACGACTTCAAAATTCAATGGTTCTGGTCCATGCCATGCTATAGCATTAATTAGAGATCTAGAGCTAGGCTGCTTCGGCTCGAGGCCAACACACAGCAAAACAGAACTCAAAACTGCTGCATAGGCTGGCCAACCGCCACCAGGGGAGGTGGGTGGGTCGCGAAAGTTCCCGTTGTTCCGGCGTATCTTGAAGTGACCACTCCTAACACGAGTTGGCTTATTTATACTCGGAGCTAATTAATTATGCAGTGAGAATAGGAATATATCCTCACTGCATACTCATTAACTCATCGTAGAATTAAGTTATGGGAGGAGTCCGCTCCTGCCCACGCCAATGCACCATGCATACGTGATACGCCAGCCCAGGCCACAGCCCAAATATACTAAAACAACCACCGCCTAAGGACTCCCCATTTTCCTACAGAAGATTCCTTTAGAATCGAAACCGTTCGACTTATCAAGCGATTAACCGACCTGCTTGTTACACAGCTCAGTCGTTAGGGCATCGGACCGGTAATCCGAAATTGGAGGTTTAATCTCTGCTGGGGGCGTGGATTTGTCCGAGTCTTTATCGAAAAAACGTATATTACCTACTACCTTCCCACTACTCTCCCCATTACTCAGAATTCCAACTCAGAAAATCCCCATTCGGAACCAGCACTCTCTGCATGCCCTTTAATTGACCAGTCATTACAACATCGATAATAGTCTGCCAAATGCAAACAGTACGTGAGAATACCAACTGAACTAGGCCATTGGAAAGAAGATTCATAGAGTTCCTCAGATCATCAAGGGGACTCGGAAGACTGGCGCCAAAACTAGACAAATTAAATGACTCTCAGAAACGACCACTCACAACGAGTGGGCGTGGACGGACTGCTCTTTTTCAGCTAAACTAGGGAGCAAGACATTGCTACAGTGCTTTTGAAGCGATGAAACTGGCACATGGACTGATCCATTATTACTCTGGTTGTGCTTTAAATTGGAAGGGAAGTTGAAGCTTAGTACGTCAAGCTTTTCGATTTCCTGAGCAAAAGCACAGTTCACTGCTAGTGGGTTAATGCTTGCCGCAAAACTAAACTATTAATTGCGGCGGCAAACGGGTGAAACGTTGATGGAATTCAAGTTGGCTAGAATGCTAGAACATCCAACGAAAACGAAAAGTCCAACGAAAACCCATCCGTGATAGGACTTTATTTTAGTTTAAATGGGCCGTGACGAGACGTGTGTCCCCTAAAATTACAACACAATGTCTCAAAGGTCAAAATGGGTTCAAGGGCAAATGCGTTGATTGCTAATCAAATTCTTAACAGCCTTCCGAAGAACACGGGTTTCTATCTGGGGTGTTAGCTAGGAAATGGGCGAGGACATTAGAAGACTAGCCGTTTCTAGTAGAAAGTGAAATGCTGCGAGCAGAAAACGGTTGGCAGGCGCGTAGCGTGGTCATTTGGCAAGTACGCACGGATGTGTAGGCTGTAAAAAGGAACGTTTTGTCTTCCTTCGTAGGTTTCCCGGCAGCCCACGGGCTGGCTTGCAATAGAACCGACTAAACAGCAAAAAATGAGATGTTTTACATTTTTATTTCTTGTTTGAGATAGTAGAAAACACGGAAAACAATTAGAAAAAACTTCCCACCTCAAGTACGCACGTGCGTATTATATTGGCGCAATGAACGCTACGTGCCTGGTTGGTGTATCCACGTCAGCAGAACTGCTCCTCGAAAACTCAAAAAAGGACACTGCTTTCTATAATAGATCAAATTTCCTTGTCTATCCCCTCTTATTTGGATTGGACTTCGCTTTAACTAAGAGTCTAAGGTCATCGACTTTTCAAAAAATGGACGTTTTGCTAAATCTGTGAAGTCAATAATCCTAAATTTAACTAGACGCATACCTGCGTGAACTCAGGCACTCGTTACACTATGGTTGAAGGAATGCGTTCGTAGACAAACTCTCTAAGCTTTTTGCTCTTGTTCCTCAGACTTTTCAGAGTTAATTGCAGTGAGATTCTGCTTGGTTTGCGATCTCGCCATGATCGTGCTTACGTAATTTAATAGAACCATGATTTTCATAAATATACTCCGCATAACGGGATCTGATGTTTTCTCTTATATTCATTGTGATTACTGAGTAGTTGTATACGATATATAATATCACAATCATTTAATGGTGAACTCGCAACACTTTGTGCAAAGGTGTCTACACTAAGAACACAAAGTACGCGATTATTTATAGTAACTGCATGTGTAGTCGTTTTAATGAAACCATCCTAAACGGATAAAATTGTCTACAACAATTTGAAGAAGCACTATATTCATCCTATCATTAAAGTCACATGGCATAGGTGTAAACATTGTCTCTTATGTCATGATCTTTTCCGCTAAGAACGCGTACAAGACTATGTGTTGATCAGCAGGGATTTCAGGCCCCAGTTTTTTGGAATTGTCGTACGTAGTATCAAGAAGTAGCAGTTTCATCACTTGTACGGAACCATTTGTGATTGTATTTCGTAACCTTAGCTCATTGGATATATATTACAGTATTCGTGCTTACTCTATTCAGTGACAGTGACGAGACCTTTATTAATCAATGCTAATATATGGGCCATTCTACGCATGCACTTAGACTTCACGCATGCGCCTTAGAGACTCGACTGCGATTTGGGACTGAACGCAAACCAAACCCGAATTTTAAACTCGGGCCTCCTGCGGAACGCCCGAGTATAAATGGCATCAAAACATTCCGTCACCTTGACATGGATTCCATATCTATATTATACGCACTACTGCTGGATCCACTACAGCTATCAACCACGAATGCAAATTCCTTGCACCCAAAAAACATGAAAAAGGCTAAGAAAAAAAAATGTGAAAAAATTGTTATGAAGGTATAGAGGTTTTTAAAACATCAAGCTGTCTCCAAGAAATTGGCCTCGCGTTCTGAGGTTCTGGGCAGCGATTTTGGTAGCCATAGGGGCCAACAGAGGGTAGGGTCCCCAGGAAAGAAAGCAAGGCAGTATTCTCTGTAAACAATGGACAGCTGTAGAAGCGAGGCTCGACATAAGAGCCGCTCGATTGACCTTGTAATGCATGAAAGGGAACCCCACCCTCTGTTGACCCTAGGCTCTGAACTAGGTCCAGAATTAGAGCTTTAGCTAGCCCCCCCGAGGTCAACAGAGAGAAAGGATGGGAGGTTAAATTGGACCGAATGTGGTGATGGTACGTAATTCATTTTGCCTTGGCTCTACGGGTCACGATAGATAGCTGTATCTCTCTGGAAATGCAATGCCAGAAAATGCGTAAACCCGTGGCTCTCCAGGGCGCCTTCACTACCGGTACTCCTCTATCAATGCAATCCTTTAAATTCGTCACCCCGTGGCTCTCGCTTACGCCAACAAAACTCTAGAAATCCAACCGCTCTGCAGTCCTCGTAGACTGCCATTTCGTTGATGAATAGCTCCACCTCGCAGTCAATCCCGGACCGCCCTTCTTCCCCACATGGAAATTCACTTGGCAGTCTCCGACTGCCATTTCTCTCACCTAACTTCACTAATTCGCAGTCCCGGACTGCCATTTCGTCCACATATCTTTCAGACCGCCTTTTTACTCGCATGTAAATTCACCATGTAAACTCCCTCCCATGTAAATGCCGGACTGCCATTCCTTTCGCGTGTAAATAACTTCGCAGTCCCGGACTGCCATTTTTTTCACATAAATTCACTTCGCAGTCCCGGACTGACATCTTTTCCACGCGTTAAGTCACTTCGCAGTCCCGGACTGCCATTTCTTCCACATAAATTCACTTCGCAGTCCCGGACTGCCATTCCTTCCACATAAATTCACTTCGCAGTCCCGGACTGCCATGTTTCACGCGAATATATTCACTTCGCAGTCCCGGACTGCCATTTCTTCCACAAAAATTCACTTCGCAGTCCCAGACTGCCATTTCCTCCACATAAATTCGCTTCGCAGTCCCGGACTGCCATTTCTTCCACGTTAATTCACTTCGCAGTCCCGGACTGCCATTTCCTCTACATAAATTCACTTCGCAGTCCTGGACTGACATTTCTTTCACATAAATTCACTTCGCAGTCCCGGACTGCCATTTCTTCCACGCGAATAAATTCACTTCGCAGTCCCGGACTGCCATTTCTCCAGCGACGCGCAAATCGACTTCGCAGTCCCGGACTGCCTTGAGAAGTGCTCTCGGTCTCATTAAAGCATAAACTTAACATGGAACACACTTAACAGTCCCCAGCCACCCTGGCTGCCACTGCAAACTCCTAAAACTAACAACGCAGTGGGACATAAAATAGACGAGCAAAAGGCGAAAAGAACCAAATGTAGCCCCAACCTAGCCCGTCCCAAGGGTAAACAAATGGGTGATTAAGACTTTGAGCAACAATTCCCGTAATGAGTGTATTAAGCAAAATTACCGGGCGCAACGATCCAACTCATACCTATGCAAATTCGTGAGAAACCAAAGTTTGAAGTTACGCCCCAATAAAATCAAAACTAAAATGCAAGAAGAACGACTGAACAAAACTGTACTGTACTGTACTGCACTAAATAAACAAAGGATGAAACAAATCAATGCATGACTAATGAACTAACTGGAAACAAAGATCGAAGTCATGAGGCGTAACACAAAGCATGCAAGACGAATGCAAATTGCTAAAGCAGGACGCTAATGGCAGGACTGACCAAAGTAACACAAAATATATGATAAACGCGGTTTGAGTTAATGATAAAGCTAAAAATGGGCAGCCAACGAAAGTAGTGTGGAAAGCATAGAATAAACCACGAAGAAACAATTATGAAAAAAGGAACAGAAACAATTGAAAGCCTACCCAAACCGGCGAGCCGACTGATAAAACGCAAATTACAAACTTATTGCAAACTTGGACAAGAAAACCTAGACTAGCGGCTACAAATACAAAATGACTACTTGCCAAATTGGGAATAAACCCCGGGAAAACCAAGAGAAAACGTCCGAGTCACAAACACTGAAATTTCCTCCATACGTTTACCAAAGAGAGCTGGAGCCGTTGAGCTCGATAACTCTGCTAACTAGCCATGTTCAGTTTAGCCAAGATTAGTAGGAAAGCCAGAACGTTGAGGGTGCTGAAACTACTCAGAGAAAGAATCTTGAATTAGAGCTGGTGGCGGTTGACGATGATGGTGAAGAACGAAAGTTCCCGTTGTTCCGGCGTATCTTGAAGTGACCACTCCTAACACGAGTTGGCTTATTTATACTCGGAGCTAATTAATTATGCAGTGAGAATAGTACGAGCGCTCTGGATTGGCCGATTAGCCGTGTTTCATTTGCCTGTTAAGACATGGCTAATTGCGCGCGCACGTGTCAAGATTTTTGTATTTTCCCGCCGTTTTTGTCAGCTTAACTCGGTAATTGTTTATAAACGTAATTTTTCTGTCTACACTCAAAAATAAGTTCAAAGTCTGTTCTTTATATTTACAAGCTATTTATAGACAATATTAAAAGTATAATATCGTATATATACACACCTAATTGCAAAAACCTTGTCATAGAGAAATAGAACATTTGTACTTCAGTGCAAAAGAAATACAAAAAGACAAAAAAAAAGAGTGCGCACTAAAGTACAATTAAATGTTCTCTTTCTCTATGACAACGTTTTTGCAATTAGGTGTATATAAATCAATCAATAAATCATTTATATCAAAGGCATAGAATTAAACAAACAAACAAACGCAAATTATACTATGTCAAAAAATAAAATCATTTCAACTTCTGGCTTTGGCCTTCTATTTTACCGTTTCATTCTTTTCACCTTTCAATTCTTTCTTCTGTTTTCTGGTTGATTTGACATGATTGTTCTTTTATTTAATCTCTCTTCTACCCTCTTATTTCCTCAGACTTCCAACCTTCATTTGCGGAATTGTTAAGACCTCCAACAAAGACGTCAAAATCACTGATGGATTTCTCTTGTAAAGATTACCTTTCATCATGGCTTCAAAAGTTCCCCACATCGACGTTCAAGTCCATATTCCAGTTATTTTGGCCATTGTTTCTGTCTTTGCTAATTCGCCGCTTCGTTGGCCCAATAAATGCCGCATTCGCTGGCAGGATCGGAACCGCTTCCATGGGAGCTATGGGAATCTCGTATGGCCTGCTCACTGTCACAGCAACTGGATTAGGAAGTGGATTAGCTGTCTCATTTGAAACAATGGCCGCCAAAGCGTATGGATCAGGTCAATACCACACTGTTGGTGTCCTTTTGCAAAAGACTTTCCTGCTTGCGGGATTCTTATGCTTATTGGTGATGTCACTTTGGATTCACATTGGTGGCATTTTAAAAATCGTTGGGATTCATGCTGGGGTTGCTGATAAGTCGGAGCTATACCTTCTGATGTACATTCCATCAATGTTTGCAATCTTTCTCTTTCGGTTACTCAGGGGATATCTGATAATCCAAAAAGATGTCGTCGCATCGTTTATTGTTGCATTAGTTGGGGTAGTGCTTTTGGTCCCCTTGACCGTTTTATGTATAGATTTGTTTAACCTTAAGGTCACGGGAATTGTAGTAGCTAGTGACCTTTCCTATGGTTTTATGATATTGGTCATGGTGGCGTATATACTGATAAGAGGTATTTACCAGGAAACTTGGCCAGGTTTTACTAAAAGATGCTTCTTGGACTGGGGAAGCTATCTTCTCTTGGCATTGCCAGGGGCCTTTAATTTCATGCTAAAATCTGCCATACACGAGGTAGCACTTATTGCAATAGGCACAATTGGTGAAGTTGAAGTGGCAGCGCAGACGGCACTGTTTACAGTCACGAAGACAATTATAACGCTTCCTTATGCTATTGGTATGCCAATGAACATTAACATTGCAAAATCCTTCGGCGAAGGCAATGCCGATGAAGCAAGAAAGACGGCAATAATTGGTAGTTTGTTCAACTTCCTCATTACTCTCGTGTTTGCGGCGTGCTTAATCGGTGTGAAAGATTATATTGGCGCAATTTTCACCCACGATATAGCAGTTCAAATCCTAATCGGTGAAGTCACACCTTTCGCTGCGTTTTCCTTTGTACTTGAATCGGTTACCACAATATTCTTCATCATTAGTCTATCGCTGCGTCTCCAACTCCATTCAACTGTTATTTTCATCATTGCCAGCTACGTCATTGGCCTCCCGCTTGGAATCACAACAGCGCTTCGTTGGAAAGACATTTCGCTTCTATGGAGTGGATTCACTGCCGGTTTTTTGATCCAGTTTGTAATGTTTTCAATTCTATTCTACTGGAAAGTAGACTTTGAAACCATATGTGAAGAAAGACAACAAAGTACACCACTGAAGAAAAAAGACGGGAAAGATTCGACCAAGTATAGCCCTGTGAAAACGAACGACGATGATGAAGATGAGCATGTACAAAAAACTTGTGACATCGAGAAGAAAGCGGGCGACAAATGTTTTCAGGACAACAAAAGTGAGAAAGAGGCTGAAGAAGAAGAAGAAGTTACGCTGAAGTTAATTGGAAAGCGTTGCTTAATATTAGCTACTTCAGTTGTTGTTCTTGTCATCTCCATAATTATAAGAATTGAAGTAGCTTAAAACAAGAACATTTCAGTTTTGTATGAGCGGGAAACTCAGAACTGGATTACGTACCTATATCTTTCAGCTATCACAATTGGACTATGTCGAACACAAGTATATTCAAACTACTTTGCTACTGTTCCACTTTCTAAATATAACGATCAAATCAAATCTGGATCAAATGTTACATAAATAGATCTGTCTTGAGAGCGACTAGCGTGATTTCAGTAAAATTACTGTTGAAGCAAACTTCTAAACTTCAAATACTTAGTCTTTTAGTAACTTAATTGGAGAATAGAGTAATTTTCATTTGACCGTGAAAGAATTGTCAAACTAATAGTTGGTAGTACACTCTGAATCTACTGTTTTCTTTCATTCTTTACCAACAAGTACGAACTAAATAGTGGTTTTTCTTTTACGGTCAAATGAAAACCACTCTAATGTTTGAACGAGTGTTTTTATTACCGGTGTGAGATTGCTTTAGCTTAAAACTTCTTTTGATCTCCGCCTAAGTAACATGCATCCTCCGGCGAAAACCCAGGGCAGGCTACTGTTGGTGGGAAACAGGGAAGGTCGGGGCGAGCGAAAAACTGTGGCCTTTTGAATTGCCCACAACATTCCGCTTGCCCTAACCTTCTCCGTTCCCCAACCAGTAGCCCCTGGGTTTCCAAGGATGCCTAAGCAACATTTTTGGACTTTTTGGCAAAAGACATTTCGGCATACCCCACGTTACGTTTTTAGACATTTTTGAAGTGTTCCCGTGCAATTAATGGGCTTAAATTTATATTCAAAGTTACACGCAAACTATTTTCTTTTGCTTCACAGCTGTTTTGAATTCCGCGCCCCTCGGATCATGAAGTTCGTGCCGGTGTTATACATCAATAAACAACAACAACAAGTATAACATCGACAGCGAATTTTTCAAAGAGCCGCCATTTTCATTGCATGCTTCCGCGATCACTTAATTCCATTCAGTGGTGGACCGCGCATACTCGCAACGTTATCACTTGCTGTTTACAAGGGAGACTCCTTTATACAATTCCTGGTAAACTAATACAAACATCAAGTTTGAAAATATACGGCGAACAATTTTGGTGTAAGAATGATCAACCTGTGAATATATAACAGAAACCAGAGCCATCCGACATAAGCCACAGTGCGAGTCCGAGAAAGCTTATAATCGTGTGCTCAAAATCCAAATTATGGGTTATTGAACGACGTGAGATGTCAAATACAATATTTCGACTTTATGTGAATAACAACTGTATATAGTTTTAAGAGTTTGTATGTGATTGTTTGCAATGTAATAAACATTCCCGATAAATTTTAAGGTGGCTCAACTGGATTTTGTGTGAGGTACACCTCCGCTGTTTGAACAGTTATTAAACATGTCGACAATATGAGCTTAAAAAAAGCTTTTTCCGAGTCCTAAAAGTAAGGTTTTCGGTCCAGTAAACTGAATGCTTGGAATTGTTTACTTTTTTGATGCGTAAAAGTTCAAGCGCGTTTTATTCGAAAACGTTTCCATAGAAGTCGTCGAAGCTGAGTAAGAGTGCAGAACTTGATGTAGATTTTATGAAACAATAATGCGGTTTTGTACAAAACTCTAGCTTTTCCAAAAAATCGGGTTTATGAAAATCGCCATGCCGCCACTATAAATTATTGAAAACTCCGATCAAAATGATTTAAACGTCAAAAGGAACTCTAATCTGTCCCTAGACTTGCTGTGGAATTTTTTTTTTGAAATTAGTTTTTTTGCCGCGACGCATTTTGCGATCAAACAGCGGAGGTGCGCCTCAAACACAACCCAGTCGAGCCACCTTAAGGGGGGACTAGCATCAAAATCATTCACGTGACGTCATACACTCAACCTCAGCGTTCGGCTCCATGCATTTCTTTATATTTTGTCTCTTAAACAATTTTATTTCTTTGACACTAAAAGTTTGTGTGAAATAGTTTTCTTACATTGTTTAGGCTAACGATTTATTTCCTGACCAGTTTTCTTCGATGTACAACATTTACGTTGAGATATTTCAATTTTAAAAGTTATAAACTGCAAATGTGCCCAGACCGTGGGCCGGGAACGAGGTATAAATTGCAAATGTGGTTTATTTTTTGGTGATTTCGTCTCGAGAAAAGGACATTCAAAGATTGCGCAATCGACCACGTGATGCACTCCTGATTGGTTAAGAGCGTAAGAAACAATGCCCTTCATTCATCACCTTTGAGCGACTGCGAACTCTTCGTAGTGAAAGCAAGCCAGGAACTTTAGGAATGCAAGATGGCCGAAAACAAAGAAAGTAGCTTTCAGAGAAGGCTCTTCCAACAGTACAACAATGTAAATTTGAGCTTACAGTTAATAAACTATTTTCACTTAACCAATCTGGTTTTCGGCCAGGCCATTCAACCTGCACTGCTCCTCTAGATGTTTCAGACTATTTATAACAGATATTGACAACGGGCTTCTTATTGGCGCCGTGTTCCTGGACCTTAGTAAGGCGTTTGATATGATTAGCCATTCCATCTTGTTGAACAAACTCACTACTGTTGGTATTCGTGGTCAAGCACTGGACTGGTTCAATAATTATCTTTCAAATAGATCTCAGTCAGTCTCCTTAAATGGCACCACTTCAGAATCGATGGAATTATCTCTTGGTCTACCACAAGGATCGGTCTTAGGGCCACTTCTTTTTATTATATTCATAAATCTCCCAAAATCAATTCATCGTTGCAAGATTCAGTTAGATGCCTTAGCAAAGCAAATGGCATTGAGCTTATAAGGTTCAAAACAACATGCAATTTATTGTGGGATTAGTACTGTAGGATTCACTAAGTGACGATGTGATCAGTCCTCCAGTGCCACTGAAATGATATAAAATAATGTACCATAAAGGCTTTACCATACCAGTAGATAATTGAATGGTATCAAGACCATAATTGTATTGTCGTCTCTTGATTATATTAATTGAATTGTAGAATTTTGCATTGTATAATTCATTTTTCCCTTAATTCCATCCAATATATTTCAAACTTTTTAACTCTGGAGACTCATCGTAACAACTCGTCCAATTCAAGTCGTTTTGATACAATCAAATTTTTCACACTGTGTTTACTGGCAATTTGTAACATTACGGTTTTGTGAATGTGTGTTTTTCTCACCGTACCTTGCAGTAGCGACCGCCATTGCCGTAACTTCAGTGCGAACTACTCGCAAGGCGGCAAAACGTCACGTGACATACCGGCAAACACGTTTATATTTACATACAATAGGCCTCTCCACTCATGATCATAAGTGAGAGTCAATATAAGTACAAGAACATACCCACAGAGAATCATGAATAAATGTTAACACAACAAATGTATTTGCTGTCGAAAGACATGGTTGTACTGTGTTCATAGCAAAGAAGGCTACAAAATTACAACAATTTTGTTATACCCACCTGGTTTACTTAACCAAGAGAAAATGAGGTACCTCATTTTCTCTTGACTTAACATATTTGTTAACTGAAGAAACTTAAACCACGATGATGTATTTTCCAAACAATTTCCACAAGGATGCAATAGCTTTTATCATGTTGTTTCAGACAGGAAAGGCTTTAAAAAAGATTTACGAATTACGTAAAAAATATGATCGGGTTTTGCCCCAACGTGAGGGAGCGTTGCGTAACAGGTCAAATGAGTCTGCAAAATGCAACCACAAACGATAAAGACTGTTACTAGAGAGTGCGTTACACTGATACGTTTATGCCTCTGCGTTTATGCAATCTGCTATCAAGTTGCTAGCAGTTACGATTATCGGAAACTCTCTATCTCAACACAGGAAACCCAAAGTACTTTTAATCGATTAAAATTGATTTATTTATTCATTTACGATTCTTAAAAGCCGGGCTCCCTGTGCCTGTACATGTCCATCTGAGAATGATAAATCTTCATCCAGTGGGTAGATTTATTAGAAAACGCCATCATTTTAACTCGTGGATTGCAAATCCACGAGTTATAGTGAGGGATCGAAATATGCAAATGTGTCACTCACTCACTCGAACATTGTTAAAGTATGCTACTGCGCATGCTCGACGTGATTGACCGCAGGCCGAAAGTAATGTGAGCTCTGGGTACGAGATTAAAGGAAATATGGGACTCCTGTGTTTTATTCAAATATGCATCGATAGATCGATGACATTTACTCGAATTCTTTAGCCGATTGTACGGCGAAACTTGCTTTAGAATTGAACGATCTAAAAGGCGTCTTCTGTACACAAGGTCTGTATTTAATCATTATCCGGTGGAGTGTTGAAATTCTACTCGTGACTCTTCCATAGTTTAAATCGTGGAGGCTTCAAGATGGTCCGAGATGACGGACATGACAACTTCGTGCTCACACTTCGCTAAGATTTCTTATTGCTTGACATATTTTGTATTGTACCACTCTGCTTGGAATAATTTCCATCGCATCTAGAGTGAAATCCTTTCTGGGTGGACTTTTTTACGTCGCTCTCCTGGTAAGTAACTATGCTGTCGTCAAGCAACAAAATTGTCGCTGCAAGCCAGGCAGTCCAACATCAAGGTCATCCAAGTTTTTAGTGTTTGTACTTTATCAGCACGCGAGTAAATGTTAAAATAAAGAGCAAACGAAAACATTTTGAGTACGAATTGCCGCCTGAAACATAGCCTGAAACTGGCCGTGAGTCGAGCCGCTAGTTCGTGTTTGTACTCTATCAGCACAAGAGAGAATGTTGAAATAAGCAGGAAATTAAACGAAACGGCACTGATCTGACTCGACTTTCAGTCTTTATATTATTATTTGATCAAAATGCAAACATGTTTCATTTTATTCACCGTGACCTTTGACGACTCAGCTACTGTAGTTGTAACTATTAGGCAAAACTTGTGTAACTTGGCCAAAATAACTCAGTGGATCTAATTGACATTTTGTAAAATCTATAGTGTAATTGAATGACTGTGGACTTTGAGACGCAAATTGTAACAAATACCTCAGATACTGATAAAATGAGAGATTTATATACATGTAATGTAATGAATTGTATTTATCATTCGTTTGATCTAAAATGTCGTACGGTAGACAATGCGGCGCCTTTGACCGTAGTAATGCAACGTACAATGAGTCTGATGCAACATCACGCAATACAGGAAACCAATTTCACTCCAAAAAGCGTCTAGTATTTATCAGTTTATCATACGTTTTCAGCAATGATTTCAAGTTTTGGCCGTCATGCATGCTACAGTGAGTCTGATGTAACGCTCCATATCAAAGCAAATCCTGAGTTATGAAATTGCTACTAAAGGCTAAGGATTACACAAAATGCACTTCATGAAAGTAAAAAATATACTAAATGGGTAAAAACATTCAGCTCTCAATGCTTCATTCAAGGGCACTAGAACCATGAAATTGAGCTTATTATTAAGCTGAGATCATTGATAATAAACAAAGTTATACTTAACTCAAATGTCGCTTGTTAAATATTTATCAGTTAATCAATAACAACTGTCGCGACGGCGTTGGCTGGTACAGGCGGTACAGCGGTAAACAATCGTAGTATACAACTGTTCCTTGGATCGTTGAGCGGTAAAGAAGGCAATTGAAGGCTTATAAGCAGCAAAATATTACTACAATTACTACATAACAAGCGACATTTGAGTTAAAACTTTGTTTATTATCAATGATCTCCGCTTAATAATAAGCTCAATTTCATGGTTCTAGTGCCCTTGCTTCATTGACTTCTGCTCTGCAAATATAGCTCCATCCACGAGCTATATCCGCCATTGGCGATTTGATATCCTATTTTATCCACTCATCTCAGCTGAACACCGTCGATGGGGATCGGGTAATGTTCGAGTTACGCGCTTCGAGTTATGCGCTTCGAGTTACGCGCTTTTCGAGTTACGCGCTGTGACACACCCATTTTTGCCTGTGCCATACCCAGCGCGTAACTCGATGTCTTTAGGAAAGGTTAGTGACTTCGAGTTACGCGATGAGCGCACAACTCGAACTAAACCAGTCGTCTTAAACACAGGCAGCCCAGCCACTTCTCCTGACGAAGTTTATTTTAATAATTTATTTACTATTTTATTGATACGCTAAAAAGACAAAAAAATGCGCGCGCTTGTTTTAATTTGCTTGGCGCGCGCGCTCTTGTTATGCATGGGTTTCCTGTGGTAATATCCTCCTGATATCCCACGGGACGAGCGCGCGCTTGTTGTGAATGGGTTTCCTGTGGCGATCCCGCGGGACAAAGCTAGTTTGAATATTACAGAACAACAAATCTTGATTTGTCTGTCTTCACTATATTTGTGACATCTTGTTTTTTTTGTGGTTGTTGTTGTTGTTGTTGTTTTGTTTTGTTATTTAATGTAGAATAGAATGACACACTAGCTAGGTGAATACTTGTCTCCCACTTGTCTCTTCCAGATTACACTGATAATACAAATTTAAAGTGATTTTAAAACAGCTACTTGACATAACGAGAAAACAAGGAATTAAGCATTTTCAGTCTGCATTTAAGCTTAAGGTCTCATAGGGCTCACTGAGCAACTTCATGCCTAATGTAAGCTTAAAACAACTCTAGTTTGCATGCAAAATTCCCTTTTTTCCTGTCAATTTCTCATTAAAACTTGAGCTGTATTTACACATTAGTCGGATTGAAATAAGTTCAAAATCATTTTTTAAACTAATTTTATTATTATTAAAACTAAGTGCAAAAAGTTCACCGTAAAACAAAATGTCGTTGTACATTTCAAGTACTTGATCTAGTGTTTGTTTATTTTTTTAAGTCATCAATCCCAAATAAAAGATAAAAGATCAAATATAGGTACAAGAGACTTTTTGAAATCATTTTCTGGCCAGCATCTTTACCTTGAAGTGCTTTCCTTGTTGTCTTTAGAAGCACAGTCCTTGTTTCACGCTATAAAATGCAGACGATTCTTGATTTCCAACTTTGGCTAGATTTTTAAGCAGCTTTACTGAAGGCATCTTCACGTAAAATCAACTGGATGGGTTACCATCCCGCGGGATCGCCACAGGAATCCCATTCACAACAAGCGCGCGATATTACCACAGGAAACCCATGCATAACAAGCGCGCGCGCCAAGCAAATTAAACGGCAAGCGCGCGCATTTTTTGTCTTTTTAATAAATCATTAAAATAAACATCGTCAGGAGAAGTGGCTGGGCTGCCTGTGTCTTAAAGTGTCGAGTTACGTAAATAAGACGTTTATGTTGAATTAATTATTAGACTGGAATCAACATTTTAAAACTGAACACATTCTGATTTAATCGTTTTCTTATTCTTCATAGAACAGTAGTAATAATTTAACAAATTGAAGATAGTTTTCCATTGTCAGTACTCTTATTAATCATGGATGACGTCAAAAAATGTTCAAAACTAAAGTGGAACCACGAGCGCAGCGAGTGGTTTCACTGCTAAGTTTTGGACATTTTTTGACGTCATCCATGATTAATAAGAGTACTGACAATGGAAAACTATCTTCAATTTGTTTTTTACAACATTATCTTAGATCTTTTCCGTCCAAATCTGTTTAAAAAACTGTCCCAAACTTTTTTCTGGAAGGACGAGCGTGACATGTTGGCGTGAGCTATTGTCAGTACTCTTATTAACAATGGCTCTCGGCCAATCAGATTGCAAGATTTTAGTCAAATGTTGTAAAAAATGTTATTTTTAACGTTAGAACCAACATACAAATATTTCCAAAAAATGACTGAAAAAAAAAGTAAATAGAACAGTTTTTGAAACGCCACTGACCTCCCTTAGTACTAGCAGATCAAGCCGGGCATTGCCCTTGAATCGAGAAGAACAAAATCTTCTCTTAAGCTATTTCTGGCAGGAGATTTGATTACAGGGGGTGGACACATCAGATTGCTGCCGATGGGCTTATTTCTTAAACAATTCAAATTGGCACAAATATAAAATGTGCGGTCTACTGCGAAGTTCCGATTTCTGGGAATGTACAACCATTAACGTAGACGTAAAATTTGCCGACTGACATTAAACTTTTTACAAAAGAATCTCTTATCTTGATGTTGAAGCTACGTTTCAGTAGTTTTTCGTTACACGATGGTTGTGAATTTATACCATGTTGATATTCAAATTTCAAAATTACTTTAAGTCGAATTAGTTTCCTATAAACCTAATAATTCAACATAAACGTCTTATTTACGTAACTCATCACTTTAACACGATATGTTTTAGTTCGAGTTGTGCGCTCATCGCGTAACTCGAAGTCACTAACCTTTCCTAAAGACATCGAGTTACGCGCTGGGTGTGGCACAGGCAAAAATGGGTGTGGCACAGCGCGTAACTCGAAGCGCGTAACTCGAAGTTTACCCGCCCTCCCGTCGATGGAGTGTTGCGTGATGAGAGGACGTGACGAGTAGTCTCCCTCGCGGCGATCCCTCGCGGCCGCTAAGTAGAAAGCGTTGCGTGACGACACTTGTACGTGAGGAACATTGGATTTCCTGTGGTTGTGTCATCATGTAGCCTCCTGCGCACAGGCAGCCCAGCCACTTCTCCTGACGATGTTTATTTTAATAATTTATTAAAAAGACAAAAAATGCGCGCGCTTGCCGTTTAATTTGCTTGGCGCGCGCGCTTGTTATGCATGGGTTTCCTATTACCACAGGAAACCCATGATATGCATAACAAGAGCGCGCGCGCCAAGCAAATTAAAACAAGCGCGCGCATTTTTTTGTCTTTTTAGCGTATTATGGCGCGTTTTCCCTGACAAAATTCATGTTCATAAATCGAGCATACGTTTGTCTATTCGACCGTCTGATCAACTTAATCGAGCTGCTGGTCAGTTACAAAACGAGCATCGCTTGTCCAAATCGAGCGACAGAGAAGTTGCCTCTTATCTCCACTTTGATAGTGACCCTTATTCGAGCGGATGTCTGACAAATCGAGCAGAAGAATGCTTTGCTACCCATCATGCATTGCTATCCCGGCGGTAAGTACTTCATTCACCATCAATATAATCCATTGAAATTCTAGGCACATGTATATACAAAAACACACATGATTCCCCTGTATTCCCATGTATTCCCATGTATACCCCTGTATTCCCCTGTATTCCAATGTATTCCCCTGTATTCCCCTGTATTCCCCTGTATTCCCATGTATTCCCCTGTATTCCCATGTATTCCCGTGTATTCCCCTGTATCCCCATGTATTCCCCTGTATTCCCCTGTATTCCCATGTATTCCCCTGTATTCCCCTGTATTCCCATGTATTCCCCTGTATTCCCATGTATTCCCCTGTATTCCCCTGTATTCCCCTGTATTCCCGTGTATTCCCGTGTATTCCCCTGTATTCCCGTGTATTCCCCTGTATTCCCCTGTATTCCCATGTATTCCCATGTATTCCCGTGTATTCCCCTGTATTCCCCTGTATTCCTGTGTATTCCCATGTATTCCCCTGTATTCCCCTGTATTCCCGTGTATTCCCATGTATTCCCATGTATTCCCCTGTATTCCCCTGTATTCCCCTGTATTCCCCTGTATTCCCGTGTATTCCCCTGTATTCCCCTGTATTCCCCTGTATTCCCCTGTATTCCCATGTATTCCCCTGTATTCCCCTGTATTCCCGTGTATTCCCCTGTATTCCCGTGTATTCCCCTGTATTCCCATGTATTCCCCTGTATTCCCATGTATTCCCCTGTATTCCCCTGTATTCCCATGTATTCCCATGTATTCCCCTGTATTCCCATGTATTCCCATGTATTCCCTTGTATTCCCCTGTATTCCCGTGTAATCCAGTGTATTCCCATGTATTTTCATGTATTCCCATGTATTCCCATATATCCCCCTGTTTTTCCATGTATTCCCATGTATTCCCCTGTATTCCTATGTATTCCCGTGTATTCCCCTGTATTTATACATGGGAATACAGGGAAATACATGGGAATACACGGGAATACATGGGAATACACGGGAATACATGGTGGCCGAGCGGTGAGAGCGCCGGTCTGTCACCGCTGTGGTCCGTCGTTCAATCCCCGGATGCAGCATCACATGTGGCTTGAGTTTCTTGTTCGTTCTCTCCCTTGCTTCGAGGGTTTTTTCTCCGGGTTCTCCGGTTTTTCCTGTCTCAGTAAAAACGAACGTACTAGTTTCGATCTAAGCTGTGCTCCTTGATCAGATATGGGTCGTATGGTGGCTGCTACGTGTATGTGTATGTAAATTTGTATGTAAATGTTTGATTGTTCAATTGTCTCGTAATGAAAGCGCCCTTGTAAACCTTCGACTCGATCACGTTGAGCTGCGCCTTTCGTAATTCAGCACTTGGCTGCGAGGAAGGGTGATGAGCTACCCCAAATTTATTTATCTATTTTATTTATGGGAATACAGGGAATACATGGGAACACATGGAAATAGATAGGAATACAGGGGAATACATGGGAATACATGGGAATACAGGGGAATACATGGGAATACAGGGGAATACACGGGAATACACGGGAATACACGGGAATACAGGGGAATACAGGGGAATACAGGGGAATACAGGGGAATACAGGGGAATACAGGGGAATACAGGGGAATACAGGGGAATACATGGGAATACAGGGGAATACATGGGAATACAGGGGAATACACGGGAATACACGGGAATACATGGGAATACACAGGAATACAGGGGAATACAGGGGAATACACGGGAATACATGGGAATACATGGGAATACACGGGAATACAGGGGAATACACGGGAATACAGGGGAATACAGGGGAAGACAGGGGAATACAGGGGAATACAGGGGAATACAGGGGAATACAGGGGAATACATGGGAATACACGGGAATACAGGGGAATACAGGGGAATACAGGGGAATACACGGGAATACAGGGGAATACAGGGGAATACAGGGGAATACAGGGGAATACAGGGGAACACAGGGGAATACATGGGAATACACGGGAATACAGGGGAATACACGGGAATACAGGGGAATACAGGGGAATACAGGGGAATACAGGGGAATACATGGGAATACAGGGGAATACATGGGAATACAGGGGAATACAGGGGAATACATGGGAATACAGGGGAATACAGGGGAATACATGGGAATACAGGGGAATACACGGGAATACATGGGAATACAGGGGAATACATGGGAATACAGGGGAATACAGGGGAATACAGGGGAATACATGGGAATACAGGGGAATACAGGGGTATACATGGGAATACATGGGAATACAGGGGAATACATGGGAATACAGGGGAATACATGGGAATACATGGGAATACATGGGAATACAGGGGAATCATGTGTGTTTTTGTATATACATGTGCCTAGAATTTCAATGGATTATATTGATGGTGAATGAAGTACTTACCGCCGGGATAGCAATGCATGATGGGTAGCAAAGCATTCTTCTGCTCGATTTGTCAGACATCCGCTCGAATAAGGGTCACTATCAAAGTGGAGATAAGAGGCAACTTCTCTGTCGCTCGATTTGGACAAGCGATGCTCGTTTTGTAACTGACCAGCAGCTCGATTAAGTTGATCAGACGGTCGAATAGACAAACGTATGCTCGATTTATGAACATGAATTTTGTCAGGGAAAACGCGCCATAGCGTATCAATAAAATAGTAAATAAATTATTAAAATAAACTTCGTCAGGAGAAGTGGCTGGGCTGCCTGTGTCCTGCGCAGACGTTTTTAGTCTCGATCCAGTAAATTTGGCGAGAGGGAAATTTACTGGATCGAGACTAAAAACGTCTGCGCAGGAGGCTAGTCATCATGGCTTCCAAGCCAACTTGTTGGGGGATTTTAGGAGCTGGAAAAATCGCCAATGATTTTATTGTAGCCCTTAAGACTCTTAAATCAGAAGATCACCGTATAGTTGCTATTGGAGCCCGTGATTTGGATCGTGCACAAGCCTTGTGTAGTCAACATGGTGTTCAGAAGGCTTACGGTTCTTACGAGGAACTTGTGTCGGATGCAGAAGTGGAAGTTGTCTACGTGTCACCCATTCATACAGCACACAAACAACTGTGTCTTCTTGCATTTGAACACGGTAAACATGTCCTTTGTGAGAAGCCACTGACGCTGAACTTAAAGGATGCAAAACAAGTACTGGAAACTGCTAAGAAAAAGAATTTATTTTGTATGGAAGTAAGTTTAATTTATCCCCGCCCCACCCCACCCCAGAGTTTTTTGGTATACACTTTTCTTATAGTTACACGATATATTAGCAGCATTTTTCTATACTGCAGTATAAGCAAGCTCATAATCAGCTTTATATGTTGTCTTATTGATGAATTCTCGCGTGCAGACATTGACATAATAATTAGAGCATTGCGTGACGAGACTAAACAATGCAGTGAGGGAGACTCCCGGGGGAGATACTTCACCAAGATTTGGGTGGGGGTGTTCTGCTGAGATCCTCAAACAGTTACCCTGTTTATGACAGAAAAACGCAAACTACCATACCCTGTTTATGACAAAGGATATAATTTTACTCATCCTTAAAAATAAACTCGATTAATGAAAGAGAAACCTTGCCCGCTGTACTGTGTGCAGATTTAGAGCATGTAGGGATTGATCACAAACACGAGAGAAGTGTTAATAAGAAAAGCACAAGGTAATGCTTCTCGAGTGTTCTGATCAATCCCCAAGTGCTCTAAATCTGCACACAGCACAGCGGGCAAGTTATCTAATTTCCTTTTATTCTTGGGTTGCACTGATGCCATCATAAAATTTTTCGCGCTTAAATATATAGAATATTTTTGAATAAAATGTCTAATGTATCAAAAGAAGCACTTGAAGGTTTGTATCTGTACGAAATTTTTAGTCATAAGAATATTTTGATAACGAGATACAAGCGATCAAATATCTTAAACAAAATTTCCTCATCTATACTTAATTCTTCGTTTTGTCATATCTTCCAGGCTGCGTGGACCAGATTCTTTCCAGTGTATGCAGAACTAAAAAACATGGTCAATTCTAAAGAAATAGGAGATTTGAAACTTGTCATGTCATCATTTGGTAGCTCTCATGGGAAAAAAGTCAAGCGTTTAATGGAGAAAGACATGGGTGGTGGTGCACTTTTAGACTTTGGTATCTATTGTCTGACTATTGCTGACATATTCTTTGAAGGGGAAAAGCCTCTAGAGATATCAGCAAGTGGACACAGAACTGATACTGGTGTTGATGAAATGGTTGGGGTTAATATATTGTATAGTGGTAATCGAATGGCACAGATGGTAACATGTTTAGGTATGTATAGTGTATTGTGTTTTGAAATTATTTGTTACAAGTACGTTTGAAATTTTTTTCAAACCAATTTGATCCTTTGCCGCTATTGCAATGAAATATAAATCAATCCTGAGCTGATCCTGTGAATCCAGTGATAAAATAATTGTTGGAAAAATAACTAATTTTTTGATCGACAGATGCTGCATTACCAAATGATTGCACCATTGTAGGAACCAAGGGATCAATCAAAGTTTGTGCTCCATTTTGGTGCACAAAGAAGATTATAAAATCTGATGGAACAGAAAAAGAGTTTCCATTGCCCAAACCTAGTGCACCCTGCAACTTTGTGAACTCAACAGGACTGAGGTAACTCTTGAATTGTCACTGCTACATTAGATATTCAGTATGAGAAGCAATATTTTACAAAATTGTACAAAATTGTGTAAAACAGCGGTTAATTGAATAATGGAAAACAACTATGGATTTTGTTTAGTTTCTTTAGCTTTTTCTTCTTATAAAGTCAGGGACACCACAACAGCTTTCATCAATCACTATGGACCCTGTAGCTTAGTAGGACAGTCCATGCACACTAGCAACTTCATGGCCTACTCTCCCCAAATAGTGATGTGGGTTAGGTGGGTATGCAAGGGTATATATGTGTAGTAGTTTTGGAGAGATAAGGCCTAGGATTTAACACCTTTATCTGAGAAGATATGAAGTTCTAACCATTTGCTGATGTAATTACAAAGGCAGCACCTTCTCCTCAATAATTATTATTTAAAGATCTTGAGTATTAATGGTCCAGCCCAGGAATCAAACCTCAACCTTCAGCAATGAAGACTGGTGCTCAAACAACTGAGCCATCTGGGTGAGGCAATATTGTACTATCCTGTAAGGTCCTGTCAATATAAATATTTTCTTATATCTCATACAGGTATGAAATCCAAGCAGTTAGGGAGTGCATTTTGTCTGGGAAGACTCAAAGTGATCTTATGCCTCACTCCACTACAGAGAGGATAATGGGATGGATGGATGAAATTCGTCGTCAAATTGGAGTGGTGTACAATGAAGATTAGCTCTTCATTTTAAATTGTTTTAGTAAACAGTGTTTAATTACTGGTGGTACATAACAGCAGTGTAGGCTATATATGAATATCAGTAGTTGGTGAGATGGTATTCTGATTCTTTTATATATGGAAATTGGAAGAGTTTTAAATATCAAGACCTGAGGCTTTAAGCCATATATATGATGCAGTTACAATATTTCCCATTATTTTTAATATAAAAATTAGGTACTACCTAATATTGGAGCTCCCATTTAATAATTCCATTTTTAAATAAATTTTAAATACTTTGTTTTTGATGTTTTTGATTCAAATGAATTAGGCTTCCTGTGGTAATAAGGCCAACAAAGATTGCATTTTGTTGAAAAAGTTAAAATTTTATAGATATAGAAGATTATAGATCAAGCTTTATAGCTCAGTCACCTTTATTACAGTGATATTTATTCAGATTCAGTCAGATTTTATAATTGACTTTGTAGTCTAAATATAATATTATGCAATTGAAATAGTGAAATGGTTCAGTATTTATAATAATAATAATAATACAGCCTTATCACCCAATAGTGATTTTCATAAGGGTCCTCAAAAGAAAAGAAAACTAAATAAATTGATTAATTCAAAAAATTCTAAAAATTTATGTAAATCAAATTAGTTTGAGGGATTTTTCCATTCTATTTCTGAGAATTATGAAGGCCACCACTACACGGACGTATGTACGGACGTATGCATGTATGTATGTATGTATGTACGGACGGACGGACGTACAGCCATTGGGCTCCCTGTGTGTCCATGAAAAATCAACTGGATAAACAACTGGATGGGTTACCATTTTTTCTTAGGTATGGTGCTCTGCGGGAGCTCCACTATTACTTTTCGTATTTCATAATTGCACATAAAGTTTAGGAGCTTTAAAAACAAACTCAGAATAATACTCAAAGAAACATTTAAACAGTTTATGTATTTTTTGTGTGGTATCTCTTACGGGTTAAAATTCATCCAGCCACGCCCTTCTTAAAATATTTCCGGTATCTTTTAGCTAAGGGTATTTTTGAAAATTTCGATGAGCATGCCCGACCCTTTTACGAAGGCTAAGACAACTGTTGCTTGTAGCACCGGGATGATCATCTGAATTTTTGTCTCGTCACGCAACGCCCCCTCAAGCGTGACGAGCGTTGCGTGATGAGACGAGAGTACTGGATTTCTTCACCCATCATGGCTTCCAAGCCAACTTGTTGGGGGATTTTAGGAGCTGGAAAAATCGCCAATGATTTTATTGTAGCCCTTAAGACTCTACAATCAGAAGATCACCGTATAGTTGCTATTGGAGCCCGTGATTTGGATCGTGCACAAGCCTTGTGTAGTCAACATGGCGTTCAGAAGGCTTACGGTTCTTACGAGGAACTTGTGTCGGATGCAGAGGTGGAAGTTGTCTACGTGTCACCCATTCAAACAGCACATAAACAATTGTGTCTTCTTGCATTTGAACACGGTAAACATGTCCTTTGTGAGAAGCCACTGACGCTGAACTTAAAGGATGCAAAACAAGTACTGGAAACTGCTAAGAAAAAAAAAAACATATTTTGCATGGAGGTAAGTTTGGTTTAGCTAAATCATCCCCTCCTTTAATTTCAACCCAACCGACCCCAATTTTTTTGATATACACTTATAGTTACTCGATATATTATCAGCATTTTTCTGTATTACAGTTTAAGAAAGCTCATAAAGGCCCGGACACACGGTGCAACATTTCTTGAAACATTAGCTGAAACATCGCGCGCAAAACAATGTTGCAGCATGTGTCCACCCATTTCAGTGTTTCGCGAAACGTTGCGCGCAACAGCCGCAGAAATAGCATCGAGTTCTACTTCTACAACTGTCCAGAACTTTTGCGCACAACATTGCTCGCCTCTGATTGCTCGCGATGTTTCAGTGGTGGACACACGATGCAACAGTGTTGCGTGCGATGTTTCAGCAAATGTTTCGGGAAAAGTTGAACCGTGTGTCGGGGCCTTAAAAAGCTTTTGCACTGTTGTCGAATTAACAAATAGATTCCATTTTTCCGTGCGTCTGTACTCTAATCGATGCACAGATGACGTCAAAATGTGGTGAGAACAAAAAAGTACGCCACGAGATGAAGTCGAGTGGCGTGACTGTTGTTCTCACCACATTTTGACGTCTTCTGTGCATCGATTAGAGTACAGACGCACGGAAAAATGGAATCTATCTGTTTTATATAATATTTATCGAAACATTCCAACCAATCAGAGCGCGCGTAAGATTCGATGACGCCATCTATGTGTGTGTACTCTAGTCACACATGGTTGTTCGACCAATCAGAGCGCGCGTAATATGCCAATTATTATATAATTCTTGCGTGACCCGTAATTGACATGTGAATGAGCTTTTATCGACAATGAGCTTTTATCATGTAATTCCAAAAGTCACAGTACAGAAATAATCATACCATAGCTGGAAAGAGCACGTCAAAATTAGTAAAACTGTGAAGTTTGAATGAAGTAACTTACAAACTCACGAAGATATGAATTTTTCAAAATCGAAATTTATTTCGCTGGTAGGCAAGAGATGTCGACCAGCAAAGGTTTTCTTACAAATTCACACTTTTCAAAAATTCATATTCTCGCGAGTTTTGGATGTAATTCCTTCAAACTTCACTGTCTTACTAATTTTAACATGCTCTTTCCAGCTGTGGTAATTCATTTTCTGTTTTACGAATTTAAAAATACCTGATAAAAGCTCATTGAAATGTCCAAGTTGCCCATTGTAACAAGAGTAGAACCGGGGGGGGGGGGGGGGGAATCCATTGTAAAAGGATCAGGTATGCTATGTATGCTTAGAAATTAGCAATTTGGTAGAGTTTAGAGTTTGCATTTCCTGGTATCTTTTAGGGTATCAATGCAGCCAATTGCTTATTATCTTGTTCTTAAAATGGAAGAATTTTTCCAAACAAAAGTGTGTTGACCATCCAATTTTATGTTCATAATAATAATGATCATTAACTTGTTATTGCTGGCATCTCTTAGGGGTTAATAATCGTCCAGCCACGCCCTTTTAAAAGACTTCTGGTATCCTTTAGAAGTATTTTTGAAAATTCCGACGAGCATACCCGATCGTTTTACAGTGGAGTCTCCCCCTGGGAGTAGAACAATAAAAGTATACATTTGGGACAATATGAAGTGTCTGCAACTCTGTACATAGTGGTTGCTCCCATACATTTCTTTAATTTGTAGTTGCGACCAAGGAATTAACTTATATACATAATACCATGTGTCTAAAATAGCAAGGTGTCTTCATGGCAAGAGTTGATTTGTATTAGGTAGTAGGTGATGATGTTGCCAATGCCATTACATTGTAAATGTTCATGTGGGGTGTGGCTAAGGGTGCAAGGATAACACTATAATTTCACTGATAAATTATTTAATATCCAGTTGATAAATTGTTGACATTTTTCAATAAATTATCCAGTGGATAGTGGTATCCAACCATCATGCAATGGGGGCCCGACAAGAGTAGTAGTGTCGTTTTCTGCTGCCTTCCTAGGCATGCAACAACCACTAACAGGTCTACAAACATACTCTATCTACCTATGCCCAGGGCTACTAAACAAAATTTCACATTTCCTCATCTATACTTAATTCCCTGTTTTATCATATCTTCCAGGCTGTGTGGACCAGATTCTGTCCAGTGTATGCAGAACTAAAAAACATATGGTCAATTCAAAAGAAATAGGAGATTTGAAACTTGTCATGTCGTCATTTGGTAGCCCTCATGGGAAAAAAGTCAAGCGTTTAATGGAGAAAGACATGGGTGGTGGTGCACTTTTAGAGATTGGTATCTATTGTCTGACTATTGCCGACATATTCTTTGAAGGGGAAAAGCCTCTAGAGATATCAGCAAGTGGACACAGAACTGATACTGGTGTTGGTGAAATGGTTGGGGTTAATAATGATATTGTATAGTGGTAATCGAATGGCACAGATGGTAACATGTTTAGGTATGTATAGTGTATTGTGTTTTGAAATTATTAATGGTTTGAAAATTTTTTTCAAACCAATTTGATCCTTTGCTGCTATTGCAATGAAATTGAATATAAATCAATCCTGAGCTGATCCTGTGAATTCAGTGATCAAATAATTGTTGGAAAAATAATGTTGAATTAATAATTAATAATTATTTTTTGACAGATGCTGCATTACCAAATGATTGCACCATTGTAGGAACCAAGGGATCAATCAAAGTTTGTGCTCCATTTTGGTGCACCCAAAAGATTATAAAATCTGATGGAACAGAAAAAGAGTTTCCATTGCCCAAACCTAGTGCACCGGCGCCCTGCAACTTTGTGAACTCAACAGGACTGAGGTAACTCTTGAATTGTCACTGCTACTTTAGATATTCAGTATGAGAAGCATCGTACAAAATAGCACTAATTAAATAATGGAAAACAGCTAGAGATTTAGTTTCTTTAGTTTTTCCTTCCTATGAAGTCAGGGACACCACAACAGCTTTCATCAATTACTGTGGTACCTGTATAGTGTAGTAGGACAGTCCACACACCCACACCAGTAATCCTATTTCCTCCAAATAGTGGTGTGGGATGTGTGTGGGTAGATGGGTATGCAAGAGTATGTGTAGTTACTAATAGTTTTGGAGAGATGCAGCCTAAGATTTAACATGACCCTTATCTGAGATGTGAAGTTCTAACAATTGAAGGTTTCTCTGTGAAAATGACCTATTTTAAGTGACCTTTTGATGGATGTCCTTAGATTAATTTTTCCAGTGTAGGAAAGTTATACCATTTTATACCATTGAAAAAATATCAAAAAAGTCACTTAGGCCATTTCCACACAGAACCCTTCAATTTACAGTTGTAATTACAAAGGCAGCACCTTCTCAATCATTTTAAGACCCTGAGTGTTGGTCCAACTGGGGAAGTGAACCCTGACCTTCTGCAGTAAAGATAGGTGCTCACCCTATCCATCTGGGTGGCAGTTTTGTATTGTTTAGTACTATTTGAATTCAGTACAATTTCATGCTTCTGTTCAATGCACTCTAAGATCATGAAACATAAAATAGTTCTAAAATAGTGCTAATTCATGCTAATTTTCTATTGTTTTAAATTAGTGATATTCAGTGTTCTAAATCAAGTGTTTATACTCTTCCCAAGTTTTGAGTTCCCTGTCAGTCTAAAATTTAAGCAAATACCTGTGAAATTCTTACTAGGTTTTATGTGCATTCCATGCTTTTTGCAGGCATTAACAAGTGCAATGCAATGCACTGTGTGCATGCTATCCATAGTAAGGTCCTGTCAATATCAACATTTTCTTATATCATACAGGTATGAAATCCAAGCAGTTAGGGAGTGCATTTTGTCTGGGAAGACTCAAAGTGATCTCATGCCTCACTCTACTACAGAGAGGATAATGGGATGGATGGATGAAATTCGTCGTCAAATTGGAGTGGTGTACAATGAAGATTAGCTCAATGAAGATTGTCTCCCTCCTATATTTCTGACATGGTCTCTCGTTATACTCCATCAAGACACCTGCATTCTTGATGTGGTCTGTTGCTCAAACACAAAAACTATCGTCTCAAATCCTACGGTTACTGCTCTTTTTCTGTCTCTGCTCCAGAACTCTGGAACTCACTTCCACAATAAGAAATATCACAAGTCTTTCATCCTTCAAATCAACTCTTAAAACTCATTTGTTTAAATTTGTTGTCAAATTGGAGTGGTGTACAATGAAGATTAAATTTTAGATTCATTTTAAATTGTTTTAGTAAACTGCAGTGTTTATAATTATTGACTCAGTCATATAATAAGTCATATAGGGCTTAGAAATGCAAGTGAAAGAAGCAAAGTGTAAGCAAGTTCACTAGCAGAGATGTAAGTGTGATGAAGTTATTCAGCAACAGAAAAATGTTATAGCAAGAAAGTTAGCAACAGTAATGAAAGTGCAAGAAGGCTTGAATATGTAACTCTACACATAATTATGACATACAAGCACAAGTGCTAGACAATGGAATATGTAAGGCAAGATTAGTGATACCTTAGGAACCAGTTTCAACTTTGTCACAAAATTGAGAAACAACGTGGATATTTACAATGAAATTTCCTTTTATAGTGAACGTCTTTCCTTTGCATATAAAACAAAATCATATCATTACAATAATTAGTGTTACTCTATTCATTGCAGAATAAATAAAGTTCACGTAGGATACTTTTAAAGTGTTCTCAAAAATCATTTTATCTAAGAAAGGTATACCTCACCAAAAAAAAAAACTTTCCTTTACAGAAAACAAGAAAAATATGATAGGATATGTTTGGACCTTCCATTAGCAGACACCATTTTGGCCTTGACAAATTTACAAGCGATCAGAAGCATATTGCAGGGAATCAAGGCCGAGTCTGCTGCTGGGACATCCAGTGTAATTCAAACACTAACACTACAAGTGTAGACCTACAACAACTATTTAGACATGCAGTTATACTCTCAAATTGTTGTCAGTGACATAATATTTAAATACTTAAAGACTATCAATGTGATCAAGACAAAATGGCATGTTATCTTAACAAAGATTGAAATTTCCAGATGTATTTTCTTCCTACAGTACATCTATATTGTTGTTAATGTTTTCTGCCAACAATTTTTCTCAAGTCATATAACAGTTCATTCAGTATAATTATATGTTCATGGACAACAGTTTTAGAATATACTGCATGTGTACTGATTTTTCTACTTTATGTTGTTTTAATATACAAAAATTCTAATGTCAGTAAATCCTAACACGCTGGGCTGGCAGTGTACTGAAATCGGCGCTTTTAAGCGTGATTTTGAATAACTTTTTATAGTCAAGTCCGATCAACTTCAAATTTCACATGTGAAGAGTACTTGCCAAAAGCAAAATTTTGTTCTTTTAGTTTTACCAATGTTACGATTTTTGGCGGGAAAATGACGTCATAGTTTTAGTGGGAAATTGAAAACGAGGGTTATGCAAAATTTTAATATTAGGTGCATTTGAAAGAACTGAAATCGGCGCTTTTAAGCGTGATTTTGAATAACTTTTTATAGTCAACTCCGATCAACTTCAAATTTCACATGTGAAGAGTACTCACCCAAAGGAAAAATTTCTTCTTTTCACTTTCACAAATGTTACGATTTTTGGCGGGAAAATGACGTCATAGTTTTAGAGGGAAATTGAAAACGAGGGTTATGCAAAATTTTAATAGGTGCATTTGAAAGAGTTTTGAATGTATCTCAATGAGTTCTTTCAAATGCACCTATTAAAATTTTGCATAACCCTCGTTTTCAATTTCCTTCTAAATTGATGACGTCATTTTCCCGCCAAAAATTGTAACATTTGTAAAAGTAAAAAGAAGACATTTTTCCTTTGGGTGAGTACTCTTCACATGTGAAATTTGAAGTTGATCGGAGTTGACTATAAAAAGTTATTCAAAATCACGCTTAAAAGCGCCGATTTCAGTACACTGCCAGCCCAGCGTGAAAACTTTTTACTTTGATACTGAATCAACTAATAATTTTTTAATTAAAAATCAAAAGTGTTATACCAATCTCTAGATCTCTTTAGCAATGTTAATATTTACTAATAGTCAACAGGAAAAAGTTCCAAACCCATAGACTGGCTGGACATGAAATTGTCCCCACCCTGTAAGTCATCTCATATGGTTCCAGTTAGAAGTATCCTAATAAGTTTTAATTATAATACCATCCTTTGGAGAACTAATCTGCAAGAACTTTGTCAGTTTTAAAGCCTTCTCACCAAATATATTTAATACATCCTCAGATAAATACCTATTCACATTACAATGATCTGTATATGTTAATGTCATAACGGCAGTGGATAAATTTCAGGTGTGTCGTATAAAACTTTCCCCAAACATGTACATCATAAATCAATATGTACAATGATATTCTACTCTTAATTAATTGGATTTGTCTATCCATCAAATATTATGTTCTCTGATCTATAGTACAAACCAGAATATAACTGGTTAATTCACTGCTTTGTACATGTACCCTAGGGAGTACTGCCTGTTGGGGTAGGGGTGTACAGCATTGGCGACACCCTTACCATATTTTGGACCAGAGACTTTTTCCCTATACAATCTCAAACCAAAAAGGTTGTTTTCTCTTAAAATATTCCCTATTTCAGACCAAGATGTCAGTTTTCTCTTAAGAGTATGCTTTATTCTAGATCAAAATGTTTAAAACCTTACCCTATTATTATGACTACACATACCTATAAAGCTTATAAGGAAGTATTCCCCTGGGACATGTATATACAAGGCAGTACGTATGCATGTAAAACAACTTCACAAATACAAACTATACTGTCATAAAGATGATTTAGTGCGATGGAAGCAGAGTTTGATATGGTGATCTGATTGCTTTTCGTAATTTTTCACCCTTGGCTCTGATTTCTTCAAGTTTTTCTGCAACAGTCTGAATTCAGAACAAAAATGCATTTGTTTAGAGTTTATCACCAGCAGTATATTACTGCAACACATTTAGTAGTCTCCCTCGCAGCTGTGTTTAGCCTCATCATGCAAGACTCCCTCATGTGTGACAAGGGAGCATTGTGTGACAAGGCTAAACATGGCTGCATAGTGTGACAAGGCTAAATATGGCTGCATTGTGTGACAAGGCTAAACATGGCTGCGAGGGAGACTACACATTTAGTAGCCATCAAATATTTCATTAAAAGCCACTTGGTAAAGAAGAAATGCTGGTTAAAATGTTACTGACAGAGTAAATTTCATATATTAACTGAAAAAATGTGATGTGTATCACAGCACATAACAGCAATACATAGCTATAGCATTGAAATATTCACTTCAATTGAAATTCACTTCAGTAGACAGACCTCTTTAGACTTCGTCATTTTTTGTTTACTCATTTCAGACCACGTGATGTCACTCTTGAGAGTTGATTCTTTCATATGTAAAAATTTTCACGTTCATCATAAAAGAGCAATTCTCAAGGGAATGTCACGTGGTCTGAAGTGGGCAATTTGCATACGAAGGTAAAGAGGTCTATTGAGGTGCTGCCGTGCAACAGCTTGTGAGGTTTTCACAGTTCAATCTACTCATGTCAAACTTTGTATTGTAACAATATCATTATATACTGACCTTCTTCATTTCTTGTTCAATATTTTGTTTTTCTTCTTCATGCCTGTTTTTCAATTCTTCTATTTCTCTTGACTGTCTGCCCTCCAACTAAAAGTGACAAATATTTGATGACCAAAGGACAAGATCATATAGCACAGAAAAGGATTCTAAAAGTTACCTTCATGCGCTCATCTTTAAACTTATTGATAATTTGATTATCAAATTGTCTTTGTTTCCTGGAAAAATTAAAGTTCATAATCAAATATTAATAATAATTTTGAATAAATTAAGATCATAGTAAATTAAGATAGTAAATTAATAAATTATGCTAGAACATTTTAAACAGTGGCAAATAGGCACAGGGTTCCCAGCTATCTGGGGTCCTTTCTTATTATACATACAGGAATCCCACTACCTAGGTTATAAAGCAATATTCATAAACACAGGGAGCCCAACTATCTAGGCTCCTGGATTGCATTGTTACCTCTCTCTTTCCTCTTTGCTTTTTCCTGCTTTATCTCCCATTAAGAGTTTGGCTTTTGAGTCTATGGACTGTTTTGTCTGTCTTTTCTTGATTTCAATATTTTCTCTGAAAAGTAAACAGAAGTAAATTTTGAACATAATTATGCTGAATACTCTGATTCAAAAATGGATATTTCTAGTACGGTTGTTGAACAGCTGTTGAATGGTCATTGAACAGTTGTTCAACCACTGTTCAATGGCCATTACATTTTCCATGGATCAAATTACTGCCAGCTGTCAGCAGTCAAAGTACACCTGAGAAAAGCTTATATCAGTTACAATTTGTACTACTAGTAAAGAAATGATCAAAAACTGATGTATAATTGCTAAATTCTTTTCCTAAATTATCCATTTCAAAGTAGTAACATTTTCCGTTTCTGCAAAAAGTCTAGTTCTGTGATATGCTTTGAACACCGCTGCCACATACAAAAGAGTTAGATCGAACAAGGTTATGTCAATAAAGCACAAAACTTTTGCCGTGTTACAAATGACTCATTTTCATGCATGTTGATTCATCTTTCATTCATCATTCATTCTTTATTCATCTTGATTCCTTTGTATGTGATGAGTGAAGTACTATATCTTGGAAGTTGGCTATAGGATTGACTTGTGTGACAATAGATTTTAATTAACACTTATTTACTGGAACCAAGGGAAACAGTATGTTTTGTGGTCCTGAGACCACTGATGTTTCCCGAGGCAGAGCTGAGGGAAACATTGGGATCGAGGGACCACAAAACATACTGCTTTCCCGAGGTTCCAGTAAATAAGTGTTTTGTCATATACCAACTGTCAAGAACAAAAAGCAAAATGTTGCTACAATGAATGTTTTTATTCAAAATTCACTCAAAACTTGTCAACAAACTGATTTTTTTTGCATAAAGTTTTTCGGAGAATTTTGCAGCTTGTTTGGTGACATTCCTGATTGATTATCAATCTTTTTCTCAGAATAAATTCTGTTTATTCGTCTTAATAGTTTGAAAATAAGCACAAGTTTTGCCTCATGTCCAAATGAATTAATTTGCAAATGCGTGCTGCCAAAAATGCACCTTCAAAGCTCAATCAACTTCCGGATTTGTTATTACCTGTCCACAACATATTGTTGCCCGTTGCCCAGGGAAACATCAAAACTTGTTCGTGTTCACATGATACCCTCTCACCCAATCAGAGCACAAGAAAAATAGACTTTGACAGTTGGTATATAACAATGTGTTTTGTAACATTTCAACAAACCTGTCATGTTTACTCATAAGGTCTTTAGACTGTACTTCATGAATTGCCTCCATGGCAGATGTGAGAAGTGTCATTTGCTGTTAGATCATAAATATATCAATATATATTCAATATTAGGCTAAAGACTACAAAAACAATATATATATTAAAAAATTCAGCTACTCACAGTATCTGACTGTCTCTCATAGACTTCCATTTCTTCAACAATTTGTTTGTCAATCATAGTCGTCCATTCTTCAGTTTGTCTTGCCAAGGTCTTATTGGCCTGTTCATGAATCAAATCATTTCAAAAATGAACTATTTAGTAATTCAGAACTCTGTATTAACTGCAGGAAACAATGAAGCATTCAAAGTTTTTCACCTCTACACGTTGAAGTTCACTTTGGTATTGAATTTTCTTCTCATAAACAGCTTTGAGAGCTGCAGTCTTTTCATCGCTAAAATACAATTACTGACAATGAATTTCTTCTGATGATGATGAATGAATTCATTGCAATTGTAACTAAATTATCTCTTAGAGACTGGGATTTATATGTCACACTCACCCACATCGTCTGGTAGCTCGTTCGTAGGTTTTGTACGCTGCTTGCTTATTTTCTTCAAAACCTGTTATCAGCTGCTCCAGCTCATAAGTATGCGTCTTTTGCATGTTATTCCTCTCCTAGTAACAAAAACAATACCAATATCATGTATAGATGGTGTGTGATGTCATGAATCAAGGAAGGAAGGAAGGAAGGGATGGATGGAAGGAAGGAAAGAAGGAAGGAGGGAGGGAGGGAGCGAGGGAGGGAGGGAGGGAGGGAGGGAGGGAGGGAGGAAGGAAGGAAGGATGGAAGAAAGGAAGGAAGGAAGAAAGGAAGGAATTCAAAGGAAAGAAGGAAGGAGGCAGGAAGCTAAAGCAGGCAGGCAAACAAGCAAGAAAGGAAGCAAAGAACAGTATGGTGGGTGGATGGATAAACAGCCTGGCTGATGAATGGACGGATGGGAGAGGAAGGCATTATATATAACAGTAAAACTTACTTTGGTATACTTCTTCTGATAAGCTTCATTTTCCTTCTGCTGTCTCTTCAAGGCTTTTCTGTAAGTCTAAATTTGAATCAATAGACGTGGTATTTACATCTGCACTTTAAACTCCATTAAGCATCACCCCTTGGTCAATTTAAAAGTGGTTGTTTGTCAGTTACAGTGCTTACAAATTACAAAGCAGTTATTCAAAAAAGATGGAGACCAAGTACCTTGTCTCTCTTCAGCTCTTCTTGGCTTATTGGTGCATGTTTCATGTCATCTTCAAGTTAATCAAAAATCATGTGAGTTGAGCAATGTATGAAAAATATTTAATGTAAAGGTAGTGAGTGTAAGAGTATAGTGCCCCTTAATTAGTGCACAAGCACTAGAAGACATGGACACTTATTAATATATAAACAGTTCTTATAATTATAATAATGACATTATATTACAATTACAAAGTGTAACAAGTATTTGCATGCTCATACTATAAACACAAACAATACTTTATCCCTGATAAGGATCAACAATGGGCTGTTTACTGGTTTAGATTGCAAGTTAAGCTAATATCATTGAGGAACCTTTCCTAGCCAGTCTGGTCATAATTAACTCAGTGATCCTGATATCATATGCAATAATCATGTCATATCAACTCACTGAGAAAATGGAAGATGAGGGGTTCCATGCAGTAAGTAGGATCTCTGAGAATTGAAAGATCTTTGAGAACAAACTCAAATCTGATAACTATGATTTACATTGTAGTGCAAGGATAATAAATACCACATTCTGCTCTTCAGCAACTATGTCCAATTTCCCTTCCCTGCTAGCAGAGTCTCTTTCGTGGCAATTCCTGATGAAAAAATGAGAGACTTCGTCTATCCAGTCCATTTTCTTTGTTGAGCATGTGCTTCAGTAACCTAGCAATCTGTCACATAAACTCATGGGTTTTGACACATTTGCTCCTGCCTATTACTCATTTCTGGTTAAAACTGGTTTCAAAACCTGTTTGTTCATTCATGGTTGTTGACAATGCTCAACAAAGAAAACAACTTGATTTAGCAGTCTCCCATTTTTTCATCAGGAATTGCCATAATGGAGACTCTGTCAGGATGGAAACTTCCCCTTACGTTTCTTAGGAACATTGCTCTCCATGAGATGTAAAGTAATTTCTGATCCACTCCTTGATCCCATGTAACCAAGAGTAACTATAGATTCTCTGGGTCTGCTATTAAACTGTGGCAATGATGCAGTTGATGATGTGCTACTCAGTGATGTCAAGGATAATGATGATGATTTCATCTTGGAGAGGGCATTGTCAGAGGTGCTTTTCTTTATAAATGATGGCAATTCCGGCCCATCATCCTAGAGAAAAAGAGCTTATTAATAATAGATCAATCCATTAGTCAATCAATCAAAATCAGTCTATCAATCAACCAATCAACAATCAATCAATCAATCAATATCAATTGATCAATAAGAATCAATCAATCAATCAAAATCTATTGATCAATAACAATCCATTATTCCATGCATCCGTCTGTCCCTCCCTCCGTCCCTCTGCTGTCTATCTGTCTGTCCATCAAGGTACCGATACACTTACAGGTTCATCCATTTCAAAACACATCATCTGAGATGCTCGTTTTTCAGCAGCTGATCTATACTTGATAGGTTCTGATAATTCATCCACAATGTCTGCAAATGAGAAAATCACAGAACAGAGTATCAGGAATACATCAACATAAAAGAAAAATAATTATGTAATGTAATGGTAAGGTATGTAAAGTTTGTTTGAGTGGGAAATGTCTCAGAAACTGTGACTTTCTAAGTAGCAGTCAGAGTATGTAAATACACACATCCTGACAGGTCATGGGTTAAAACCCTGACTGTGCTACATTTTTTCCGAAGTCATTTTCCACTTGAAGAAACTCTAAACATATTATTTCTGAGAGACCATTCCATTCAAATATGTAAATATTAATGATATACTCAAATTGTATTTTTAAGTGCCGTATGGAAATCTGTAACACCATATAAAAAGAGAATACTTAGTGACATTTCAAGTCTATGCCCTTCATCAAAGTAAAAGAAAGTAATAAATCCATGGGTGGGTTTATATAGGAGTTGGAAAGAGTGATTAGCCAATAGGAAAGTGAGAAATAGGAGGAGTATAGAACAATAGGTTGCTATTAATTGATTGCAAAGTTGTTATTTTCACCTCCATATCCCTCTGGTACATAGCTTCTAAGGGTGATATGTACAAAGAGTGTACCCATAGGTATTGAATACCCAGTCTCTGTTCTTAGAGGAACATGTCTGTAACCTAAAGAAAAGATCAGTACATCAGTTGGATTTTTATGCTTTGTTTGGCTATCACACTGATGAGTGCAATGGCTGATACGAGGGCATGTAGAAAGGACCAGACAAGCACTAAGATGTACCCCATGGTCAACTTTGACCAATGAAGGCCTATATAATATAGTATCAAATCAATAAAAACCATAGGATAGAACCATACAAGCTACAATCCTTGCCCAAATTACTTAACATTTTGACTTCTACTTCTTTTGGCATCCAACCTTTTTTCATATGTTCGTCCTCCCCTTCCCCTTACAATGTTGCAGTTGTTTCTAGTGTAACCAGGAGGGCGCGTTAAGCATGGGAGAAGTCGCTTGTGCATGTTTTCTACTCCAACATTGATTTAGGGGTGTGGCTCGGAGTGAGAATCCTTTGGTCATTACTTATGTACTGATTACTACGGTAACCATTATCATTGAAGTGCAACCTGTGAAGGTCAAAGTCTTGATTCGAAACTACATGTAGCATTCACATGGATGTCAATCAAATCATTTGACCGATACAATTGCAATTCCCAAGAAAAATGCCTCGAATTTGCAAGGAAAGTTTGTATAAACATAAACTTATAATTAACTTTTATCGTAAATTCGAGGCATTATTTCTTGGGAAATTTTATTGCAATTTGTATGGTCGAGTGATTTGATTGATGTCTGTCTGAATGCAAGTTTGCAAACAAGACTTTGAGCTTCACAGTTCACACTTCAATGATAACGGTAGTAAGAATACCAATCATACCAACAATTTTGGCAAGGATTGTTGCCAACTTTACCTGACTGCAAAGCGTTGAGAGGCAAAATTCTTTGGGCTATTACTTTATCATTATCATCCACAACACCAAATCTAAGAAGTGCTAACTCTGGCATAACAACCTGAAAAGTATCAATGTATTTGAAATTAATTTAATGACAGTAATATGACTGGAGTCCAATTGCCCTATATTTTCATTATCCTGTCATGGTTTGTTTACAATCCATAGATAACAGGAATTTGAACAAAATTGTTTATTAACAAAATTTATTATACAATTGTGACATAAATAAGGTATCATTTGAGGGCCGATATGGGACGGCAAATACCCTCTAGAAATTCAGTTTGTGTATTTGGCCCTGCATGTATGACGTCGAAGGTTTACTGTGCACACGGTTTGCAAAATGGCTGTTTTGATAATAAAAATTAATACTGTTTAAAAACATAGCCAGAAATCAATTTATAATAAATCCTTTATTAGATATTTTCTTGTGTATTACGGGCTGACATTTTACTCATTGCTCGCATTTTGCCTTGCCTAAAGGCTAGGCAAAATACCTACGTGACTCGTAAAAATAATATTAGTCCGTAGTACACAAGAAAATATCTAATAAGATGTATTTATTACATTATTTGATGGTTGTTACTGCTTTTTTTTGTTCTATAAACTACATTTTATATCTTGAAATTTTCTTGGTGTTAGTGATTCATCCCATCTTGCAACCATGATTCCAAGCATTTCAACGATAGATTGTTTTGATTCTAAGCATTTCAACGATAGATTGTTTTGATGTGACATCATAATGAAATAGGGGAATAATTATTTGCTGTGTATAACATAAAATTGGACAGAGATAGAGCATTAGTCCAATTTGTTCATTCCATATTCACATTAGATTGTTGGAGGAGTAGAATGTTAGCAGGTTAGTGTTAGACTGTTGGATAGCGGTGGTGAGTTTGCATATAGTTCGGACAGTTTTGTTGCTAAGATTGTGGTTACGTTATTGGTAGATTAGGCTTTTTATCCAATAGTACTCTTTCTTAGATCCACACTTACTCTTCGAAAGACAAATTCCTCCTCTTCATAAACAGTATTGAGCCCTTTACTTGTTGCCATTTTCGTTTTGTACTTTTTTCTCAGTGTGTCTGTTGGTAAGCCATACATATCTACCTCAACTAGTGTACTGATCTTCTTATCAGACAAAAACTGTCCAGAAATGACCTGGTAAGGTGATCAAAAACAAAATAGTCAAGAGTATAATATTTCAAAACAACAATGTTGTATAGTGTGGTACTTATATGGATGTACTTCATTATTATAAAATGTTTGTGATAAAACATGCACTCTGATTGGTTGGCCACTATGGTTATATCAGGACAGACACCCACTTGTCCAAAACTGCCAAAAAAATATTTTATCAAAGTATTATAAAACACATACTTGTGTCACTATACTGCAGTATAAACACATTGAGAGATAAAGAGCACTCAAAAACCAATAAACACTTAGCTACAGCTTGTGTTAATCTACAATATGCTCTACAACTCTCGGCATGTTTACATCACAGCACAAAGGAAAAACATGCTCATTTTGTATTGCTTAAATATTGTCATATATACAATAGTGGTTTATCAACACCTACATTTGGACCCATTTATATATTGGGAGGGAGTAGTTGATATTGTACCTTGACAGCTACGTAGGCAGCTACACAACCATCAATAACAGACTCTGTGAATGGATCAAATGCTCTGTCTTTTCTAATCATGAGGTCTGGCTTTAAGATGTATCTGTGATAAACAGAATGACTTCACTATAATTTACAAAATAACTCTTATACAACGCACGTTCTGATTGGCTGAAAACCCGTGTTTGATGAGAGTATCAAACACGCTCACGTCAATTTGTTTTTCGCCAGTGTTTTCTTTTTCCTTTTTTCGTCTATTTGTGTGTTAGTTATTTTATAAAAGAAATAAAAAATGGTTTCCCGTGTTTGATAGCCTGATCAAAACACACATGATGTTGGGAGAACACGAGAGATCGTAGTGGAAGCACGAGCCGTAGGCGATTCCTTAAATCAATAATAGCATAATTCTATATCCCATAGTCCATGTATGGAATATGGTTAGTGGAAAGTCTTATTTCTTAAAAAGAACAAATTAGCTAACATGTTGCTATATGTACTATATGTTTCTACCAAATTCAAAACTTCTGGGAATAAGAACTTTTGTTCCAAAAATTTTCATGTGACAATGAAATGGTCTTTTATAACTCAAAAAACTGTAAGACCAATTTAACTTCCTTGTAATTTTTTGTGCTTTCCAAAGCTCCAGTAATTTCACTGACATATGGGAAAGTTTATTGGCACAATGGATGTTACCTTAACTATAAATCAACAAGACAAATAATATAATTATATCATTATTTATCCCACACCGTAGAAAATACAGCCAATCAGAAAGCAGGAAAGCAGTTGTATATTCGTCAGTATTCCACTCATCCTTCCCATCATGCATTTGTATTTTCTATGGTATGGGATAAAATAGTTATACAATGATTTCTTGTGGCATACCGTGGATATCCCACTCGTCACTTGTATTTTCTTTGTATACAAACTCGCCTAAAGGTTCGTGTGTACACTAGAAAATACAAGTGACTTGTGGGATATTCCATGGTATGCCACTCTAAACCATTGTATAACTAAGTAATGGAATCCTGACTTGACATTTAATAGAATGGACTGTCCACATGATAGCAATTTTAAAGGAAGTTTTAATTGTTATCATGGCTTACATTTTCTTAAAGATTCTTTATTCAGTTATATAGATTTTATGACTATGAAAATGGCACCACATGGTCACGGCATGGTTACGCCAAGAATATTGAATGTTTTAAAGACAGCATGGCACTGACATGGTTACGGCATGGTCCATTTCACACTTATACGATATATCTGCTCTAAATATACATACCCACATGATCCATTCATTTCAAATTTTCCTTGATTCAACTGAAAGGCCAAATCTATAAGGAGTTAAATTTATTTTAATGGCTTCCAGGTATGGATGAGATGCAATAAACCCTTGTGCAATAAGGCCCTGTAATCAATATACGTAAAATATTACAAACCTGGTGTTTGGAAATTTAAAGAGACCATCTGAGAACCGACATTCCAAAAAACCTGGATGAAGGGAAAAAACAAGAATGAGTCACAGAATGAATGTATAATGAAATAAGCAAATGAATAAATGAATGGATGAATAGTTGAATGAATAAGTGAATGAATGGATAAATAGGTTGATGAATGAAAGAAAGGATGAAAGAAAGAAAAATGAATGAATGAATAAATGAATGAATGAATGGATATGAAAGTAGATTAATGGATAGGTGAATAAATGAATGAGTGAATAAACAGATGAACAAACAAACAAATGTCTGAATCAATGAACAAACAAACAAACGAATGAATGAACAAATGAATGGATGGATGAGTGGATAGGTGGATGAATGGGTGACAGAAAGAATGGATGTACAATTCATCAAGACACATCATATAATTACCTGTGGATTGTAGTTACTGGAATCCACCCTGCTTCCTTTAGGATAAATCCTTGACAACTGCCGCTTGTTATATCTTACAATGTAATTAAAGTACAATAAGCATACACATTGAACATATATAATTTCTCTGGAGAGAATATTCCCAGTACAGAGCATGGCATAATTACAATATACAAAACTAGTAAATGAAAAAAGGATACTTGACAAAGTCCTGAGGGCTGGTCTTGACAAGCTGAAAGCCAGTAGATTCATTGAAAGATGACATGTGAAAGGAGATGTCTTTTTCTATGAAGGAATATACAATAACAATCATTGCGGCACTGCTGTATACTACTCATTATTATAATTATCATCATCATCAATATTGTAATCATCTTCTTTTGCTTATCATCATCATCATCATCATTATCATCACCAAAATCTTCCCTACACATCTTTTTAGATATAATAAATTAAACTACCTTAACAAGACAGACACCTCAACAAGACAGACACCTCAACGAGACAGACACCTCAACAAGACAGACACCTCTCTACAATAGACACCATTTGCTGTCTCCCTCAGATGACCCATCATTCTACTAGAGCTAAACTACCTATAAGATGGACATCTCTATAAAATGGACAGAGTGGTGTTTTTAAGGTGTCTATCTTTGTGGGAAGTCACTGGACAAGCTTTTCAAGTTTAAATTACCTTCAGCTTCCTCAAAACCTTGAAAGGGAACTGGTTGGATGTAGTTAACCAGTGAAGACAGAAATGGATTGATATTGCCAGTTGTGTTTGGCTGCAGTGTTGTCAATAGCTCTGCCTCATCTGGTGTCAGACTTGCTGATCTTGAGCCCTATGAAATGAGAAATGACAGTGAAAAATATGAGGTTATAGAAAATGGAAGTACAAAAAGGAAGGATAAAGGGGAGGAAGGAAGAATAGACAAGAGACAGAAAGTAAGTACAGTAGCAAAAGGATAAAGAGTCTCACTGGGGAGGTGGCTTTTATAGTTAAGACCAAAAATGACTTTTTACAGTAACAGTTAACTCTTCCCATTGTGGTTATCAGAAAGCTTAACAAATAATTTTTACTGTTTTTGAAGTTTAAAAATAAATTTCCCTTGTTGTATAACCCCCATTTAAGCTCTAAGGACTCTTCTGCTTTATCACACAAGACCCCCCTGGTCAATTTTTGTAGGCCATGAAAGGCCATGAAAAATGACTCATAAAAGCTTTGACAATTTCTTCGTACTTTCCAAATGAATCATTGCCAGAAAAAAGTTTCACATTCAACTAACTTATTTTATGGCTAACAATTATTTTCTTTTTCTATTTTCACAGCTCATGGCTTAAGTTTTGGTCATTTTACAGCTAATGGTTAACCCCATTAAGACCCTTATGATGTATTTATTGATTGTAATAAGGAACAGGTCTAAATGGATATCAATTAAGAACCAGGAGATTAGGTAAATAAAGAGCTGAGCAATCAATTAGAGTGCATGCCATATATCCATGTAACAACTACTAACTATTTAGCACGTAATAGTATTTAGTTATCAACTATTAGTTATGGACAAACTAGGAATTCACTGAGGCATGAAATACACAAAGAAACACAAAGATGGCTAGATACAAAATCAAGTGTTTCTTTGTAGGATGGTTGCATGATCAATGAGAGATTTGTTTCTTCATCCACATACCACTTTGTACACCCTGATGATGGGCGCTATGCCTGAAAGCTTGGTCAATTAAAGTTATAAGGATGAAGAAACAAATCTCCCATTAATGGCTAGATACATTGCTATTGTTTTTTTTTTGCATCGTTCTGCTTCAGTGCTATCCACTAGCTTGTACAAAATAGTGCAATTAGACAATACATGTCAAGTTTTATTTCACAGATATATGGCGTGCACTCTCTTCTAAACCTTTACATCATATTCAAATCTAATTACCAGTAGAACCACATCATACCTTCTTGGGAAAAGCATTAAGTCGAAGAGAACTACCAAACATTTTGTCTTGCTTATATAAAAATGGCCCAACAACATCTCTTTCTTCATCCTCATCCTCATTAGTAGATTCTATGCTGTTACTACTGCCAATACTCTCTTTCCTGGGGATAATGTCCGATGTTACACTAGCAGTAGAGTCCTTTCTTTCTCCATTACGTATTTCAAAAACTGAGCTCTGTGAGTACGTAGAGCTAGAGGAAAGTGATCTTGTTCCATTACTACTAGAAGTACTCGATGTTGTGTTAGCTACAGACTGCTGACTGGGTATTTTGACATCAGAATCTCTTCTATCTGTAGATAGTTGAGAAGACATCTTACTTGCAGAATCTCTTCCTGTAGAATTGATACCAGATTTTGTAAAATTATTGTTTGTAATGTCGGCATTGCCATTTATTTTTTGTGAATCTGTTACTCCAGTAAACAGTGATAATGGGTCAACAGAGTTATCCTTAGTAGGTGTGGTCGCTGGGGATGGGAGTGGTGATGGTGTAGGAGTTAAATCATCTTGTCTATTCTGATCTTCATTAGTTTCACTGTGTCCATCAATAACAACAGTAACACTTGCATTCCTTGGTGCATCACTTTGCTCAGAATCAGAATCAACAGAACACAGACTAGAACTAGAACCAGTAGAGGATAGTTGCTTCCGTACAACATAGTGACCACATTTAACACAGTATATTCGTTCCTTAAGCGCATTTTGACTTTCAGGTTCACCTTCACAATCACTACAATTACAGTCATCAACTTTATCAAAATAATCAGAACTTGAGTAGTGAGATACATTCACAGATTCCAATTTATGCAAAGATGAATCAAGTACATCCAGTCCATTTTCTAAGCCAGGATCTTCCATTGTTTTCAATAAATAAGAAAATTCAGAAACAGTATGACACTGCTTGACACTTTTAACATAAACATTATTTACAGAATTGTTTTTGCTCATTACAGCAGATGCAGCCCTTTCGATAATCTCTGATGTCACTCGGCTACTAAACTGCCATAAGTCGTTGAGTTCTACAGTAGAAAGAGGTTTGTTTTCAGTAGAAATTGTATCTAAGTCAGAAGTCTTTTCCTCATCAACTGCTTTGTCTTCATCTTCTTCTTCTTCTTCCTTATTATCTTCTTCAATGTTGTCATCAACTATTGCTGTTTCTTTTAAATTCCCGCTGTCTCGCCTTAAGGTGGCACACATTGATTCTAGGTCACTGAAATCTGTAAAAATGGAAATGTTGATTACTTATAATACCAATCATTTCTATTACTATTGTTAACTGTAATTTTAGATAGAACAGATTATGTAATAGTGTCAAACCACTCCATGCTGTGACTGTGTCATTAGGGAGCTTAAGCAGGAGACATTTTTGTCAACGCGGACGTCACCGCAGTGTACGTTCTTCTTCATCCATTCGCCATCATAGATGATGTGTCCGTTTTCGTTAAGCAGAAGGTCAGTTAAGGCTTTTTCATCTTCTACCAAGAACAGCAACCTCATCTATGACGGCGAACGGATGAACGAAAACGTGTGTGTGACGTCCGTGTTGACAAAAACGTCTCCTGCTTAAGCTCCCTATTGCCATGTTGTCTATAAAAACATTAAAAATTCCTGTCATAACATCATACAAAATGAAGGGTTCCATGTGAAAATGGCCAGTGACTTTTTTGATGATGTTTTTCAATGGCATAAAAAATGATATAATTAACTTTCCTTTGCTGAAAAACCAATGTCTGGACATCCATCAAAAAGTCACTTAGGTCGTTTTCACATTTTCACCCTTCAAATTTACTCTTATTAATGTAGATTACCATACGATGACTCTCCTTCAGCTTCTTGCTCAGGTTTAAGCTTCTTATTTTTAATAAGAATTCTTCCTCTGAGCTGATTTGGTGAAGGTAGTAATCTTCCTTCTTCTAGCTGGAAGTGACATAAAATTGATAGCATCTAGTTAGCACTGCAATCTCAAAACAGTACACATAAAGCCTGATTTTCATGAGCAACAGAAGCAGAAGCAACATATGCAGACTTAGTAATGCAAATTTCATGGGGCAGTACATTAGCTCAGTCTGCGTATCTTGCTCCCATAGCTCCTAAAAAAACAGGCTTAAGAGAACACAGCTTTTCTATCAATGGGCTGTGGCTTTATAATATTCAATTAAAATGGAAAAGGAATACAAATAGAAAGCAGTCATTGAACTGGTTTGGGCTGTGCCAGTGTAAATGTATAAAGATACAATGATGAAAGAATTAAATCTGAGTAAATGATTGACATGAATGTGGAAACTTACTGGCCATGAATCAAATTGTTTAGTCACAAGAGCATCTCCCAGAATATCTAGACAGTAGCTGGCCATTTTATATTGCTGCTGCTTGCTGAAATAGACATAAATAGAGATCATATATACTTGAAGATACAAATGCATAGAATCTAACCTCCCTAGAATGGAAATGTTTAATAGACAGATATTCCTCTGTGATGGAAAAGTTCAGACAAGGACTGGTCCTGCAAAGATCTAGCTTTCTTAAAGAGGGTTTGAAAGAACTACAGTGCAACATGTATTGCATAAACTGTACATCTGTGTAAATTATCCTGTACCTGCAGTGATTTTCAAAAGATAAAATGACTGGATAATCTGATGAAACAAATGCAGAGTCTCTTATTGCTTCTATTACATCCTGTAAAACAGATGAAAAGATGTTAAAAATGTTACATTCCACTTATTGACACCTTACTAACCACTTACTGACATCTTACCAACCATTTACTGACACCTTACCAACCACTTACTGACACCTTACCAACCACTTTCTGACACCTTACCAACCACTTACTGACACCTTACCAACCACTTACTGATGCCTTAACAACCACTTACTGACATCTTACCAACCACTTACTGACATCTTACCAACCACTTACTGACACCTTACCAACCACTTACTGACGCCTTACCAACCACTTACTGACACCTTACCAACCACTCACTGACGCCTTACCAACCACTTACTGACACCTTACCAACCACTTACTGACACCTTACCAACCACTTACTGACACCTTACCAACCACTTACTGACACCTTACCAACTACTTACTGACATCTTACCAACCACTTACTGACATCTTACCAACCACTTACTGACATCTTACCAACCACTTACTGACACCTTACCAACCACTTACTGACGCCTTACTAACCACTTACTGACACCTTACCAACCACTCACTGACGCCTTACCAACCACTTACTGACGCCTTACCAACCACTTACTGACGCCTTACCAACCACTTACTGACACCTTACCAACCACTTACTGACACCTTACCAACCACTTACTGACACCTTACCAACCACTTACTGACACCTTACCAACCACTTACTGACACCTTACCAACCACTTACTGACGCCTTACCAACCACTTACTGACACCTTACCAACCACTTACTGACACCTTACCAACCACTTACTGACATCTTACCAACTACTTACTGACATCTTACCAACCCTTACTGACATCTTACCAACCACTTACTGACACCTTACCAACCACTTACTGACACCTTACCAACCACTTACTGACACCTTACCAACCACTTACTGACACCTTACCAACCACTTACTGACACCTTACCAACCACTTACTGACATCTTACCAACTACTTACTGACATCTTACCAACCCTTACTGACATCTTACCAACCACTTACTGACACCTTACCAACCACTTACTGACACCTTACCAACCACTTACTGACACCTTACCAACCACTCACTGACACTTTACCAACCACTTACTGACACCTTACCAACCACTTACTGACACCTTACCAACCACTCACTGACACTTTACCAACCACTTTCTGGCACCTTACCAACAACTTTCTGGTATCTTTCCAGGTAAATCCCAAACATGTACAGACCAGCTATTAGCAACTCATGAACCACTTGCTAAAGGCATAGCAACAAAATAGCATTTGAAGCAGAAATTTCAATTCAAATACCGTAAATGACCAAATAAACGCCCCGAGCGTTTATTAATTTTTCGTACATGAAGGAGGGGCGTTTATTAGATAAGAGGCGTTTATTAGAGAGAGGCGTTTATTTCAATTATCTAAATCATCCGAATTAACAAACGTCAAGATATGATGAGAAAGGCATTTCATTTGGCAAGCCTTTGTTTTTTTTCTCATTACATTTAGGGTGGAATGGGGGGCGTTTATTAGATAAGAGGCGTATATTAGAGAGGGGCGTTTATTCAATTTTCGTACACGAAGGGGGGGCGTTTATTAGATAAGGGGCATTTATTAGAGAGTGGGCGTCTATTTGGTCATTTACAGTATTGATGAAATAATCTACATTGACTCTATGTTTCCATAACTCCTATTACCTTAAAAAGAATTTTTGTACACATTGCATTTCCGTGGGTAATAAGTGGTTCATCATTGGGTCCATCCCAACAATCTAGCTCAATACATCTGAATTATATCAAAAAAGAAAGAAAAATGTTAACAATCATTTATAAACAAAGAAAGAAAAACCCTGCCCATCAAAACCTTGTCATGCTCCATGCCTGCTCATGCTTGCTGCTTGCTCTTCACTTCTCATCCAACTTTTATGTATATTGAAAAAAGTAGAAATTTATGAATCCTATTCAATATTACCTACAACCATCTATTAAACACTGTCTATACATTTCAACTGATGATTTTCCACCAAATTGTCGACCTAAAAAAATGTGTGAAAAGTTGTTAGTCATTTCTACTTTTTAACATGTTTTGAAAGCTTCTTTTGAACTAATATAGGTGTTGTGGCTTGAAAATATTTTTGGTTTGAACAATTTTAAACTGTTAGAAATAAAATGTTTGCTTCAACAAGTGTGAAATACAGACCCAAAACAATCCGAGCTCCCAGTGGGGTTTGAACCATGACTTTCGGATTTCCCATCTTATGCCCTAACCACTGAGCTATTGAAGGCTCTAGTAGCAAATGGCTACTAGAATAGCTTAGTGGTTAGAGCATTGGACTAGAAATCTGAAGATCATGGGTTCAAACCCCACTGGGAGCTCAGATTTTTCTGAGTCTTGAAGCAAACACTCTATTTCTAACATCTTTCCATTCATTTAATTTTAAACTGCTTTAATTGATTTTTGGGTGATGTATTCTATTCATTATCAAAATCTTGGACAATAGAAAATAAAATTCAATCTGGTTTGAGTAGTAATAACCAACAACAACAGGCACTAGGTATGTTGAACATATCATGAGACAAAGACGTTAGCTGCCTGGGCACAAAATAATATCTGGAACCTACAAGATGGGCCTACGAATAAGAGCCTCTAACTGGAATGACCTATTCCTGGACCACACTATTTTCAGAATGCTGGGACTTATTACATTTCCTCATCTACTGCTTCATAGCTGAAAGAGGTGTACTAAAAATAGACTGGTCCAGTTTGGTCATGTCTGTTTGCCAGCATGTACTGACAGAAGAGTGTCATGAGGTACTGAATTGGGTTATCAGTGAGATGCCATGTTGTTGTGTATAATTATACATTTATGTTTTATTTGATTGAGTCAGTTTTCTGTTGTAGGTGAGTGCAACATAACATCATAATTTTTGCATAATAAAAATTTCAAGCTATAATAATTATGTAATCAGGCACCAGAAATGAGAAAAAGCTATCGATGTTAGTAATATCTGAAAATTTGCGTGCTATTGTTCATATAGTTTTTGAAATATTTGCATTTTAATTTTAAAAATTTTACGGTAAAATGTATGTAGTTGGTTGGCACTTTTTGCCAACCAAACAAACATTACTGTAAAATTTGCAAAATGAAAATTTAATTTCTCAAAAACTATTGATTAAGCGATTGCTCTCAGGATTTCAGGTATTGCTAAGAGCAGTGCCTTCTTCTCATTTCTAGAGTCTGTATGTCTGTAGCTTGAAATTCAATATTATGCAAATGAGGCAAAATGTAAACAGTGCTTCCTCTCCTATTTGTAGAGCTTTATATCACATATATAAAATATAAAATATAATTCAAGGGTTTTATACAGACATTATTATATGATTGAGTCTGTTTTCTTTGTTATTCATAGGACTTTATATCACTAAATTCACGATGATTATATATTCAAGGGTTTTATATAGAGCTTCTCCGGGATGTATCTGTATAAATCACTTGAATTTATAATTCCCGGGGTTTATCTAGATACATCACTTGAATTTATAATTTTGTTCCATACTTCCTTAGATGATTTATGTGTGGACACCAAGACTTAGAAATATACTAAGTAGCGATTTTTGGTGGAAAAAAAGTCTTTGATAAATGACAGAGATTCGAACCCAAGACTTTCTACACTCCTATACCCACTTTTAACCACTATACTACTGAGCTAACTGATGGAATCTTTACAACAAAAAAATCTTTTGTGTGTTATCATGAAGTTTGTTAGTGTTTCTCTGAATAGAATTGAAAAACAATTATTTAAGGTTTCCTTCTGGGAATTCGGTAACAATGATCTAATTAGTGATTGTCTTTTTGAATCGCTTTTGTGTGAAAACCTCCTCAATCATATAATAAGGCAGATTACGGCCCTCGGGATGTATATGGCTAATAGCCTCGCTTCTCTGTATTTATCCCTTGCTTGGCCTTATTCCATACTTGTATGGAATATTTACGCGTTTAAAATTTCCTTCTGGATTTCCTCCTTAATATTCAACTCTTACATACATGTCACATAACAAAGTGGTACATTAGGTTTTGTGAGTGGGGTGTGACACCACCCACAGTCTCACCCCAAATGATAGCTATTCCAAATATGTATTAGTCAGAATTCATACCTATGAGATAAGTATTATGTGATGAATTGATAAAGTAGTGAGAAAGAGGTTGGTTCATGTCCTGCATTAGCTGTAGTTGGTCTGACTTCAGGAGAGATGTATCTTCACTGAGCAGATACCTTGTCAAACCATTAACACTGATACGATCTGAAAAACAACATGTTAAAATTAATATCCATAAAGACATATAATACAATAACACTATCACTGTTATGACAACAAAATGTGCTTAAGAAGTAGTCACTTCATTCTTATGACACAATTATACACTTCACTAATACCAAGTTTGGAGAAGCTGGAAATCCTGTTACAATATTTTATAATTGCACCTAAAATTAAACCATAATAACACCCACCTCTCTGTAACATATCAAGAGATTTTTCATATTTCTTTATAAGTGCTAAAGCTTTTTCTTTGTCATAATATGGATATAAGATTTCATTAAGTCGTGGATCTCTTTGTTCCTCATTTAGAAACTTAACCAACTGGTTGACAGTCAAATATGGTGCTCTTCCTCCACCCCTGAAGATGTAAGAAATGTACATGAGTATGATGACAACTTGATGAGAGACAAGGATGTACTTGGGACATACAATTAGGAGTAGCTCATCACCCTCCCTTGCAGCTAAGTGCTGAATTACAAAGGGCACAGCTCAACATGATCGAGTCAAAGGTTTACAAAGGCGCTTTCATTACAAGACAATTGAACAATCACACATTTACATAAAAATTTCCATACACATACATGTAGCAGCCACCATACGACCCGTGTCTGATCACGGAGCACAGCTTAGATCGAAACTAGTTCGTTTTTACTGAGGGAGGAAAAACCCTCGAAGCAAGGGAGAGAACGAACAAGAAACTCAAGCCACATGTGAACAAAAGAAACATACTTATCATATGACCTGTACAACTCTGCCTGTACACTCTTAATAAAACCTTAGGAAAAGATGATCAATGTGATTGGGGCCGGACAGCTTTGTGTGAGTGAGCTGAGCTAGACAAACCCATGTGTCACTGCTCATTTCAGTGCACTATACTTATTTTTACAGGGTCTTTTCTTATCACTTTGTTCAACAAAAATGGGTCATAATAAAATGCTTATTGACTGAGTAACGTCGGGCTGGATGGGATAATTCATGGCTCTTGGTCATTTGTACAGACCTTGCTGCACTCGGTCCATATGGCATGACCTCAAGACAAAAATATTTTTGTCCAGACCTCCAACTCAGTCAACAGGTATATAATATTAACCAGAGAAAGGGGGTGGGGTGGGGGAGGGAATACTCCCATATATTGCCTACAGCATATGGAGATGTGATGCGGGAAGGGCATGGTTTTGGGTCTTGCTGTCTCCAAAAGAGTACATATTTTTACAGCAGTGGCCTTTAACGGGAAAAAGAAACCTCCATTACAGCCTGTGCACTAACTTGCCCACTCTGCAACTGCACAGTAAAGACAGCTATCACATCTTTTGTTGTTGTTGTTGTTGTTGTTGTTGTTGTTGTTGTTGTTGTTGTTGTTGTTGTTGTTGTTGTTGTTGTTGTCCTCTTACCATTTTACACACAGTTGGTCTATTTCCAAACGAGGACAAACCTTCAGGTACAACTGATAAAAGTTCTCAAAATTCATGTCCATCTCATCATTCTAAAATATAAAAATGTATACAAAAGGTATAAATTTGAGCAATATTATATGCATGCACATCTCTGTACTGTGATATAAACATGATGGGGGATGCAGAGCACAAGAAAAGCAAGCTTAGGAACATGAGGCATAGCCAAGTGTTTCTCTTGCTTTTCAAGTGCTCTATATCTTCCAGAATGTTATATCACAGTACAGAGACATATGTTATCATTTTATATTGCTTTAATTTAAAATATTTTCAACATTTTTGTGTGAGCCATATGTCCTTGTCATCTAATACAGCCAATCAGCATGTGCCCCTGTCCTCTAAAGGTGATGTTACACGGGTCACGATCAATTCGCAACAACGATTTTCCATGCAACAAACATTGCCCGTAAAGTTTATGCCGTGGAAAATACAAAACGCAATTATTTTAAGCAATATTTTTGCTTATATAGTGAACAAGTTGCAAATGTTTGATATGAATTTTAAAACCTTTTAATGCAAAATTATCAATTTGACCAAGTGTTGTGTGGAAAATTGTTGTTGCGAATCGACCCATGTAACATCACCTTAATACAGCCAATCAGCATGTGTGTTACATCTCAAATATTTTATAATTCATGACATCATGATAACTATACGAAAATTATTACACATGAATTTCGTCATAAAAGATTTTAAAAATACACACATTGTTATTCAAAATAAATGGATAAAATAAATATTGGAGAACAAAAATCAAGAAAGTGCAAGAGCTAAATGCATTTTGTTTGTTTTATCCAAGATGTCATGATATGACAGATGTTTTCCTGACTGGTAACACATGGCAGTTTTCTAGCACAATTAGTGTCAGGTACTTTCATCTCTTGATAAGGTTTTATGCTAATCTACAGACAAAAGCAATATTGATATTCAGGAACACAAAATCAAAATACAGACCTTTCCAGAAGACAAGCCAAGATCACGTAATCCATCCAATACAGACTGCTCCAGTTTGCCTGCATTCAGAGCCTTGCATATCCTTATAAAAAAATTGCAAAAAAGAACACAAAATATACTAGATAAGTGAAAAGGAGATAATATATATTGTAAATTTAATTACAAAAATAAACCCCAAAGAAGTTCATTTACATTAGAATCAGACAAAGTAAACACACACACATATGAGTTGGTATTGAAAATACAAAATGTCAAATCCAAGGTCCATCAAATGACAACTAAAATTAGCACGACAAAGAATTCTTAGTCATCAATAAAATTAAATTGAAAAACGATGACCTTCTGTAGAACCAACTCTTCTTGTTTCTGGATGTATAATTACATGTTCAAGTGGAATACAAGAAAACTTACCCTTTAACAGAAATTTTTCCAAGTGTAGTTGAAAGAATCCCTGCTTTAATATACCTGAAAATAATTTTGATCACCTGCTTAATACAGATCCTATTCTTTTACAAAGTATATTGCAATTAATTTGATTATGAAGGCCTCCCTGAGTTAATTAAGATTGGCGTAAATGCTCCCATGCATAGTCAACTCTCAACTGGACACCCCACTAATTTCTAATGAAAATGACAAAGATTGTGCGGCCACAGACTCCAGGAGCCCATTACTAGTATGTATCATATTGGGTACATGCTATGGCATAGTCAATAAATCGGATATTTCTAGAACACTCTGCATTTCTTGTCATAACCTAAGTGATGCTTTCCCAAAAGAAAACAACATGGTGGATAGTAGCAAAGAGCGTGAAGGCAAAACTAGAGAGCCTTTCAAAGATGAAAGCTATTCTGAATATTGCCTAGCCATAGCTCAGTTGAAACTGAGTGGCTAAATTTTGTACGGTTTAAGAAATTCTCATCAATAAATTTATGCATTCTTGACAAATGCCAAACCACTTGCCATACTCTTCTTAAGCTTAGATTTCTTTCCAGAAGCATCAGTTTGTCTGAAGCACAATGCTTCAATCATTGAATAAATGTTAAATCGACTGCCGATAATATATGTGCATCTCAGAGCTTCCAATGAAATTGAAAAAACTTTTCAATGTAGCAAACAATTTGAGCTTTAAAGGCCAAAATATACACAAATAAAACCTCTGAAACAATTTATTTACTGATAGAGTGTTTTACTGAACCTGCTGAATGTATGATAATACATATATATGTCTTTAGTTAGAACTCTAAAGGCTGGTGCATACACAAATAAAAATTCTATTACTAATTATCTTTTTTGTCTGACTGGAAACAAATATTAATGAGCTTCTCGTTGACAAAACTCCTGTTCTTAAAATTGGCCCAATCATTGTCTATGCCATATCATGTTATAATATCACATAGATGTTCATAGTAATGGACTCCTGCCGACACTTGCTATTAAGAACACCAATTTACAGACCAGGGGTATCCACAAATGAGAGTTAACTATCAATGTAACAATATTGCATGGACTCCCACTGCATTTGTCTGAATAATTTATTATTAGTTCACATCTCATGCTAGCAAGCTTGGGCATGATGGTTTTCTACTCTCTTGCCAATTTATGCTTATCATTAAAGTACTTACAGTACTTCTAGTGTTGCTAATTCAAAAGAGCAGTTTCCACATAAGTGGGAAATAGCCTGCTCCATGTGTGTTAAACTTGTCAGTGCTATGCTTTCTATATAAAAAACAATTTCCTGCCGTTTTCCAAATAATACTAAAACTCCTTTAAGTCAATAATGGATAATATGTACATCTTCTCTTGGAAATTTGAGAACACCATTTTACCATTTTTAAAGATGGAAAATTACTAAATACAAATCCCAATGCTTAATAAAGCAGTATTAATTACAATGTACCAAAAACAATTTGGTGAGGTACTGACTCATAAACCAGCTTATAGCATTAAGTGAGTTAAAAACCTTTGGGGAATATTTTCAGAAGCCACTCAAAATACATACTGTATCGTAACACTGATCCCCCCCTCCCCAATGCACCCTCCCCCCCCCTCCCCAATGCAGGCAACTTGTATGGTGGCATCATACCAAAATACTTTGTGAATTTTCACTCTTATTTGTGTTTTATTTCTTCATAAAAAGAGAGGAAAATTGGAAAAAATATATCCAAAAAACATTCAAAGCACTCTTGACTGATAGTTGTAGTATTATGCAATCATACAAGTGTCACACCTCAAGCCACTTAAGGCCTGGGTCAGGCAAGATTTTAAATCTAAACTTTGATTTAACTTTTCTTTACCTTTTCTTGATGAAATACTATGAAACTTGGTGTGTTGAAATAAATTGATGTGAAAAAGAACTTAAGCTTGACAATCCTTATTAAGATTGGTCATGTGACCAATTATGGAATCTTAAGCCCTGAATCGCTCTTTCAGGGCTCCGGTTGCAAGTTTTATCGGTAGATAAGAGAAAACACTGTTTATCAGTTTTAATTGGTGTCCTTTTTACATATCTAGCTGGATAGTTTGACATTTCCGATTTCTTGAGGAGTTATTGTGCGAAACAGGTCACATGATCAAACTCAAAAAATACTTTTTAGCCTATATCTTCTGTTAGTTGCAACAATGTTCAATTCTCCAATTAGAGTGGGAATGGACCAATAGTGGACTTCAAGGTTTTGCACTCAGAATTTTCCGATATCAAACACTGGGAGCCGGAAAGCATTTTTACTACTTTTTTCAATTATGACGTCACAAGTCACGTGATCACCAAACCATTCAGCTAAAAAAACTAAGAACCACAAATGGCATACCCTTACGAGGTTCTATACAAACTTAAGCAATTTCTGCCAAGTTATGAATAAAAACGTTTAATTCTTAAAACTCTTATGACCCAGGCCTTAAGTAGCTTGAGCACTGATGATACAATAATACATGTAGTTTTGCTAAATCTAGCATTCTTACTGCTTAAAGAGCTGTGCCATGATGTTAAAATTATTGATGGCATTATTGTAGAGCAAAGGTAATAATCCTTCCAACCACTCCTAGAAATATGAAAGCAATCAATTATTAGTAATATATAATCATCTATGAAATATTTTTTCTTTATTTTCTAAAAAAGGAAGACTTCACATACAAAAATATCACCATCATCATAAATTATTTAGTTGCATTAGGAATCCACTAGAACAAGCAATTCTTATAAATTAGTTATGATTAATTCATCACAAGACTTTGTGATAACATTAATTAAACTTGCAAAACAAACAAATATTAAACAACTTCCTGCCATGCAGTTTATTCATTCTATCACTAGATATATCTAAAGCTAAACTGGACTCTGCTGATCATTCCTATTACTTTGACAAATTAATCCGGGGGATACTGATTAATACATTAACTACCGATGATAGAGTCATTTTCGTATGAGTAGGAAACTTACTGTATTGTAACTGTACCAGTATCATAGTTTCTATAAAAACATTCGAAAATCCTGCTGAAACCGTATCGTATCGTAACCATATAGTGTTCCCACTCATACAAAAACCACTCTATCAATAAAACCACTGTCAATCATTCAAATGTTAAAGTGGCTATTTTTGTCTTTATGGACAATCAGAATGGATTCTGATTTTTTTAATATATACAGGCATAAAATGTTAGGAAGATTATTAAGGAAAAATGTTAGTAAAATATGAAATGACTGAAAGGAAAAGAGATAGGATGACTGAATGAAATGAATGAGTATTAAAATTGAAATGTGTGCATTCTTAATACTGAATTGCAGTTGATTTCCATTTTTTTACAATGTTAAGTTTCAATCTGCATATGCAACTACCATTCAGTATCAAGAACTCACACACAGGACCAATTTTAAAACTCACGCTTGTACTCATAGTTGGATCTAAAGTTCTCTATTACCAAAATGTAGGGCAACTGCAGATGAATAAACTGGTTTGAGAATAAATTCCCAGATATAATGTATCTCATTTACAGTTAATGAGTCTTACAACTCCTTAAAAGTATTGAAAAGTCCTTCATGCACTCCAACTTTCAGTTTGAGGACTAGTTTCACCCTGTTTATTGGATCTAAACCCAAACTAAAACTTTTCAATATTTGTTGGGAGTTGTAAAAATGATGGAAAAATTTAAGTCCTTCAGAGTCATGATTGAGAAAATATCTAAACATTTACAGTTCTTCAAAGCTATTTATGTTATTTTATGTATTAATATTTTTAAATTCACAGAATTTTTCCAAAATGCTATATTACAACATGTAGTATACCATAATGTCAAGCTTCAACAGCTTAAAATGTCATTCTAGATTTCAACATTAACTCTCAGAGATATTGTACCTTGGCTAATCTTGCATTACTTGCACAAAGATGAATAAATGAAACATCTACAAGGCTTGAATTATAGACGACTGTTAACATTCGTTCTTCCAATGGATCATGACCAGTGCGAAGCAATGCATCCCGCACTTTGGATTCCTATAAAAAATAAAGTCATTTTTTTGTTAGCATTTGTTCCAAACCAATTAATGAGATTTTTACAGATCAATGCATTTTGTTGTTTAAGACATTTTTAACATTTCATCATCATTAGTAATACCTCTTTGTAAAACAAATCTTAAAATCTCCAATAAATAGCAATATATCTTTCTGCAATATATCTTTACAAAACAAATCTTAAAATCTCCAATAAATATAGCTAAAAATAAGACAAAAGTTAACGAAAGATCTGTTTTATGTTAATGGGAAAAAGGAGCAGGAAAAGAAATGTGCACTGCTATCAACAAGTCACTGGATAAAGTTGTTATAAACAAAAGAAAGTACAATAAATAATGTCATTTAGGATTTATTCAATTGACCCTATGCAAGGAATAGTCACTTCAAATTGCTTATTCCTGTCCAGCAAATAGGAAAATTAAAAATTGCTTCTTGTACTTTCATTATAATAAAACAAGGAGTCTTTTCATTTTATTGTGGAAAGTAACTATATACTCAGCAGCAATTTATTATTCCGTGAATTCTCACTCTGTAATGAGCTTTTCTCACCCCTTGCATGACATTTTAATTTTTTATCCAACAGAAACAAAAATATAATATTTGAAAAGAGCACACCAACATTAGCAAAAATTGAAATTTTGAGGTAGTTTCGATGAATTAAGCGCCAAAGTTATGAGTGGTTATAGTTTGTGCTTTTTGTATAGAAACGTTCGGTGGAGGGCAACAGCTTGCCCTCCAACAAACGTTTCTATCAAAAAGCAGACATTTCGGCCGCCCATAACTTTGGCGCTATTCATCGAAACTACCTCAAACTTTCAATTTTTGCTAACTTTGGTGTGCTCTTTTCAAATATTATATTTTTGTTCCTGATTGATTAAAATATAAAATGTCATGCAAGGGGTGAGAAAAGCTCATTTGGTCACTCAAATGCACCATTAATAGATGTAAACATTTAATGCAGAGGTTTACCAAGTAATATGGAAACTATAATATATGTATTTTTATCACAGAAATTGTTTATCTATTATTAACAGTAGAACACAACAAAAAGAATAAACGTACACCATACACAATTTACAAAAATTTGCAACATTAAATCTGACCTAAGACAAATATAACATGGTGTCCCTCATGGTAGCACTCTCGGGCCACTATTATTCTTTATAATAATTATTATACATCTATGTCAATAACTTCCCCAACATAACTCAAGAATTGCATTTTTGTATGTTTGCTGACGATAGTAATATTTTATATTCCCATAAGGATCCCACTTGTAGTTAAAGCAGTCATTAATAATGAATTGAAAAAAATTCTGAGCTACTGTGAAACCAACAAACGCACAGTTAATTTCAAGAAAATGCATTATATGATTATCAAATCATCAAAGAAAAAAATACCTATGATTAAAGTCCCTCAAACTGAAAAAAAAGCAATACATCAAATATCTAGGAGTTTATATTGCTCAAAACCTGAACTGGGAGCAGCACATTAAATTTGTCCTTAGTAAAATTTCAAAGAATATTCCAGAATAATCAATAAATTGAGACATTATCTTAATTTGACAACTTTAAAGATATTTATTATTCACTTATTTCTCCACACCTAGCCTAAGGTATTTCATCTTGGGGTAATACTTAATACAAAACAAAATTAACTAGGATCTGTACATCTCAAAATAAATGCATCAGAATAATTTGTTTCTGTGATAAGTATGAACATGCAGATCCATTTTATAGTTTACTGATCTTATTAAAGTTTCATAATATTTTATTATTCAAAGCAGGGATACTTGCACATATGATTATCAATAATAATAAACAAGTTCCAGAATTATTTTCAAATATTATTAGGAAAGCAAATGATCACCATCAATATAATACTCGTTATGCCTTACAGGGGAATCTCATATGTCCACCTGTGAGGACCAACTGGAAAATTTACTTTTCGTTTTATAATATCACAGATTTGGAATGCAATTCCTACATATATATTCAAAATATTAACTCATTACCTCTATTCAAAAAACCTTTCAAATGCATGATTCTCATTCTCTCACAGAAATAGCCAGTACATTCTTATAAATTCTATAGAGATAATGATGCGCTTTGTTTCTTTTTTCCCTCTAATAAGATAGTTATCAATTTATATCTCGTCTAGATTTTCCTCGATCTCTGCTTAATATCGTCTGTTTAGTATCTTTTCATATAAAGATTCTTGGACACTACAGTTTAAAAAAAACCTTTTAATCTTATATTCCTCTTCGTGGTTGTCAACTTGTAAGTTTTACACCATTTCGACAACCACACACACATCACCTGAATGTTCCTCTTCTTTTAATCAAATTTATTTGTAAATATATCCAATAGTAACTTTATGTAAATATATAACTTGTAAATATTGTAAATCTATCTACATGTGTGTGAATAAAACAAAAGTCTAAAGTCTACACAATATTTTTTACAAGCACGGATCAAGGGATTCTGAACAGGAGATGACTACAGGCATATGTTAAAAAAGGTAGCAAAATGTTAAGAATTATTATTAGTTCTGCAAACTAAGGGGTGGGTCTACCCCCTCTCCTGAATCTATCCCTGTACATATTTTCACCAAACTTTGAATTAACATCGATTACATACAAGTGTATATTGTTTCACAAGGACTAACCAAAGAAATGTACCTCAGGGCCAAGTGCTTCAAAAGTGTGTTAGAATAACTCACAGTTAAATCTAAAGAAAGCCATGCATAAATGTGTTAACCCACTTTTTTACAACATTTGACTAAAATCTTGCAATCTGATTGGCCAAGAGCCATTGTTAATAAGAGTACTGACAATAGCTGACGCCAACATGTCACGCTCGTCCTTACAGAAAAAAGTTTGGGACAGTTTTTCAAACAGATTTGGACGGAAAAGATCTAAGATAATGTTGTAAAAAACAAATTGAAGATAGTTTTCCATTGTCAGTACTCTTATTAATCATGGATGACGTCAAAAAATGTCCAAAACTTAGCAGTGAAACCACTCGCTGCGCTCGTGGTTCCACTTTAGTTTTGAACATTTTTTGACATCATCCATGATTAATAAGAGTACTGACAATGGAAAACTATCTTCAATTTGTTAAATAAACCATTGGGCCCAGACATACAATCAAATACGTGTAATACATGTATCTTGAAAAAATATGGTAAATCATAGAAAACAGCAAAGAAAATGGTTAATACAGATAGCAATTCAAATAAGGCACAAAAGACTAGACCAGACACTGACACATAGACACCTATAAAGCGATCCACTTGATGGCCGGTTTTCACATGCATTTTTTATATTGTCTAAAAAGGGTTAAAATATGATTAATTTAGATGTGAGAAGCAAGAGAACAACTGATAACACAAGTGCTTACCAACAAAGAGTCAGATAAGAGTCAGATAACTTAAGGGAATTAAGACAGGTTAGTCAAGTGTCTTTTATCATAGTTCCCAAAAAAGTTTTACAATTTAATTATTATAACAAAACCATTTATTTGATTCATGTACAGAAAAGCATCCACATTGTACAGTAAACCATGGTTTCTTAGAAGACCTGGATGGCAGGCTTTGGAAGGAACTAAACACCCACTCAAGCGACAATCCACCTGCGAAGTCCAACTAATAAAGTATACTATTTAAATTCCCTGATGTTTCACTTCTTGTCTAATTAAAAAAATCCTGATCTACATTGTCAAATTAGAAAAATAATCTCATGAAACAAATCGTTTGCAAGCAAAGTGAAAGATACTATGAATGAAAAAAATATACATGACATATTTGCACTTTTGTCTTTTACATTTACAACTGTAGTTGAATAATTAGATAAAAAAAACTGGTAATTTTTTTCTAAAAACACTGAGTATCGTTAATAGGCTGAGAGGGCATGATAATAAAATAAATTTCATAAAGTGATCCACTAACTGATGGGCTCATTTAGTGGTTTTTAAGAAGCTCTGTGCTTAAGTCAAACAGACAAAACATGATTTTTTGGCATTTCGTATTATTGTGCAAACTATCCTGACTACCAATTAAACTGTCAACAACAAAAAAACAGTCAAGCTTGTGCAAAAGTTATGAAAAAACCTGAATTATGTTGACGTTTAACTGTCTAAATCCATGGCCTTTTTAAAATGTACGCCTAAAGATTTTTGTACAATTGTGGTTAACACGAATTTTTGACGTGTGACCCAACAAGAACATTGTATTAGCTATTGAATGTGGACATTCCAACTGCACTATATGCAATCCTTTTTCTAAATACATATATACAAACAAGTCAAAGAAATCCAGATTGCATTGCTAATTTAAAATAAAAGACCAAGTCACTTAATGCCCCTGGGAAATTCAATCAATCCGAAACCTTGACTTCAAATGGGAATACAAACTCAAAACTTCAAAACAGAGTTTTAGAGGGGCATTGTGTCAACACTTCCAAGCGTAAAAATGGAAACTTTAAAGAAATACCGAAAAAACGTCAAACTTATAAATCATTAAAACTATACATCTTGGTTTAAAACAGTCACTTACTGATTATAGAGTACAGATAATTTTAATTGTCGGTGAAAAAAAACAGGACCAACCAGGATCGAATTCGTAATATACCACATCAGATATCGACCGTATAAACATTAGAATGCAACAGAGTAATGGGCTTCTAAACGAGCCTGATTCAATCAAGAATTTGACGCGTATATAATATGCACTAGCCTGATGCATAATCGGATGTTCTTTTGGTGTTTTAAATTTATTCAATGTGTAAAGCATTAAATTAATTGTCTGAACAGAGGAACTTATTCTTCACGAACACCGTAACAAAAACAGAAATTAAAATTTCAAGATTTAGTGATCACTCCAACAGCGATCGAACAAAAAATATAAATTGGAAAGGATTTTAAGTAGAATGCAATTTCTCGGGGCGAATATTGGGTGGTTGCTCGCCCCCTAAAAATAAATATAACCATGTTTACTTGGGACGGGGATTCGAACCACGAAAATGAATTCATATTCAAAACTCGCGAAGTGCATTATTTGACCCTTCTGAAAGTGAAATATCGCTTTGAATTATTAGTAAACCCGTCACTCGTCAATAGCCTGTCAAAATAGTTGTAGATTTTACGATTATAGAAGTGTGTATGGATTTTGACTTGTACAGAAACCCCGAGAGTCCAAGGTACCTTTGGAATATATCCTGGACGAACTTCGCTGACAGTGCTAAGCTCGACACAATTGCCTTCCTACAAAAATAAATATTCAGTCATTACTATTCATGGGCTTTACAGAGTTCAAAGATATCGGAGATACAGGATAAGGAAGCAAACAGGTTTCGAATTCTGGCCTTTAGTTTAAAAGCATGTTGTACCTACCCTTTCGTCTTGCACCCGCCAATACAGAAAGAAGCCATATTGGTCAACCCTAAAAATGTTATTAAACACGATGGTCTCCTAAAATGACAAAACAAGAAACAGAAACTTGAAGGAGGCCGTAAACCGAAAGCTGTGCTAGCTATGATTGTTGATCTCTGTCAGTTCAAAAGAGCTTTCAGCTCGTATAAGAAAAAATATAAAGAGAGATACGATGAGCTATCTCGTGAGCAACTTGCCGCCAAAGTTAACAAGATTTTCAAAATTTGATTCATAATTTTGCGCCCACAAAGAATCTCTGGTACACAGTGGTGAGTAGAACTGACTTATATTTTCCACCTACCTCGTCCCAGCTAGTGAATGGAGTACCAGAAAGAAGTCGATCAGGGATGGATGCTGCATCCCAGGCAAACGACGATTCAGCCCCAGCCATTCGTGGTAGCAGCGTTGAGACGACGAACAAAACAAGATAATTTAGGCATTTGGTAGGCCTACGAAGACGTTAAACAATCCCATATGATGCTGCTTTGCAGTCTAATATCTAATGGCTGTATGTCTTAGTGTTTTAGATACGCTTGGATTCTCTAAACAACATTGAAATCTTCACATCGTGATTCGGTAGCTTCTCACAGTGACCTTCTTTGTCGTCGTCTTGCGTGACCTCGTCTTTGCCTGCTTCGCTGCTTCGTTAGATTACCAGCCAATAATATTGCCGTATCTTGACAAAAGGTGTCAATCAGTCGCACTATGATTTTTGCAGGTGTTTCAATCGACTTGTCACTTTTTCAACACGCAGGGCCCGGCAATTTTCTTGAATTATTAACGTAATTTTTTAATATCGACTATTATTTTGATTTGACTTTAGATGTAAAAACGCACCGACACATGCAATTAGCACCGCGAAAAGCTTTCTCAAAATACTACGCTAAATACGTGTAAACTTTCACTTTACTTTGTGGGTATGGTCATTCCATTAGGAATAATTTTGAATATGTTAATTCTATTATTTTTTATAAATATTGATAGGTATTTTTCACTTAAAGTACTACATCCTGTATCTGTTTTCAAAAACAGTAGTAACGAGACTACTGGCCTTGTTTTGACTCTTGCTCGCCGATGTTATTCTCGTCAGATTCTTTCTATGTTGTCACGTGTACTCTTGTGCATGTCCTATCCTGCGTGTTTCGACTCAATGCTAAATTACATAGCATTAATGCCTCATAAACTATTTAATATTGACGTGAATAAGGTTACCAGATGGTGATACTTCTCTTAATCGTTATTTTTGATGGTGCAGAAATGAGTGAAGTCACTATGACATTACGTGCGACTGAAACACGAAGAAATAGTATTAAAAGACAGAAAGAAAAAAACCCTGTTATTCATTATGAATATTTCAAGTTGACTTAAACCTCGTCAAATTAAAGATTTTAAAAAACATAAGCGAAGTCAAAAAACTGAAAAGTCATTCATCCTTCTCATGACTCGCCATTCAATTTCGATGATTCATAAGTGTTTTGTTTGTTTTTGAAACGGTCCACAGATAATTATTTCAGTTTTATACCGCAAAAGAGTTTGCATGCGTGATAAATATTAAAGAAAGTTACACGATTTTGTGGTTACTTCATTGCTAAATAACGAACTGTGAAATATCGGAAGGAATGTGGAGAAATGTTGTTCATTGTTGTTCTCATGCAGCCGAACATGCATAGTCCAAAGGCCGCCGAGCGAACGGTAAAACGAGCGTCTAGTTGTTGTAACTATAGAATGAATATAGTTAACACACTCTTAGAATAATCAACAACATGTTCAATGAATGGATGAATGAATGAATGAATGATGCAATCGTTTCTTCCTTTATTTTTTCAGTCTTTGACTTTTCTTTCGTTTGCATGGTACCTATGTTTTCATTTTGAATAGACATGTTTGTAGTTAGATCGCAAAGCCCGAACTGAAACTAGATTATTTGTGAAGTCAAAACAGCGCCAGGATATATTATCGAGACTAAAAGAGGAATACCTCTTTACCCACAAATATCCATTATCCATATTTCTTTTTTACACTCCTCTTTTTCTCATTTCTCATTTTTTATTTCTCACTTTTTTTATGACATGTTTTTGCATTTTTCGAGTTCAATTCGAAATGAAGTTCATCTCAATACGATTATATACAAAACTAAAACTACCCGTTTCCTGTTTTGAACAAGGAAAGTCAAGTGCTTCAAAATTGAGAAAGGAAATGCTCAATTCCACACTATAACCCAAACAAGTATCATTCATTTTTTCTTAACTGGCTGAAAACAAAGTAGCGTTTGTAAATATGAACATTTATTATCAGAACATTTCATTGTTGATACTCCTACCCTGGTTGCCACAAATTTGGCTTGCGCTATAGTTTTGTTGATAATTAGAATTGAGCTAACGCTAGCGAAGTCTCTTGCACCTAGGATACTCTCGTTCTTATACGTGTTGATTTAATTGGCTAATAAAGAATTCACTCATAGCCTAAATATATCATTACTATTCTTGTTTCCCTTTTCTCTGTATACAAATAGCTTTCTACCAAAAAATAAAATGGATCTACAATGTGCAATGCGCACATTTAATGTAAATTATTAATGAGAATTACAAACTTTAGATTGTATGAAGTCAACGTTTTTGCAAAATATCTTTCAGACATTGAGTTAAAATCATGACCAGAGTTCTATACGTTGACTGATTATTTCATGAGTCGTAATTTCACGTAGTTTCATGAGTCGAAAGTTTCGCTTCTTTGTTTGTATCGTTAGGTCGCTCAACTGGCGACTACCACAGGAAGCCCAAGGAGCGAACAGACCCGGCCGGGGGAGTACTTTGAGCGTTTTGGGCTAGACCAGATCAGACTATTAAGAAAAAGATCTTTTTGTCTGAGATAGAGGTAATTGCGCATGGCCACCCACCCCTAATTCAAATTAATTGGGAAGTACCCCCGGACACCAATGTGAACGTAACAGCATGATATTTCAAAACGTTTCAAATTAGCGTCTATCTGGATCGTATATTTATGAACTGGCTGTCCAACCAACCATACAAATGAAACTCAAAAACAATGGTCCACTTGCAGTGAGATTACAGTGAGAACAATCTGCATCTGAAAGACAGCTGATAAGTTTTCGTATTAGAATCAGTTGTTCTGAAATTCAGTTTTAAAGCACTGATGGAATAAGGACTAGATGAAATGAACAAATGAGAGGAAGTTAAGCGGAGCTGGCATACTGAACATGCGAAAACTTGTTAGCGATAACGTAATTTAGAGAATTTTAGGGAGTTCCTCAAATTCTCTAACTTTTGTACTCCTGCTAAAATTAGTGTTCTTGGTTCTAGTATTTTTGGTCAATCGAAGCAAAATTCGTCATTTCTCTTCCCCCTCCCCCCTCCCCCCTTCCCCCCTCCGAACTAAGGCTAAGTAGCCGCCAAATATCGCTCAATTTATAATTAATTAGTCGTCGCCAAAAGGTAGATGATGATTAGAAAATACAAAGAAAATCAATTTTAATGAAGCTATTGTACTCTGAATAGACAAATCGGAACACTATTTTGGTCAACCCAGTTGAGAGCCGAGGTTAATAAGCGATCTCCGCCGGCAGTAGGTACAATGTTTCGCCGTCCTCTGCGTGTGCAAAACGCTCTTACTAGAAAGCCATTCCAGGTAGTTGCATACGCTTTTCCATAGCGACTTTATAGCGACTTTTTGTTATTCAAACGGCGTACTAAAGTTGTCGAACTGATCCAGACTTGTTTTATGCTACCGACACTGTGAAGCCAACGAAAGCTGTCGAACCAAATAAAAATTGGTGCGCGTAATTAGCAGATGATTTATAGGAGGGACGGCGTTTATTATCAGTCAAAATTCATGAAATTTCTTGCCAGAGCCAAACTTGAAGCCCATTCTATTAAACGATGCGGAAACAAATTTTAGCATCGTTTTTGTCTTATCAATGAATATATCATTGAAGTTTTAGAAATTGAGTCGTCTTTCGCTTTGAGCTTGATCAGAATCACACCAAAGATATCCCAACGCTGTTTATATGGCACGGCATTATTACCTTGGGGAAAAACTACGATTTAGCTTTCCGTGAGAAGAATATATGAAAATAGAGGTTCGCTATGGATTTGCTTTTGCAATCCACTACCATTACCCACTGATGTTATTCTCAAACGAGTGCATGTGTTTGTGTTTTCAGTGGTGCTGACGGGAAACAGCGATGTTCGCGAGAAGAATGTTGCCCAGCAGGACATATTACATATGTTCCCCGTAAGCTCTTGTAAATCAGTCGGAAGCGATCTTCCATTTAATTGCAGGCAAGACTCTCTAATGACCTTAATTTTATGAAAACTCTGTTATTTTGTCTGTATGAACAAGAGTATTTCCGATATGAATCATAAAAAGAATCCATCCTGTCGCTTTGATCGCGAATATTTATTTTTCCTTTCTCTATACCTGGTATGAAATTGACTATAGAGCTCCATGCTTTGAAAACCCCTTAGTTTTAGCTTGAAAAGAACTTGAAGCCTAATATTCTGAACGCGTCAGTGTTTTGAAATGCTCTCTGTTTCTACACCAAATTAAACTATAAAGAAGAAAGCCGCCGGCTATCAGTTGGCCTTACACTATTTTAGTTTATTTTCTCCCTAAAGGGTAAATCCTTAGTGTGTATGTGTGTGTGGGGGGGGTTTGTTTTCGTATTTTTGAATGTCTGATTCAACAATACAGCCTTAATATTATCCTTGTTAGTGTCTGCTAAAAACAATGAAAACCATTCAACAAAATTAGTAATTCAAATATAGGGAAAGGGAAAAAACGTAGCACATGCAAAACAAAAAACCCAAGCAATTGCGAGATAAATTATGCCGGCCGGCCTCCGATTTTTCCAGAAAGGAATAATATGTTAATTAATCAATTAACTAAGAAAAATGTTTAATTAATTTATTAATTGAAGAAAATAAACCCCCACATGAATTTTTGGTAACTGTACATGTTTATTTTTCCATCAGCTAACTTGAATTCGTTTAGTAACATCACTTTTCAAGACGCGCGGCCAGGAAACTAACATGACTGATAATATGGACGCACGTTTTGGGAGTCGCCGGACACTGAGTCATGTATGATCATTATAATGATCATTGTTTTTAGAATATTTACAAATACTTACACTTCCGCCTTTACAGAGGATAAATATAGCAATATTTCGTATAATTATTATTCATATACTCAAAGGTACTTGTACAAAACTATCCGGTGAACTATTTCTTGAATAGCATAGACTTATTGTGCTTGAAAAGCGCAAAGCTCCAAAGAAACAAAAGTTTCTTTAATTAGTCTTGTGGTGTAAATCCTACAAAGCATCTGATTGGCTACCGATTCCATTACGTCATGTATGTACATTGGGCTGGTTCAAATGTACAGTACTTTATGGTGTTCCAAATATGTTCGTCATACATATTGGTAATTAGCCTATTGGACGAAAAAAGTGGCGCTTGTTTTTGTGTCAGAACACTATTTGATCTCCAGTCACCTAGTACGAGCCCATTGGTTGAGACCCAGATCATTGTACTTCACAACTTTGCACAGTCCAGTCTTTTTCAGCCTAGTGACCGGTAAACGATCTTAACTTGATCGTTACGCATCGGCATCGTTTCACGTAGACATAACGAAATTTTCGTAGCTTCTTCGGTGAATTAGGACAATGCAATATCACAGATCTACGGTGTTTCCGCACAGGAATGCATGAAGCGTAAAATTCAAAAGCTGGCTCCTTGCTCTTGTAGTGCGGAATATACATAGAATTACATTGCCCATGGCAATAATTATTCATGACTTCCACAGGCAGACAACCATCGATTCTTATGGTTTGTTTGATTGGTTTCGTCTTGCAAATACCCCGTTTCATTTGAGCTCTATCCATGAGAATAACTCCAAGACTTGTTCCCTGCAGTCCTTCCTTGTCGAGTTGAGATTGCCGAGGCCTTGCGCTGACCACAGTACAGCAAAGGAAAATCCCAGATATGATGTAAAAGTTCATGGCAAATCTGAAGATGGAGATACATTGAGTTAGCAAATTAATGCGCGCTGTTGGAACAAAGATTGAATTTTTTGATTGAGTTTTAGTAAATTACCACAGGCTTACCAGCCTCAGTTTGTGTGGACAGGGGAAATATAAGCGACTTTGATGGTGTGGGTTTCCTGTGTCTGATCGACCATCAACGTTTAAATTTGTCTTCTAAATTCTTTTTCTAAAACCCCACAATTTTGTGTTCACTAAATAAAGTTAATGAGTTATTTATGCCTTTGCGCTGCGTATTTACTCTCAAAACCTCCGAAAATTGAGGTTGTGGGGCCTCTAAAGTTCGAGGGTCATAAACACTTATGGGGTATACTAAATATACTCTTACTCATGAGTGTTTATGACCCTCGAATTCAGTTACGCTTACCCCATGAGTGTTTATGATCCTCGAACTTTACAGGCCCCCACACCTCAAATTTTGGAGGTTTTGAGAGTAAACACCAAGAGAAGATGAGGTAAGAGACGGAATGGCGCGTATTAGGACGTCTTTGGACAATCATATGCCCGTTTGATGCTATTTTTAGAGTGCGCGCGAGCTTTCGCATTGCCTCAAGATCACAATGGCGGAAAAAGGGTGTATAACGTTTGCCGATGAAAAAGAGTTTAAAAGAAAGAAGCAAGTACTTCGGAGGGAGAAAGAGGTAGCTCAGGTTCACATCCGCACGGTCATGGTGACGAGGTTCTAAAAATAGCAAAACGTGGCATATGGGATGGGTCACGGGGATTCCTTCTCTTACCTCATTTTATATACTTGTCAATACTCTTGTAAACACAAAGCGCAAATGCATAAAATAAGTCATAAAGTTCATCATTTGACAGAATATTGAGGTTTTAGAAAAGGATAGAATTTAGAAGACAAATCTAACGTTGTTCATAATCATGCTTTAACGGTCGGTCAGATTACACAGGAAACCCATACCATCAAAATCGCTCATATTTCCCCTCTCCACAGAAACAGTGGCTGGTGTCGAGCCTAGCGGAGGGACGAGAAAAAGTTCCGCATGCTACTTGGGTGTGGTGAATTCCTGTCATGCCATAAATTTCGAAAAATTTTGGCAAGATCGACTGACTGTAAAATTCAGAAATGTGAGAGATGTTTAAAAACAAAAGAAACTGTGACAAATCAGTGTTTAGAACCAACAAATAAACTATATAAACGTCGAATGACAAACAAACAAACAAGACATTGAAAACATCGTCATGATGACATCTTTAGCTAAACTGTATACAATTGTTGCAAGCACTCAGTATTCAGCACTGTCTATGAGTTACAGAGCTTGTATTTTGTTCTTCTCACTTACTACCATGTCTGAGAATGTCAGGCTTCAGTGATAATAATAAGATATCTTCACATTAAGTAAGAACCATGTCAATTTGAATGTATCTAAACGGTTTGCTTCATCAGTAATTTTTTAGAAGAAATATTTATAGTATTTTTTGTGCAAATAACGATGCATCGAACGTGCGTTTGTATTTAAAGGATTTACAGTTGTAAAGATTCTGCTGCGTCATCCAGGTTAATTAGATGGATACACTGCAAGTTCATTGTTCAAAAGTTTAGCGAAAATGACCATGTCAGCATACTTGGAATTCACTGAAATCTCTTTTCATATTCTTACTGACAAAATAAAATTTCCTCTTGAATTGTATCTTTTCCTGTATTTTTTTTAAGTACAACATAGGGAACGCCGTCGATCGTGAAGGTCATCACACCTGCCAAAAAGGATACCTTGGCTAAAGCACTATTCATTGAATCTCGTCAAGCGTTAAATGCCATCAGTTTAGCGCGCCATTCAGACTCCTGTTCAGTTATGTCTAAGTCCTAAATCAATCATTAAGATGATAAACAACTCGTTAATAATTTGGTTATTGTTTGAACAGACTTTATTGAAAATCGTGCGATTACCGTATTGGCGCCAAGCAACGCCACTCCGACTACAAGTCATCGGATCGAATCATCGAAAACATCGAAAAAATGCCCTCCAATTCAAGTACAGCGAGAATATAACTTGAAACGCGTGTGGCCAGATACTATCGAACTCAAGTGCTAGTCATTTAAGGTAGTACCGGATAACCATTTGAGTTAGAAATAACGAAACGTTCTCCCGAGCGGATTAACCGTTAATCGCTTTTATGTAGATATTAGCAGAGATAAGAGCTTTTGCGAACTTTAAGTGATTCTTTTGTAAATGTTTCTTTTGTTCAAATTCATCCATTGCACGATTGTAACTTTGCTCCAGCAATATTAGAGAGAAAGAGTATTTGGATTTTGGGGGTTCGTGTCCCAGATAAGATCGTATGAGTCTCCAACGTTATAAGGCCAACTGTTATCGCGTTGTCTTCAGACTCTAAGGTACCTTTGAGTATTATTCCTGGTTATTTTTCATACAAAAAGAACAGCCGTCGAATTTTCTAGCGATACAAGAACGACGTCTTTGTTTTTGGTTGGAAACCATAACATTTGTTCAAACTTTTAGGGTTCAGATCATGTTTTGATAGCGTAAAAATAGCTCAGGGTCCTCAGGGAGCAGGAGCGATTGCTCAACGCGACGATTACCGAATCTTGTTCAAACTCATTAAAGAGTGGTAACATAACAAGGTCGTGTATATATTCCGCAATGTGTGTGGCTTGGAGTAATGGTTCTTCCTGTTAATTGTGAAAGCCATCCAACTGCGTCAATTGCGTTCTATAACTTTATGGCACCACATATTGACATAAGATGCTTCGTTGTTGGTCGAGGTGGAGAGAGCCTTTAGGTCAAAATCTTTCCATTGAAAAGTACACAGTAGACAGAATTTTATCAACCAAATCTTAGTTTTATCGGAATAAGCATATCATTTAAAATTTGCTACATTCCATGCATGCTGTTATTAATAAGATGGAATTGTAAAAAAGGGGTACTGTGAGTTATTGTTCATGATACACTTGCAAGTTCGCGTAGTAGGGTTAGCCTACAGCTTCGTGCTAGACATTACAGGCCTACTGCGGTTTGAAGCGGCTGAGAGCCTCTCAAAATACAGCCGATTAACGGGTAAGAAATCTTTCAATTTCACCACGCGACACTTGAAAGAAGTTGACAGAAAGTGACGATTAATTACATTTTTGAACAATTCCTCAACAAGTCACAACTCATTACAAAGGAAACAAAATTGACAATTGAAAAAAAAAAATTATATACAGAAGAAACTGAGTAAACGTGCCATCATTTGTCATCGCTGAAAACATCAAAGAAAATTCTACTCCTCTTTCTGGACATTGTTCAGTCTTAGTTTTGCAGAGCCAGAAAATTTCTTAATGAATAAAATTCAGGTATAAAGCCATACTTACAAGTTCATACTGCTGTTTTACGTACCTTTTGCTGCTCAGTTGGCTTTTTGATGTCCGGAAGCCAGGAAGTCTTTCAATTCCGCAAAATGATTGTCAGTTGTTGCCTTTCTCAGTGTAACTCTTTATCTTAGCTTCTTCCAGGGTCGAGTAAATTTATAGTTTGATCGAGCAGTGAAGTCCGCGACAGTCTTGCTCTATGAAGTTCTTCTGTGATTGGGTAACACTGCTAATTAGGGGATAAAGTTTAGCGAGATATGAAGGGGCATAGCGTCAGCGAGACGGCCGTGCTATAGCCACAGCTGTTAGCCAGGAGTCACACAGCCAATTGTAAAGCAAAGAGACAAATGCAATTACTTACTTCAACTCTCCTTAAGTGGCAAGTTGATCTTGGATGCGTCTATGTCGTGCGTACGCCTTTCGGCGCTGTACTGGATTGTTAATATTTCACGCTAACTGATGGAACAGGTTTCAGTTCTTAATTTTTTGGTATCTAGCGTGATCTCGATCAGCCTTCAAGCGTTGTACTTGACAATAGTTAATCCCAAGACTATATCATGAGTGCTTTCTGTTGGCGCCTTAAAGACCATCGCATAAATTGCACGTGCGAGTAGTGAACAAAGGCATTTCATATAGGACGGCTTTAGTAATTATCGGGGCTGCTTTCATAGGTAAACCGACGGAATATCACCGCCTATTCAAAATGAAAAAGCCCGAAATATTCTATAGCTTTGTTCAATTATAAAAAAGCAAAGAAATCTTCGCTTGTCCATTTAACGAGGGGAGTCATACTGTCTGATTCATGGAAATCTCTTGTAAATTTTGATCATCAAAACATTACTTAAGGGATCAATCTCAATGGTGCTTGTCCCGCTGTTGTTCAAGTGCCCTTGAAAGTGAGAATCAATCAAAGAAAAGATGCCCGCACAAATGGAATCTACAAAAAACAACAACGAACCACGTGACCAGTTGCCAGGAAAACTCATAGATGTAAAGTGGTCTCAAACACGTGAACGTGACATTTTGCTGATAGTTTTTGCCAAATTGCAGTCATATCTTAATGAAAGATCTGAATTGCTCACGGCGTTTCAGTTTGTTAGCAGCGTCACTTGAGTAGTCAGTATATTACAAAGAAAAGGATATTAAATTCAGAATTTCAAAACTGAGAAATATTCCTTGAAGCATTTTGTGGCTAATTTGTGGATCAACAAAATGTCATTAATAATAGCAAAAGTACAAAAGAAATGTTATCACTGAAAACGATATCCGGGCTTTTGAGAAAATGGTTGACTGAACGCGCACTTTGTTGGTTTACTTTACAAATGGCGGGAAATGCCGCACGCTTAAGTACCGGAAATGACGAACGCTCGATAAGACGTGAGTGGTGCCAAGAAAGTTTATATTTGTTCAAATTGTTCTATTTTGAAAATTCTTTGTTCCTCTTTGCAGTTTTTTCTAAAAAAGAACATTTTTTGGATTCAATATCATTTCTGTCTGAGATAGATGTCTTCCGTGACTAAAACCTAACTTTTGCTTCTCAAGAAATGAAAATTTCGAACTTGCCTAGAGATATTATCTACGAATCAATAAATCCAAAATTACTAGCCGCCGAAACTATCTCTGAAGAGATTCATTAAGTTGTGGAAAGATTAAGCAATGAAGATTCATGTCGTGATATCTAGCAGAGATATAAAAAATGAGACAACTTGACTACACCTCGCAATGCGGTCCACTACAAGAATACTTCGCTGGATTTTCGGCTGGCACCGTCTCGGTGAGGCCTCATATGGACAACTGAACTGATCCATGATAACTCTGAAACTTTTAAGCTCTGATTCATCACTAAGATCACTTGAAATAACACGATATTCGTTCTTACAAAGCAGTACTGACCAAGTCACACATTGACGGAACTAGATTATGTATTATTAAAGTCAATAAAAAGCGAGGAAAGAGCGGTTAGTACATCAAACATTGGCCTCGGGGCTGTGGCAAACAGGCGTCCACCCATAGTGGTTGCGTTCCCCTGTGATGTGCCGACTGAAGGTGTAGACAAATTTTTGAAAATTTTGGCCACGCAAAACTCAACCCTGACCCAGCTCGCAGTTAATAGAAGGATTTATTTTGGACCGGATATTGGGGATTCAGTTTGGTACAGTCTTCATTCCAACCAATTTACTGGAGTACTTTTCCAGTTACTCAGCGAAAACTCAGAGAAACACATAGCGAACACATTGTAAATTATTTAAGTTTGTTCTTGTTCTTTGGACCGGATATTGGGAATTCAGTTTGTGAAGTTTGATACAGTCTTCATTCCAATTTACTGAAGTACTTTTCCAGTTACTCAGCGAAAACTCAGCGAAACACATAGCGAGTACATTGTGAATTATTTAATTTGTTCTTGTCGGCCGACCCTTTGTTAAAACGTAGCGCGCAGGCAAGTACAACTAGTTCTGAGGTCGTCCTCAGCTTCTTTTGTGTCTTTACTCATGTTTGTTCTCTCAGCTATACTAGTGTTTCGGTGTGCTTAACTCCAGCAACACTACAAGCCATTTACTTTCTCTAAACTTTTGTGTTTATTACTATTAAAACTATTATACTACAATAATTATCAATCCAGATCGGTTCAAATCACACACGAAAACGGCACGGCGATAACACTAACATATCTTCTGCCTAGATATGGATAGAGGTACCCGTTTTACAACAAATGCCATCAAAAATAATCGCAACTATAAAAGAAAGCATATCCCTTATTTCAACTTTAAAATCAAGTGTGATAATTATAGTGATATAATTAGTAGTAGTCAAAATCGGTTTTCTCTTTTTCAATGAGCATGCAGTGTTAGCTTACATGTAGGGCTATAGTGACGGGCTGATGGCCGATAGTCCGCGAATTATTCGCAAAACTCAGCATTATTCTTTTTAAGGTGAATAAAGAAGCTTATAGTCTATGCATGCATCTTCTCTCTAGCCAGTACGAAACACGCGGAATGGTTCGTTCCTTTAATAGTCCTACTTTATATCGTCCTTTGTTACTGTCGATCACGTCGCTGTCCCGAACCTTTTTCTATGCGCACGCTATCGTGAGCCGCTAAGAAAATAAGTACATGAACAAAAAATCAAAGTTAAATTACAGTGGCTAATCGATAATAATAGGGCGACTGAACCCGTGTAACTGTGTGGAATTAGTAGCTCTTTGACGAAATCAAAGAAGCATCTTCTACTTCTCTGTCATAATCCACCACAGCTGTCAAATCCGGCATGAAAAGTTTCGACTTCTGAGCCACTGAACGCGGGCGATGGTACTGCTGAGGATACAAGACATGACAAGTGTTGGTGAAAAGGCCACATGCAACAAAACTTGTTCACAACCGCAGCAACCCTTGTATGGTATTTGCATACATGGAACATACCATCTATCTAATAGGCGCGCACCATGACGTGCGGAATAGTGCTAGGGGTTCAGTTGCCAAGTTACGTGACCACTCTGGAATTGATTGATCGGTGCACGACAGGGAAAATCGTGATAAAGGCCACGATAGCTTGCTCACAAAACCACAAAACCTTCTTTGCATAAATGACACTCATCACATGATAAAAGGTACGCATGGGTGACGTATACGTATAGTAGCGCTGCGGTTATTTGCCAAGTTTTCACGGGGTTTCTTCTGCCGGAGTAGGGGTTTTTCCCCCTTTAAACATTTATCACCCAAAAGCAACAATTGAATGATATTGTCGAATCAGTACAATACAACCTTTTCAGAGTAGTTGTACGCAAAGCTAGTAGTTGCACTATATACAGGGACTGGCCCGGAAGGGGTTTTGCGTGATCCGTAATTAGACTATTACGTGTAACACTGCAGAAACAGTTCAAGAAGCTAGTCGCTGAGACGACTGGCGCCTCCTTCAGATTTTGAACACCGGCCATGTTGAAATTACTTGCGCCGACTTGCGACAGCTGTGAAATTTCTTTCCAGGTTCCTTGATAATTACATCTTTTGATATATTGACACTCATGAACGCTTCATTGTTAGTTGGACAAGTTATCTTGCGTTATTGGTTTGCAGGAACTTACCTCTCGCATAGGAGTAATGTATCCTGCAGATCCCGATCTGATCATAGGGTAGTTTACTGGTCCGTAACCATACCTGTCTTCACAACTCCTGTAGACTGGTTGGTAAACTGCAGCTGGATACAACTACAATAAAAGTAAATAAACATCAAACATAGATTACATTGAAGTATGCGAAAACGCCGCTAATTTACTTTGAAACACCTGTACGTGGTTTGACTTTCTATTCATGGTTTGCAGGATGCACGTCGTAGCACATTGTACCCCTCCCATGGCAAAGTTGCACTGTGGTGGGCCGGTTGCGAAGGGTGATCGTGGCTACTCCCAATATTGGTTAAGAAATTGGGGGAGGGGATTTGTTCACTAAAAACAACTGATCGCATGAGTGCCTTCTTTGGTATAAAATCAGGCACAATTTAAATAAGTATGCAGGTCATTGAAATTAGTGGTGATTAGTGCCGTTATTTTCGAGTTTTCCCTATAACTACAGACAATGTGGCCATGCAGTCTCGATAACTACACCAGTATTATGTATTAGATAATTTCTAAATTAAAATCATCCTCAAGGACTTAGAAACACATGCATATATATACTTGTGTTTATAGTTACTGAAGCTGGCAGTAATATTGGATATATTGCAGTCTGCTTCGGGCTACGCTCTCATGCAGCTATATATATCCAATACTTATGCCGGCTTTCAGTAACTATCTAATACATACGTAATGAACCTCATCAAAGCCTATTGTTCTCTCTGCTCTATATCAGCAATTGCTGAGAGTAAAACACACAACATGCCACAATATACTGCTGTCAACAGACGGCAATCTTAATAATATTGATATCATCTAAGAACAATCAAAAATATTGCAGCATGCCTGCAATATGGAAACCGTATCAGATATTGGAAATAAAAATAGTCCCTAATTAATGAAATAAAGTGAAAGTTTCGAGTAGCATTGTTTACAAAAAGTCACAATGGGAGCAGTTCACATTGGGTCCGCATTCTTTTGATGTCTGATTTCCACAGCTGTCGATGGTCGAACTCGACTTTCAGACTATAAAGTATCATAAACTGTTACAATCCTTAATAAGGATTTCGAGAGAAGATAGATGATTAACAAAGTAAGCATTTGTCATAGTAGAATCTTAGCCTGAAAGCAAAAGGGTTTGTGGTGGTGCGGTTTCAACTCGACGTTTTTCATACAATATGACTACTGGATAGTTTCTTCGAGCATACTATGATTGGTAGCGGTTTTGCCCGTACAATGCTAGCACGCTTATATTCCTTATATTTTGTTTCTTTTCTAATCAGTTGTGAGATATATAACGTAATGCGCTCGCGCATCCCCGCGCACAACTGCGAACGTTTGCGCATGTTTTATGTGCACTCGCGGAGTATCGAATATTTGACCGGGAACCCTGTGTTTCAAATCAGTTTCAATATGGCGGAAGCGAGAAAATCGTGACTGAAAAATCTTCTATCAAATCAACGTCGAGTGTAAACTTGACTGTTTTTCACTGTGATAGTCGGGTGTGAATAAGTATGTTTCTGTAATACTTTGTTTACTTAATTGAATGCAGGCATATGTAAACTACTGTATTTTGCTCACGGGCAAACTGAACCTTCAGGTGGTACAGTACTGTACAGTACGTACAGCGGATGTCGAATTTTGACGGATTTGTTGAGTGTTCACTCGAAATGGCGAGATCTTTTGAATTCAAAATTTTTCGAGCAATCACTGATTGTATCAACACAACCACGTACAAACTGTGATTCCTTATTTTCTTTGTGGAAGACATAACATATTAATATTCATCTAAAGTGAATATGAAACCAATTGTAACCGGTGAAGCCAGTTTAGAATAAACAATCTATCCGGTTAAACCAGTTTATTCATTACTCGCGCCAGGCCGCAGGCCGCGCGAGTCTAGGTTCCCAACAGGTTTCGTCGTCGTCGTAGTTCATGTCACACTAGAGAACCTACACATGGGTTTCCTGTGTTTAGACAATGTTTCCTGTCGCCTTGCGAAATGGCCATTCTTGCGCAATACTGTACACGCGCAATGCATTACTGGGTGCTTCAACCATGCTTCAAGTGACCAAGCTCCGCCATTAGACATGAGATTTCGAAGTAAGTTTTTAGCCTTTTTCTCCGTGATTATTGTTGTTCTTTTCATATGTCAGATAGAATTACCGTTTACAAATCTAGAGGAGATGTCTTGTTGAATATTTTGCTGATTCATAGAAGATTTTAAAGCTTCATCGATCGTACTTGAAATAAGACGGCGGGGACTTCAAATCGGTCTTCTCAAAACCTAACCAAAGCATTCTAGAATCTATCAGGAACCACACACAGTTCCATTAGACGTAGTACTTTTATTGTCAATAATGAATTTAAGAAATATACATGGAAATAAAGCTTTTGTTTTTTTTCAAAGTCTTGTTTTGAACAGTGATATTTTCATGTGCGTGATCGAGAAAGAATACCAGTCTCGAGAAATACACGCATCATAAATAAATCCAGGAAAACTACAAGTCATCTGTTAAAAATAATTGAATTATCACAGAGCAGTGAATCATTCCAATTTTATTCTGTCAAGTGATATAGAAACAAATCATGGTCCTATTGATCCCTTTAAGACTATCTAAGCACCTTATAGTCAAAACAAAGTGGTGTTGTTTGGGTTCAATGTACTTGTAGGTACCAAGTGCATGTGTACTGAGCCATGTCCCTTACATCACTAATATTTGCCCACAGAAATAATGGTATTTCATCATCAATAACTTAGTTCAAATAATGAACATTGGTAATGAACTGTATGGTAGTTTATCTAGACCATCCTGACAAACATTTTTAATGTTATAAACAAGAACCTGAAATAATTTCCATATTTACTACAGGTACAGTCCAAGCTACAATGGTATATTCGGTATATTCATGACTGTTGTACACTTGTCTAGAAATTTTTGATTACTGTACATCATTGGTGAATATAATGCAGTCTTTAATCACACAAAATTATATCTAATTCATAATAACAATTAGTTGTAGTACTGTGGCCATGTACTGTACCTCAGATGGTAAAAACTATTTGATTCACAGGGTAACTGGGCTACCTGTGGCTATTGGCATTGGGTGATACAGATATCAATGTGCATCTAATTATAGGCTGTTCAGCAGAAGTATTAAGTGAACTGTGGAATTTTGTTCCATGTTCTACAAATGAGCTTAAAGTCTCTGAATTCCAATACCAGGTAGATTTTATCAGAGAAAACCAAAGAGCATACAAAGATATACCACAACAGCATTATAATAAAGTCAGGTTCCTTGAGGGTGAGGCATAGCAATCAGATTGCATTTCTAGCATGTGAAGCAAAATAGTTTTTACCCTCTGAGGTACAGTACATGGCTACAGTACTACAACCAATTGTTATTATGAATGAGATATAATTTTGTGTGATTAAAGACTGCATTGTATTCACCAATTTGTACAGTAATCAAAAGTTTCTAGTGTACAGTTTATAGTCATGAATATACCACTGTAGCTTGGACTGTAGTCAAGTATATAGGTAGTACTGCATATGGAAAATATTTCAGGTACTTTTTGACGGGACAGTCTAGATGAACTACCACACTGCAGAGTACCTGCATTCAACCCAAACAATAGCACATTGTCTTGACTATAAGGTGCTTGGATAGTCTTATATCACTTGAGAGAATAAAATTGGAATGATTCACTCTGTGATTCAAATTCAGTTTAAGTAGAATGCTTCGCATCCACGAGTTAAAAACCTCACTATCACCCTCTGTCAATCCCCCCAGACTATCCACTTTCTATCATACTTGCTCAAAGCCCGCACATCTTAGACTGCGAGCAGTCCCACTTTTCCCTCCTGAATCAGAAATAAAAAGAAACGAGTGTTGCAGGATTCCTGTACCGGAAGTATTTCGTTCGGGTCTTTTGCACTCCCAAGACCCCAACGAAATACTTCCGGTACAGGAATCCCGCAACGCTCGTTTCTTTTTATTTCTGATTCAGGAGGGAAATGTGGGACTGCTCGCAAACTAGCACATCTTTTAGGCGCGAGTGAGCTCTGCTGCGCAGTGTCTAGTTATTAATCGGATCGCAACGGAAGCTAATAGCCACAAAGCAGATTTATAAAGTTTCTTTGGAATCCACAGTTAAAAGCAGGAATGTCTGCGGGGAATCAAAGAGGGACGTGACATCCTGGCATGCCCCATGTGATTATCAAAGATTAGTTTTCAAGTTCCTGTTAATACACGTTCTTTTCGAATTTCCCTTACCTCAAATGCCGGGGTTTTTCTGAGGTCCCGTATGACAGCGCGTGCTTCGTTGAGTTCTGCTCGTAGACGTTCATTAGATCTTTGTGAGATTTCAATCTGCGCCTGCATTCCATTCATTTCTTCCTGATATAAGCGGAGCTTCATATAAATATAACATGTATTGTTAGTCTATGGACAGAGTAATTGTTCCGCTTTTAAAAGAGAATCGAAGGGAAGCAGGGCGTCCGATCCTTAAAAAACTAGCTATAAAACACGAAACAGTCTCTATACTACACCTGTGCCTTCAACATTTCGATATCTTCTTCTTTCTCGGAATGTTTCTCGCTTGAAGATCTACCCAGGAATGAGCTCAAACGGTCGATTTCTTCCTTTAGTCTGTATAAAATAAAAAAGAGCTAAACAAGAGAAATAGCAAAGTAAATTATAAGGCTAGTTTCGAGAAAATTTATCATATATCACAGGAATAAGAAGAACCGTTCATCCCGTGATGCAGTTCCTCTGGAAAAATTATTACAAAGAAGAATCCACTCAATATCACCACCGGGGCCCAAGAAACCCACTTCATCTCCACGTCCCCCCTCCTTTGTATGTTTCGATCTTAGATCTTTTTACTTGTACATTTCGATCTTTTCATTGCGTCTTTTCCGATCCTTGTATATTTCGATCTTTTCCTTGTATACTGATTTCAATCTTTTCCTTGTATATTTCAATCTTTTCCTTGTATATTTCAATCTTTTCCTTGTATATTTCAATCTTTTCCTTGTATATTTCGATCTTTTCCTTGTATATTAATATATTTCAATCTTTTCCTTGTATATTTCAATCTTTTCCTTGTATATTTCGATCTTTTCCTTGTATATTTCGATTTTTTTTATTGAAAATTGTAAAATTAGCTCCCCCAACTTATTTAACTTCATAGTTATTTTGGGTTGGCTTTTACCTAACATGTTATTTATAGTTATGAAAATTGTATTATTTTGTTATTTAATATGGTAATAAAGAACAAACATCCAACTCTACTATTAAAATGGACACAACAGCAAGTGATAACGTGACGAGTATGCGCGAACCGCTGGCCAGAAGTGGCTTCAATTACGGTTTTAACCTGTTTTTTTTCTTTTTTTTTTCGTATTTCGATCTTTCTTTACGTCGCGAGAGAGAGAAGAAAAAGAAAGCTTTCTTTTCTCGACGTATAAATATATACAAAGAACAAAAATAAGAAAAATAATAAGAAAAATACAAAAGAAAAAAAGAAAAAAAAAAAAAAATACAAAAGAAAGCCTCTGGAACCAGGGTAGTCTCCCCAAAGTTTTTTCGGAGCATTACATTCGAGTGCAGAAGTACGAACAGCTAGAAATTATCATTTCAAAATTATCCATTTGTCCAGGACACTCTTTCAGGGTAGGAATGGCCGTTCACTCGGGGGTGGGGTGGGGGGGGGGGGGGGGGGGGGCGAGGAGCTCTAAGGAGGATGCAAGACGACAAAGAGGCTCGTTAGACCGATTCCATAAGTCATAGTTTTTGCTCCTATGTATCTGTAGGCCGCGAGCGACTCAGGTGGCCCCAAGAGCGAACAGATCGCCTTATCGAATTAGTCTAAAAGGATCATATAACTGCTTTTTTCGCGCCTGGTGTTATGCGTTCACTGGCTAACGAGAAATGGACTCATCACGTTTGGTGCAAGCGCAAACTCATGCGTCTGTCAAACTCTCTGCTGTTTGTCGTCGGCACTCGACACTCACTATTAGTTTCGTTCATGTTGGTCCAACCTCGTTCCCAAGGCCCTTTCCCTTCGTTTGGGCGAAGGGAAAGGGCACTGGGAACAAGTTGGTGTTGGTCCTATATGCTGAGCATGCGCTATATGGGTAAGTTACATTTCGCTCAAAAAATATATATATTTAAAATGGTAAGGGTTTATTTGGACCTTAATGTAAAGCCTCCCCTTATAAAACTCCACAAGGCTACTCACTTATCACAAAGGGACTGAAGATTCTCGTTTTTTGTGTTAAGATCTGCAAGTTCTTGAACAAGATTGTCTCTCTGTTCCTCAACCTTTCTTTTTTCCTTGACCAATGAAGAATTTTCTATTCGTAGTGCATCCAGTGCCCTCCTCAGTGACACTTTAGAGTTTGTGCTGCTTTCTTCATCTTTGGTGCTTTCTTCGTTTGGCAATGTTTCAGCATTATCTACGTTGCCTTGTCTTTTCTCCCCTTTTTTCAACTATAAAATATTTTGGAATTTTATTTTCGGATTTTGATACGAAAAAGAAAGAAGAAGGGTTCGTTAAAGGTGCGATATCACAGGATGGGGAAATTTTATCAGTAGTATCAGTATTGTTACGAAAGTGATCTCAGCGGCCTTGACTTCCGCCTTGGATCACGCCACTTTCATATTATCTTCGATTCACTGACCCCATCGATATACCAACGGACTCCAGCTACCTCGGGTGGGGAAGGGGATACAGTATTGGAGCTGTACCTGCATGTACTGATCATAAGATTCTGACAGATAAATTTTCAGAGTAACGTGCAAAAACACAAGCTGGGCACAAGGCACACCGCAGAGATGTCAGAAATCAGCTTGACTAGTCGATTGTGATAAAATCCAGACTAGTAGTCGAAGACCCAAGACCCAACTCTATATATCGGTATATACTGATCAGGGAGGCATGAAAATATGTGTGGAGTAAAGAAACTTGGTGACAGGGAATCCCTAAAATCATTTTGGCTCAAAGAACAACTACTTCCTGTGGTGCTCCTACGTTTTACGAAACTAAAGCCTGTGGATGGGGCACACGGAACGGACCATAAAACCAACATCTCTAATGACTGATTGTATGATCATGTGAGTTAACAAGGCTGGAATGTACCTTGTGAGACCCACGTGTAGCATCACCTTTATAAATAAACTAATTCCAATAAAAAATAAATCAATAGACCTCCTCCTCCTCCCCTGCTTCACAAATTTGCATTTTAGAATTTTTACCAACCGGTACTTAACCGATGTACGGGTATATATTCCAATCGTGACGCGCGATCTAAAGGTCGAACTCCATCTAACTCTCTAGCACCGAAAGTTTCGAAATTATATATATATATATATATACATATATATATTTTTTCAGAATTTTCCCCGAATTTCACGATTATTTGGTATGGAGAAAACGCCAACTTGCATTAATTCTACTTAATATTTGAATAATTCTAGTCACTAGAATTTGTGGAATGTCCATAATTATACCTCACTGCATTGATCTTCATTGTCAGCATTTTCACTCTGAGAGTCTTGACTTCGCTGGTCTACGCGATTTTTCAACTTTTCGCGATGATGAAGCAATTTTTGACCGTCCCTTCTTGCTTGTTTGAGCTGTGATTTTATCTTCTCGCCATCTTGTAGTCTTGTTGCGAGTCCACTGTTTATCTCTTCGAGTTCAGCCTTTCTTCTAAGAAGCTCTTGAATACTTTGTTTGTCTTCGAAGTCACTCATTTCACATCAAGCATACACATTTCTCTAGAAATGAGATCCCGCTAAAATTTAGATGTTAACCGACAACATATGAGTGACATTTTCGTTTTAGCAATTCCGCCAAGAATGGTGAAATTATGACATGCAGTTATATATTTAGGGTTACAATATATCTCTGTAACTCGACACGATAAGGAAGAATATAAAATTACAAATACCTTCTTAGTACTAAAAACACCGAGGAAGAATCGTACCTGTGAATTTCTTGTTCCAACGCGTTTCAGAATTACAGACAACAGATCAGAGTAGCCAACTGAATGACATCATGAAAAGAACGGGGAATCCCCTAGTACATTGTGGTTATTACAAATGCACAGAAACGCATGCAACGCAGGTATATGCTGGTGATGTGAAAACTTGGGAAAAGGGACGAATAAAGCATGCAAGAGAGCTTAATCTTAGAAGATTAGAAAGGCCGAAGGCTAAAAGATAACGAGAAGTAAATTATGAACTACTATTCACGTGTCTGGAACAAGGCTGAATGCATAAATGATAAAACGTATACGCAGCTTTCACACTGACAAGAAAGCCGATAATTTCCTGGCGATTTACATCATGTATTTTCTGTTTTCGACATAAGATTGTTGTCATCAATCACGAATAGGTAACTAGAGTTTTCAGCGCTTGGCGATGTCGATCGGTCATTTGGATAATGTGGATGAACGTGCCGATGTATACGTAATATGCGACGACTTGAAAAACTTTAGTTTATTTTTGTATTTTACATACTTTGAACTTTATGTAGAAAAGCGAAAAATGTGGCAAAAATATATTTCTGAAGAATAACTATAGAAATGGACGGACAATAGCCAGAAAAGAAATTATAATTCTGATAAAAAACATCTTTACTGAAGAACAAATAAATAGTATTGTCCAATCACAATTCTTGAAAGATATCGATAACCTATAAACCAATCAGAATGCTCGTACTATCAGAGCACTAAATGTTCATTTCAGCGGCAAAAGTCAACATAAAACTTGCATCTTGAAATGCAAGTAAATTTCCTATACTGATTTTAACAAGAAGTTTATAGAATGGAGTACGGGTAAACTGGAAGTCATGGAAGGAGATGGGGACGATATCAACCCGCTTGTCCCCCACAATTCTATGACAGACTGTCGAATTGGCTCAAGCAAAAGCGAATTTCTTCGGAGTCAAAAACGAGAGCAAAAATTTGGATTCAGAAGCCCTTTCGCGGACGATGTGCAGGGAAGAGAAGCGATCGATGCATTGAAGTCTCGCTTATATGATAAACCCGAGAATTCAGATGTATTTAAGTCCATACGGCCTTCGTTGCCTGCTACTGGCGCCAAGGTAGGTATTGACTGAACGCTACATTGGACACTATGGCAACGACATGTCTGAATGATTCAGATTAATATTTTGAATTTTGTCGTCGTATTTTCGTCATTATGTTGATTTTATTGTAATTCCTTACCTGTCACAAAAAGGAATTAAACGATTTAAGAATTTAACTAGATTTATGTGGAACAAAATAGAACTATTTTGCCCAACTTTTGGTCCCTATCAGTGTTGTATGTATCACCCCTTAGGCCCAGCACTTACTATAAATAAGCTAAGTAAAATTACTAAAATTCGTCACCCAAAGACCTGAGCCTGTAGTATGTTACACAGGGATGTCACTAGGCCGTGTTTCGATGGGGTTATTTACTGGGTCAGCAGGTTAAATATTTTGCCTCTGATCAAATGTTATCCTGCAAGATAGGTTATAACTTACTTGTGCTCTAAGATTATTTGTGTACTCATTGTAAATTCTCCATCCTGGGTGATTCAGATAAGGTAACAAATTGGGACCAAATTAAAAATGTTGGACTATAGCTCTATTTTGTTTCACATAAATCTAGTTAAATTATTAAATTGTTTAATTCCTTTAATACCCTTGTCCCACCATGGAGGGAATTTGTACCCCACACCCCTCTCAAATGCCCAAGTTTTCCTCTGCACAAACATTGTAGTTTTCAAGTGATCTGACCTTTATGACCTCTGGAAATTTCCAGTTCCCTCTAAGGGGGACATGAGTGTTTCCTGAAAACACAAGCATACATTTGAAGAAAATTTTTGTTTCAGCTCTCCCCTCATCCACCTACTGGGGGGAGTCCAAAACCAGTTATGGGGGCATTCCGTACAACCATGTTCAGAAGGGATTTTAACAGACTTCAAGCAAAAAGAGCTCAAACTTCAAACCAAATTAGAGAACAGTTTGGACGTCCAGTAATCCCTCCTATTAAAAAGCACAGAGAAGATGAAGTGAATGGAACAGGACAAGCACAACAAATGGAAACCCACCCCAAGGAGGTTTTCAGAGAAAAGCAAACACTAAATGAAGGCAAGCCTCAAGAAATGCATAGTGTTGAGCTTGAACAAAAGGTATAAAGCATATTCTAGTGAGTTATATTGTAAAGGGCTTTTTTCAATTAGAAAACAGATTATAATCAGGCATTGCCTTCTCTTCCCCCCTCCCCTCTTCCTCAGTCCCCTGTCCCAATTTAAACAGGAATGCCTGTCATAAAGGTGAATGTGCTTCTGCTATTACCATCTGAAACTCTTGGGAAACATTCAGGGACTGAGTTAGGAGGATGGCTTCAAAAAATATCAGGGTTTGTAAAAATGAAATATGGACTCTATTGTTAAATAGCCAGCGATAAGAGGTAAAGTACCATAAAGTAGGTGGCAGTAAACCGCCAGTAACTGTCTATTAATGAATTAACCTTTGAGCATTATGTGCATTGTTTGGCTTTCTAATGAAAACATACTCTACCATTTTATTCAAGGCACCATCAGTGTCATCGATTACCTCTACCAAAGATGATGTTCTATCAGAAACATCCTCAAACAAGTCAAAGAATCAAGAACTGACAGACTCAGCCTCTTCATTACAAATGAACATCCTCACAACAGAGAAAGATCAAAACTACAACTTTATTCCACTTCCACATTCTCAAGCCCTTCCAGAAAATGATGTTTATCTTGGGCTTGATGTCATGGAGGTCATCAGAAGGCTACGTAGTAGATTGAATAGAAGCACTGACCTAGAGGCCATTGCATGTGGGATTGATATTGATGGTGATGAGAATAATTTAATGAGACTTTATATTAAAGAGGATGATGGAAAGTTTCTTTATTGCTTGCCAAAAAACAGGGGCGTGCGAAATGCCAGATATAATCCCTATGACTTGGAATGTGTCTCTCCTGCGGAAGCCAAGTCACATTCACAGTATTTCACTGTCACCTCTTCAGCTGTTACTCAGGTGAGTTTGGAATCCATATTTACTTGCATGATTGGCTGTTTTTATAACTTAATGTCTCTAATATTTCATTAGATTGTCGATGGCCACAAAGCTGACTTGACCATTACAGAAAGATGGCTTTATGAAAGAAAAATTTTCAATAAGATTAAAGATATGCCTGTTTTTGGCAAATTCAGGTACAACAATTAACATCATGCAATGATGAACATGAAGAATAATGTTTTGATAACATCCCAGTTTGCTCAAGGTAGCATTACACTGTGTAATTTTCTCAGCAACTTGTCTCCTAATGTTAGAAACTATATTGTTACAGAGTGCTGTGCTGAGATTACACTGTGCAACACATTGCAGCAACTTGCAATGTTGTTTTACTGAGGAACGCTGGGGAGAAACTGGTGTGAGATTCAACATGGCAGAGTACATGCACTCTTCAGGAAAAACATAAAATTGTGAGACAAGTTGCTGGAGGGGTGTTACACAGTGCAATGACATTGCAAAATAGAACCATGTTCTACTTCATGCAACATTATGTGCAACAAAAACAAGACCTGTTACACTAATCTAATTGCAATTATCCTGCAACTTGTTTTGCAACAGTACTGTGAGACAAGTTGCTGAGAAAATTGCATGTTGTAACAGGGACTTCTGCCAGGTAATGTTGAACATTGGTCTTTTGAGTGGGAGTTTGAGATTTGAGCCCAGCCAGAACAACACTCAGGGTCTTAAAAATGATCGAGTAGAAGGTGCTGATGTTGTAATTACAAATAGTTAGACCTTCCTATCTTCTCAGTTAAGAATGTTAAACCACACTGGTCATGTCAGTCCACCATGCAAAAAATTAACCCTGAATTAGAGTCTTCTTCTTTTGTTCTTCTTCTTTTTTGAACTTTGTATCCCCTTCATTTTTGAACCAATCACTGCTGTTTAGGAAGAGTACGACATGGTCTGTGAGATCTGATCTACTACATTACAGGGCTCACTGCAGTTGCCAGGAGATGTAATTGTAGTGTTCCTACCTGCACAGGAAAAGCTTCTTGATATTAAATAAATGATAATTAAAATGGTGTGTACAATGAACTGGGAAATCATCTTCACTTTATTCTATGATTAATTCATCCTTCATTTTCTTGTCCACAGGATTTGGAAAGGTTTCACTTGCTGGAAAATCAATGTTCAATTCCTGAAGAACAAAGGAAGTAAACATGGAATTGAGAAACTTTTGTTCACTAACATGGATATCTTCCAAACAGCCATCTTACAAATCAGAGGGTTATGTGAAGATGCATGTAGCAGTCTTACAGGAATTGGACAAGGAGAGCAAGCCATTGCATTGCTTTGTGTACAACCTGAAGTCATCCATACACTGGAGGAGTTCTGCCACAATCAAGAAGAACAAATAGAGAAAGCCAGAGGAAAGATTTTGGAGTTACGAAAGAGGGTGCTAGAAATAGTTAAGGATGCTTGTGAGGTGAGCCAGTATATGAGGAAGCTTTTCTAAATCATTAAGAGCAGACGCTATACAAGAATCTGTTAGTTTTATTTCTCGTCCCTTATCTCACACACTTGTCTTTACGCTTAAAAGTGAAGTTATACTGGACAACTTTTAGCACGACGTAAAAGTTGGCGCAGTGTATAAACATGAGACGCGCGGGTGCGCGGCTACGCGGCTACGCCTCGTGCTTCTCCTAACACTTCTCTCGTCTTCTTACAATTCCCGTGTGCTTCTGATAACTCAACATAGCACGCTGCCTCGTTTTCTATTTCTACATCAAACCGTAATTAATAGAATCTTATTTATTACAGAAAGTTGCAGAGAAAGAAGGCCTTATTGAATGGATTCATCCTGAATGGAAGAAACAGGAAGAAAAGCAACAAGAACCAGAAAACAAGAAGACTACAGACTTAAAGGAGTTGGAGAAAGGTACAGAGAAAGATGGCAATTAACGCATTTTTGTTCTTGCACTCAAAAACATTGATTACTCAACATTAATGAGCTTTTATCAGGAATTTTTGAATCAGTAAAACATAAAATTGTTAAAGTTAGCAAAACAGTAAAGTTTGAAGGAAATAAAACCCACGGGATTATGAATTTCGAAAAGTGTGAATTTGTGTAAGAAAATCTTTGCTGGTAGACATCTCTTGCCTACGGATGTTTTCATACAAAATTTCGATTTTTGAAAATTCATATTTTCGTGAGTTTAGAACTTACTTCATTCAAACTTCACTGTTTTGCTAACTTTGACATGCTCTTTCCAACTATGGTAGCATTCTTCTGTCTTGTGACATTATTTTGGATTTACATGATAAAAGCTCATTGCGTATAGCGTTACTAGGGAGTTACTAGGGCATAAATTCAACAGATTCTGCTGCAGTATTGCACGCAACAATTTTTTAGTGGTTGACAGTGCAGTTCCTTTATTACTGGGGGTGTAACCGGCCGAGTCATAATACACAGCTTTTGCTCATTCTCGTTGCCTATCACAAATTGGAGACAGATCTCTACAGTGCATACTCAGCCTAGTGAACGCTCGAACAAGCAGGGACTTCGCATGATCAACTACCGCATATGACTTTCAATAAAAACTGATATTGTTTTCGAATCTCTCAGAAAAGGAAAAACCGAAAGAAAGAAACCCGTCATATACGCAGATGTCGTTATGGAGAGGAGTTCTACGGCGAATCCGGTGTTTTATTCGCTTGGTAGATTTCCTTTTATTGGAACTTCTCCGTCGTTTGGTACTTGTTGGAGTGAGAACGCTAGTTGCGCAGGTGGAATCATCTAGTACTCTCGGGAAAATCATTTCTTTGAGTCTCATGGAGACTACAGATGAGGTATATTGATCACTGACTACATTATTGATGGCAAAAATAAATAACATTTTGTGTTCGATTTGACTTCTCACGGCCTACGGCCGCCTCGTTGGCTATTGACCCGAAGCCCAACGAGTCTAATTGTTACATGGTCGTCTTAGTTCTTTTGATTTAATGTTGTGATATTTTATACTAGGAACAAAAACAGCTGTTATTAAAGAAAGTCGATTCAGTAATTGACAAGCTTGCATGCGAGGAGGGCATGGCTGATGCTCTCCTCAGAGTATCTCTTATTCTTAACGTACCAGAACCTGTAATGAAGTCAGAAACTAGTGGTAAGGAAGATAAATGCGTTATTAAATAGACTCCGCACTCCTATACCCTTTACAGGGCCGTAGCAAGGGGAGGGGCAATGGGGGCGCTCGCCCCCCCAATAAGTTTTCAACGGTTTTTAAATTTTTAAATTGACTGATGGAACTGTAGAATGGTATTCTCTTAGATATGCTGGGCTGTATTTAAACCCATGCACATTCCAAAGGAATGATCGAAACGGTGGTTGAGAACTCCTTTCAGTACCGAAATTCGTGCCGAGCGGCTCGCGCTTCGCGCTTGCTATAGCTAAATATTGTATTCTCCCATATCACCTACAAAAAGATCAGGTTATGAGTAAGATTCGAACATAAAAAAACATGCAAGTTTGACTACCATCCAAACGAAGGCTGCGTATTAACATTGTTATCATTAACAACTACTTTTCTGGTGGAGGGGGATCGTCAAAAGTACAATCCTCATTAAGGGGATCATCAAAATGCTGTAGTGAATTACAGGGGATCAGATGAATTTCACTGAGTCGCAACAAAAATCCTCCACACCCCCCAGGCTCACGAACAAGGGGAGTCACGTGCACGCTAGGACCCTACGGATACGCCTACACATAAAGCATCACGTGGTGCAAATTTACTTTTGTCATGTGACTTGAAATCCCGAGAGCCCCCCCCCAATAATTTAGACCTCGCTACGGCCCTGCTTTACCTAGGTTTACCTGCAACCCTTTGATATGTATACCTCTCGGAGGAGTTTTATATATACCTCTCGGAGGAGTTTTATAATGGTAATACGCGGTCGTGCAGTTTTGTAATCACTCGTATGATTTTGGCCCAAATTGCACTCCACTCAGTTTAATTACCACTTAATTATATCCATTTTGAAATCTCAACTTTATATGATTGGCTGATAATAAAAGACACTGTTTTGTGATTGGTTGGAAAAAAAGATGCGATTAATGAAGCAAAAGGATGCGATTTAGGAATTAATCGCACACTTTTTAACCAATCAGATTGCAGAAATCACCAGTGATTTCAAAATGGGTATAATTAGATGATAAATAGTTTTAAAGGAGAACAATTCTGGGGAACCCAGGCTGAAAGGGGGAATTTTCTATTCGTAGTGCATCCAGTGCCCTCCTCAGTGACACTTTAGAGTTTGTGCTGCTTTCTTCATCTTTGGTGCTTTCTTCGTTTGGCAATGTTTCAGCATTATCTACGTTGCCTTGTCTTTTCTCCCCTTTTTTCAACTATAAAATATTTTGGAATTTTATTTTCGGATTTTGATACGAAAAAGAAAGAAGAAGGGTTCGTTAAAGGTGCGATATCACAGGATGGGGAAATTTTATCAGTAGTATCAGTATTGTTACGAAAGTGATCTCAGCGGCCTTGACTTCCGCCTTGGATCACGCCACTTTCATATTATCTTCGATTCACTGACCCCATCGATATACCAACGGACTCCAGCTACCTCGGGTGGGGAAGGGGATACAGTATTGGAGCTGTACCTGCATGTACTGATCATAAGATTCTGACAGATAAATTTTCAGAGTAACGTGCAAAAACACAAGCTGGGCACAAGGCACACCGCAGAGATGTCAGAAATCAGCTTGACTAGTCGATTGTGATAAAATCCAGACTAGTAGTCGAAGACCCAAGACCCAACTCTATATATCGGTATATACTGATCAGGGAGGCATGAAAATATGTGTGGAGTAAAGAAACTTGGTGACAGGGAATCCCTAAAATCATTTTGGCTCAAAGAACAACTACTTCCTGTGGTGCTCCTACGTTTTACGAAACTAAAGCCTGTGGATGGGGCACACGGAACGGACCATAAAACCAACATCTCTAATGACTGATTGTATGATCATGTGAGTTAACAAGGCTGGAATGTACCTTGTGAGACCCACGTGTAGCATCACCTTTATAAATAAACTAATTCCAATAAAAAATAAATCAATAGACCTCCTCCTCCTCCCCTGCTTCACAAATTTGCATTTTAGAATTTTTACCAACCGGTACTTAACCGATGTACGGGTATATATTCCAATCGTGACGCGCGATCTAAAGGTCGAACTCCATCTAACTCTCTAGCACCGAAAGTTTCGAAATTATATATATATATATATATATATATACATATATATATTTTTTCAGAATTTTCCCCGAATTTCACGATTATTTGGTATGGAGAAAACGCCAACTTGCATTAATTCTACTTAATATTTGAATAATTCTAGTCACTAGAATTTGTGGAATGTCCATAATTATACCTCACTGCATTGATCTTCATTGTCAGCATTTTCACTCTGAGAGTCTTGACTTCGCTGGTCTACGCGATTTTTCAACTTTTCGCGATGATGAAGCAATTTTTGACCGTCCCTTCTTGCTTGTTTGAGCTGTGATTTTATCTTCTCGCCATCTTGTAGTCTTGTTGCGAGTCCACTGTTTATCTCTTCGAGTTCAGCCTTTCTTCTAAGAAGCTCTTGAATACTTTGTTTGTCTTCGAAGTCACTCATTTCACATCAAGCATACACATTTCTCTAGAAATGAGATCCCGCTAAAATTTAGATGTTAACCGACAACATATGAGTGACATTTTCGTTTTAGCAATTCCGCCAAGAATGGTGAAATTATGACATGCAGTTATATATTTAGGGTTACAATATATCTCTGTAACTCGACACGATAAGGAAGAATATAAAATTACAAATACCTTCTTAGTACTAAAAACACCGAGGAAGAATCGTACCTGTGAATTTCTTGTTCCAACGCGTTTCAGAATTACAGACAACAGATCAGAGTAGCCAACTGAATGACATCATGAAAAGAACGGGGAATCCCCTAGTACATTGTGGTTCGGTATTACAAATGCACAGAAACGCATGCAACGCAGGTATATGCTGGTGATGTGAAAACTTGGGAAAAGGGACGAATAAAGCATGCAAGAGAGCTTAATCTTAGAAGATTAGAAAGGCCGAAGGCTAAAAGATAACGAGAAGTAAATTATGAACTACTATTCACGTGTCTGGAACAAGGCTGAATGCATGATAAAACGTATACGCAGCTTTCACACTGACAAGAAAGCCGATAATTTCCTGGCGATTTACATCATGTATTTTCTGTTTTCGACATAAGATTGTTGTCATCAATCACGAATAGGTAACTAGAGTTTTCAGCGCTTGGCGATGTCGATCGGTCATTTGGATAATGTGGATGAACGTGCCGATGTATACGTAATATGCGACGACTTGAAAAACTTTAGTTTATTTTTGTATTTTACATACTTTGAACTTTATGTAGAAAAGCGAAAAATGTGGCAAAAATATATTTCTGAAGAATAACTATAGAAATGGACGGACAATAGCCAGAAAAGAAATTATAATTCTGATAAAAAACATCTTTACTGAAGAACAAATAAATAGTATTGTCCAATCACAATTCTTGAAAGATATCGATAACCTATAAACCAATCAGAATGCTCGTACTATCAGAGCACTAAATGTTCATTTCAGCGGCAAAAGTCAACATAAAACTTGCATCTTGAAATGCAAGTAAATTTCCTATACTGATTTTAACAAGAAGTTTATAGAATGGAGTACGGGTAAACTGGAAGTCATGGAAGGAGATGGGGACGATATCAACCCGCTTGTCCCCCACAATTCTATGACAGACTGTCGAATTGGCTCAAGCAAAAGCGAATTTCTTCGGAGTCAAAAACGAGAGCAAAAATTTGGATTCAGAAGCCCTTTCGCGGACGATGTGCAGGGAAGAGAAGCGATCGATGCATTGAAGTCTCGCTTATATGATAAACCCGAGAATTCAGATGTATTTAAGTCCATACGGCCTTCGTTGCCTGCTACTGGCGCCAAGGTAGGTCTTGACTGAACGCTACATTGGACACTATGGCAACGACATGTCTGAATGATTCAGATTAATATTTTGAATTTTGTCGTCGTATTTTCGTCATTATGTTGATTTTATTATAATTCCTTACCTGTCACAAAAAGGAATTAAACGATTTAAGAATTTAACTAGATTTATGTGGAACAAAATAGAGCTATTTTGCCCAACTTCAATTTGATCCCTATCAGTGTTGTATGTATCAACCCTTTGGCCCAGCACTTACTAATAAGCTAAGTAAAATTACTAAAATTCGTCACGCAAAGACCTGAGCATGTAGTATGTTACACAGGGATGTCACTAGGCCGTGTTTCGATGGGGTTATTTATTGGGTCAGCAGGTTATATATTTTGCCTCTGATCAAAATAATGTTATCCTGCAAAATAGGATATACTTCTGCTCAAGATAATTTGTGTACTCATTGTAAATTCTCCATCCTGGGTGATTCAGATAAGGTAACAAATTGGGACCAAATTAAAAATGTTGGACTATAGCTCTATTTTGTTTCACATAAATCTAGTTAAATTATTAAATTGTTTAATTCCTTTAATACCCTTGTCCCACCATGGAGGGAATTTGTACCCCACACCCCTCTCAAATGCCCAAGTTTTCCTCTGCACAAACATTGTAGTTTTCAAGTGATCTGACCTTTATGACCTCTGGAAATTTCCAGTTCCCTCTAAGGGGGACATGAGTGTTTCCTGAAAACACAAGCATACATTTGAAGAAAATTTTTGTTTCAGCTCTCCCCTCATCCACCTACTGGGGGGAGTCCAAAACCAGTTATGGGGGCATTCCGTACAACCATGTTCAGAAGGGATTTTAACAGACTTCAAGCAAAAAGAGCTCAAACTTCAAACCAAATTAGAGAACAGTTTGGACGTCCAGTAATCCCTCCTATTAAAAAGCACAGAGAAGATGAAGTGAATGGAACAGGACAAGCACAACAAATGGAAACCCACCCCAAGGAGGTTTTCAGAGAAAAGCAAACACTAAATGAAGGCAAGCCTCAAGAAATGCATAGTGTTGAGCTTGAACAAAAGGTATAAAGCATATTCTAGTGAGTTATATTGTAAAGGGCTTTTTTCAATTAGAAAACAGATTATAATCAGGCATTGCCTTCTCTTCCCCCCTCCCCTCTTCCTCAGTCCCCTGTCCCAATTTAAACAGGAATGCCTGTCATAAAGGTGAATGTGCTTCTGCTATTACCATCTGAAACTCTTGGGAAACATTCAGGGACTGAGTTAGGAGGATGGCTTCAAAAAATATCAGGGTTTGTAAAAATGAAATATGGACTCTATTGTTAAATAGCCAGCGATAAGAGGTAAAGTACCATAAAGTAGGTGGCAGTAAACCGCCAGTAACTGTCTATTAATGAATTAACCTTTGAGCATTATGTGCATTGTTTGGCTTTCTAATGAAAACATACTCTACCATTTTATTCAAGGCACCATCAGTGTCATCGATTACCTCTACCAAAGATGATGTTCTATCAGAAACATCCTCAAACAAGTCAAAGAATCAAGAACTGACAGACTCAGCCTCTTCATTACAAATGAACATCCTCACAACAGAGAAAGATCAAAACTACAACTTTATTCCACTTCCACATTCTCAAGCCCTTCCAGAAAATGATGTTTATCTTGGGCTTGATGTCATGGAGGTCATCAGAAGGCTACGTAGTAGATTGAATAGAAGCACTGACCTAGAGGCCATTGCATGTGGGATTGATATTGATGGTGATGAGAATAATTTAATGAGACTTTATATTAAAGAGGATGATGGAAAGTTTCTTTATTGCTTGCCAAAAAACAGGGGCGTGCGAAATGCCAGATATAATCCCTATGACTTGGAATGTGTCTCTCCTGCGGAAGCCAAGTCACATTCACAGTATTTCACTGTCACCTCTTCAGCTGTTACTCAGGTGAGTTTGGAATCCATATTTACTTGCATGATTGGCTGTTTTTATAACTTAATGTCTCTAATATTTCATTAGATTGTCGATGGCCACAAAGCTGACTTGACCATTACAGAAAGATGGCTTTATGAAAGAAAAATTTTCAATAAGATTAAAGATATGCCTGTTTTTGGCAAATTCAGGTACAACAATTAACATCATGCAATGATGAACATGAAGAATAATGTTTTGATAACATCCCAGTTTGCTCAAGGTAGCATTACACTGTGTAATTTTCTCAGCAACTTGTCTCCTAATGTTAGAAACTATATTGTTACAGAGTGCTGTGCTGAGATTACACTGTGCAACACATTGCAGCAACTTGCAATGTTGTTTTACTGAGGAACGCTGGGGAGAAACTGGTGTGAGATTCAACATGGCAGAGTACATGCACTCTTCAGGAAAAACATAAAATTGTGAGACAAGTTGCTGGAGGGGTGTTACACAGTGCAATGACATTGCAAAATAGAACCATGTTCTACTTCATGCAACATTATGTGCAACAAAAACAAGACCTGTTACACTAATCTAATTGCAATTATCCTGCAACTTGTTTTGCAACAGTACTGTGAGACAAGTTGCTGAGAAAATTGCATGTTGTAACAGGGACTTCTGCCAGGTAATGTTGAACATTGGTCTTTTGAGTGGGAGTTTGAGATTTGAGCCCAGCCAGAACAACACTCAGGGTCTTAAAAATGATCGAGTAGAAGGTGCTGATGTTGTAATTACAAATAGTTAGACCTTCCTATCTTCTCAGTTAAGAATGTTAAACCACACTGGTCATGTCAGTCCACCATGCAAAAAATTAACCCTGAATTAGAGTCTTCTTCTTTTGTTCTTCTTCTTTTTTGAACTTTGTATCCCCTTCATTTTTGAACCAATCACTGCTGTTTAGGAAGAGTACGACATGGTCTGTGAGATCTGATCTACTACATTACAGGGCTCACTGCAGTTGCCAGGAGATGTAATTGTAGTGTTCCTACCTGCACAGGAAAAGCTTCTTGATATTAAATAAATGATAATTAAAATGGTGTGTACAATGAACTGGGAAATCATCTTCACTTTATTCTATGATTAATTCATCCTTCATTTTCTTGTCCACAGGATTTGGAAAGGTTTCACTTGCTGGAAAATCAATGTTCAATTCCTGAAGAACAAAGGAAGTAAACATGGAATTGAGAAACTTTTGTTCACTAACATGGATATCTTCCAAACAGCCATCTTACAAATCAGAGGGTTATGTGAAGATGCATGTAGCAGTCTTACAGGAATTGGACAAGGAGAGCAAGCCATTGCATTGCTTTGTGTACAACCTGAAGTCATCCATACACTGGAGGAGTTCTGCCACAATCAAGAAGAACAAATAGAGAAAGCCAGAGGAAAGATTTTGGAGTTACGAAAGAGGGTGCTAGAAATAGTTAAGGATGCTTGTGAGGTGAGCCAGTATATGAGGAAGCTTTTCTAAATCATTAAGAGCAGACGCTATACAAGAATCTGTTAGTTTTATTTCTCGTCCCTTATCTCACACACTTGTCTTTACGCTTAAAAGTGAAGTTATACTGGACAACTTTTAGCACGACGTAAAAGTTGGCGCAGTGTATAAACATGAGACGCGCGGGTGCGCGGCTACGCGGCTACGCCTCGTGCTTCTCCTAACACTTCTCTCGTCTTCTTACAATTCCCGTGTGCTTCTGATAACTCAACATAGCACGCTGCCTCGTTTTCTATTTCTACATCAAACCGTAATTAATAGAATCTTATTTATTACAGAAAGTTGCAGAGAAAGAAGGCCTTATTGAATGGATTCATCCTGAATGGAAGAAACAGGAAGAAAAGCAACAAGAACCAGAAAACAAGAAGACTACAGACTTAAAGGAGTTGGAGAAAGGTACAGAGAAAGATGGCAATTAACGCATTTTTGTTCTTGCACTCAAAAACATTGATTACTCAACATTAATGAGCTTTTATCAGGAATTTTTGAATCAGTAAAACATAAAATTGTTAAAGTTAGCAAAACAGTAAAGTTTGAAGGAAATAAAACCCACGGGATTATGAATTTCGAAAAGTGTGAATTTGTGTAAGAAAATCTTTGCTGGTAGGCATCTCTTGCCTACGGATGTTTTCATACAAAATTTCGATTTTTGAAAATTCATATTTTCGTGAGTTTAGAACTTACTTCATTCAAACTTCACTGTTTTGCTAACTTTGACATGCTCTTTCCAACTATGGTAGCATTCTTCTGTCTTGTGACATTATTTTGGATTTACATGATAAAAGCTCATTGCGTATAGCGTTACTAGGGAGTTACTAGGGCATAAATTCAACAGATTCTGCTGCAGTATTGCACGCAACAATTTTTTAGTGGTTGACAGTGTAGTTCCTTTATTACTGGGGGTGTAACCGGCCGAGTCATAATACACAGCTTTTGCTCATTCTCGTTGCCTATCACAAATTGGAGACAGATCTCTACAGTGCATACCCAGCCTAGTGAACGCTCGAACAAGCAGGGACTTCGCATGATCAACTACCGCATATGACTTTCAATAAAAACTGATATTGTTTTCGAATCTCTCAGAAAAGGAAAAACCGAAAGAAAGAAACCCGTCATATACGCAGATGTCGTTATGGAGAGGAGTTCTACGGCGAATCAGGTGTTTTATTCGCTTGGTAGATTTCCTTTTATTGGAACTTCTCCGTCGTTTGGTACTTGTTGGAGTGAGAACGCTAGTTGCGCAGGTGGAATCATCTAGTACTCTCGGGAAAATCATTTCTTTGAGTCTCATGGAGACTACAGATGAGGTATATTGATCATTGACTACATTATTGATGGCAAAAATAAATAACATTTTGTGTTCGATTTGACTTCTCACGGCCTATGGCCGCCTCGTTGGCTATTGACCCGAAGCCCATTCGGGCTACGAGTCTAATTGTTACATGGTCGTCTTAGTTCTTTTGATTTAATGTTGTGGTATTTTATACTAGGAACAAAAACAGCTGTTATTAAAGAAAGTCGATTCAGTAATTGACAAGCTTGCATGCGAGGAGGGCATGGCTGATGCTCTCCTCAGAGTATCTCTTATTCTTAACGTACCAGAACCTGTAATGAAGTCAGAAACTAGTGGTAAGGAAGATAAATGCGTTGGTAAATAGACTCACTCCTATACCCTTTACAGGGCCGTAGCAAGGGGAGGGGCAATGGGGGCGCTCGCCCCCCCAATAAGTTTTCAACGGTTTTTAAATTTTTAAATTGACTGATGGAACTGTAGAATGGTATTCTCTTAGATATGCTGGGCTGTATTTAAACCCATGCACATTCCAAAGGAATGATCGAAACGGTGGTTGAGAACTCCTTTCAGTACCGAAATTCGTGCCGAGCGGCTCGCGCTTCGCGCTTGCTATAGCTAAATATTGTATTCTCCCATATCACCTACAAAAAGATCAGGTTATGAGTAAGATTCGAACATAAAAAAACATGCAAGTTTGACTACCATCCAAACGAAGGCTGCGTATTAACATTGTTATCATTAACAACTACTTTTCTGGTGGAGGGGGATCGTCAAAAGTACAATCCTCATTAAGGGGATCATCAAAATGCTGTAGTGAATTACAGGGGATCAGATGAATTTCACTGAGTCGCAACAAAAATCCTCCACACCCCCCAGGCTCACGAACAAGGGGAGTCACGTGCACGCTAGGACCCTACGGATACGCCTACACATAAAGCATCACGTGGTGCAAATTTACTTTTGTCATGTGACTTGAAATCCCGAGAGCCCCCCCCCAATAATTTAGACCTCGCTACGGCCCTGCTTTACCTAGGTTTACCTGCAACCCTTTGATATGTATACCTCTCGGAGGAGTTTTATATATACCTCTCGGAGGAGTTTTATAATGGTAATACGCGGTCGTGCAGTTTTGTAATCACTCGTATGATTTTGGCCCAAATTGCACTCCACTCAGTTTAATTACCACTTAATTATATCCATTTTGAAATCTCAACTTTATATGATTGGCTGATAATAATGATAAACAGTTTTAAAGGAGAACAATTCTGGGGGACCCAGGCTGAAAGGGAGAGGGGAGGGGAGGGGAGGAGAAAGGGGACTTCCCCTCCCCATTTTGCCTTGGGCCCCCAAGGGCGAAGGAGAAGCTATTTGAAACTAAATGAAAGAAAATCCAACTTGAAAGGGAAATCTTTTCCTTAGGAACCACTATGCACTTGTTCTTTGCTTCACATACACGGGAAACACCAAACGGCAGAGAGGACCACGTGACTTGCTTTTTGCGTCGGGTGTTTAGCATTCAAGTGCAAAGGTGACTTTTCACTTTTATGGCAAACGCAAAATACTCACTTTCCCGTTTAAACGGCAACGCCATACCCGAAAAAGTCACGTGATCCTCTCTGCCGCCTTTGGCGTTCAGTGTACATGATTCAAAATCCTACAACGTTTTTCGTGTTGCATGCAACAGTCGTAGGCAATTTGTAGGATCGAAGCGATTCATGTTGTATTCATGTACGTTATTAGTATTATTCAGTGAGAATATTGTATTGAATGCATCACTCTTGCTTTGGTTGATTTCTAGGTGGTTCAAAAAGAGTTGTGTTTTTTCAAGACGCACCTTCAGAGTCAGACAAAGAAGAGGACCGCGAGAGCGTATCGACCATAGATGACTCCACTAGTGTTAGTACTAGTACATCGGAGGCTTCGAGTGTGTATTTGTATTACCCGAAACCTTACATTACTATGAATCCTTCTCAAGAGGTAATGCCATTAAACTTTTATCGGGAACCCTTTGTGTTTAATCTTCTTAACCTTTTACCGGGCAGGATGTTTTCTAGGTAATTCTTTAGGATATTTTTACTTTTTTTGAATGTTTCGAGGAGCAAACTGGCATGAGACAAAGCGTTACAAACGCAATGCTTGCTTTTTCTGCTAGTAACATAAGCATAAGCACACTAGTGCAGTGCTTGCGGCGGTGCAGTGCTTGACAAGCACGTGTTTTCTCCGACATCTGAGAAACGCCGCTGTGTGCGTTTGAGATTTCAGTGCTTATGCTGCTGCGTTTCAACTTTGAATCTTATAAGCTTATATAAGTATAAGTAAGCGATTCACAATGAAAGCACAGTCTTGTAAGCTGTATTACCCTGGCTTGAACGTATTTCAACAAAAATGGTCTCATTTTCCCATTCACCACATTAAGTTCAATGACGTTTTTCAGGAATTTGAGGGCCGCCTTCTTGGAATTATCAACCTCTTCGAGCGAACCATTGGAAGATTTCGTAGCCTGTCACGTGACAAGTCATTATCCGTCTTCACCAGTCCACCAACGACAGACGTGGTCTTTGCTTTGTCACGTGACTTAGAAGAGGAGGAAAAGGCAGCCAAGGTTCCTTGGCCTGACATAGACTTGCTGTTTGGAGCAGACCCTGACTATCGTGATCAAGTCGAGAAAATGATTCAATTTGTACGACTTGAGTCTGACAATGTTAAGAGTTATGCTCAGGTAAATGATATATGGCTTTGCTTGCTTGCTTGGGGAAGCTATCATTGGTGCAATTCATTGTGGAACTGGTTATATTAATTACAATTAATTATTTTTAGGCACAAACACTACTGAAAATATAGTCTTCCAACAAGTCGACCACTTTTGGGGGGGATGGTGGGATTTGTCGTGAGTGGTCCAAATATTGAAAGAGGGCCTGACGACTTTTAGAAAGTACGGAAAACATTGCTCCAATGTTGTCTAGTGAACTTTAAGACGGCCGAAATAGTGCTATCCCGACTTCGAGAGTGCTATCCTGCCCCTTGAAGTAGAAGCCAATTACTCTACACCTATTACCATGATATTTCATCTTTCAGCAATTCAAAAGATTTTGTTCAATGGTTGATCTAGCAAGAAAAGTGGATGTAGACGAACAGTTGAAGAAGAAAGACTGGAACACTGACAAGTTCAATGCAGTATTAAACCAACACACCGAGCAGGTACATATATATACACCACACTAATAAAATATGTTTTGCAATGCATCTACCACAATTGTGTACCATTGAAGACAGTGGGAGGATAGTGATCATCATGTTACTCTAAGGGACAAGAATAGAATGGGTATATGACCCGTTGCGGGATGCGGGAATGCGTCTGTGACCCGATGCAGGATGCGGGAATGCGTCTGTGACCCGATGCGGGAGTAGACTATATGGGAAATGAGGCTATGGACGTAGGAGACACCACAACGATGCAGGATGCGGGAATGCGTCTGTGACCCGATGCGGGAGTAGACTATATGGGAAATGAGGCTATGGACGTAGGAGACACCACAACGAGAAGTGCCTAGAGTTTATATGGAATATTTCTTAGGAAGGCCTCGATGGTCCGATGCACCCATCTTGCGATACCCAGGAGCCCACTACTCATAGGAGCGTCCTACTTACATTGAGGTCTTAGTGAGCGTTTTTCAGTTCCTAACCTGTTTCTTTTTAGAAAATATTCCACGGTGATAACTAGATTATTTGGCACGAAATTCAATTTTAAACTGAAATAACTCATTTTGTAAAAACGTTGCTATACCAGTATAGTACAGGGCCCGGTTGTACGAAGGTTGGATAAAGTTATCCACCGGATAAGACTTGTCCACTGTATAGATTTTGTATAGATTTTATCCGCTGGATAAGGATTTATCCGCTGGATAGCGCTATTCACCCTTCGTACAACCGGCCCCTGTTGGACGCCCTTATGAATTGGTTTCCAAAAGGCGTTATCAATTTCTCGATTTTGGAATTCGAAAAGACAATTTTTTCTTCACTGTGATCTATCTTTGCATAATACTTAGTATACTGTACCATTTTCAAAGGTTCATTCGATGATTGAAATGCAACTAGTCAAAAGGGTGGGGCTATTCCACGTGGAAAGTGATGGATTTCAGCAGGCCTCGCTACCATATCCTCGACGAGTGTTGGATGCAGTGGGCAGACATATACCTGTTATTGCAGCCAAACGAAACGATGCCCTTCTCAAGGTTATTAAGGTAAGATAAAATTACACAGGCATGAGTTCCTGAATCAGCTCTTAATTAGGAAAACCATAAATCTTGGTTGGGTGGTAATCGGGCGTTTTAGGAACCGGCCTTACCGCAGTAGCTACTAGTGTCTTGGATTTTATTTTAACAGTCTTTACATTAAGCCAGCAATTAAGGCCCGTTTACGTGAGAGAAGGTCCCCCTATGTTGTAAGGATAACTCCCTTTTTTCTTTTCCCTGGGGAACACAAAACAAAAGAGTTGTCCCTACTACATAGGGGCACCCTCTCTAATGTGAACGGGACCTAAGGCGTGAAGAGCGTTGAAATAGAAGAGGTTGTGCAATGTTCAAGGACGTGGATGTTCATCGCAGTAAAAAAATCTCAACAGGAGATCGTCCACCTGGTTTCTCGGAAAATTTCTGTCAGGAAATCATAGCTATTGAGCCGGTTTTTAGTTTAATTCTAGCTGTTATAATCATAACGAATTGATGAATAATATTATTCCATAATTGTTGAGCACTCCTGCTAGATATTGTGGTATTTTAATTACAGCATGCTTCCAAAAAACTGGATAAGACTTCCGACACAGTAGAGGAATTTGTCGAACATCTCATCTTCTTGTCCCGTATGTCCTCCGAGATAAGTATTCTTGAAAGAGAGTATGGCGTTGTAACCCGTTTATATGCTATTGCAAAACACTTTGACATGCACATCGAGGCAGAGGAATTGGCACTTTCCCAAACATTAATGCCGAGTTTTCTTCATCTTAAGGTATGGTTTAAATGAGTTGGATATCAATTAACCATTTTACCTTTAATGATACTTCAGATGTTTTTACATCTGTTTTCGCAATTTTCTCATCTATCTATGAACTATTTACCATCTTGAATTAGTAGGACCCATTTAATTGTTGCAGGTTTCTCCCGCGCTTACAACGAAACACGTCCTAGACATATTTGGCGCGCGAATTTCCAAACAACCAGATGCTTATGACCAATGACTTATTGCTTTTGACGATGTTATTAGGAACGTTATTTACGTTTGGTGAAAATACATGTACACTAAACTCGCTACAGTACTTAGTAATATTTGATTGAACTATGTATGTAATTGAGTCTGATTCTGTTGGGTTAATATTTATTTCAACAGTCCACCATCTTGTACTGTCTAGCTAAACGAGACGAAAACATACAATTCTACAGCAAAGCTTTGGATGACCTCATCTCGACCGTGCGCCGTGAACTCCGCACGATAGCCAATAAAATTGGTTCCCCGACACTGCTTGAGGCCGACAACATCCCACAAGTCATCTCAGAGAAAATTAAGTATCTTATAGAGGAGCTTGAAGTCATTGCTACCAAGGCTCGTAACTACACTGCTTACTATGAACGATTTGGGAACTCAATGTCCTCTACTTACCAAAAGAAAGCGTTAGCTGAGTAAGTTATAGTCCAGATTCTCGGCACTCCTTCTCATTTGGGCTTCCTGTGTGACAGGAAACCCAAATGAAAAAGAGGGGCAAAGCTGGACTAAGTAAGTTATGGATAAACGACTTCCATAAATGAGAAGGACGGAAAAGGGGAGGCGAGAGATGTGCAATTTCTTTCTACTTTTATCAAGTATTAATAATCTAATTACATTAAATTAAATTAAATTAATTAAATTAAAAATTAAATTAATTATCAATTAGACAACAGAAAGCCGCGCACCCATGGCGTTTTAGACGCACGAGAGAAAATATAAAGAACGATTAACAAACGTAAGAGTGGCACGAGGCGTAGCCTTTCTGCTTTTATCAAGTATTAATAATCTAATTACATTAAATTAAATTAAATTAATAAAAATTAAAAATTAAATTAATTATCAATTAGACAACAGAAAGCCGCGCAGGCATGGCGTTTTAGACGCACGAGAGAAAATATAAAGAACGATTAAACTGGGGAAACTGGGGAGCAAAGCGTTGTTGAACCTTGGGGTATTGACGCTTTACAAAATACTTTTATTATTATTATTATTATTATGAAATTATCACAGCAGGTCGAAACTGGTGTTTTATCTTCCTCGAAGGCAAGCTATAACCTATAGCCTTAGGCTTCGAGTACCTTCCTTAAAATCCTTGCTGTGCCAAGCAAAGCAGCTTTCTGTAACAGTTCAGTCCTTATTGTTACTCCGATAGTCTTGAGGTAGTTTTCAAGGTTTTTTGTTACCATTCCCAGTGCTCCCACAACAACAGGGATGACCTGTGCCCTGACATTCCAAAGTCTTGCAATTTCTCTTCTCAAATCTTGATATTTGTTGATCTTTTCCTTCTCTTTTTCAACAATTCTTGAATCTCCTGGCACGGCAATATCAATAATAAAGCACTTGTTTGATTCTCTGTCGAGAAAGACAATATCTGGTCTTCTGGCTGGTATTTCACGATCTGTCTGGATGGTAAAGTCCCACAGCAGCTTCTTTCCTTTTTCTTCAATAACCCTTTCTGGTTTATGTTCATACCACTTCTCCGTAAGTGGAAACCCATTTATTTTTGATAAATTCCAGTGAACGATTCTGGCAACATTATCATGGCGCTTTTTGTACTCTGTCTGTGCTAGCGTACTACATTCACAAATAAGATGATTGACGGTTTCTTCCTTACCACCACACATCCGGCATAGTGGTGATGCACTGCTCTTTTCGATATTACACTTAATTGCATTTGTTCGCAAAGCCTGATCTTGAGCGGCCATAATGAGTCCTTCTGTTTCCTTTTTCAGATCACCTTTTCTCAACCAATCCCAAGATGCATTGTCCCTTATTTCCTCTGTTTGTCGTAGAATTTGCCCATGCAATGGCTTACTCTTCCAAGTACCCAATCTTTCCTTTCTCAGATTTTCTTTAGTTTTCTTAGGTTGATCTACTTCTTCATTGCTTATTATACCTTCTTTTCTCACTGCTGATAGGAGTGGCTCTTTACTATTCTGCACATAATATGCTAGTCCCAATTCCTCTAGCGTGACACATTCCTCAACACCAATCAACCCTCGCCCACCACACTCTCTAGGTAAGTAGAGACGTTCTACATCACCACGAGGGTGCAGCATTCCGTACAATGTCATCAATTTCCTAGTCTTTCTGTCTATGTTCTGTAGTTCCATCACACGCCAATTGATTATACCAGCACCATATCTCATAACTGAAACAGCCCAGGTGTTCATTGCCAGCACCGTGTTTCTTCCATTCAACTTGCTCTTCAGCACTTTTTTAAGCCTTCTGAAATATTCCTTTTTAAGCTTGTCTTTCATTGTTTCCTGTAGAAGTTCATCATATTCTAAAACACCCAAATACTTATATCCATCTTTTGTGACTGTTTTCATATTTCTTCCATCTGGTAATTCAATCCCTTCGAACTTACTAACTTTTCCCCTTTTCAGTACAAGAACACCACACTTTTTCAAACCAAACTCCATTCCAATGTCTTTACTAAACACATCAACTGTGTTTACTAAAGAATCGATCTCGCGTTCATCTTTTCCGAATAGCTTCAAATCGTCCATATACAGTAAATGGTTGATGGATTCAGAGCCATTTCCAAGATTGTATCGTCCTTTGGCTTCTCGTAATATGATTGATAACGGTATCAAGCATATAACAAATATTATTATTATTATTATTATTATTATTATTATTATTATTATTATTATTATTATTATTATTATTATTATTATTATTATTATTATTATTATTATTATTATTATTATTATTATTTCTTGATTTTTTTTACTGGTTTAGTTTTCTTCTTACAATACCGAGTTTAAACAATAGACCTAGGGTAATGCAAGGTTAACATTCATACTACTTCATTGAAAGAACTCAAGATTCATAGATTATAAGAGTAACAAGTCCTGATGTCCTTCTTAATCTAACGAGACAAACCCAACTCTAGCGCTTTTGAATTATCTGTTGTCTGTCCACCTGACCGAAACTCCGGTTTGGTCATGCACCAATGGTCCCTTCTAGTAGAGGTAGATCGGGTGTTGGTATTTGCGAGTTGTGGAGTTGCGAGTTGCGAGTTGCGAGAAAGTACCAAATTATCATAAAAGTTTGTTTGAAGTTAATACCTTTATTATGAACATTATCAACATCGTTAGTATTTTTAAATCAGAGACTGCATCTGGCTACTCATATATCACAAGATATGGGCACGTGTATAAACAATTATTAATCATGGCGTGGCGTTAGGAGGTTAGGACGTGTTTTATATAGCTCTCCGTAGTTCCTTATTTTTTCTGCCGTTAATTTACCTTAAAGGCAATGTCAAGGAAAGGAAAACGAACGAAATGGACAGAGGGAATGAATAGGGATGTTTTAGAATGTAAGGAAAGAGAATACGAAATAATATCTTCGAATGATCCACCACTCAACCAAAATGGCAGAAAGAAAGGTTATATCCAAATAATGAAGGAGCTATGGGACGAAAAGGGCTATAGATACCTTGGTTTAACTGGCCAAAACTTGAGAGATCAAGCCTCAGGACTGCAAAAGACACTAGAATGCTCGAATAGGACGATTTTTACACAAGAAATTGACGAAAATATCGAAAATAATCAGGACGAATATGCAACTAAATCATCCAAGACCGACATCGAATATCCATACTAGTGTAATGCAATTCCCTGAGGCATTTTGCGACAAAGAAGAAAGTACCTCAAGCAAAATTCGACCAAATTTGCCTGATTTTGACGTGCTTAGTTCTGAAATAAAAGAGAAAAGTTGGGGTATCATAACTCATGGACAGTTTTGCAAGGCAATCCATGACATCTATGATGAAATTGTTCATTTTAAAAGAAATATCTTCAATGTACCATCAGGTAAAGCAGGCAAGAATTTTATAACTAAATTGACATACTGGCTAGAGCAATTCAATTCCAATACAGATCTGAATTCTATTGCTTTGAAAGCTTTTATGGTGCTCCCTTCGTTGATTCTACAAAAGCCATCAGCGACGTCCAAAAGCAAGGAAGACAGTGAGGCTATCGAACGAATGTTGTCCTTATGGAGAAAAGGGGATATATCTCTTTTGATGAAAGAAATAAGGTTCATACAGAACAGATTTAGCAAGTTGAAAAAAGCTAGATCTATAGAGGACATATCCAAAGTGTTTGCAAAACTAGTCCTGCAAGGAAAGCTATCAGCCGCCATAAAGCTTCTTTGACAGAGAGACATCTTCAGGTACTCTTACTTCATCACCCGAAGTCTTGAAAGAGCTCAAAGAGAAACATCCTTCAGCTGCTGATATCGAAGCTGAAATCTCTTGAATGGTCCCCTGGAACCTAATCCTCCTGGTATCTTTGACTTAATTGATGAACAAATAATCTACAATGCAGCAATGAGGACAAGAGGATCTACTGGACCTTCAGGAATGGACGCTGAACTTTACCGAAGAATACTCTGTTCAAAGAATTTCAATGTTGAAGGAAAATTACTGAGAAGAAATAGTAAGTATGACCAGAAATCTGCTCAAATTTCCCTACCACCCATTCCTGCTAGAGAGCTATACTTCATGCAGGCTTATAACGTTAGATAAGAATCCCGGAATTCGACCAATAGGGGTAGGAGAGGTCATACGGCGAATTATCAGTAAAACTGTGTCTGCATTCTTTAAAGAAGACCTAAAACAAGCAGCAGGTCCTATAGAATGTGCTGGGCACAGTGGAGGTGCCGAAGCAGCTATTCACGCAATGAGTCAGATTTTTGATGAAGAGGATACAGATGGAGTACTGCTGGTTGATGAAAGTAATGCCTTCAACCAGATGAACCGGTCTGTAGCCATGCACAACATTCGGATTACCTGCAAGGAAATATCCTTGTACGTGATTAATACTTATAGAAGCCCTTCCAGATTGTTTATATGCGGTGATGGAGAGATCCTATCTCAAGAGGGTACTACACAAGGTAAGGCATTAGCTATGCCATGGTATTCAGTAAATACATCTACATTAATTCAAGCTTTAAGAACTTCTATACCTGGTGTAAAAGAAGTATGGTTAGCTGATGATTCTGCGGGAGCAGGAAGAATCGTTTCTTTATTTAATTGGTACAAACATCTGGAACAAGAAGGTAAAAAGTATGGATATTTTGTCAATGGATCCAAAAGCTGGCTGATTGTGAAGTCAGAAGCTCTGGCTTCCAAAGCGAAACAGGTATTTGGAGAAAAGGTTCACGTCACACCCGAAGGTAAACGCCACCTTGGTGCCGTCATTGGATCAAAGATTTATAAAGATCAATTCTGCAATGAGAAAATCTGCAAATGGATAGAAAAAAATTGAAACTCTTACAGAGATTGCAAAGACCCAACCACAATCAGCCTATGTCGCTTTTACAAAGGGAAACAAGTCCAATTTCAAATATTTTATGCGAACAATTGAATTTTTGAGGACTATATTGATCTTATTGATGAAGTGATAAATGAAATGTTTCTCCTAACGTTTTTTGATCAGAACCATTACCTAAAGAACTGTGTAGGCTTTTAACCTTATCCCCGGCTAAAGGAGGCTTAGGCTTGCCTGCACTAAAAGAAGAGGCTCCACAGCAATATACGGCATCAGTTTTAATAACAGCTTCACACACAGAGGCAATTGTGACGCAAAGTACAACGATGTCTACGACTACGGAAGAAGTGAAAAAACAACAGCAAGCACTAAAAGCCAAAACCTCTAAATTGAAAATGGATCAAATCGATAAAGCATTACGACCTGACATACTTCGTCAAGTAATTCAAGCAAGGGACAACGGAGCAAGCTCATGGCTCAATGCGATACCGATTGAAGAACAGGGACTTTTTTTTGAATAAACAAGAATTCAGAGACTCTCTGTGTCTACGTTATAATATACCCTTATCAGGTCTACCAAGTACCTGCGCTTGTGGGGCTACCTTTTCGGTAAGCCACGCCCTATCATGACAATGTCCGCGATCTACTTACTATTTTATTAAACAAGGTTTGTAACAATGTTCAAAAGGAGCCACAACTTATCCCTTTGAATGGTGAACAATTTGATCTAAAATCCACGAGCACAAGTCGGGATGCAAGGCTCACAATCAAAGCTGGATCGTTTTAGGCACGGGGAGTAACTGCATTTTTCGATGTAAGAGTATCGCATGTTAACTCCAAGAGCAACCAAAACAAATCAACTTCTACCATCTTCAAGGATCAAGAAAGCGAAAAAAAGAGAAAGTACCAGCAAAGAGTAATAGATGTCGATATGGGAACTTTTACACCCTTAGTTTTTGGTACAAATGGAGGAATGGGGGCAGAATGTCAGCTATTTCTAAAGCATCTTGCAGAGAAGTTAACCAAGAAGACTGGAGACACGTATACCAGCACTATAACATGGATTAGAACTCGTTTATCTTTTGAAATAATTAAGTCAGTACATACGTGTGTCAGGGGGACAAGAACACCTTTTTATAAGGACAATGAATTTTTGAATGACTTAAACCTTAACGCCAATGTAGCAGAAAGTTTGCCTTAATTTTTAGATTTCATTTACAAATAGAATTTGTAAATTTTTAATTAGATAAATAATATATTTAGAATTTTAGTAAATATTATTTTATTCATAATTTATCATTGTTATCGTTGTTAGTGTTAAATTATTATTATTCAAATACTATTATTATTAATTGTTAGTATTTAATCATTAGTATTTAATCATTAGTATTTAATTATTATTATTATTATTATTATTATTGTTATTATTATTATTATTATTATTATTATTATTTTATGGGCCTTATTAACTGCTTACCCAAAATCCTCTTTGATCTAACTTCAAAGATTTAGCCTTTTGAACCCAACAACATTTTTCCAATTTGGTTTATACACCAAACTCAATTCCTTCTGTCACAATACACTGTTTATCTATCTCAAAAAAGTCCTTATGGTATAACCATTAAATTATAAATACATACCAACAAACAAAGTGGCACCCAATGCTTTATATGGCTGAAAGACACTGAACAATTTACTGAACTTGTCATAAATTAGATGGTTGACGTTCATATTGACAGTACTGCCCTGAAAAGAAGCACAAATGTCAAATATAAGATAGAAAATGCCAGCACAGATAAAAATGAGTGTCCTAAGTTCTCTGATCAGTGGTAGAGTGGTTGATATCCTGTGGTCTGAACTGACATATGGTACATATGTAGACCCTGTGCAATAATGGCTGTCCTAGTTTGAATGAATCAAAAAGTCACTGAAATTTTGCTTATTTACTAACTTTAGCATGCTTGCTGAGCATTCCCTATAGGGAATGCTCAGCTAGCATGCTAAAGTTAGTAAATAAGCAAAATTATTCTTGGCTTTTTGCATAGATCCCAATGGAGAGTTCTCGCTACTCCATCATGCCTCCTCTTGTACTCCTTCTGTGCTAGTGCAGAGCACTCACATAAGATGTGATTAACACTTTCATCTTTTTCTCCACATACACGGCACTTGGGATCAGCTTGCGATTTATCGATTTTCGTCTTTATTAAATTAGTTCTGATGGACTGTGTTTGAGCAGATGTTAGCAAGCTTTCCGTTTCTTTTTTAAAGGTTCCATTCTTTAACCATAACCAGCTCTTATCACTCGAAATATCTTTTACGTCTCTCATGAATTGACCATGCAGGCCTTTCTCCAGAATTTCGTGCATTCTTTCTTCTAGTTTCCTCTTCTTGAATTCTTCCACATCCTCCATCTCGTTAATTTGCTTTTTAATTTCTGCTCTAGCAGCTTTTATAAGACTTTCTTGACTTTCTCGAATATAAGCCATTAATCCTAATCTGGCCCTGTCAGCACAGTCTTCAACTGAGAGAAGTCCCCTTCCACCAACGTTTCTGGGTAAGTATAGTCTGGCTACACTATCTCTTGGGTGTAGTGCTTTGTACATATTTAGGTACTTTCGTGTCCTCCTATCAATTTCTCTGAGCTCGTCTTTTGTCCAGTCCACGAAGGCTGCAGAATATCTCAGCAGAGATACTGCCCACGTATTTATTGCTCTAATCACATTTCCTCCATTTAGCTTAGTTTTAAGTAATTTTCTTACTCTCCTGAAGTACTCTTTTGTGAGATTGGTTTTCATATCTTTGCACTTAAAATTATCTGCTTCTAGAATGCCCAGATATTTGTAGCCTTCTTGTTCATCAAGTTTTTTGATGTAGTTTCCAGTAGGTAGTAATATTCCATCTCCTTGTATCGTTTTGCCTCTGTACAGTGTGAGAGTTGCACACTTGTTGATACCAAATTCCATCCCTACATCGGTGCTGAATATCCTCACCGTATGTATTAAACTCTCGAGGCCCTTCTCTGATTTTGCAAAAAGTTTCAGGTCATCCATGAATAACAGATGGTTGAGTTTTTCTCCATTAAGATCGTATGCAAATTTTGTTTTTCTGAGAATAAGAGTTAATGGAATTAAGGAAATTACAAACAAAAGTGGAGACAAAGTATCTCCCTGGAAAATGCCTCGTTTTATATCAACCTCTCCGATAATGGTATTCCCTGATAACAACACTGTTCTCCATTCTTGCATGCTATTCGTTAGTAATTGTTTGATGTTATTTGCGATTCCAAAGATATTAAGACATTCATGGATCCAGGAGTGAGGAACCATATCGTACGCTTTTTTATAATCGATCCAAGACATTACAAGGTTCTTCTGGTTTCTTCTGGCATTTTTCAAAACCATTTTGTCAATAAATAGCAAATCATGTGTTCCTCTCGAGTTTTTCTTGCATCCTTTTTGTTCTTCAGGCAGCTTATCCTCTACAAACATATACACTTCCCTGGAGATAACCCCTGTTAATAATTTCCACATTAGTGGAAGGCAAGTTATCGGTCTAAAATTACTTGGCACACTGCCTTTTGTGTCATCTTTCATTATGAGCACTGTCCTCCCTTTAGTCATCCAGGATGGGACTTGACTACATTCTAGGCATGTGTTAAGTTGCTCAACTAGTCTGTCATGAATTGAAGTAAAATGTTTCATCCAAAACCCTTGCACCATATCGGGACCGGGAGCTTTCCAATTGGGCATGCCTGATAGTACTTTTTTCAACTTATCCTTATCAATTGTAATGTCTAACTGTTGTTCAGGTTCAGTTTCGTCTCTCAGTTTTTCCAGCCATTCTGCCTTTTCATTATGACATACTGGCTTGCTCCAAATTTCTTCCCAAAACTTTTTACTCTCTTCAACATTATTATTATTATTATTATTATTATTATTATTATTATTATTATTATTATTATTATTATTATTATTATTATTATTATTATTATTATTATTATTAACAAAGCGACTCTAGTTTGTTAAGAGTTCTTTATATTTTCTCAAGTGCGTCTGTAACCCAATGGGCAAGCGGCTTTCTGTTGTCTAATTGATTTATAACAGAGCCTAGAACGTTAAAAACGGAGCCTTGCAGCCCATGGGGAAATAGTTCATAGATTTTTTTTCAGCCAATCAGAGCGCGCGTTATATGTGTCGCCATCATAAAAACGAACGATTATGAAGATAGTGCGCGCGCAGTGCAGCCCATGGGCAAATAGTTCATAGCTTTCTGGCCAATCAGAGCGCGCGTAAGATTGTAGCTATGTTATAAATTTTAAAATTTAATTCTTGAACTTTTCTTTGTAGAGGGAAAGTAGTCACAGTAGCGGCTACATCGAGTAGCACATTATCGTTGCAATCAGAAGTCAGTGAGGTTGAAAAAGACTTGTCTTTAAGGAAGCTGCTATGGCAATCACTCCAAGAATGGGAGGTGCTTGTTGGCAAATGGCAAAAAACGACGTTCGAGGATTTATCCATAGCATCCATACAAAAAGATGTCACTCGATACATTGAGATAGTTTTCATGCTGGAAAAAGGTAAAATTGCTCGTTATACTCTTTCATTACATTGTATTGTTTAGCTGTTGTATGTCACCCTGCATAACGACACGAGTGAATAAACGCATTGCGCATACTCGGAAGTTTCAAATAAAGCCATTGGAGGTTTAGTAAATCTTGAAAGTTAAGGCTGTCCGTGAAAAGTTAGTGCTTATGTTTTCTTAAAACATCGCTTTAGTTGTCCTGTTTTCCTGGTCAAATAATACACAAGAAATTCGCATAATACACGACAGTGTAATTGACGGTACTTTTATTTGTAAACACGAATACGTCCACGAATTCCCGCCAAATTTTCAAGCACGAGCAATAATGCATATTTCACCGGTGTCCTGCATAAGTAGAACCAGTATTGTCTCTTTGAACGAATTCCCTATTGCTCAAAATGTTTTGCATGAGAAAATCATCTCTTGGGAATTATATCTGGAAGAACTGTTGTTTTTTAGGAACTGTAACAATACATGTAGCATCATCAAAGAACAGGAGCCGGTTCTTGAAAGCCTGATTAGCGCTAATCCATGGATAAAATAAATGGTTAAGAAGTAATCCTGGATTAGCGCTCTTTGGGTTTTCAGGAATCTCAGGCCAGGCCATCGGAAGAGGTAGAGGGGAGGGGTATGGGTAGGCAAAGTTATAAGTAGGCAACAGTTATAATAAAGTGGTTTCCAGTATAACAAATTGAATGACTTTTACTACTTCTCATATCCAGGTTTACCTCCAAACAAAGTGGTTCCTCGTTTAAAAGAAAAAGTAACAACTTTCAAACTTGGAATGCCTGTCATAACGAGCTTACGGAATCCTGCGTTACGTACAAGACACTGGGAAGCCATCCAAGAAGTAATTGGTACACGGATAGTTAGAGACAAGTACTTTACTCTTGGACATTTGCTACGTCTCAAAGTACGTTCGACTGTGTATTAATGTTGCTAAATTGCTCGTAACGTACGTACAATCGAAAGTTTAGACATGCGTAGTTTACGTACCGGTATTTGTGTTGCGTTAGGTTCCGTACTTTCTGTCTCTCTTTCGTTACTAGTAGCGTAAACGTTGCGTAACATTGAAGCACATTTATGAGCTAATGAACTGAGACGTTTTTCTAGGGTCCGTACGATACGTCTGATTGAGCGCAATGTACTTAACAGTGACAAACACGTACATGTTATATGCTACAAACAAACAAACGAACGAACGAACGAACGAACGAACGAACGAACGAACGAACGAACGAACGAACGAACGAACGTTTGATCTTGACATGCCTTTCTATGCATAGGTTTTCCAACACAAAGAAAGAATCACAGAAATATCATCGCAGGCGAGCAATGAAGCTACTCTTGAGCAAATGTTGCAGAAAGTCATGGATTTCTGGAATCAAACCGACTTCAAGCTGGTTGCACATGCTACACGAGACATTGCACTCATATCTCAGGCTGATGACGTCATTACATCGTTAGAAGAAAGTCAAGTGACTTTGAACAACATAAGGAGTTCTAAATATGTAACGCCAATCAAGGTAAGAATCTATATAGTTACTAGACTTATTCAAGACTCGCTCGTTATTTTTATCGTTGCTTGGGCTTCCTGTGTCGTAATTCGAGAGGCAAACAAGCTCGTTTTTCTCTCCTAACCGGAAGTGCCCGAATCCAAATTACAACGAGGAGGACCAAGGATGGCACAGTTGGTTAGTGCGCGGCCTTCGGTGCGAGAGGTCCCGAGTTCCATCCTCCCTGACCTCACATCCTTGTTTCGACTTCTTTCCAATCTGTGCAGCTTTGATTAGCTTTAAATACTCTTAAAACGGAGCACTGATGGAGAGAGGGGAGTAAAATGAGCGCACCGTCGACCTCAGGTTTGTCAGTTGAATTACTGTTACGAGTTATCGACGTTAAATATGGTCGCTTTACTTTACAACACAGGAACCCCAAGCAACAACAACAACAACAACAAAAACAGCCGAGACTTGGCCATGGAGCAACTCTATGTAGTTACTAACCTTAATCCCGTTGTATTATACCCTTAAAGCCCGAAGGTCACGTGATTTAAGTCCCTTGGAAGTCAAAATGGCACCAGGCTAGGGCCATGTTATTATAAATCAAATCTCTATTCAGTTCCCATTTTCAGCATCGTAACATGGATCTTTACCATCGATTCTATTTTATTTTCAGTGAGGTGTTCGCTCTTTCTTTTCTTTTACTTTGTCGTTTAACCTTTGCTTTATCACACTACGGTGTAAGCGGTCATGATTTGAGAAGGGAGGGATCACAATGTCGCCCCCTTTCCTTCCACTCCAAGGGAGACCTCAAGTTTTTATTACCACAGGGGGGAGGGCACGGGCATCCTATGATCACCCCGTCTGTCAAAACCCTCAATGTTTTCTCTGATCTCACAGTCACTAGTGGAGGACTGGGACAGGAAATTAAACCTGTTTTCACGTACGCTTGATGAATGGCTAGTCTGTCAACGCAGCTGGTTGTACCTTGAGTCCATCTTTGCAGCGGCTGATATACAAAGGTATTTGTACAAATATATACATTGGATCTACTACAAACAACTCGAAATCGTTTGATGCTTTTGTATTGATAAAAAAGGTATTTAAAAAAGAGTAAATTGTTATCTAAATATGGTGCTGGACGTCACCCAGCCACATTTATGGTCACATTTATAAATTGTTATCTACTTAATTTGTTTTCTTCGTAGGCAATTACCAAACGAGGCTCGATTGTTTTCTCAAGTGGATAAGTCTTGGCGAGACATTATGAGAAGAACCATTGATAAACCTAACGCACTTAAAGCTGCTATTGCCGCAGGTAGACATAGTATTTTACTTATACTATGCCGTTCTGTTATCGTTACCTTATCGACCCCTTACCGACCCCTTACCGATCACTTATCGACCCACTCATCGACCACTTACCGACCACTTATCGACCATTTACCGACCACTTACCAACCACTTATCGACCCCTTAACGACCACTTATCGAGCCCTTAACGACCACTTACCGACCACTTGAGTATCGACCACTGGACCACGTACGAACCACATATCGACAACTTACCGACCACTTATAGACCACTTACCGACCACTTATAGACCACTTACCGACCACTTATCGAGCACCTACCGACCAATTATCCTACCACTCATCGTGCTGTTGCTGTACTACAGTCATTGTTGTTGTTGTGGTTGTCGTTGTTGTTAAATTTCGTATAACCAATAGTTGTTTACATTTTATTATCACCCAGGTGTTCTTGAAGTGTTACAGGCCAGCAATTCGCACCTCGAAAAGATTCATCGATGTCTAGAGGTGTGTTCTTTCAGCAACACCTTCACCCCATGTTTGTCCCATTAGAGTAGATTTCGTATGACTGTGAAAACGGCACCGCACGGTCACGGCACGGTTACAGCAGGAATTTCGAATGTTTTTATAGACATCATGGCACTGACACGGTTACGGCACGGAGCGGTCTCTTTTACACTCATACGAAATCTGCTCTACTGTAAGCTTACTTCTAGAGATCGTACTTTGAATGATCAGTAATTATCTACAAACGAAGAATATATTTGTCAATTGGTTGTCTTTCAGGATTATCTTGAAACAAAGCGCTTGGTGTTTGCACGGTTTTACTTTCTCAGCAACGAGGATTTGTTGGATATTTTAGCCAACAATAAGGACCCGAATGCCATCCAGGTACGCATTATCAACATTGCATCACACTTGGTATTGTATTGGTGGTGGCTTATATACGATTATTCATCCACTAGCAATATCACGTTGTCATATTGAACAAAATAGAAACAAAAACAAAAAATAAAATAATAATACTGTTCATTTAAGTGTCCAATGTCTTCTAGCGTCTGCGCACTCTATGATGATGATGATGATATTGCTGCTGCTGCTGCTGCTGATGGTAATGGTGATGATGGTGGTGGTGCTGATGATAGTATTTGAAGATATTTTTTGTATCACCTTTTTTTGTATCACCTTATTTTCAGCCTCATCTTCGTAAGTGTTTTGGTAATCTTCATTATCTGGAAATCATACGGCAGGCTCACTCACCACCACAAATCAAATACATGATGTCAGAAGAAGGCGAATGTGTAAATTTACCCAAGTATGTCATGATCTCTTGCTAGCAGGTCGTTCCCCTAACTTCTAAAGTGACCTTCCAGCTTTTATATAATAATTGGTATATTACGCGCGATCTGATTGGTCGAGAACCGTATGTGATTACAGTACACACGCATAGATGACGTCATTGAATCTTACGCGTGCTGTGATTGGTTGAAATGTTTCGATGGATAATAATTATATAAAAGAAATAGATTCCATTTTTCCGTGGGTCTGTATTCTAATAGATTCACAGAAGACGTCAAAATGTGGTGAGAACAACAGTCACGCAACAACAGTCAACAGTCAGTACTCTCTTGTTCTCACCACATCTTGACGTCATCTGTGCATCTTTTAGGGTACAGACGCACGGAAGAATGGAATCTGTTTGTTAAGTAGATGATATTTCTTCCCTTATTTAGAGTCTACCTTCAAGGAAACAAACGTTAAGACGTTCACTCATTGATCCTACCCACAATTTAGATATTCCCTCTCAGGGTGTAGGTTTGAATAACTGGTGTGTCCAGTGAGTTTTAACGTTATTTATGTTATTGCGAAGACTACTGAGAAAAAGTATTAAGTTGGTATGATTATTATTATTTTCAATTCAGAACACTCCGTGCACGAGGGAATGTGGAGTCATGGTTACTTAGTGTGGAACATGCCATGTACGAAACTATGAAAATGTAAGTTGGAAAAACTGGTATTTTATTGAGTAAAGGAAAACCTTATTCAACGTATAATAGCTGTCGCTGTAATTATAACGACTGCTAGAGCATGCGCACATTACCCTCTCTCTCTCTCTGGCTCTCTTCATCATTTTCCTGTCTAAAGTCACAAGGATTAGAAAGAAGTCTGACAGCAACTGTGCAGACGTCACCGACAATCTTGGACATAACTTAGACAGTGCAAGTTTTTGCAAAGATCGTAATCTTATCTCGTTGTCATCCCCACACAGATCAAAAACATTGCGAACCCCCCTTCCCTCCTTCTCAATGTTGTTGGGAAGTATCAGAAGTAGCAACTAAAAGTAGACGTTTTACGTAAGGTAAAACTATTATCGCGTATCGGTTGTATTTCAGGCATATAAGGAATGCCATAAATGCCACAAGTACTATGGAATATACACATTGGGTTTTAAAACATCCTGGTCAATCTGTTATCACTGCAGTAAGTAGCACAAGACCTTTTGAACGTCTCGTAGTTTACCCACTTAGAATACCCAGCTTACTACAGACACCCACTTACTACAGACACCCACTTAAAAGGGACACCCACTTAATATTGACACATACCTGATATAGACATCCATCATCCATCATACATGGACGCTCACTTAAGTTGAACACATAACATGAACACCCACTAAATACAGACAGTCAATTAACAAATACAGCCCATAGTACAGACACCCACTCCAGATTGACTTCCATGTGATGCATCAACTGTTTACCTGGGCAACCCAATGAATTATTTTCATTGTTCATTTCTTTAGTCACAAATCAACTTCACGCGTGATGTAATCAACTGTCTCAAGAGCATCAGAGTCAAAGACGCCTTACTGAAGCATGCGCAATAAACTCGTTTCCATCCTGACACAGCTATCCCAACTAGTGACAACTAGCCTGCCAGCGCATAAACACCAAATGTTAGAATCATTGCTGACCATTGAGGTTCACGGGCGCGATATCTTGGATCATCTAACAGAGAACCATGTGACTGAACCTGAAGATTTTGAATGGTCAAGGTCAGTACCAGATAACTAGTAAATCTGTTGAATTAACTCGTGGATGCCGATTCGTTGCCTTAGTACGTGAGGTTTTCAACTCGTGGATGTATGAAGCGCGAGATGGACAAATATATGCAACTCGTGGATGTGTGAAGCATGGGATGGGCGAATTGTATACAAATGCGCCGCCTGACTTCTTGCTTATTGGGCCAATGACATGATTATCTCATAATTGTTAATTTGTTTGTTAGTGACCTGACTCTTATTTTCAGGCAACTACGTTACGAGTGGGACGACGAACGTAATTCATGCACATTGCGTCACTGTGATGCGGTATTTGAGTACGGTTATGAATACCTTGGATGTTCACCTCGTTTAGTCATAACCCCCTTAACTGATAGATGTTATCTTACTCTAACTGGTGCCCTTAATATTCACCTTCATGGTGCACCTTCTGGACCTGCAGGAACTGGCAAGACAGAAACTGTTAAGGATTTGGCAAAGGTTTGATATAATTACTGTTAGAAGTTCGTCTTTTCCCTTCAGTGATAGAGCAAATTTCGTATGACTGGGAAAACGGCACGGTCACTGCACGGCACGGTTTTGACAGGAATTCGAATGTTTTTATGGACATTACGGAACTGATA